>CM024212.1:3376395-3983969 GCA_013435755.1 Amphilophus citrinellus
GTGAAGAAAAGAGAACTTTGTAGCTGCTCCATCCACCCTGTTTGTTTACACAGGGAAAAACTGCAGTACGGAAGTTAAAATATGCAGATGAACTGTTGATATGAAAAAAGTATTTCTTATCCAGTTACTTGGGTAATCAATATAAATAGAATGCGCAATTGCTAAAATAATCGATATTTGCAGCCCTAATGAAATTTGCAACATGCCATAAGCATCACCTTCTCACACAGAAGCAACAGGATTCAGGTGATAGTTATTGTTGTAAGTAAGTAAAAATTTATGTATATAGCGTTTTTCACAGACAGAAAGACGCTGTACAATAATTAAAACACAATATCAACCCCCCACCCCCAGAAAACACTATGTTAAAAACATAATAACATTACCATATTAAAAGAATAAAAATAAAGTCAGAAACCAGAAAGCCTGGTTAAACAGAAAAGTTTTCAACTATTTTTTAAATGATGCCACAGAGTCAACTAAATGGAGCTGGAGTGGTAAACAGTTCCAGAGCTTTGGTGCCACTGCCTAAAAAGCTCTGTCTGCCCTGGTCCTTAGTCTTGTATGTGGGAAAACTAAAAGACTTTGATTTTGTTGTATGAGAGACTGTTGACTTATTTTTTTAAATTTTTTTTTAAATATTTTTAAATGCCTAGATAAATTTTAAATATCGGATTTATATCGGTATCGGCCGATATCCAAATTTAAAAGATCGGAATCGGTATCGGACATAAAAAAGTGGTATCGTGCCATCCCTAGTAAATACTATATATATTGTCACTGGACGTACTTTACACTGTTCTAACATACATATACATTATCTTCTGTATTAGTTTAAGATGTTTTATATAGAAAATTTATTTAGGAAAGTGTTTCCTCTGCCCTAATTTTTTGTTATTTTGTAGTTATGTTATTTATTTGTATTATTATGAGTGTACCAGCCCACTTAAAGCACTGGTTTGAAAGAAAAAAGGCCTTGTAGCAATGTAATTCAGTCAAAACTTAAACATACCGTGCCATTTCCTGATGCACTGCCTGTCCAGAACTATTCCGGTGGGGAAAGCTTACTGGTTGTCTTATCTGTTGTCTGTTGCCTGTCTGCTGCCCCTCGACAAGCTGTGATGAATTGCCCTCTCTAACCGTTTGCCTGGCATTCCCTGACGAACCTAACTTGCTAGTTATCACTGACACCAGACTGTGAGCGGTGTTCAAAATCTCCGTTAGCTGCGCCTAGCAAACACATAATATTGGGTTATGTACCTCTACCTCAACGGAAACCCCACAAAAATGACAGGGAACTCAGAATCATACTTCATAATCAACACAGTAAAAACGCCAGACAGAAACTAAATTAATAACAAATGTGCAAAGTAAATTAAAAAAAATCTTTTGTTACCCGATCCCGTTCACTGTCTCCGTCAGCCATCTTTCTTCAATGTCCGCCAAAAAATGGTCTTTTAACGCATGCGCAGTATGACGTTTGATCGTTAGAGGTTTGCACTTTTAAATTTGTGATTTGTACTTGTATTGTTGCGAAGTTGTAACTTTGTAACTTGTATTCGAAATACAAATCTTATATTTATGCACGTTTATTGACTTACATGTACGAATTTTGACTCCTTACACATACATTCTTTTTGACAGTTATCTTACCCCATATGAGAAGACCCGTCCACCCCCTCCTCCCACCCAACGTGTGGCGGGGTGATGTGAGTGTATGCAATGAGAAAAATGTTTTATGACTGTGTGAAAGCTATGGTGCTATTAAAATTGGAGGGACAGATGTAATATGAGCACTGAATAACAGTGGTCACACCCCCAGGACACCGCCGTGCTCCAGGCCAGCACCCACCACCCACACTGCAAACACACACCCCACAGGCATACAAAAGACAACAAATATCACACCCACACACACAATTACAATAAACATCACACTCTCATACACACACACATACACGCACACACAAACACATACACACAGTGGTCCTAGGTCAAGGACCAACCGGCCGCATGTGGGAAACTGCTGCTCCCTCACCTGAGCGCCCCACACCCCCACAGGGAGGAGCACCCAGAATCCCAGAATGGCAGCCAGACATCCCAACGCGGGCCAACCCACCGAGCCCCTTTTCTACACCCAGTGTCATCAGTCATTTTGTCACTCAGTCAGTCCAAACTGCAACAACAAAAACAATGTTAAGAAGGTACCATTTACATTTTCTCTTTTTTAAAGAATTTTATATTTTATTACACAAAACTCTTTATCTCTTTATTTCTTCATTTCTCTTTATTTTCTATCTCTATTTTAGGGGCTGCTTTTTCAATTCATCCCAAAAACAAGGGACTTCTGAACCCAATTTGCTTGCTTTTATGTTTTTAGAATGAATCAAGGGACCTCTAAACCCTGCCTCCCTGAGAGTTTAAGCGTTGGCTGCTTTTTGTGGCGATGTGGTCTGAAACATCGGTCCCTCAAACCGTTAAATGTGTTGCTTTTCTTAAACTTTTACAACTGTGTGAAATGGCTTGAATTACACCTTCCTCCCATCATACCACCAGTGACCATTATAATTTGATACACTTCAATATGCAGATATTTAGAAAAGGTGTCTGCCAACCTTCAAATGGAGATCTCCTGGTCACTGATAGCGTCTGGAAGTCAGTACTGTCTCGGACTCTCGAAGCAATGATTACCGGTGGCCAGATTCACTCCTTATTCCCAAGAAACTCAAAAAACACAAATAAAAACATAAAAAATGAAAAACATTCCTGTTTAATCACGTCGGGGTTCACCATCTGTAGGAACCTGAAAAACCAGCCTATCCCCCCAGGTTCCAGCATGTTTGTTTATTAAACAGGAATGACCCCACACAACGGAATAAGGAATCCAATTATTAAATTTAATAAAACCATTTCAAACAGTTTACAGATTAATCTGGGTCAGACTGCATGCCATGCTGTGTGAGATGGCATGAAGTACTGGCACCTTCTAATTCAGCTTACAGTTTCATATAGTCACAGATTATCAGTCTTGGTTACATCATTATTCAAAACAAGAAATGTGCAAGACAGAGAAAAAGGTTTCCAAGGTTCCTTTATCATGTTTAGTCTCGTTGACCACTCCACTCAGGAGTCCCTGCTTCTGTTATTGATACAATGGTGACATAGCAGGAACAGTCTGACCCAAAACATTATGTACTTGTGTATTTTAATCAGTTATGTTATTTTCCAGACCAGTTTCTCAGGGAAGTAAATGTACATTTAGTAAAGACAAACATTTACCATGAACCTCATGAAACTTCATAAAAACTAATTTTCTTCAAAACCCAAATAGATTTTTCATGAAAAACTACTCCTCCATAAGTAGTTTTTCTACTTATAGAAAACTATAAAACCCGTGTGTCGTATTTCATGAAAACCACTCCTCCGTGAATGGTATTTCATAAAAACGCACTCCTCCCTCAAATGGTTTTTTATAAAAACGCACTCCTCCGTGTGTCGTATTTCATGAAAACCACTCCTCCGTGAATGGTATTTCATAAAAACGCACTCCTCCCTCAAATGGTTTTTTATAAAAACGCACTCCTCCCTCAAATGGTTTTTTATAAAAACGCACTCCTCCTCAAATAGGAGGAGTGCGTTTTTATAAAAAACCTATGTCCTGCCTGCGTTTCCTGCTCCAACATAAAAGAACTAAGTGTGCTGTAGCTGAGGTCTGGGCTCAAGAGAAGACGAGATGACGGTAAGTAGTCTGTTTGTTTGGCATTTCTGTGTGGCTGCAAGCTTTCAGGGAAACGGGGCTGAAATGGGAAGGTTTGGTATTTCGTGGTGCGGCGGCTCTTAACAAAACGATCTGGTTAAACTGGGGCCCTGTTACAACCGGTCCCTTCTTAGTTCACACTCTCTGTAAAACTACGTTGTATTTTAAATCTCACAATGATATCGCATCGGTACATTTTCCGGTGAATCGTAGACATGAGACGGCAGTTTTAAGAGCCGAGCAGCAGAGCGGAGTGACGAGCTGGGCCTAACACCGGGCCTAACAGTAAAACGTGTCTGTTTTATTACATCCATCCATGTTGTCCGCTTATGACACGTCTTTGGTTCAGTTCTCTGAGACATTTCCAGGAGTTATTTTCTTCTTACTGGGACAAATTTAACATTTGGAAACGAGTTTGTTCATTCGCGAAACAAATGCGGAGCACGCGGTCGCTGCGCGCTCCCTCTGGCAGCGCGCAAACGGGAACGCGCCAATATGTGACGTCATTCTGTCTGCATTCCTTTCCAGTAGGTGGCAGTAATGCACCAATTTCGCTGTCTGCCAACCGTCAGCAAACATGTACAGGAAGCAGCAACATCACCCCAGTTCAGTAGGTGGCAGTCATAGACATGGTGGCAGTAATTATTGATGGTTGCTGTTCAGCTGCTGAAGGAGAAAAAGCAGCATCCGCAGCAGCAGACGAGCTGAAAAGAAGAACAAGAAGAGGAAAAAGAGTAGTTATTTGTTGCCCATTTAAATCGAAATGGGGCTTTTAACGAGGTTTGTGAAGACAGACGATTCAGCTTTCCCTTTTTAGCTGCGGTTATAAAGTTAGCGGACTGCCTGCGGTCTGTGGGTCTGGCTGCAGTGCGCCATTTCGTCGGCTTTGAGTGTTTGCGTTTGTAACATACATGTGTACAGGTGTACCGAAATGCTCGCCTCGCACGCTTGGAGCTGGTAAATGTTGAACAGCAGTCAGTTTTTGTTTAGGAACGCAGGAAGCGGAGAAGTCCTAAAGAGGAATTTATCCTCTTTGAACAGTTTTTGAATTTTAAAGTAGCTCGATCGTCGTTAGATAGCTCTCAGAGAGCTTTCCAGTGACACCGGGGTCACGTTTCTGTGACTAACAATAAGGACGTTTGTGCTAAAGAGCTCAGTCCTGGTCAGTAATGATGAATCAGTGGATCCTACCGGCTCACTTTGGGACCTGGTTCTGGGTGTTTAACTGCTTTATTTACTTTTTCTGGCTCGACTTTTAAGATCTTGGAATTGTTTTTTGCTCAGAATTGGAACAAATACTGTCCACGTCAGCGAGAATAATGCATCAAAATGTAAGGTCACATGATACCTTATTTTAGCGCATGTTTTGGAAAACTGTCTCATTGTAGAGAAACAGCATATTGAAAGCGAAGCCTGGAAAAGCGTGGAGGTCAGTGATAGTGCAAACCATGCTATCAGTTCCTGGACAGAAGGCTGGTGATTGTGCAACACCCTGAGGTGCCTGGCTGAAGCTGTGAGCATTTAGTGAGTACCGTTCCATTCGGCAAATCCAAAACGAGGCTCCTGCTGAAGCTCTGCTGGGCAGTGATGCTGGATTGGCACATACCCAGCCTCAGAGCTCACTCTGAGCCTCTGCACGTACCCCAGGCTGTCATTAAAAGTGCAAAGTTTTACTTATGCTGCAGTGCTCGGGTTGTTGTTCAGGAGCATTTCCTCAGTCTTTGGAATGTCCAGCCTGAGTGTGCAGGGAACACCTGCAGCCTGTGCACAAGGTGGTGTGAGTGTGGTGCATTTGCTGTTGTAACGATGGATTTGTTTGTCCACAGGGCTGCAGTGACCTGCTTCGTCCTCACCTTAAAGACAGGTGAGTCTGCTCTTCGTCTTTGCTCTGTGTCGTCTCTGAGGTCTGCCTCCTGCTGAGGTCTGCTCTTTCATTTCCACACTGTTACCGTCAGCATGGCATGGGGAAATATTTGCACGTGTTCAGAGGAACATTTCAGACCGTGAAGACTGAAAACTATAAAACCTAAAAATTCTGCAGTATCATTTTCACCAAATTTGCCTCAGTAACTGCAGGTCCAAACTGTCTGACCTCACTAACAGTTCAAGGAGACTTGAAGGACTGACGTTATGCCACGTTTCCATTAGTACCTGTGCAAGTTGTGTCGAGTAGTCTTGATTTGTTTCCATTGCAAGTGAGGATCACTACAGTGTGCGTGGAGTCGATACAGCAGCGCGGGCAGTAGTCTCATGATGTAATTTGTATGTGACTCAAAACACAACACAGCTTGCTTCTATCTCATCCACTGTTCTGTTAACAGCTAATGCCAGTTTAGTATCACCATCATGCATAAGTCCCCCATACAAAGTTTTAATGGATGAAGGTTATCATTGTTTACTATAACCCTATACCGCCAAACATGTCATAATTGGCTCAGTGTACTTAAAGTGCCGCGGTTAGCAGACTTATGGCAACAATTATGGTAATAACACAACAGTAATGCCCTATGTTAGTTATGAAGTGCAGTTTCTCAGCTTTTAGAAACTGTTTGAATTTTTCAATAGGAAATAGTTATTACGGTAACTCAAAGTTCCTTTGATCAGCCCTCCGGCTCTGTGCTAACCAGCTGTTCGGCTAGTAGCGGCAGTTAAGAAGTCGTTCTCATTACTCCGCTAGTGACCACACTCCCGGGCCAATCAGTGGCATGATGTCCTCCGCGTCACATTTTGGGACCGCTCTGAACCCAGACAAAAGTGGGCAGGAGGCCCTCCAGGGCAGAACGTTTGTCTCCACTTCAACAGCTCAGCTCTGGATTCAGGTCGACGCTCCGAACTTTGCCATGGTGATTGGTATCAGAGCTGCTTTGCTTTTGAGTTTTTGTGAACAGTCTGTGTGCGCTGCTGGTAGTTTGTGTAACGAGGTGTGTGTCTCTCTCTCACAGTGAGCAGTCTGGTGCACATCTGCGCTCCACTTGGAGCTGAAGTCCTGCTGCCCTGCATCCTCACTGAGCTGCCCCGTGTGCCTCAGAGTGTCTCTGTTTACTGGAGGGACAAAGAAGACAGAGTGCTGCTGGACATCATACACAGCAACCCGTACAATGCTACTCAGCACCAGACTTTCAGAGGACGGCTGCAGAGCTTTCCTCACCTGTACAGAGAAGGAAACTTCTCCGTCCTCATGAGGAACCTGCAGCTGTCAGACAGCAGCTGCTACGACTGCTTCATCCCACAGCTGAGGTTCAAGGAGACGGTCCACCTCACTGTGTCAGGTTGGTAGCTCTCACACTGCTCTCTCAGCTCTGTGGTCTCTGTCATCATTTGAGGAGAAGCCTGACTGAGTCACTCTGCTCAAAGAGGACAGATTCTGAATAGGGCTGGGCCGTATGACCAAATCATTGTATCAGGTTTGGGCTCTTTTTTTTTTTTTTTTTTTAAATCATAATATTTGACGGCTAAGGTGGTGATGGGCCTTGTTAGTGTTACCACCTCAAGCTACAGCTTATGCTGTACAGCATTTGCAGCTGCTGGTTGGTCCACGTCTGACCTTTTCTGTTCAAAGAGCCTCCAGATGACAGACATGCCTCCTCTTTCTGGTGTTTCACCGGCAGCCGTTCTCATCTCTGAACTTTGTGTGACATGCTCAAGCGAGCATGTCACACAAAGTTCCGGACGTTTAGAAAAATTCATATCATAATGAAAATGTCAGGTTTTTTTGGTGTGAACTGGTATCCCACCCAGCCCTCAGTCTGAACACTGAGCTGTAATGTTGTTCCTTAAACATCAGCTTGGATTTCTCTCTCAGACGTCTCTAAAATCTCTGCACACTTTATAAAAATCAACAATATGAAAACTCTGACCTGCTGCCATTTTCTCATTAAAACACGATCTGCTGCAGCTGAGTGTGAGGCAGGCATGAGTAGTACCTCTTTGAGTCTCTGAATCCTAAAAAGATTTTCCCATCATGCCACAGGTCATCTCATCAGACTCAAAACCTCCTTTTGAACCTTGCCAAGCAAACCAAGCCAGCAGTAAAGTGTGTTCAGCTCGATGGACTCTGTTCTGAGTCTGGCTCCTTCACAAACATCTGGTTAGTCACAAAGCTTCAGAATCGGTACCTTCATCAGTCCCAGCACGATGATGCTGATCTGGGAGCGGAGAACCTTCCTGAGGAGAACGGTGTTTGGTGCTGTCAGCCCACAGCTGGGCAGCAGCTGTCATCCACAGCAGGGGAACGTGCAGTCACGTCTTCTCCCTTCTCCATCAGCCGTGTCTGTAGGTTAGCGGCCGCAATGCTTTTTCTGCTCAGGCTTACATTAAAATAAAAAGCTGACTTTGGTGCACACTTTCACTGTGCGTCACTTCAAGAGCTCCCTCTGTAAGTGTCCCGGCTGATGTAGCCATTTTTTCTGGCCCAAAAAAAGGAGTCTCATATCACAGCATCAGTTACCATGGTGATTTAGCCCAGTGAAAAAATGGGCTGAAAACTGACTTTGAGCTCAGCGTTGCTCTCTGAGCCAGTAATCTCACTTTGTAGTGCCCCCCCTCTGGGACATGGAGATGGAGTTACTGGAGGCTGAGCATGAAGAGGTGACGTGCTGTGTGCAGAGGAATCGTTACATCACTGAGGGTTTCCAGCAGCTCCTCAGTGCTTCCATTAGTGGGACTGATGGATGTGCACATGTGAATGTTTGATGCTGACTCGTGTGCTTTTTGTTCCTGTTGCAGATAAATGTGTCTCTAAAGCACGCGCTCCTCCTGGACCTTCAGCTGGAGTCTCCAGGTTAATGCCAGGCTGCCTTCACCTCACTGTGAGCCTCCTCCTCCTCCTCCTCCTCCTCCTCCGTAAACCTTCATAGATCAAGGCCTTGGACACAACCTCATCTGGACTCTTTAACTGCCAGTTTTAATCTTCAACATGGACAAAGATCACTGCTCATGTCCTTACCTGGATGCCTGAGCGTGCATCATGTCAGATTTTAATTTAGTTATTGTCATGAAAAAAAGGGTCGTTGACGAAAACTATGATGAAAATATTTTGTCAACCAAATTAACACTGGCAGGAGCACAGGACACCTGAAGTGAAGCTCACCTGTTTGGTGCCTGAAGCTTCCCAAAGTGCAGCAGGAGAGCAGGTTTCTCCTCCCAGCTGTGACGGCTGTAGCTGCTGCTGTTTGTCTTCCTGGCTCTGCTTTGATTTGTAAATGTTTCTTATGTTCTACTCAGAGCTCTTCATACAACATCTCATTCACCCAACATTCATACAAGCACTTCTTTCTACATCCAACTGCTTTCCAACCTTCACACTGCAGTGAGCTCACAGACAAACTCAGGGTTCAGTAACTTGCACAAAGACTGGAGCGAACCATCGAACCACCAACCTCCTGATTATTAGGAGACCAGCTCTGACTCCTGAGCTACAGCCCCTCCCCTGATATGCACACACTGACTGTTTATATGTATGAAATGCACAGATGGATCAGTGAAGTATTTGTATATAATGATTATAGAGAGAAGCTGTGTCTCCACCTGCTGGCCACAGTCTGTATTTATCTTTAGTCTCTGCAGTTTCTGTCTGGCACACCTGAACTGCTGTTACTGTAAAAACGCTAATAAAGTTAATTCCTGTGGTTTTCTACAAACACAAACAATCCAGTTTGTCTCCTCTTTGAAAACGTGCACACATGTTATTATGTCACTGGGTTCACTGTGGTAACAGGTAAGGCCTCCACTTTAGTCCACTGAGGAAACACGGTCCCAGTGCAGGTCATGAGTTTATCATGTCACCTTGCATGTTATAAGACACTTATAGTGGTTTTTAATAAATTTTGATTTGTCTTTTCACCTGCAGCTAGCACAGAGGATTCATTATGAAAATCTGTAGTAAATCAGGAAAAGTAAACAGCATGTCAGTGCGTGTTTTCCCCTCTGTTATCCTGGTATACTGTCCTGCTGCTGTGTGTTGCATTCATGAGAGTTTACATGTGTGGTTACCCCACTGACAGCAAGAGGAGAACATGTTTGACTTTAGCACTCTGCCCATGTGGAAAAGCCCATTGACAGTCAACCCTCATACATGACACCTGATCCACAGACCCTGCACTACATCCACCAACACCTCTGTAGTTCTGCAGCAGCGAGGCTCAGCATGGGGCTGCCTGAGGTCCAGTGTTTGCGTTGTCTTGGTAGTCCAGTCAGTGAGCTGATCTATGGTGACATCGACTGGCTGAATGTCTTCCTGGAGAGAGCCAAAATCCACGGTAACCAGCAGGTGTGTGCAGCCCTGTTCTTTGAGTGCCCAAATATTTGCTTGGTGGTTCACACTGGATGTCATCATGGTGTCTCTCGAGCCTTAGCAGGAGCAGATTATCCACTTTTTAAAAAAAACTTCCAAATATCAGATGGTTCAGTACTTCCCTCCAAGATATCTGGATCATCAAGACCTGAACCCTCATTATTCCAGTCTTAATTGGCACTGTGGACACCATGATGACTGTATTCTCACTGTTAACCAGACTTTAAAGTCCCAGCCTCGTTTAATGACTGTTTTCAACATGTCAACAAGTTTCAGCATGAAATGTAATCAGATTACACTCAGACTTTTAAAAAGTCACTTTGAGTTCAGTCTTAAAGTCCTTTCAGCTTCATATTCACACAAATAACTAAACCAAACCGGTCATGTTCTCCCCATGTCTGCGTGGGTTTCCTCCCACAGTCCAGAGACACGCGGTTACTCGGGTTAGGTTAAGTGATGATTATTAATACACCATAGATGTGAATGTTGTCTCTATATTGGCCCTGCGACAGGCTGGTGACCTGTACAGGTGTACCCCGCCTCTCACCCTGTGTCAGCTGGGATAGGCTCCCCACCCTGCAACCCTGAAGCGGATAAACCGAAGAGGACGGGTGGACTCAAATATTGACATCTCCAAATTGTCAGCTGTGACAGACAATAATTAAAAGAAGAAACATCACTTTCCCTCTCTTAAAGCTATAATCTAGTTTCTGATGGGAGTAAAACCCAACAGATGTTTGAGGACAGTCGGGTGGAGGAAGGCGGTCACTGCTGCACCAAGACCTGAAGGAGCAGCAGGAGTCTGAGTCATCGATGGTACTGTAACCAGAGCTTTCTCTGCAACACAAAACAACCAAACAACACTTGAATCTGAGCTGAGCGTGCAGAAGGAAAGGAAGCTGCTGATGGCTGTTTCCACACTTTCACTGTCTGCATCAACATACACTTTATAGTATTTTATGCCAGCATGTATCTGAAATCTTTGAAACTGGAGCTGAACAGATTCAGCTTCACATGTTTTCAGAAACATGTTTCGCTGGGTTACTTTTGTACTTACTGTCATGGAGTACCCTGTGCCCTAGAGGCCTAAATGTGGTAAAAGCCAATAACACACTGCAATGACTTCTATTATAACATCTTGCTGGAAAATTGAGGTTGTTTTAGTGGTAAATGTGAGATCATTGCTACGGTGGTCCATCCTTCATTGATTTACTCTAAATTTAGTTACATTCAATAGTATCCAGATTTTTCAAGTGGAAACATGCATGTGGAGTAGGCAGCCTTCAAACCTGAGACAGTTTGCAGACAGTTTGTGTCTCTGCTGTGTGTTTGTGTGTCTCTCAGTGAGCAGTCTGCTGCATGTCTGCTACCTGTGTCTGCTCTGAGCTGCAGCGTCTGCCTCGGAGATTCACAGTTTTCTGGGAGGACAAAGAACAGAGAATCATGCTGGACATCATCAACGGGAGCCCAGATGTTCACTTCCAGCACCAGATGTTCAGAGGACGACTGTAGAGCTTTCCAGCTTAAACTTCTCCCTCCTTCTGAAGAACCTGCAGATGTTAGACAGCAGCTGCTACAACTGCTTCAGCCAAAAGCTGGACTTCAAGGAGACCATCAACCTCACTGTGTCAGGTTGGTACCTCTCACTCCTCCTCGTCTCAGACCACAGATTCAGAGGTTCAGAAGAGTCTACAAGCTGCTCTTTTCAAACTCCCAAACTAACCAGGGTTCCTGTGGGAAGCCTTAAATGAAGGAAAAGCACTCAGACTTTTCCCAGCAGGAATCACTCTGTGATAAATGTCTCCAATCTCTGCTCATGTTCACAGCTGAGATTAAAAACTCCTCATTGTTCCCTTTAGATCAGTCACAGCAGCACAGACAGCAGAAGAAGTGCTGCTGACTCCTCTGCTTTCTCTGCCTGCTGCAGGTGAATGTGTCTCTGAACCTCAGAGCACTGCTGGACCTTCTTCCTCCCACTGAATCCTTCATAGCAGCGAGGCCTCGAACACAAACTGAGCTGAACCTGTTTCTTTAATAACTTTTAACAGAGCGCAACAAGAGAGCAAAGAGATTTAGTCTGACTCTGATTTTAAGGTTCTAAATGGAGACAACAGCTCTGTGTGGATGCATGCTAATACTAATAAAGTTTATTTGTATCTGTGTGTAATCAGTGTGTCTCTCAGTTCTTTATGAGCAGGATTTATTCATCTTTATTGAAAGTGTAAACTGAGACTGTCAGATTCAATCAGCTCACACATGTGAGCAGAGACACAAACACCAGAATTAAACCATCAGAACAGATCAGCCTGCAGCAGGTGATCCTCTAAGGAGGAGTCAGAGGATGTTTCAGTGATTTCTGCTTCTGCTGTGAACCTTTAAAAATCAGTAATGAGTGTTTTTTACGGTTTAAATTAAAGTCAGATTTTTTTAAAGTCAGAGACCTCAGAGTCACAAACATTTCCCCTCAGGTGTTAAACACACCCTGAAGCTGCTGGTTTTACTGAAGTGTTTCTAAACTCACTGACACTCTTTGATCTTCAGGAGAAGAAGTGATGATTGTGAGGACGGGAGGTTGTGTGAAAGGATGGATGCTATCAGTGAAGTAACAGCACTGCTGTGTGTGTGAGTGTTTCAGCCTCTCCGCTGTGATCTGCAGGCTGGAATGACTCCATGTGGAAGAGCTGATGTCTCGGGCTCTTTGCTCTTCCAGAGGTTTAAAGCGACTTCTGGACCTGGGCCCTATTCCAGGAAGCAGGTTTAGCTAAAACCCCGAGCTGATGGAAACTCCATCTTTGGTACTGTGGGTGATCTGGACGTAATCACAGCTTGTGGGAAGCTGTCCTCCCATTCACTCTGAACACATAAAGCTGCAGGTTGAAGCTCATTCCACACTCCTTTACACTGAGAGTATTTGATGTGCTGTATGAGTATGTATGCCCTAAAGTCCCAGTGCTGCTGCTGCTGCAGTGTAACTTGGTTTATCGCAGTAAGCTGACTCTGTCAGTCACACAGAGATGACTGAACACCCACTTCATTTAAGTGTGGATAATTAAGGTGTGGTGCAGCCTGCTTAGGACAGGCGGCTTCAGGGTTTGATGAACAGTAACAGCAGAGAAACTGATCAACAGCCACAGGATTTACTTCAGCATTCTCAGAGTTTATCTGGATTTGCTGTGCAGAGCTTAGAGGCTGTGGGAAGTGTGACAGCAGGCAGACGTCACAGCCCCTCCTGCTGCATGGAAACAGTAGATAACAGTGTTGAAACACTTTAAACACCAATCTTGTTACTTTTCTAAATAAAGCATCATGGCCAATGACGGACACACTAGACACCAGTAACTATGACACTGTCACAGAGGAAAGAAAACATTTTGGCTGTTAATACCACAAAGAGCACAACAGAAGACCATGACACAAACAGACTCACACACCTGTCTCTGATGAGTGTCCTCACAGGTACTTTGAACTCTTTGGCCGTCAGAGCCCCTCAGGAGGAAATGTATCTCCCAAACTTTGCAGCACTGTAAGCGTGCGTCCACATGATGTAACACTTGGGCCTGTTATGAGCTGCTGTCCTACCTTTGCTGCAGGAGGGAACAAAGTGGTATGAAAGGGAGCTGCATGCTGAGCAGGCCGGCTGAAATATGACCTGCTGTGACCTAAGAGACCTCGTGGTTACAGGAGTAGCATACTTTAATGGCGTCATAATGAAGCTGTTCACCTGTGTGTGCGTCCTGTCATACAACAGAGCTTTAATCATTCTTGTGTTGATATTGTGTCTAAGCTGGTATTTTATTCTCAGCTGTGCTAAAAAGTTCAGTTCAGGTGTGGACACACTTTGTAGAGTTGGATCAGAATGTGAGAAGATCCAGCTTCTACCTTAGAACCTGGTTTACTTTGTTATGAAGGTCAAACATGATGCAGTTGGTTACAGTAAAGAAAATACTTTATTACAGCAGTTTAAACAGCACTTCACAGCTGCTCCATTTCAAGCTGATCTTTAATCAGCTAGAGCAGTTTGCTGATTACCAATTTATTTAAATAACATTTTAGAAAACCTGACTTAATCTGATCAAAGATCATCTGCCATCTTCATCATGAATTCACCTTCAGTGGTGCTGAACTCTGACTGAAGCAGCCTCTAGATTCACTCATAAGCTTAAAGAAAATGTGGGTAAATGGAAGAAACAAATCAGTGCATATACTATTTGATAATGAAGCATCTTCATCATCACTGTGAATGCAGTGGCTCCACCATGTGGCAGAGGACTGTTACTGCAGAACAAAAACACTGACGCATTTAGTTTCTTTTTTTTTTTTTTAATTATTGAGAATAAGAGACAAATCTGAAAAGCTCAGATGTAACTTAGTCAAACAGTAAAATATTTGCAGAAGTGAACTGTTGGTCAGACAACTAATCAATTCAGTTTCAGCTCTTTGTACCACTTTAATTCTCATACAGGTAAATTTTATCATGTTCAGAGGTGGCCAAAGTACTTAAGTAGAAGTACAATTATTTGTGTTAAAAAGTACTGTGGTAAAAGTTGAAGTACTACTCAAGTAAAAGTAAAAGAGTACAGGCTCTGAAATCTACTCAAAGTAAAATAAAAGTACCTCCTTGGAGGACGTTTCTGCCTCTTTCTTCCATCTTTCTCCATCTGAGCGAAGTTATCGCTCATTCTCTGATCTCCTTTAAAATACAGCAGCTGTTCTTTTAGCTAGCAGACAGTAAAGTTTTTGTGCTTCATTATTTCCCACCTCTGATCATGTTTGAGCTCTCAAAACAAAACAACAACAACAACAAAAAAAACTTAGTGCGAAATATCCAGGGACAGCTTAATGATTGTCGGTGCTCAAGTCTCCGACATATTTACAGTAACAGCAGCAGTACAGATAAGGCACAGCAGAAATTAGATGTCAACTTTGTTCATAAAGCTAATGTAAGCAAAACAAACACTATCCTGACAGAAGAATATATAAATATATAAAAATAAAATATATAAATATGTGGATATTTTTAAATAGGCCTTTGGGGAATTTTGACTTTCTGTTGTCAGTTTGTGCAGCTGAGCGGCTCAGACTCACCTCCATCAACCAAACTGTCCAAATACCATACAGAAGTAACCATGGTGACATCAATGCTGTCTGAGAGGAGACTTTTGTTTCCTCTGTGCAGCATCACAGCTGATCACACCATCATCTGAACTAATAACCATTTTCACTACAAGTTGCTGATTTGTTCCATCGCGTTTCCTCACTGGAAACAGTTGGAGGTGATTTAAGTTGAGCAGACTTGCTGACATCAGTGCAGTGTACAGACAGACACCTCAGAGCAGAGGCACTGCTCAGCAGAAGGTGGTGTTTCCAGCTCTGAGAGCATGTACTTCATATACATTTATATAAATCATTCAAAGCAGCCTCCATGTTGGACATGTTTGTAGTAAATTCTGGAGTGTGAGCTGCAAACACTTCAGTTTCTGACTAAAAGTTAAACCAAACTTAAACTCAAGCCTGGGCAAAGTTGCAGCTGCGTCTGTGCGCGGCACCGTCTTGTGCAAAAATAAACCAAGATGCAAAGCACAAACAGAACAAACAGAACAAACAGAACAAGGAGGAGAGCCAGGTGAAGGGAGGAGGGTACCACTGCATCACTTGGAGCAGGAGTCGGAGAAGGCACATGACGTGGAGATGTTTGTTTAACAGCTGGTTTCTCTGCAACACAAAACAACCAAATGTTAAAAAAAATAAATAAAAATAAAGTTTCTTCTTTTCAGTAAAGAGGTGGCAGAGATCATTTCCACAGATACGTTTGTTTATGAAACCAACCAATCTAAAAGCAGACACTGAGCAATTTTTTTTTTTACATTAAAAAGCTAAGTTAGAGATAAATGTGTCAGCAACAGGGTCCTAACCAGTGTTACACTGAGCATAATGACAGTGTGAATAAGAGCCAGAGAGGTGGTCCAATAAATTTGTTACACACTGTGTGTAGGTGAGTAAACACTACACTGCCCAAAGTATTCTTCCATAAGAGCTTGAGTGAGGTTTCTTTCACAGGGTTTGATGTGATGTCAGCTCACCCTACTACTACTACTACTACTACTACTACTACTACTACTACTACTACTACTACTACTACTACTACTACTACTACTACTACTACTACTACTACTGGTGAGATGATCCACCTCTGAGGCAGCAGAGTTTATGGAGCTGCCCTGCGTTGGCACATGGTGTTGAAGAGGATCAGAGGGTTCCTGTGACCAGCTTTTGAGCCGTGTGTTTGCAGCACTGGGCTTTCAGTCAGAAACACCCAACCTGGAGCCAATTGAACTGGTTGGATTTGATAAACTTGAGGAAGAACTCCTTAAATTTGGTGTTGATCTGGATTCATTTCTACTTCAAACTGATAAATGAAGCATTGATCTTGGTTTGTTCAGAGTGTTGATGTTCAGGCTTTTTAAAGCCTGTGCTGCTGCCGCACACACACTGAGCTGTTCCTAATAAAGTGCTCGTGCTCCTGAACTGACCTGTGAGGCTCAGATTGACACTGAATAAATTGTCATAGTCCACTCTGAGAATGTGGCAGTCATACGAGCCGGCGTCGTCCGCCCTCAGGTCCCTGATGAGGATGGAGAGGTTTCCCTTCTTGTACTGATCTGGGTAGCTGAACACTCGACCTTTGAACTTTGGATCCATTTTATTCGGTGTGCCGTTGATGATGTCCAACACAACTCTGTCGTCTTTGTCCCTCCAGATGACGCTGACTGGATCAGGCAGCCGTCCGGGGTAGATGCAGGGCAGCAGGACGTCACCCCCGATGAAGCCGTTCCTCACAGACTGGCTGCTGACTGCAGGAGGACAGGACAGGTGAGTTACAGGTTACCTGTGCAGAGCTCCATTAAAGCTTTGAGTTTTAGATCACTGTGTGAGCTCAGCAGCAGAGCAGGCCTCAGAGAATGTGTCTGAACCCTAAAGCGAGCAGCCACACCTGGACCAGGTGAACAGCTTCAGCTTCTGGAGGTTCCAGCAGCAGAGTTAAAGCTTCCTGTTCCAGCTTTTTCTGCACTGCTGAAACACTAAACCTCCATCCTCTGAACCAAATCCTCACAAACTGGTTTATGGAATCAGAGGTTTGGAAAAACCTTAAAACACTCTGTGTTGGAGGACAAAGTGAAAATCTCAGCCTCAGTGAATCCTCCTGAATCTCTAAATGCAGAGAGAGGCCTGTCTGTGCTCCAAAACAATTCATTAGTTATTTAAATGATATTGCAAGGTACAGACATTAAAATTGTTGTTAGTCATAATGTTAGGCCTGATCGGTGTATATGCACACACACACACACACACACACACACACACACACACACACGTGCTGAAATGTTTCTAGTGGTCAGAGATGTTGGGGTCTCCTCAGTTTTAGTGTTCAGCTCATCAAGAGATCCACAGGTCTGACTGACCTTGATCATGGAGGATCACAGACTGCAACATCAGGTTTTTATCACTCACTGTGTGCTTTGTCAGATAAAACACCAAAATGTTCATTGCAGAGGTTCATTAAAATGTTCCTGTGGTCATGAAAACCATGAGCTGCTGTTTGATATGAAGGACAGAGGGAGACTCACCTGCCTGAAAGAAGATCAGGAGCAAAGCAGCCCTGTGGACAAACAACATCCATCATTACGCACATGACTGTTCGCATGATACTGGAAATAAGGTAAAACAGTAAGCCATATAACAGGAGTATACACAGCAATTTGATGTCATTTTCAACCTGTGAGCAGACCACAGGTGAGCCCGTGTTTTATACACACTAAAAACCTTTTACCTGCGACCCTCCCGTTTACAGAAAGCTGTCCGTAGCCGCTAATGATTAGCCGCTAATCATTAGCGGCTAATCAGCAACAGAAGCTGTTATAAGCCAACATTATGAACACTAATGATAGGCACAAATGTCCTTAAAATAATAATAATAACCCACTTTCCCGCTGATAACCAGCTTGATTCTCACACCGTGTGAGAGTTGAGTCACTTAGTGTCACAGCTGTTAACATTAGATTTGCCTCGAATAAAGTCTCAGTAACACCAGCAAACATCAGCAGCGTTACACGGAAAAGTTGTGGAAATCTCAACAACTCCCCTCAGTATGGCTGTCATCAGACACACGTGACCATCACTAAATTATTGCCCGTAATCAGATTACTTTCAAAGTTTTAAAGTTTCCTGCAGAGTGAATAACTGGAGGGTCCACACCGGCATTATGAAGTCAACAGTCTGCACTCATGTGGTGAACCCCGGCCGGTTTGACGTGGCTCTGGAATAGATATTTAACTTAACATCCTTTTACTTTTTTAAATTCCTGATTTATTGACAAGCGTTGGCATTATTAAGATTTAGTGTGGACAATAACGTTCTTATACACAAACTTCAGTAATAACACGGAAGTGCCAGACCGCTATAGGAGAGGAATAGCAGATTAAACCCGAACACAGCTCACCGCTTATTTCATACCTGTATAAAAGCACCGTGTTCACCCTCTGCCACAGTCTATCACAATCCATCGCTTAACTGTAAAAATGCTCCGATGTTTTCGGAGACGTCCGTTCACGTCCGCTGCCTGTAGCTGTGATGCTAACAGCTCGCAGCCTACTAGCCTACTAGCTACTAGGTAGCTCAGCCCACTACCCGGAGAGGACGTCTGATTCCGACACATCGTTTTCAAGCCCCCGCCACTTTCTCCACCGACTGGGAGTTAAACAGATATAATTCAATCAAGATCCGTTCGTTTTTCCGTTTTAATTTTCGAACAGTAACGCGTTCAAAGAAGTTCAAAACGCTGCATTTTCATTCAGTCCACAAGTTGGCGGTGTACCAGTAGAAGTCGCAACCAGCAACCAGCCGTGTGTTAGTTTTTTTTTTGCTTCCGTGTCATAGTTGTAGTTTAGCCGTTTAGACGGTGACGCTAACCCGTTTTCGGGGACTTAAAAAGCACTAAAAACTTTAGACGCTTTCACCTGAAAGCGTCTAACGGCTAATGTTTGGTTGGTTTATTTTATTTGTTCTGAGAACATCGATTTGGCTGAGATTAAATAAAACTATCCAGTTATGAAGCTTAACTTTAATATCTCACTGCAGAGCTATCGACGTATCTGGAAATTAATCATTAACTCATATTTATTCCTCGATGTGTTATAATTGTTTTATCAGGAAATTATATGTTTTATTTGGTTGTATTCGCTTCACACCCCACTCTGAAGAGGATAAGCGGAAGAAGATGGATGATTAAAGTTGCACAGACAGGAAGAGTTTCTTTGTAACGAAGCTTTTCTATACCCATCGGGTCTCCTGCACATTCACACGTCTCTGTAACGGAGGGTGGCAGTTTTTGGAAATCCCCTTTTTGTTCTGTTTTACAAAATGAGGGTAACTACATCAGATCCCACCCCCACAGTTTCAGTATGACTTTCAAACAACAACCTCACAGTGCGAGCTGTGAAAGGGACGGAGACGCCATCTTGTTACAATCTGCTACAACTGAGACGCGTTTGCCATTTCTACAGTCAGCTTATGTTAGTACACAAGTACACAATAGAAGCAGGTCAGAAAATCTCACAGCTGTTCCTGAGCTGAGTAAAAAAATCTAATGTTTCCATAAGTTAAAATATACACAATAGATACATTAAAATAGCAGCTGGCCTGTTTCACAGGAAGGTGAAACATGATTGGCCTAATTAAATCTAAGTGCGCTCCTCAGAGTTACATACTCAGAGCAGTGGGTGATGTTCCGCATGAGAACAAATTGTTTTTGTACGAAGTTAATTTTGGCCTCATGTCAGTGTGAAATGAACCACAGGGTGAGCGGCGCTATTTCTTCGCGCTCCCGCAGACAGTAACCCATATGGATCCTCTCTGCGACCATAACGTCCACCCTGCTACATCTGTTCTTATTGTTTAAACTGAGCAGACCCTAAAAAAGAAAGAAAGAAAGAAAGAAAATCACTGCTTACCTAGATCCTGTCCTCAACTCGGCTCTGTTTCTCCGCAGTGCTCTCTCCAGTTACGCATAACCCAGTAACAAACCTCCATGACGAGCTTAAACACACGGACTCGCTAATACTGACATATGTGATTTAACGAGAGGACTAAGACTCCGCTCCGGAAAAGTGACTCGGTGAGAAACCGGGGCAGGTTCTCTATTTTCTCTCTCGGTAGATCACACGTCAGATCGCTGCCGCAGCTCAACTACAGGTCTAAATAGGTTTTATACTGCGCCTAACGACGTGCATATATATAGAGGGCGTAACCTAACAGCAAGCTCGAAATACCGCAGACGCAAAACCACTCCCCCCCCTTCCGCCTCTTTCTCGGAGTCTCGGAGTCCTCTCATTAAATGGTTTATTAATCTTGAAGGAAATGAGTTTTTATGAAGTTTCATGAGGTTCATGGTAAATGTTTGTCTTTACTAAATGTACATTTACTTACCTGAGAAATTGGTTTGGAAAATAACATAACTGATTAAAAATACAGAAGCTTATAATGTTCCGTGTCATCATGAACTTTGTATTCTGACTGTACACTGATGAAGACTACACAATGATAGAAATGGAGACTTCGAGGTCACCCTCTTAAAAAGAGGGTGAAACTTCAAAATAACCGGTGATGTAAAATTATTTGTTGTTGTTGAATTTCTCTGTTTTCCACATTTCTTGTTTTGTATAATGATGTAACCAAGACTGATAAGCAGTGACTATATGAAACTGTAAGCTGAATTGCCTGGGAGAAACTAGTTTAATTTGCTTTGCGGGTTTTAGAGTTTGCTTTGATGTTCAGCCTTACATGGAGTTTATCGAGGAGGGTCAGAAAAAGCGGAAAAAGTAGTGAGTGGGAGGTCATGTGACTCTGTACTAATGGATAAATATCAGCGCAGTCACAGGAAGAGCGCAACTGCTGCTTTTACTGTAAAAACAAAATAGAAATAAAGCTAATTTGTATCCACCACTAATCAGCGTGTCTGTGACTGTAAAGAGAAATAATCTAGTTACCTCCTCTAGCAGAGGACCTCTGCTAGAGGAGGTAACAGGAAGCACTTAAGTACCTTTCTGTAGTGGCGGCAGAACACCGGAGTCACGCCATCCGCGCTTGAAAAGAAATTGCGCATTTACATCAGTATATGCGGTTCAATCCGTGGTGCCTTTAGGTGCACCTCGTAAATTTAGCTATCTATACTTTAACAGACTTAAATAATATAATTTAGTGCACTTTTGTAATTGTTTACATATTCTACACAAACTAAAGTGATACACAACATAAGCAACACTATACAGGCATATTTACATATCTCCAACAATATCATAACCAGGTTGTTACAAGCATATAGCACCATGTTCATACTCATAGTTTATTTGTGAAAAGGCAAGTTCCAAATGGTTAATGCAACATTTGGCTACTATCAGATAGTTATAAGATAAGTCAAATGCATTATGATACCTATATTCAATAACATAGGTACATGGTTGTAACTGCGTGAAAAAGATCTAATCAAACTGTTATCAACAATTAACCTAAAATTCCTGTTTACCCAATCCTCAAGTACATCCTTAGTCAATCTCAAGTGAAATGGCTGCAGACATTTAAAAATTTTGCAGCGTAGAAATAGAAATATGGACACAATCACAGCAGATATTCAACAATACATAAAAAATTCAAATCAAATTGTTTTCTGCAAACACCATCATATCCTCATTAAACATGTCCTCCACTACACCTGAGACCATTAGGATGATGAGAAATGAGTATTATTATTATTATTATTATTATTATTAGCAGTAGTAGTATTATAGAATGGGTGGATTGTTGTTATTATTTGTTGAGTGTTACTACTTTATGGACCACATGTACAATAGCCACTGAAAGAAAGGACACATTACACAATGTGTTGCCAGGTTTTCAGCTAATACCTTTAGAAAGCAAAAAATGGCCCTTCTATTAGTATTCTACTTAGTAGAACCAAATAAATACTAGATAAAGATACTATTTTAGGGCCTCAAGATCAGGGGCATCTAAAATTTCAGCCTATGCACAGAGATTTCTCCAGATTCACTGAATTATTTGATGAGATTATGTTCTATCAGAGGTGGCAAAAGTACTGACATTCTGTACTTAAGTAGAAGTACAAGTACTTGTGTTAAAAAATACTTTGGTAAAAGTTGAAGTACTGGTTCAACTTCTTTACTTAAGTAAAAAAGTACAGGCTCTGAAATCTACTCAAGAAAGAGAAAGAAAGTAAAAGCAGCTCTTTGGAGGATGTTTCTACCTGTTATTTTTGTGTAAAGCTAACTGAACCTCATTATATATTATTGTAATAATATAAAATAATACATGAGAATAGAAACGTTATTCCAATCTAAATTTTAATTCTAATGAATGCACTCAGCTTGAATCTGTTATGTAGGACACAAACTGTGAAAGGGAATTTAAACACAGCTCTATTCTCTGTGTCCTCCATAGCAGAGGGTGGCTGTGCCTCCACCTAAACACCATCATGAGGATACTCAGGGGTTACAGTGGGATTCAGAAGGTGGAGGAACCCTAAGATCAGCTGTAGTGTCTCTGCATGGGGAGAAGAATCACAACTTTCTATTGTAGCTGCAGTAAATGATGTTGGTGTGCAGGCTGTGATCAGCTGACCTGCTGCTGCTGCTCTGAGGTTTACTGCTCTGTGTGGATGAACTGAACTCACAAAGATGTAACCCAGTATTTCACAGCTCTCTGAGCTGATCTCCATCCCCTACACTGACAGCATACAGGCTGTAGAAATGTTGGATTAAAAAAAAAAAACTCAACTGAGATTTCTGATTCAAACTGTCTGACAGATTTATAATACTTAATTTCATATCAGTTAGTATCTGTAAAGTTATGTTTAAAGGGTTTGAATCAATCCTGCCACTGACTTCATTTCTGTTTTAAAAGTAGAACCCTTGTTGAATTTGAGAGCTATTACCTAGCAAGAGAATGAAAGAAGCAAAGCTGAATTAATTATTGCCAAAAACAGAAACAAAACAATAGGATTCAGGAATGTTCCCTGAAGGATGCTACAGAAAAATTTCTTACTAGATCTTTCACTTTTAGAAACTGAAATGATTTTAATTTCTCACTGGCCAGGGGTACTTCTTCTAGGATCCAGTAGGGGGCACCAAACCTCCTTAATAGATTTTTCACTTTTAGAGGACACAAAGGCAAAATCTTATTTGTAATAAATACCAAGCTGTGTTTCTTAGTAATATTTTGCAATTTACACCTGCATTTAATTTAACAATTATTAAGGGACTGTAAGGATTAAACTAGCTGATAAATCAACCTGAGAAAAAAGATTAAATGAGGTATAAAAGTTGAGAGCAAAAAAGTGAAAGAAATCAGTGACTATTGCAGCAAAAACACATTTTTCATGAATTGCTTTGAGAATTGGTTGTGTAGTTGAAAAAAACAACTAATCCAAATAATCCAATCTCTTACTGCTGTAATTAGCATTTCCACCTCTAGTATGGTGTGTAGTACTATTAAGAAGATACTATTGCATTAACAGGAACCATTACAAATACTCCTACCATTACAAAATGTATGTTGCTAATAGAAAAGAAACAGCAGCAACACAAGCACAAACTACACCTACATTGCCGGTTTAGGTAAAAAACTGGATGTAATTTTATGCCTTTAGGTTATAATGTTGGTTCTTGTTAATTTCCCTTTGTATTCCAGTGTAGTTTTTTCTTCTGTGTCAAGTTTGAATGTGTTAAGATTTTGTCTCTGTGCTTACTGACTTCCTGCTTTAATTTGGTAATGTGTTTTCTTGTTTTGTGAGTAGATTAGATATGTTTTTTCTTCTTTAGAAATTGTCAGCTAGTTATGAACTGAAGGTATCCTTGATGTTGGAGCTATTTGTGGGTTATTTTTGCGTTGGATTAAAGTGTTGAGTTTATTATTGCTAAGGTTAAGTTTATGTTTATTTTTCTTTTGGTAAATTTGGGTTCACCTTTTGTGTTTATGGTTAAGCAGGTGTACACTTAATTTATTTAAGTAGGTCAAGTAGGAGGGGTCACCAGGCACTGGGTCATACGTTTTTTTTTACCAGGCAACAGAGAGGCTGCAGACCAAAGTGTTTATGTCTGTACGTTTTGCTGGGAAATGGAGAATAAACCGACCCAAATGCACTTTGTATGGACCTTGTTACTTTTTAGACCTCTTTGACCTGCATAAGATCCAGTTCTGAGGTGCCTCAGTGGCCATTTGGATTTGTTGGGTTTGATGTGGACAAATGGCCACTACACTTGATAATAAATGACTAGACAAATGTTTCTTCATCACTTCAGTGACACGGAGGGTTGGAGTGGAGCTCCTCATCCTGAAATAGAGAGTACAAGTACACTCAGTACACTGTAGTTGTTTCACTTCAGTAGTAGAAATAGTAGAAAAATGGCATTAGGGCTGCATAAATCGATTATTTTAGTAATCGAGTATTCTATCGATTATTCCATCGATTAATCGAGTAATCGGATAAGAAATACTTTTTTTTATTAACAGTTTATCTGCATATTTTAACTTCCGTACTGCAGTTTTTGGCCGTGTGAACAAACAGCGGTGGATGGAGCAGCTACAAAGTTCTCTTTTCTTCACCTTAACACTTGCTGATCAGGTGCTTGATGAAGGACCTCCAGCTGTTTCCCAGTAAAGATTTTAATTCAATTCAATTCAATTTTATTTAGATAGCGCCAAATCACAACAAACAGCCGCCTCAAGGTGCTTTGTATTGCAGGTAAAGACCCTACAATAATACAGAGAAAACCCAACAGTCAAAACGACCCCCTATGAGCAGCACTTGGTGACAGTGGGAAGGAAAAACTCCCTTTTAACAGGAAGAAACCTCCAGCAGAACCAGGCTCAGGGAGGGGGGGTCATCTGCCGCGACCGGTTGGGCTGAGGGGAGAGAAAAGACATGCTGTGGAAGAGATTAATAACAATTAATTATTAAATGCAAAGTGGGGTATAAACAAAGTAAATAAGGTGAATGAAAAGAAACCGTGCATTATGGGAACCCCCCCAGCAGCCTAGGCCTATAGCAGCATAACTAAGGGAGGGTTCAGGGTCACCTGATCCAGCCCTAACTATAAGCTTGATCATAAAGGAAAGTTTTAAGCCTAATCTTAAAAATAGAGAGGGTGTCTGTCTCCTGAATCCAAGCTGGGAGCTGGTTCCACAGAAGAGGGGCCTGAAAGCTGAAGGCTCTGCCTCCCATTCTACTCTTAAGTATCCGAGGAACCACAAGTAAGCCAGCAGTCTGAGAGTGAAGTGCTCTGTTGGGGTGATATTCAAGACCTTGTAGGTGAGGAGAAGGATTTTAAATTCTATTCTAGATTTAACAGGGAGCCAATGAAGAGAAGCCAATATGGGAGAAATCTGCTCTCTCTTTCTAGTCCCTGTCAGTACTCTAGCTGCAGCATTTTGGATCAGCTGAAGGCTTTTCAGGGAGCTTTTAGGACAGCCTGATAATAATGAATTACAATAGTCCAGCCTAGAAGTAATAAATGCATGAATTAGCTTTTCAGCATCACTCTGAAAGAGGATGTTTCTAATTTTAGAAATATTGTACAAATGCAAAAAAGCGGTCCTACATATTTGTTTAATATGTGCATTGAAGGACATATCCTGGTCAAAAATGACTCCAAGATTTCTCACAGTGTTACTGGAGGCCAAAGTAATGCCATCCAGAGTAAGTATCTGGTTTGACACCATGTTTCTAAGATTTGTGGGGCAGAGAACAAGAATTTCAGTTTTATCTGAATTTAGAAGCAGGAAATTAGAGGTCATCCAGGCCTTAATGTCTTTAAGACATTCCTGCAGTTTAACTAATTGATGTGCATCATCTGGCTTCATTGATAGGTAAAGCTGAGTATCATCTGCATAACAATGAAAATTGATGCAATGCTTTCTAATAATACTGCCTAAGGGAAGCATGTATAATGTAAATAGAATTGGTCCTAGCACAGAACCCTGTGGAACTCCATAATTAACCTTAGTGTGTGAAGAAGACTCCCCATTTACATGAACAAATTGGAGTCTATGAGATAAATATGATTCAAACCACTGCAGTGCAGTACCTTTAATACCTATAGTATGCTCTAATCTCTGTAATAAAATGTTATGGTCAACAGTATCAAAGCTGCACTGAGGTCCAACAGGACAAGCACAGAGATGAGTCCACTGTCAGAGGCTGTAAGAAGATCATTGGTAACCTTCACTAATGCTGTTTCTGTACTGTGATGAATTCTGAAACCTGACTGAAACTCTTCAAATAAACCGTTCCTCTGCAGATGATCAGTTAGCTGTTTTACAACTACTCTTTCAAGAATCTTTGAGAGAAAAGGAAGGTTGGAGATTGGCCTATAATTAGCTAAGACAGCTGGGTCAGTGATGGCTTTTTAAGTAGAGGTTTAATTACAGCCACCTTGAAGGTCTGTGGTACATAGCCAACTAATAAAGACTGATTGATCATTTTTAAGATTGAAGCATCAATAATTGGGAAGACTTCTTTGAACAGTCTAGTAGGAATGGGATCTAATAAACATGTTGCTGGTTTGGAGGAAGTAACTATTGAAGTTAACTCTGAAAGATCAACTGGAGCCAAAGAGTCTAAACAAATACCAGCAGTGCTGAAAGCAGCCGAACATGAAGATAAATCTTTGAGATGGTTATGAATAATTTTTTCTCTAATGTCTAAAATTTTATTTGTAAAGAAATACATAAAGTCACTACTAGTTAAAGTGAAAGGAATACTCGACTCTACAGAGCTCTGACTCTTTGTCAGCCTGGCTACAGTGCTGAAAACAAACCTGGGGTTGTTCTTATTTTCTTCAATTAATGATGAGTAGTAAGATGTCCTAGCTTTACGGAGGGCTTTTTTATAGAGCAACAAACTCTTTTTCCAGGCTAAATGAGCATCTTCTAATTTAGTGAGACACCATTCCCTCTCCAGCTTTCAGGTTATCTGCTTTAAGCTGTGCGTTTGTGAATTATACCACGGAGTCAGGCACTTCTGATTTGAGGCTTTCCTTTTCAGAGGAGCCACAGTATACAAAGTAGTACGCAGTGAAGATGTAAAACTATTGACGAAATAATCGACCTCACTGGGAGCAGAGTCTAGGTAGCTGCTCTGCACTGTGTTGGCACTAAAGAGCATAATAATGAAGGAATTAGATCCTTAAACTTAGTTACAGCACTTTCAGAAAGACTTCTACTGTAATAAAACTTATTCCCCACTGCTGCTTAATCCATTAAAGTAAATGTAAATGTTACTAAGAAATGATCAGACAGGAGGGGGCTTTCAGGGAATACTGTTAAGTCTTCAGTTTCTATGCCATATGTCAGGACCAGATCCAGAGTATGATTAAAGTGGTGGGTGGGCTCCTTTACATTTTGAGAGAAGCCAATTGAATCTAACAATAGATTAAATGCAGTGTTGAGGCTGTCAACACTGTGGTAGATCTGGTGACTGTGCAGGCCATGGGAGATGTTCAACTTCACTTTCATGTTCATCAAACCAATCTTTCACCAGTCTTGCTGTGTGTATTGGTGCATTGTCATCCTGATACACGGCACCGCCTTCAGGATACAACGTTTGAACCATTGGATGCACATGGTCCTCCAGAATGGTTTGGTAGGCCTTGGCAGTGACACGCCCATCTAGCACAAGTATTGGGCCAAGGGAATGCCATGATATGGCAGCCCAAACCATCACTGATCCACCCCCATGCTTCACTCTGGGCATGCAGCAGTCTGGGTGGTACGCTTCTTTGGGGCTTCTCCACACCGTAACTCTCCCAGATGTGGGGAAAACAGTAAAGGTGGACTCATCAGAGAACAATACATGTTTCACATTGTCCACAGCCCAAGATTTGCGCTCCTTGCACCATTGAAACCGACGTTTGTCATTGGCACGAGTGACCAAAGGTTTGGCTATAGCAGCCCGGCCGTGTATATTGACCCTGTGGAGCTCCCGACGGACAGTTTTGGTGGAAACAGGAGAGCTGAGGTGCACATTTAATTCTGCCGTGATTTGGGCAGCCGTGGTTTTATGTTTTTTGGATACAGTCCGGGTTAGCACCCGAACATCCCTTTCAGACAGCTTCCTCTTGCGTCCACAGTTAATCCTGTTGGATGTGGTTCGTCCTTCTTGGTGGGATGCTGACATTACCCTGGATACCGTGGCTCTTGATACATCACAAAGACTTGCTGTCTTGGTCACAGATGCGGCAGCAAGACGCGCACCAACAATTTGTCCTCTTTTGAACTCTCGTATGTCACCCATAATGTTGTGTGCATTGCAATATTTTGAGCAAAACTGTGCTCTTACCCTGCTAATTGAACCTTCACACTCTGCTCTTACTGCTGCAATGTGCAATTAATGAAGATTGGCCACCAGGCTGGTCCAATTTAGCCATGAAACCTCCCACACTAAAATGAAGGCGTTTCAGTTTCATTGTCCAACCCCTGTATATAATATAAATAATGTGTAATTCTGTAGTTTCGCCACAAGGGGGAAGTAGTGCGGGTGGTATTCGGTGCTGTGGGGCTTCCGTGCTTCAGACGAGGAAGAAGCCTGCAGACCGAACATAAGTGATGTCTCCCGTCTCTATTTCTTTCTCTCTATTTCTTTCTGTGTGAAACAGACACCACTGGAGGTCTGTAACATACATATATATATATATATATATATATATATATATATATATATATATATATATATATATATATATATATTTGTGTGTGTGTGTGTGTGTGTGTGTGTGTGTGTGTGTGTGTGTGTGTGTGTGTGTGTGTGTGTACTGCATCCAGCAATAACTGGTGTGAGCAGTTCTCAGTGGATCACATCAGCACTCACACTAATGTCAGTGTTAGCAGCTCCAGCAGTGTTTTGTTTACCTGGATGCTCTGCAGAGTCTCTGCGTTCTCATTGATCAGAGCTGGAGGGCCATCTGCCTGGTCTCTGTAATTTTTCCTCTTGAGCCTCAGAGATGTAAAAACCACAACTGCCAAAAGAGCAATGAATCACTTCACCTTCAAACCAACAACCTCACTGAGCATCTCATAAACATGTAAAAATGACTTTTAAACTCTGAACATCAACACACTCTATGAACAAACCAACACTTTATCTCTCAGTTCAAAGTAGAAATTAATCCAGATCAACACCAAATTTAATGAGTTCTTCCTGTTTTCTTCCTCCATCTGCTCAACAAGTTACATTAAATTCAGGTTGATTGTTTCTAAGTGATCTTCCTGCAGAGCAATTAGCTCAATACTACAAATACACTGCTCAAAGAAATTAAAGGAACTCATCAGATCCACTATTTTCCTCTCCAATGCCATGTGCCAACACAGTGCAAAGTAGCTACCTAAACTCTGCTCTCATTAACTTAGAAGGTGGTCCTTTAGCCGGGAAAAACAGTTTGTTGCTCTATAAAAAAGCCCCCCGTGAAGAAGCTAGGTCATACTACTACTTATCATTAATAATTGAATACTAAGATGGAGCCAGCCTGACAAAGACTCAGAGCTCTGTAGAGCCAAGTATTCCTTTCACTTTAACTAGTAGTGACTTTATGAATTTCTTCACAAATAAAAATAAAAGACCCAGCTGACTTAGCTAATTATAGGCCAATCTCCAACCTTCCTTTTCTCTCAAAGACTCTTGAAAGAGTAGTTGTAAAACAGCTAACTGATCATCTGCAGAGGAACGGTTTATTTGAAGAGTTTCAGTCAGGTTTCAGAATTCATCACAGTACAGAAACAGCATTAGTGAAGGTTACCAATGATCTTCTCACAGCCTCTGACAGTGGACTCATCTCTGTTCTTGTCCTGTTGGACCTCAGTGCAGCTTTGATACTGTTGACCATAACATTTTATTACAGAGATTAGAGCATACTATAGGTATTAAAGGTACTGCACTGCAGTGGTTTGAATCATATTTATCTCATAGACTCCAATTTGTTCATGTAAATGGGGAGTCTTCTTCACACACTAAGGTTAATTATGGAGTTCCACAGGGTTCTGTGCTAGGACCAATTCTATTTACATTATACATGCTTCCCTTAGGCAGTATTATTAGAAAGCACTGCATCAATTTTCATTGTTATGCAGATGATACTCAGCTTTACCTATCAATGAAGCCAGATGACACACATCAATTAGTTAAACTGCAGGAATGTCTTAAAGACATTAAGGCCTGGATGACCTCTAATTTCCTGCTTCTAAATGCAGATAAAACTGAAATTCTTGTTCTTGGCCCCACAAATCTTAGAAACATGGTGTCTAACCAGATACTTACTCTGGATGGCATTACTTTGGCCTCCAGTAACACTGTGAGAAATCTTGGAGTCATTTTTGACCAGGATATGTCCTTCAATGCACATATTAAACAAATATGTAGGACTGCTTTTTTGCATTTGTGCAATATTTCTAAAATTAGAAACATCCTTTCTCAGAGTGATGCTGAAAAGCTAATTCATGCATTTATTACTTCTAGGGTGGACTATTGTAATTCATTATTATCAGGCTGTCCTAAAAGCTCCCTGAAAAGCCTTCAGCTGATCCAAAATGCTGCAGCTAGAGTACTGACAGGGACTAGAAAGAGAGAGCATATTTCTCCCATATTGGCTTCTCTTCATTGGCTCCCTGTTAAATCTAGAATAGAATTTAAAATCCTTCTACTGACATACAAGGTCTTGAATAATCAGGCCCCATCTTATCTCAAAGACCTCATAGTCCCATATCACCCCAACAGAGCACTTCGGCTTAAATGTTCCTTTATGATAAAGCTTATAGTTAGGGCTGGATCACGTGACCATGAGCACTGATTTTCCTTCCCACTGTCACCAAGTGCTGCTCATAGGGGGTCGTTTTGACTGTTGGGTTTTCTCTGTATTATTGTAGGGTCTTTACCCACAATACTAAACACCTGGAGGCGACTGTTTGTTGTAATGTGGTGCTATATAAATAGCAACACATTACAAAAAATTATAGAATAGAATAGAATAGAAGTAAGCCCAGCTGAGTTCAGCTGAGGTTGGGCGTTGTCATGCATCCAGAGGAACCCAGGATCCACTGCATTAAGATCTGACAATGTGCCCAAGGTTTTCAACCCAATACCTTATGGCAGTCAGGGTGCCATTGCCTTGCCTGTAAAGGTCTGTGAGTCCCTCCATGGATATGACATCTCTGGACCATCACTGACCCACCAACTAACCAGTCGTGCTGAACAATGTTACAGGCAGCATAACGTTCTCCACAGATCCTCCAAACCTTTTTACATCTGTCACATATGCTCAGGGTGAACCTGCACTCATCCACTGGTGGACCTTCCAATTCTAGTATTCTATAGCAAATGCTGTCGGTAACATTTTTAAGGCTCTCCGTGTTCCTTTTGGCCAAAAATTCAAACCCAATTAAATCCAAAGTTTCCAATAAATCACTGGGATGAACAGTTTCCAGTGCAGGCTTTTATTAGACATCTTACTTACACAAAATGCAGGCAAAGGCCAAAACACAGACAGTAACATTGTTAAGACTAAGATATGCGCACACACACACACACACACACACACACACACACACACACACACACACACACACACACACACACACACACACACACACACACACACACACAGAGAAAGGTGCAGGAACAGAAAGAATAGAAGGAGAGGAAGGACTGGAGTGTAAGTGAGTGAAGTTAAAAAGTAAGAAGTGAAAGTAAAGTACAAAAGAGTGAAAACAGTGATTAAAATGGGGAGAAAGAGGAAGTAGAAGCACAGAGTTAAACAGAGTACAAGAAAGCAAAAAGCCCTCCTGGGAGTGAAAGCCTTGGAGCGGCTGCAGAGGGGAGAGGAAGAGCAAAAAGTGCCCCCCTCCCAACTTTTCTACTGCTTTTATCCCCCAAACTCACCCCTCCCCCTGCTGCTATCAGGGCCAGTGGGCACAGCGTGGTGCTTCCAGTCCACTATGAACCGTACTGGTTTGATCCTTTTGCAGAGGCTCCATGACACAGTTCTCTGTCAAAACAAACAACCAACTTTCCCACCTGAGAATACCTCCCACAGAGGCGCTCCCCCACCCAGCTGTCCATAATTTCTCATTACTAGAAACACTTCTAGGGCGGGTTTATCTTAGTGCACAAATTTACTCCCTGACATTATTACAGTAGCTCAGGTGGGACTTCAACCCCCACTTCAGGACACAGTTTCCAGCACCTTGACCTTGAGCTGGTGATATAGTGTCAGAAGTGCACAGTGTACAAAGGTCAGACTCTAGATATGAACGAGTGTGGCTCTACTAGTGGAAAAAAACAGAGCCCGTAGGCTGAGCAGCCCTCAGTGCTTTCCACTCACCTAAAGCATGCAGTGTTTCAATGTGTTTGTGTCAAATTAGGTGACAAACAACATATAATATGACCACTAATCCAATATGTGTGTGTGATAATACAGGTAACAATACATGATATAGAACAATGACAGTAAAATACCAATATCAGAGTGATAAAAATATCCAACAATGCCAATTGCTAGGCAGTGAGCACAGTGTCAGTGACATCAGGGCCTCAGGCCACCCTCATGAATTCTGATTTCTGATTATCTGGTCAGAGACATTCACACCAGTGGGTGCTGGAGGTCCTCCCAGTATCTGCTCCCTGGAAAAAGGAGCAGATACTGGGAGGAGCACAACACAGTCAGAAAAGATGGGGAGGGACAAAATATCAGTGGCCTCCACCAGTACAATCTTTCCTGTTTTGGGTTGTCTTATTGTTGCCCCTTTAGTGCGCCTGCTGTTAATTTCATGACCACCAAAGCAGCTGAAACTGATAACGACCCCCTCTGCTACTGAACTGACCAGCTCAGTATCCCAGAAGTTTAAATGACTTGATGCTGCACTCTGATGAAACCTGTTCCTTTAATTTTTCTTGCATTTGTCAGTGACTTGTGCAGCAGCAGCTGTTCTTCTAACGTTAATCCAATAAATAAACTCTCACCCAGAATGAGGAGGATGAGGGCAGTAATGATGAAGGCTGAGCGGTATATGATGAGGAGCTGATGCTCTGCTGTGGAGCTGTCCTGCTGCTGATGCTCTGGCTCAGAGGATGGAGAGAAATCTGAAAAAAAGACAAACACAAATAAGTTGAAGAAGTGAGAAGTTTATTAGTATTTAATTTAACTGATTGTTTCATTAAAGATGACCTTTGGTGCAGTCAGACCACAACAACAGACGTTTGAGCCACATTCTTGACTCAAAAATCACTTCCTACTATTTTATACTCTCCACAAGACAATCTGTGTAGTTCTTAGTTACCAGAAAACAGACTTCACAGTTTGTTTGTTTTTTAACTTTGTTTAAAGTATGAAAAGTAAGAAAGTTTAGATTTACCTGAGACGAGGCAGAAGGTTTCCAGTAACTGAATGTTGCCGTCTCTCCTGATGCCACAGTAGTAAAGCCTGCCGTCCTCTGCCCTGAACTTTTTAATCATCAGTCTGTTCTCCACGATTGAAAATTTAGCTTCAAAATCAGGAGAGCAGTAGGTAGACAGTCTTTGAGAAAAACTGCGACCAATATACGCTCTGAGCTGACTGTAGATCTCCATGTGCCAGTATATGTCTGAACTCCCACTGGAGCAGGTTAGAGTGACCTCTGACCCCAGCTGCCCTCTGACCTCGGTCACGTTCTCGGCCTCTGCACAGAGCAGAACCTCCAGCAGGATCATCCACAGGAGAACCATGATCGGATGGTCTGACAGCAGCTCAGCTCTGATGAGACAGAGAGAAAGGTGATCTACATTTCCTGTTTCAGACAATATCCCCAGCCAATGTGACACCTAAAAACCCCCCACAAACAACCAGTAAACCACAGGAAGTCCAACTTAGCTGCACCTCCAGTCTGAACGCTGCAGGCTGGGTTAATATGACAGACTTTCAGCTGCTTTCTGCCACTGTCTGATAAATTTAATTACATCTTTAATGATATACTGCAGTAGTAACAAAGTTTAAAATTTAACAGTGAAGTCCCTTTATGGGTGTTACTTAAAAAAACTTAAACACAATGACGTCATGGAAATGAGTACTTAACAAACGTCAGTGTTGTGTATAAAATAAATCTGTCTTTTTGGAAAGAATGAATTGGAATCATTAAAATCTCCTTAAAAAAATTTCATTAAAATGCTACCCTATTAATGCTACAATCAAAACTGCAGCTCCTACTTCAGCTATCCACAATCCTGCTTATTACTACTGCTATTAGTACTACCACAAACAGCCTTTACTACATCTATTACTAGGTTACTAGAGTATGTTGTGTTAGTCTTCTGTTACTATTACACATATTCCTCAGCTTAATCCTGATACTGCAAACTGAAGCCTTCAAATTCCTGCTCCACAGCATTTCAAATTCTCTTGTACAAAAGTACAAAATGCACCTCACATGTTCAGGTCTCAGCTTTGCACTGTCAGTATGCAAATACTCTCTAACAATGCTGATAATATACAAATGGTCCATTGGTGTGCTACAGAGGACAAAAATACATTAAGACTGTGTGTGTGTGTGTGTGTGTGTGTGTGTGGGGGGGGGGGGTCATTTAATTGTGAGCCAATTCGAATTTAGATTCAAGTATTCAAAGAACTGTTGGTGCAGAAACCACTCTGGAGTCACAGCTCTGAGCCATCATGGCCGGCCTCCAGTAGGAGTCCTTCAGGAACACCTCCATGTGCTGCTAAGCTCAGACATGACTGATACATACACAAAGAGAGCTGAGCCCATTCAGATCAAGGTTATTATCATTAATGAAAACTGAAAGTGAGAAAAACATTTTTGTTAACTGAAATAAATAAAAATGATAAGGTCCTGGGCTGTTTGTCCAGTGTTTGTGTTTTACTGTGAGGTTCTGACTCTTGTTGTTTCTCTGCTGTGTTCCTTTGTTTACAGTTTAGATTCATAGTTTGAGATGGTTTCTGAATCCTGTTATTACTTATAGTTACTGTATTTCTCCTGGATTAGCTGGTGTGTGTGAATTTAAGGTCTCAGCGTTCCTTAGTTCATTGTTGCGTGGCCTATGCTTCCATGATTTGTCTTCCTCTTCTGTGTAGTGATGTTGTTGCTTCCGAGGTTCAGTGAAGAAGACTGCAGTCCTGTCGTAGTTTAGGTTTGTGGATTTTGTACTGAGTAAGAGCCTCCAGCAGTCACTGCTGGGACTTAAATGGTTTTATAATGTGTGTGTGTGTGTGTGTGTGTGTGTGTGTGTGTGTGTGTGTGTGTGTGTGTGTGTGTGTGTGTGTGTCTTGTAGAGTTATGTCAGAAGATAAATGGGATACAACATACGGTTTAAAGCTTGGAGCCTGGTTTGCTCTGTAATGGAGGTCCACACTTCCTGTTACTCATCTACATCAGCAGGTTACACCCCGACGTGAAGCAGCTGGTTTCAGTGAAAACACTTTATTATTAGAGGTCAGTGTTTAAACAGCCCTTCACAGCTGCTCCATTTCAAGCTGATCTTTAATCAGCTGCATCACTGGATGCAGATTATTACCATTTTTTAAAAACTGAAATAAATTTTTTTAGAAAACCTAATTCAATCTGATCATCAGCCAGTGAAGATCTTCATGAATTCAGCTTCAGTGGTGCTAAAATCTGATTGGAAGCAGCCTCTATATCAACTCTAAGCTTTATTTGATTGAAAAATGGTGGGCGGATGTGAAAGACATCAAATTTCTGCATATACTACACTACTATTTGATAATTAAACATCTCCATCATCACTGTGAATGCAGTGGCTCCACCTTGTGGCATTAGAGTGCTATTGCAGAGCAAAAACTACTGTTAGACTCCTCGGAAAGTCCAGTGGATGTGAGGAAGTAATAATAAAAGTGTCTTTGTGAAAAAGGAGGTGAGGAGGAAAAATTGGGATCAAATTAAAGATAATCAGGCTCATATGTAGCATCCTATACAACAATGGCTCTCTGGGACTGTGGCTCTCTGTTGAACTACTAACTGGACTAAATACTGAGCACCAGCTGCATGGGGGGGGGGGGGGGGGGGGGGCAGCAAAACTCCAGTAATGCCACACTAGCACCATAACAACCACCGACAGTTGGAGAGAACACAGATAGATAACTGAGGCTGATCCCATCAGGAACATGCATCCTGCCAGGAACCTGCAGGCCTGACAGACAGGACAGAATCCACGACACTGGCCCAGCCTCCAAACTCCCCAGATGACGATTAGACTGAACATCTGTATGACTGCTGCTGCTGAACTATGAAGGCTGAACTTGGAGCTGAATTAAAAGGTTCCTGTTAACATGGAGTTAGCTGACTGATTTTTTTTATTCCTTTATTTGGTGGCGTGGAGGTTAGCACTGCTGCCTCACAGCTAAAATGATGACTAGAAGGTCTGGGTTTGATTCCATCTTGGCCCGGGCCTCTCGGTGTAGAGTTTGCATGTTCTCCCCGTGTCTGCGTGGACTTCCTCCCGCAGTGGAGGAGCGTGTACGAGCAGTTTAGCTCTATAAAGCAGCAACAGGATCTAAAATGAAGCAGCTGCATCATTAATGCACTGCTGCTAAGGTCAGAGCCATGAAGGGACGCGCTCACCTTAGAGTGACACAAACATCAACGATCATGTTTCTAATTTTCAAAGTCTCTGTGATGTTGATGTGTTTTGCTTTCATAGGATTAATCCAGCAGCAACTAACAGTCTGACTCACACTGTCAAAGCCAACAGTGGATCTTCACCAAAGAAGTTTCATTTAACTTAATCTGTCAAACAATTGTTATTGTTAATGTTAATGAATGAATTATTAATGATCCCCCAAAGTGTAAAGATTTGATGTTGGTCTTATCAAAAAGATAGAATAATTAATTAAATCAGTAACTATTAAATAAGTTGATTCAGAGAAATGTTTGTATCAGTACATTTGTAGATATAAAAAGTGGCAGTCACTTTATGTTTTATCAAATGTGGCTTCCTGTTGTCTAATAAGTCACTAAAAGTCTTGGTGTTTGAACAGATCTGGATGGTTGGTGAGAGTCAACATCTAAATAAAAGAGTGCATCAAGTGGCAGCAGCAGGAAGCTGACAGGATAACAGAGCAGTTTAAAGAGCACCTTTAAAAGCAGGAGTGGAGCCAGACACTGGACTTAGAGAGTCTGACAGCCGCAGTTATGACCCTGCTTTTAAAGCAGTGTGACCTCGTCTTTGGGGACCTCCATCTAAAGAGTGGTGCCAACATCTGACCGTGTCACCTCCTCTGAGAGCATCAAAGACAAAATCCAGCAGCTTTATCTCTTGACCCTTTCACCACGACCTGTGACTTCAGTGAGCCTCAGACGCTCTAAGAGTTTCTGGAAGAAAAAGGGGAAACAATAGTTTTTAGTTATTATGTATACTCACACATAAGACTGAGGAAATATGAGCGAATGAGCAGCGACTCCCAGTGTGACCAACACTGAATGTGACTTTGTGGGCTTCCTGCTCCTTCTTCTCTCCAATGACGGCCTCAGTGATGAAGGCAGATGTTCCTGCTGCTGCTCTGCTTTGATATGAGCTGCATGAAACAACACTGCAACAACACGCTGGACAAACATCTAAGAGTCCATCTTCAGGACTTTGGAGTTCCCACCCAGAAGACTCGTGTCGTCCTCCATCACATTATTAATCAGTGTCAGAGCAGTCTGAGCCTCCTAACTCCTTATCAACTCTCCTTCACTCCTTTCCTTCACCTCATGACGTTTTCCATCCTCATGAAGGTGATCAGAAAAAGGAGGAAGGAGGGATTTGGACTCATTTCTTTGGGAGCTCAGACTCGACTCTGGAGCGCCCCCTGCTGCGCTCCCGGCTCAATCGCAGCCACTTCCGGTTCATTAGGATTGACCGGAAGTGGGTCTGCCGTTAAGCGCGCGGGTCTGTGCTCGCTGACCTCTTTGTGTGTTTGGAAAGAGTTGCAGCTTTGTCCCGCAGCTTCATCTAAAGGTAAGCAGGAGCTAACTTTAATGTGAGCTCAGTTCATCTGCAGCTGAGCTCCTGAATGAGCTCTTCTGCTGCTCTCCTCGGTGTCTGTTCACTTTATGGTGAACACGCTGAGAGGAGAGTGAGAGAGTGTTTGGAGACCAACAGCAGCTAATCATTAGCTCAGCATGCTGGCAGAAGGTGGAGCACAAACTCTGTTTCTCTGCCTGCTCCAAACCTCTGCAGCCTCATTTCTGCTTGAAGGAGAGCAGGAAATAAATGAGAGCGATCTGCTGCAGGATCAGGGTCACAGGAAACTTTATTGTCCAGCTGCTGGGGATGAACACGTGAGAGGAAGTGAACTCCTAAAATGATGTGCAGAGAGCAGCTGGGCGGTGAGGGGAGAGAGAGGAGAGAAAAGAGGAGCACAGAGATCCCAGCAACAACACACAGGACAAAACACAAAGAGCAGGAGACAAAAAGCTAAAGACACGCAGCAGTGACCGCTGCAGCTACACCTGGGAGAGCAGCTACAAATTAATCTGCGCATCTACATCGTTATGTACGGTTCGGTGTGTGCAGGGACGTGGGGACTTCATGGTGCCTTTAGGGACACCTCGGAAACCCAGGATTCTGTGTGCTAAAAGTCATGGAGGTCGTCTGAAATTTCTAACTTTTCCTTTGTTAACAGAAACACACCTGTCATCATTTTCTTACTCTTTTTGATGCAGCATTAGGGCTGCAACGATTCATCGATTAAATCGATTCTAAAAAATTATCGACACAAATTTCCTGTGTCGATGCTTCGTTTAAACTCTGCAGCGCTCAGCTGTCTCGGTGTAAGCGGCGCTCCTCACTAGCATTAGCAGCATTAGTGCTCCGTCGTCTTTTTGTGGGTTTATTGGTGGCTGGCAAACCAACATAGAACTGCATTACCGCCACCTACAGGACTGGAGTATGAAGCGCGCGCGCGCACACAGGTTCTAAAAAGCTCTCCATCGCTGCGATGGATTTCCTTTAACACAGAGTGGATCATCACTAGAGTTGCCACCTGTCTCGTAAAATACAGAACCCCTGTATGTTACGGGACTCCGTGGAATACGGCTCCGTAACATGCGGGGGTTCCGTACTTTATGGGACGGGTGGCAACTATCACTGACATGCATTTCCACGCCTCCGCTGCTCTCTGTGTGTCTTGTGTGTGTTGTGCTCGCTGAGAATTTCAGCTGTTATTTTTGTCTTTACTTCAGCTGTAGCTACCAGAACTGGTTTGCTAGCGAGCGCGGGCCATTAGCACTAGCGATGGTTCTGTACCGGAAGGCCCGCCCCCCAGGACCGAGAGGCTCCGTCAAAATATTTTTTATACTTTAATCCCTTATTAGTGACTAAATATAGACCTGCAGTAGAAACGTATTTTCGAGAATGCTTGTGAATACAAAGCATTACAACATTACTCACACATGCGCCATGGCTCCCGCAGCCACTAGTTTTTCAAAACACTCATAGCAGGCAGCGGTTTGAACTGCGCAAGCGCAAAGAGGCGAAGCTGTTATAGAGACGGTGAGCTCAAGTAGTGCAGAAGGAAACGTTTTTCCAGCGTCCAAAACAGCAGCTTTTTCTTTTAGTAACCACCATTAAATCTGTGAAACAGCTGGAGGTCCTTCATCAAGCACCTGATCAGCAAGTGTTAAGGTGAAGAAAAGAGAACTTTGTAGCTGCTCCATCCACCGCTGTTTGTTCACGGTCGAAAAACTGCAGTACGGAAGTTAAAATATGCAGATAAACTGTTAATAAAAAAAGTATTTCTCATCCGATTACTTGATTAATCGATGGAATAATCGATAGAATACTCGATTACTAAAATAATCGTTTTATGCAGCCCTATGCAGCATTGTAAATAATTCAGTACAAACATTGTAACAATGAAATGGGTTACACATAGGGCTGCAACTAAAGATTATTTTGGTAGTCAAATAATCTGTCAATATATATTTTTTTTATCAATTAGTCGATTAGTCAGCATTTATTTCAATCTTAACTCACTTGTTTAAGCCTGCCCACCTGTTAACAACACTTTGTCTCACAATTAAAATAATGACCCATAAAAATTTGAGTTTTAAATTAATCCAATGTATGTAACATTGGATTTAATTTTCTTTCATTTTCTCTGCCCTCCTCTCTGTTCCACCATCTTCATTTTGTTCAGGTTATGGTCTTCTTCGTTGGTATTGTTATTGGCAGACAATCGAGGCGATACTGCCCCCATGTCTTCCTGTAGTGTATTGCAATTACAAAAATCACATGAATAGCAGAACACAATTGACGGATGGGTTATAAAATATGACGCTTGGATGATGAAATTCCACTCTGGCAAATTTTTGTAGTTGTCGTCACTGATTACATCGATGAATCGTTGCAGCCCTAGTTATAAATGTTATAGATCATCTGAACTGTGGCATCCACGTCCTGCCAGTTTATTGTGACTAGTCCGAGCAAACAGTAATACTGCATAATATTCCTGTGGACCTTTATGAAAGGACTGTGTTGAATGAGCAGCTGAACAACATGAAAATCAGCTCCTAATGAGCACTTTGATGGCTCCTGTGCAAAGATGATTCTGTACAGCTGAGGTCAGATGTTTACATCCACTCAAGAATGTTGTGGTAATTTTGGGCTTTTAATGAGTTCTTTGAACTGTTCCTCCAAACATGCAGTTCCCTCCAAAATTATTGGAACAAAGACCCAAGTTTGTAGTTGTGCCTCTGTGCATCACCACATAAATAAAAATGACCCTTTAACCCATTATTGAGTGGCTCATCACGTTTTTCTAAGCCACCACTGCTTTGTACATGTGTATGCGTGCTGTGCTGAGAATTTCACGGAACAGATCGCAATCACCACAGTTTGCTAACATGCGTCGCTATTAGTGCTAGCAGTCATTCAGTACCAACAAGACGCCCTCGTCAGCCGTTTGTTACCGTAGGGGCTCTGTTCAAATTTCTTTGTGAAAGTGCTGTAACTAAGTTTAAGGATCCAATTCCTTCATTATTATGCTCTTCAGTGCCAACACAGTGCAGAGAAGCTCCCTAAACTCTGCTCCTAGTGAGGTCAATTATCTCATCAGCACCGTAGCCAGGCTGACAAAGAGTCAGAGCTCTGTAGAGCCGAGTATTCCTTTCACTTTAACTAGTAGTGACTTCATGGATTTCTTTACAAATAAAATTTTAGACATTAGAGAAAAAATTATTCATAACCATCTCAAAGATTTATCTTCATGTTCGGCTGCTTTCAGCACTGCTGGTATTTGTTTAGACTCTTTGGCTCCAGTTGATCTTTCAGAGTTAACTTCAATAGTTACTTCCTCCAAACCAGCAACATGTTTATTAGATCCCATTCCTACTAGACTGTTCAAAGAAGTCTTTCCAATTATTGATGCTTCTATCTTAAAAATGATCAATCTGTCTTTATTAGTTGGCTGTGTACCACAGACCTTCAAGGTGGCTGTAATTAAACCGCTACTTAAAAAGCCATCACTGACCCAGCTGTCTTAGCTAATTATAGGCCAATCTCCAACCTTCCTTTTCTCTCAAAGATTCTTGAAAGAGTAGTTGTAAAACAGCTCACTGATCATCTGCAGAGGAACGGTTTATTTGAAGAGTTTCAGTCAGGTTTCAGAATTCATCACAGTACAGAAACAGCATTAGTGAAGGTTACCAATGATCTTCTTACAGCCTCTGACAGTGGACTCATCTCTGTTCTTGTCCTGTTGGACCTCAGTGCAGCTTTGATACTGTTGACCATAACATTTTATTACAGAGATTAGAGCATACTATAGGTATTAAAGGTACTGGACTATTGTAATTCATTATTATCAGGCTGTCCTAAAAGCTCCCTGAAAAGCCTTCAGCTGATTCAAAATGCTGCAGCTAGAGTACTGACAGGGACTAGAAAGAGAGAGCAGATTTCTCCCATAACCAAAAATCCAAAAATAGTCCGGACAAAATTACTGTTACCCTCAACTTAATATTTGGTTGCACACCCTTTGGAAAAAATAATTGAAACCAATCATTTCCTATAACCATCAACAAGCTTCTTACACCTCTTCAACTGGAATTTTGGACCACTCTTCTTCTACAAACTGCTCCAGGTCTCTGATGTTTGAAGGCTGCCTTCTCCCAACAGGAATTTTAAGATCTCTTCGCAGGTGTTCAATGGGATTTAGATCCTGACTCATTGCTGACCCCTTCAGAACTCTCCAGCACTTTGTTTTCATCCATTTCTTTGTGCTTTATGATGTATGTTTGAGGTCATTGTCCTGTTGGAAGACCCATGATCTTGAATGCAAACCCAGCGTTCTGACACTGGGTCCTACATCGCGACCCAAAATCCTTTGGTAATCTTCAGAGTTCATGATGCCTTGCCAGAGGCAGCAAAACACCTTTGAACCTCCACCATATCTGACTGTAGGTACTGAGTTCTTTTCTCTGTAGGCCTCGTTCTGTTTTCAGTAAACACTAGAATGACGTGCTTTACCAAAAAGCTCCATCTTGGTCTCATCTGTCCACAGGACATTGTCCCAGAAGGATTTTGGCTTACTCAGGCACATTTTGTCAAACTGCAGTCTAGCTTTTTATGTCTCTGTGTCAGCAGTGGGTCCTCCTGGGTCTCCTGCCACAGCGTTTCCTTTCATCCAAATGTTGATGGATAGTTGACACTGATGCACCCTGAGCCTGCAGGACAGCTTCATCTTCTTTAGAAGTTGATTGGAGCTGTTTATCCACCATCCCAACATTCCTGCGTTGCAACCTTTCATCAGTTTTTCTCTTCCATCCACATCCATGGAGATTAGCTGCAGAGCTGTGGGCTGTAAACCTCTTGATTGTGTTGCACACTGTGGACAAAGGAACATCAAGATCTCTGGAGATGGACTTATAACCTTGAGATTGTGGATAGTTTTCCACCATGTCGGTTCTCAAGTCCTCAGACAGTTCTCTTCTCCTCTTTCTGTTCTCCATGTTTAGTGTGACACACAGACACACAATGCAAAGACTGAGTCAGCTTCTCTCCTTTTTATCTGGTTTCAGGTGTGATTTTTTTTTTTATATTGTCCACACCTGTTCCTGTCACAGGTGAGTTTAAATGAGCATCAAATGCTTGAAACAAAGTTTGTTTTTTTTTACCCACAATTCTGAAAAGGTGCTGACAATTCTGCCCGGCCCATTTTTGGAGTTCAGCATGAGTTTAGCAGTCGACTAGTCGGCTCTTCAGACCTTCTGTCTTTGTTTCCAACAAGTTTCCACCTACTGTTTCTAGATGCCCACCCTAACATAGCAGGCTGGAACCGGCCGTATCCCACAGAAGTGTATGAATCCAAATGCAGCCTTAAAGGGCTCATTCCCCCAAACAGTGCAGTGTGGTAGCTTCTAATAAAGATCTGTTCTCCTGCAGCTGATCATCAGGAGGAGGAGAGTCTGACGGAGCAGCAGAGGAACATTTTCAGCCTCTACAGAGGAAACAATGAGTTCAACACAACAGGTGAGAAAAATCTCAGTGTTACACTATTATTGAAACTGTGTGACTTCATCAGCTGCTGTTGGTTTGGTTTATTATGGTCCCAATTAGCACTGAAGTTACAACAAGACCAAATACAAAGGTCACATTTTAACAGGACACTGAAACAAAGACATTAATAATCAAGATTCAGATCAAACCCACAATTTCTCATACAATGAATAATGACATTTTTGTTATAATTACACATTTAATATTTTCACAGCACTTTTCCACTCTCTCCTCATTAGAGATCATTATTTTCCAACCAGTTTGATTCCAGTTCTTACTGGTTTGGAAATGCTGTCCCAGTAGCTGTTCATGTTGCTGTTGTGGTGATCCCCAGAGTCTCTCATCCTGTGGTTCAACACACTCCAACTCCACTGTGTTGGACTGCAGCTGGTGGCAGTAGTTCTTGTTCTGCTCTGAAGATCTGCTTCAAGCTTCAGGGTCACTCTGAGCAGAAGCTGCAGAAGGTGGAGAGCTGCTTCATGTGCTGCTGCACCAAACTCAGAGGCTGCAGAGCAGAACAAACTGCAGTTCAACACTGTGGAGACACTCAGTGAGAGAGAGCCAAGATTTGCTTTATTTGTTGGAAAATAAATGCATACAATACTTATAAAGTTGTTTGTGTGTTGCCCTTTTATGGCCTTCATGTGGCCTGGCAGTAGTCCTGTGAGGAATCTTGGATTCATCTTTGACCAGGATGCGTCTGTGAGCTCACAGATGAAACAAGTTTCCAGGATGGCTTTCATCCATTTGCAGTGTTGTCCCATCCTTTGGCATTTTGAAGCTGGACTGTTGTGATTCTTTATACCCAGGATGTCCAATTAATGCTTTGAAATCATTTTACATAAATTTATGTTTCCTCTTTTTTTCTGCCTGTGCATGGCTCAGTGGTACGGTGGTATGCAAAAGTTTGGGCACCCTTGTCGTTTTATTGATTTGAATACCTTTAGCACTAATTATTGGAACACAAAATTTGTTTTGTAAGCTCATTGACCCTTGACCTACATACACAGGTGAATCCAATTATGAGAAAGGGTTAAGGTGGCCAATTGAAAGTGTTTCTCCTCTTTGCATCTTCTCTGAAGAGCGGCAACATGGGAGCCTCAAAATAACTCTCAGATGAGCTGAAAACAAAGATTGTTCAACATCACGGTTTAGGGGAAGGATCCAAAAAGCTCTCTCAGAGATTTCAGCTGTCATTTTCCACTGTGAGGAACATAGTGAGGAGAGTTAAGGCCCGAAGTGGCAGGACAAGAAAAACCTCAGATAGGCAGAGGTGAAGGATGGTGAGAACAGTCATAGTCAACCCACAGAGCAGCTCCAAAGACCTACAACATCATCCTGCTGCAGATGGTGTCCGAAAATTGAGAAAATTACAAAAAATATTGATATTTTTTGTCAATATGCAATTTGCTCCACCCCTCCCCGCAGTGTTTTGACATTATACATCACGTGGCACGTAACATATTGTACTTCCGGCCCCGCCCCTACTTCTGGCCCAAGATTTGATGTCAAAAATATAAGACAATTTGGCCCTTTAAGTTACTTCTTTTGATGTTTCGCTTTCCCCTCCAACTGAGAGGGTTAAGCAAAATGTCAAAAAAGTAACTTAAAGGGCCAAATTGTACCAACTGGATGTTTGGAGGCTACCAAAAACTGTAATATTAATGGCGTTTAAAGGTTCAGTTTGTTTCACGACTGCATTTCATTCACTGCCTCTGTTTGTGTGTCTGTCACTGCAGGATCAACATGGACTGAGAAATCAGCGCTGTCAGGAGGCTGACAAACCTCACAGACGTAGAGGAGAAGAAAAATACACCTGTGATCAGTGTGGAAAGACTTTTACCCAGGCTAAAAGCTTAAAAACACACCAACTCATCCACAGTGGCAAGTACAGCTGTGATCAGTGTGGCAGAGCTTTTACTAGCAATAAAGACCTGAAGCGTCATCAAGTTACCCACTCAGGAATTAAGGCATACGGCTGTGACTTTTGTGGAAAAACTTTCAGCCAGCTAGGGAACAGAAATGTACACCTGCGCACTCACACTGGACATGTGTACTGCTGTGGTCAGTGTGGTAAAAAGTTTACAACAAACACACAGTTACAACAGCACATGTTTACCCACGCTGAGGAGAGACCGTATCAATGTGACCTGTGTGATAAGACTTTCAAAGCTCCACGTTACCTGAAAGCACACCAGCAGATCCACAGCAGAAAGAGACTCTACAAGTGCAGTTACTGTGAGGTGTGTATTTTTATTTTGAGTAGTGATGGTCGGTCGCGAATGATCCGGCTCTTTGAAGTGAATGACGGGAGCCGGCTCCTGATAGTGAGCCATCTCTTTTTTCTTTGTGGAAGCTGCACGTGATTGGTTAAGATTAATGGTAACATATGATCATCTACATTGAGCGGGAGGGGAGGGTCCACGGACACACTGTGCAGTGAATAAACGAACACCAGAGAGGGAGGGGCTCCTGCAAAATTCGCTTGGAGACAGGAAAGAGCCAGAGGAAGTTGCACTTTACATAGAGGCTACATGCGGGAACGGTGAGGAAAATGAGTGACGGAAAGTGTAGTAAAGACACATCTTAACCTTATAGCTCCAAACATGTCGAACGAGACACAGCGTACTTCAAAAGTGTCTGCGTTTGCGGACTTCTGGCAACAAATACCGTAATACCACTACATGACTGTGAAGTGCAATGTATGAGCTTTCAGGAACTGTTTGAATTTTATTGATAGCACGAATGGTCGCAGAGTTACGGTAAAAAGCCAGATGATCAAGTTCCTTTGACCAGCTGACTCTACGGTGATACCCTACGTCTTAATCAGCTGTTCGCGGCTAGTAAAGTCAAGAAACCCGTGATTCAGTGGTGATTGCCTGGCATTAAATGATGAATGTGATAGAGGGTAGACTGCAAATTTAAAATTTGATATTGAACAGGCTCCACAAACAACCTGCACAGGGATATACAAATTGTTCATCTCTCAGTGTAATTAGAAGGACAAAACAGGGCAGGTCATCAGGCAGGAGGAACAGGATCAACTCCTCAAAGGCCCTTGTTTGTTCTGATTTCCAATCTTTTGTTTTATAATTTGCATTTGGAGCACTCGATTATATGTTGAGTATATAAAGAAACGTTTGATATAGGCCTAATGTATGTTTTTACTTTAGTAATTCATTTTATACTTTTTTAAAATTAAAATCTGAGGAGCCACTTGGGAGCCGAAAGAGCCGGCTCTTCTTTGGGAGCCGAGCCGAAAGAGCCGGCTCTTCTTTGGGAGCCGAGCCGAAAGAGCCGGCTCTCTGAAAAGATGTAAAAACCTGCGATCCGGCCCCGGATAAGCAGAAGAAAATGGGTGGATGGATCTTGTAATTTTAGCTTGACTGTTTAGAAGAACTGTTAGCAATTCTACTGCATGTACAGGCAGCGCTGGGAGAGTCATCTCATTTCATTTTCAGTTATGATTTTTGCATCCATGATCATGAAAAATGACATTATTACTTTTTGTAGTTCCAATATTTAAGATTCTGGCAGTTTCCTGGTACATCATGGTATTATTATTTCTGCATAAATGGGCCTTCATGTTGGTTTCCAGTGGCTCCTTCTTCAGTCGGGTGTATATAAAATAAAAATAATTTTGTCATAAAAAAAGATATAAACTACAACCATAGAACAAATTATCAAAATAATTTCTGCTTAATTTGTTGCTTTGAAGCACAAATTCTTCTCTGTCCAGGTAAAAACACTCGTAGCTTGTTCCTGTCTAAAATCGTCAGTAGAGTCATTCTGTGAATCGATCATGTCCTATTTTAGAGAATTCAGTGAAGCCTTTGAACTGATCTGGCAGACCAGAGGCCATATCAGACCGTACAATGGCACAGTGTTGTGGATGCCTCAGGCATTGGCGGTCACATGGTAGTGCTCAAATTGCATAGTTCTGACTAATATTTTCTAACTATTTGAAAAGTGTATGTTGGGCGTTAACCCCTCCCCCTTGTCATACGGTTTGTACGCTTTGGAAAATGTTGAAAATTGTGAATGATCCCTAAAAGTTTTCTGACTTTGAACACAAATGAGATTTTAACAGCTTCTCCCCTGGTAGTTATACTTCCACCATCTTTCTATTTAATATCTAGTCAGAAATTTCAGTTCAGAGTTGAGCTCCATGTCTCTCTCTCATAATGTCTCTGCTGCTACCAGGACCTAACCTAGCAGTGATCAAGGATCCCACAGTCTGCCCTGCAGCAGTCCAACAGAGTTCATCACTGTAAACTGAACCACAACACTGCAAACTACCCAGTTTAGCCTGCACTTACTGTCCACTATAAACTTTGAATCACATGAATTATCATTTCCTTTGCTTTCAGAAGACTTTCTAGAAGATGAAACATCATGTACAGATCCAATATCTGACTAAAACTCTAAAATGAATGATAACGTTACCTGTAAGCTTTAAATTAGTAGTTTATAAAATGAGACTTGCTGAGCAGTCTTTACCTTAGAGAGAATCTCATCTTCCTCTCATGTCCTCTTTGTTCCACCGTTCTCCAGCTCACCGAGTCAAAGTGGGATTGATTGGAAGGCTGCAGGAGAAAGTCTGTATGAAATGAGCTGCATGAAAAATGAACAGACACACAAGTGTCCAAAATCACTCACTGCTCACTTATAGTGAGTCCCACAGTTTGTTGTGCTGTGTGAATGTACTCTGTATAGTCTGGTGGTGTTGTATAGTATTTCATTAGCATTACTGTAGTCAGGGCTGTGGTTGAAATTCAGCCCGGGGGCTTGGTTTGGAGAGGCTTTTTATCCGATCATCCAACGGACAAAAAAACTTCTGATCACCGGCCGGTTCGGCCTGGAAATGACCGGCCATTCGAGAAACCTCCGGAATTGTGGCAATGGCGACTATTTTGGTACCATATAAGCATTATAGTCTTACACTGAAGTAACTGCATATTTACAGCGGTGATAATGCAGTACTACAATTGTTATTGTGCTGTGACATTACTGTATTACTACATTGGTAGCAGTTCAGTAGGACAGTAATATTGCAGTATTATGGTGGTATTATTGCAGTGTTACAGTTGTAGTACATTAGTATGAGATTAAGGGTTTTTTAGTATTAAATGAGTATTTTTGTTACTTACTCTGTCTTTGTGTCTTTGTGTAGAAGCAGAGCCACACAGATGGATCCAGTTCTCAGTCCTGTCATCGCTGTGGTGGTGGGAAAGCGTTTCGCTGTGACCTTTGTGGGAAAACTTTCAGTCATCAAGTGAACCTAAAAACACATCAGCGTAGACACACTGGACACAAACTGCACCACTGTAAAGAATGTGGGAGAAGCTTCCTCACAGCAAGTAACTTAAAACAACATGAACTCATCCACAGTGGGGTTAAAAAGCACATCTGTGATCAGTGTGGGTCATCGTTCATCACTGCAGTTGAGCTTAAAAAACATAAACGAATCCACACAGGAGAGAAACCACACAAGTGCAGACACTGTGAGAAAAGCTTCTCACTATCAGGTAATCGTAACAAGCATGAACGTACACACATTGAAGGGAACTTCAGCTGTGACCAGTGTGACAAGAGCTTCAAGAATCTCGGTTCATACGCCCACCACAAACGATACCACGCTGCAAAGAAACGGTTTCACTGTTACCAATGTGCAAAAACATTCACTTCATTATCTGCTCTGTGCAAACATCAGCGTGATCACGCAGGGCTGAAATCATTCCCATCATTGGATCACAATGAATCTGCAGACACACAAAGATCCTCTTCTAGTTGCAGGGTCAAACTTGAAGACCTTGAAATCCGGCTCCACAGAATTCCGATGGAATCTCCTGTAAAGATTTTCAGCTAATGTCACATTTGGATCTGATGAGTTAGTTCTGATTTCTGGACTTGCAGAGAATAATCCTGAGGCCCCGTTTACACAACTCCGTTTCAAAATGAAAACGGGGTCGTTTTGATGCTCTTCGCCCTTCCGTTTACATGACAACGGAGTGAAAACGATGTGTTTCAGAAACGCACCAGCCTGTGTTCTCGTGTAAACACTTAAAACCGAGGTGATTTGAAAATAGGTGACTCGCACATGCGCACTATGGTTGTGATAGCCACAGTTTTCCGCGCATGCGCAAATTGATAACTAAGTACTCGCAGATTCACAAGTGCTTCTTGTGCTTTTCTTGTGTTTTTACCGTTTTGTAATTCAGCGTTGTGCGCAGCAGCGATCCAACCTCATCGTCAGTCCACACAAAACCTCTCACACTGGCCGATTTGTAAATAATGAACAATTTGCCGCGCTTCCTACTGTGTCCCTTCACGCATGTGCATGTTGCCTAAACAAGCTTTGCAAAGAAAAAACCAACGCCAACTTGTGGCCTGACATGGGAACTACATCGTTTTCATCGTTTCACGCGTCACCGTGTAAACGCAGACCGTTTCTGAAACGCATCAAAACGATACTGTTTCCAGTGGATACGGTGTCGTTTTGTAAAAGGGGTTTGAATCTCACATTTAGGAAACTGCAAGTTTGTGTGTGTGTGTGTGTGTGTGTGTGTGTGTGTGTGTGTAGCTTGGAGCCTATCCCAGCTGACAAAATGTTGGTATTTTTAGTTTAACTCATAATTGTATTCACATTCATGTCTCTGTTTTATTGTGCCTGCCTGCTGTTTCCTGTTAAAGCATTTTTATAGTGTGTGTACAGCAGTCGAGGGTTTTACGTCACTCTGCAGTTCAGAGGCTTCGTTGGCTGCAGCTACTCCAGAGTCTCGAGCAGCGTTTAATCCAGAGAGCTCGACACGTTTTACTTTCTGTATGTTCATCAGAAATTCATTTATTTTTTGCATTTTTGGCCTCAGCGGCTTTTATTGACAGTAGAGAGAGACAGGAAATGGGGGAAAGATACAGGGAAAGCCACACGGGCAAATTGGCGACAGGCCGGGACACGAACCCGCGCCGCCCGCACCGCAGCGCGGCGTGTGTATGTGGTCGCCGGCTTCACCACTAAGCCACCCAGGCGCCCGGAAATTGATTTAATAAAAGTTATACTTTGTTTTTATAAGAGTTCAGTGAAAATCCTTTGGATGCAGTTCTTCTAAACATAACAGGAAACAGCGGATTTTGACAGTACGCATTTTCTATAATTAAATTAACTGTTTCAATGTGTGTGTCATCTATCTGCATCAGTGGGTTCATCCAGTTTCTAATTTACAAAAATGTTTCAATGCCCACAAAACCAAATAAACATTCAATCAGTATGGAGGAATTCTGTGGGGGTTACTAGGTCCACATTGCCGTGCTGTATACAGTCTCTTTGTGATGTTTCATATTATAAGACTTCATCTGGCAAAAATATAGTATGGCTTTATACTTAAAAAAAACAAAAACATGAAGTACTCAGAAAAATATGTAGTAGATCTAGAAGTGACAGATTCAGGGCTGAACCTTTTTACTGTGATGTCTGTCTTTATCATTAATTCTGACAGAGGTGCAGTTTGATTTTGTTTGCTGTAACTATAAACAGGAACGGCTCTTCTGCTGGATTTCTGGCACAGCAGCTTCTCAGGGAGGTTTTCCTCTATTATTAAACTGCCAAAACCCAAATCTTGAAATTAAAGTTGAGGTAAATTTGTGATCTGTGCTGAATGATAAATGAATGCTACTTCAGCAAAGCAGGAACTGCTTCTCACAATCAGGAGCCGGCTCTTAGAGCTGGATCGTTCATGACCGACCCATCACTAATCTGCTGGACCCTCTCACAGTAGTGTGGCCAGTTAAGTTCAAGTTCAAGGCTTTGTCATATGCACAGTGAAGAAGCATTGTTTCCCTGTACAATGAAATTTTTACTTTGCTGCCCACACTGGATGTCAAAATACCAAAAATAGATAAAATGAAGCATGCAATAAAAATAAATATAACTCTGGAAGAATAACAGGTTGTGTACATTGTGCATATATCCTATGCTGCAACAGTAAAAATGGTCTGAACATACATGTGCAGCTGTATGCACAGATGAATAGTGACAGTCAAGTGCAGTGATGTCTGTGAGGCAGTTATCAGCTCAGCTGTTTAGGAGTGTAATGGCCGTGGGAAAGAAACTTCTTTAGTCTGGTGCTCCTGCATTTCACACTTCTGTACCTCCGGCCTGAAGGTAGAAGTGTAAATAATCCATGTTGGGGGTGGGTGGGGTCTTTGGTGATGGAGGCAGCTCTCCTGTGGACTCTGCGATGGTAGATGCTCCGCAGAGAGGGTTGTGCAGCCCTGGTGATTTTTGCAGCAATTGGTGATATAAAGAGAGAGCAATGGGCATGCGCCAACCGCCTGCTTCATTTATTGTGTGTGACACAGCGCCACCACAGGTGAGCTGCAGCACTGCACTGCCTCACCCCGCATTTCTTCCATGTGTTTGAACAGGCGATGTATAAATTGTGTGTGTTATTTTCTGATGCTTGAATATATTAAATGTTCCATTTTTCTAATTAAAGTATTTCAGGTGTCCTTCACAAACAAACAATCACACCATAAGACTCCAGTTGATCTTTCAGAGTTAACTTCAATAGTTACTTCCTCCAAACCAGCAACATGTTTATTAGATCCCATTCCTACTAGACTGTTCAAACAAGTCTTTCCAGTTATTGATGCTTCGATCTTAAAAATGATCAATTTGTCTTTATTAGTTGGCTGTGTACCACAGGACAATGGTGTAGTCTACCTGATATGCAGGTATATATGGAGGACCGAAACTGACATAATTAGAAATAAAAGCAGAAATATATATATATAGTGTCTATATTTTCTTTTTCCTTTTCCTTACACATGCGTTTTCATCAAGAAATATAAATATTTTGTTTTGCCTTTTCCTCCTGCTCTTTTTCTTTTACCGTGTGTATTTCTGCCTCATTATGCAAATGAGGAGGGCTGCCTTCTTGCTCCAGCTCCTCTGCTATTGGTCAACAAACAAGAAGGAGCAGGATCCATGTGCAGATCGATTGTGCATGCCTGCACTTTTGGTCGTTTCAGAAATTTAGAGGAAGTGAACCCTTAGCAGAGATGTCTCAGGCAATTGCAGAAGAATTAAGGCACCTTGCTAGCTTAGCTGAAAGCAATACTGTCAGTGATGACTATTTATTGTTTCGCGTGGATATTTTGAATGAGAGGCTACTGCATTTAGCTGCAGACACGGATAGTGAAGCTGACCCATTAGTTCTCCAGATTTTGGAGGAGGTGGCGTGTCGCTTGCACAAGTCTGTGTACCACACAAGAACTGCTGGGAGACCTGGATATTTGCTGCCCGCTGATGCCTTGGAATCGTTTTTGCTTGTGGGTCTGTCAGTAAAGGATATTGCCGAACTTTTTGGGGTCAGTGAAAGAACAGTTCACCGGCGGATGGCAGACTATGGTGTTAGGTAAGTACGTGTTGTGTTTCTGTTGCTACTTTGAACTCAGTAGTATTTTCTATTTTCATTATAATTCCAAATTGTAGCGGAACATCTGTTATGTATTCAACTGTACACATAGTGACTTAATATGTATGGTAAGCCTTTAACCTGTACTAGTATAGTTCAGTTTTGAATTATGAGCTGTGTTCTTCATATTAAAATATATTAATTTTGTGTGAGGGTGTAGACCGCATCAGCAGAATAATTACGAATGTGTGTTAATATCCACCATTACACGGCACTTCCACATAGCTCTTATGGTACTAATTCTCTTAAAATGTGTAATACATTAGTGTCAGAAATCCGGTCTGGTCAATTTTCAATCACTGTGGTGAACCTCACTTTCAGCAAATAGTGTGACTGTATTTTAGAGCTGTCAAAAGTATTTAGCATTAGCTGTATATTTAATGACATAATATGAATGGTCAAAACCTATGTGTTTGCTAAAGAAACACATAGTCAATTGTTTTCTACTGACTAGACATTGTGTATTATTTTTTTCTCGTAGAGTATCAGATTTATTCAGCAACATCGGAGATGATGAGTTGGATGGAGTTGTGCGAGACATTCTAAGTTATCATCCCAATACAGGATACAAGATGATGTTGGGCTACTTGAATGCTCGAGGTATTCACATCCAAAGTAAGTCTATAACAGATGTGCTTATGATGGCGCTGATAAGCACCTATTGTAGTTGTAGACATAATGTGCTGTATGACAGATTGCATAGAAGTGATAAACAATGAGCTAAGTAAAAAGGACACATACACACAAAATAACACGATTGAAAGGAAAAAAACATTTTCAAATTTATAGCAATCACATGGTAATAATCTAATGCCCTCTTAACTGTCCTGAAGACACCAGTGTCCTCATGGACCCATTGACTTGCATGTACATGTTTTCAGATAACAGTTGATGGGTTAAATTTTCTTTTTGATTCTGTTCATCACCTCCAAATCAAACATGTTTTAATTATGGTCTCATTCATTTTTCAAGGAAGACGAGTGCAAGGAGCAATGCGCCGTGTGGACCAGCAGGGAACTTTGATGCGCACATTCCAGCTTCAAACTGTTCAGCGTAGAAGATACTCTGTTCCAGCTCCAAACAGTTTGTGGCACATAGATGGAAACCATAAACTTATAAGGTCAGACTTACTTGTTTGATCAAACAAGAACAATACTTAAGATACTTCCTGGACAAAGAGAAATAACTTCTGTATTAAAATAAATAGACTAGAGAAATTCTGGAGTGATGGATTAGTGTCAGAGGGGTAACAAGTTAAATCATCATAAATCAAGCGTAAAAAATTTTCCCTGTGCTATAGCAACCATCTCACATAAAACTGTTTTGGTCAAGAAAACAAAGTCACTCTGCTTCTGAAGCGTCAAATGTATTGTTTGTATGAAGCATTTGAAATAATTTATAAAAATACATTGTATTCATGTATGTTCATAAAAATGGATTCATAAAAATGCTTTGAGCGGTCATGGTCAGAGATTAATGTAATGCTTTAAACAAAAGAGGAAGCAAATTGACATTACAATTACATGCAGTCTTTTAAAGTATTAGTTATACCGTTTCCATTTTTATAGAACAGAAAATCAGGAACTCTAATGATTAATACTAGACAAATTAGTTGCCTTAAGAAACAGACTTAACAAGGAGACCAACAAACTCAATGAGATTAAAGTCAGATAACATTGTTTTCTCTAGAGAAAAATGGACTCTTTAGGAAACAACCCTGTGGTTTGGCATGTCCATATTTACCCTCTTAATAAGTGATGGACACTGCAGAATAAGAGCACTGAAGTTATGATTTGTATTTGCTTTGGATGCCAGGCCTAAATTCAGCAAACACGAGTGTTACAAATTATCTAGTATTAGTGTTTGTTTTTGTTTAATGCTGAACTTAGTGTTTTATATCAGGCATCTTGTTTGGCAGCTAAGGGGTGTTTAGGAATATATATATTGAGCCATTGGTGGCAGTTATTTTTCAGTTACATTGATACCTGTCTGTGTTTGAAACAGATTGTGCCGTATTGGACAAACTGTAAAGAATGTGTAGTGTGCTTCAGCATTAAAGTCACAGTAGCTGTCCTCCTGTGTTCGTCCTCTCTGATCAGAGTGTCTGTGTGGATTAGGTGCTCCAGCAAATCCTCCCATAGCAACATACAGTCCTACCTCTCCACAATAAGACTGTTAAACTATGTTAGTGCTACCAGTGCTAATCAAAACTTTTTTTTGTTGTCTGTACAGATGGCGAATTGTTGTTCACGGGGGCATTGATGGCTTTAGTCGCCTCATTGTTTACCTGAGTGCTACCACCAACAATCGTGCCACAACCGTTCTTAACAGCTTTCTTGAAGCTGTGAATACATATGGAGCGCCATCATGTGTTCGTTCTGACAAAGGAGGAGAGAATGTACAAGTTGCACACTTCATGGTCTCAACCAGAGGCCCAAACAGAAACTCTCACCTAACTGGAAGAAGCACACATAACCAGAGGTATTTACCTTAAAGTCTTTGTGTGTTCTCCAAGTTTTTTTTATCCAGACTATTTCCATAAAAGTTGGTACATTGTAAATACAGTTCGATTTACTTTACTCTACTTTACCAGGAAGATAGAGCACATCACCCCAGTTCTAAAGTCCTTCCACTGGCTCCCTGCAGCTCACAGAATAGACTTTAAAATACTTCTGTTAGTTTATAAATCACACAAAATCTTAGCAACAAAAATACATTAAAGACATGTTGTCATTGTGTCAACCTTCCAGACCACTCAGGTCTTCTGGTTGTAGTCTAGTCTGCATCCCCAGAACCAGAACCAAACATGGAGAAGCAGCATTCAGTTTTTTATGCTCCTCTAACCTGGAACAAACTTCAGGAAAAATACAAAACAGCCGACACAATTTTTCAATAAAGGCTATAAATCCACCTGTCTAGAGTTGCCTTTGATTAACAGTAACTGGAACATTTATCAACAAATTTGATGTAGGTTATTTTATAAGAGTACATTTAAAAAATTTTAAGGTTTATTGCTGTTTCATACTTGGTTACTGGATTATGTTTTTATGGTGTAAAGCACTTCGGCCTGCCTTGTTGCTGAAATGTTGTATACAACTCAACTTCACTTAATGTCCTACTATTTATACTGATCAAATCAAAACATTTTTTACTTATATTTCCACTCATTGTTTAACAAATTCTAATCATTATTATTTTATGAGTTGTAGGTCTATATATAAGTGCATGATGACAACCTAGTTCTGCACCTCTTCCACACTAATACCTTTTCTTTTCTATCCAGGATTGAAAGGTTGTGGAGAGATGTATTTGGGGGAGTGTTGGATCTGTTTTACACTACTTTCTGCTACCTGGAGACTGAGGGCCTACTTCACACAGACAATGAGGTGCACTTGTATGCATTACACTGGGCCTTTCTACCTCAGCTCAACAGACATCTGCAGTTTTTCAAGGACGGCTGGAACAACCACAAACTACGCACAGAAGGGAACCAATCACCACTACTGTTGTGGTCTCAAAACCAACGTGAAGGTCACGACCCCGACAGGTTGGTTTTATTAATGCCATTCTACAAAGTGAAATTGTTATTTTTTTGTCCAAACACACAAAAGTGTGTGTAATTTGGATGTAATTTACATCATGCTTTCAAAAATATTGTGTAGGTTGACCTCCAATATGGTATTGACTGGGAGAGTCCATATGGTCGCCATCATGATGGGGTGACAGTGCCAGAGGTTGAGCTTCCACGGCCTTTGACTCAGGTGGAATTTGAAACACTACCAGATCCAACTGGCTTATTTTCAAATGTGATTAATGTTTATCAACAGACAATTGATGTACTGACTGTAATATTTGGAAATATTTAGGTTACAGCTACCAAAGACATTTGCTTGATAGAAACTAGGTGCAAGTTTGTTTTTTTGAAATGTATACACATTCCTTTTTGGTGAGGGTAGTTGCTTCTCATCAACATGTGTCTGTGCCTCTTTTGGCATAACAACTGTGACATTTAGATCTTTGTAATAGAAATGACAGTTTTTCTGTTCAAATTGTTTTTTTTTTATTCAATATTTGCTGTGAACATACAATATATCAGGTCACGCATCTTGTATCCAAACGTGAACATTGACCTGTTTTGCACAGATATGTATATATGTAATAAAATCACTGTTATGAAACCATTTCATGGGGTGGCTGTAGCTCAGTAGGTAGAGCAGGTCACCTACTGATCGGAAGGTCAGTAGTTCAATTCCTGGCTACTGCAGGCTGCATGCCAATGTATCCTTGGGCAAGATACTTAACCCCAAGTTGCTCTCCGACCGTGCTGTCGGAGTATGAATGTGAGTGAATGTTAAATAATTAAAAGCACTTAGCTTAATTAGTTAATCATGGAAGTGCTTGTATGGATGGGTGTGCATGGGTAAATGTAAAACTGTGTTGTGTAAGCGCTTTGAGTGCTCTTGTCTGAGTAGAAAAGCGCTATATAAGAACTAGTCCATTTACCATTTCAGCTTTCATTAAGAATTCGTTTATAATATCAGATTTAACCGTTTGTAATTAAGCTATGTCTATTCATGACTTTGTTGGTCTAATCTCTTATTTTTTTAACAAATGTTTTCAGAAAACGTCCTACAATAATATGGAACTGTTTTTATAGTTGATCAGAACAACAACAACGCTGAGTACTGTCAAATTCTAATACATAATTAACAAGTGGATTATTCCAGAATATCCATATCTATCAAGAGACTGAACCATAAGAACAATTTAAAAGTAGTAATATCAATAACCAACAACATTCGTTGTTTAAATGGCCCAGCTTAAATCTGACCAAAACCAGAATAGGCTGAAGAAATGCTTGCCATAAGGTCTTGGTGGAAGTCTTCATAGTTTTTGTGGTTTTTGGATAGCTTCAAAGTCAGGAAGCAAGTGGACGACTGTGGGAGACTGCAGTCAATAACTTCGACCTCGAGATTGGAGCATAGCACACCCCAGCCAGTCCAGAATGTTAGTAAACTCTTGAGGATGTCTGATGTTCCTTTTATGACACAAATGAATGTATTATGTTAGCAAGATTATTTACATGTTCATAATTCACTTTCCAAAAGCATATATAAAGTGTATTGAAAAATGTATAATCTTTGCTTACCATTTTCTATGAATCTTCGGAGGGAGCTCATGATCAGACAGTGATCATCCAACGAGAGTATGTCTTCATCTATATCTTCATCTTTAGGCCAGTTTATGTTATCGATTACCATCTACAAAAAAAAATTTCAATGTAAATTACTTGGAATGTAGGTAACTGAAGAAAATGAAAAACTGTGTTAAGGCAGAACTTTTGATGTGTACAGATGTTTGTCTTTCAGTCCAAAAGTGAAAAACACACACAGGAAATACAAGAGTAAGTGTCGGCATGCACTGGGATGTGCTGACAAGCCATCTCAAGTGTACACCACCTCTTGCCCCCAACCGCTGGATGTAGGCACCATCTCCACCCACTAACCTTAATGGATATGCGGGCATATGGGACAGATGGATATTTGTATGCAGTGTTGGATTCTAATCTTTGCAAAGTAAACTTACCTGTGGGGTTATCTCTGCCTCACTGGCCCTTGGAAAAAGTACTGGCACAGCATCAGGCCTGGAACTGAAAAATTCCCACACACCTGTGTCTTTCAGCCCTCTTCGGATTTGTTTCACCTGTTGTGCTGTTCTTTCCAAAACCTACACATGAAAAAAAAAAAATTTCTTTGAAAAAAATAAAGCAAACAAATCTTATAAATTTGTTGTGACAAAGACAATGACTTTTGGAAATCGAGAGTAGTTTTTTCATTTTGTAATTCCAGTTGCAGCACTTTTTACATTTACAAAGCTCAGTATGGTCCTGTGGTCATAATGTTCAAGAGATAAGTTCATCATGTTCTCAAGCTCTGGGGTGCGTGTTTCATATGAGATCCTGAATGCTTGAAATAAAATAACCTTTTTTTTTTTAATTGAACTCCTAAAATACTGTTGTTTAAAATCTTTGTTTTCAGTGTTATAAAAATTATAAAGCTTAATGAGTGGATTTTTATAATTGTGGAGTTCATTTTTTGAATGTGTGATTCGAAAAATATAGAGTTGACTATTTCTATAGGCACCATAAAGATTTTCCATCAATTTTGCTATTTTTTTTTTTTTTTTTTTTTTAAAAAGGACAATCTCTTGCAAAAACATAACCTTCTGTCAAACAATTTCTTATCATTCCACACTTAAAACCGTTATGATGTAGGTATATCAGGTAGGGCTGTCATGATTGCAGTGACTTAAGAACAATACTAGTCTATGTTCACTTTAACAGATTGTGGCCTTTCATCAGATATTGTTTCTGCAGGTACCATAACTTACAGCATGGAGGAGTATTTTTTCTTGGAGCCAATGTCTGTTATTGACTGTAACTCCAGGAAGATCCCATGGCAACGTCAAAGAGAGAACCACGGATTTCTCCTCCTCTGACAAATCCTTTGTTCCCTGTAACTAAGTATTTATTGTAGGAGAAATAAAGCAGTATGGCATCACATGATACATATGCAAACCTAAACATATAGCCCAAAGTACATCTGAAGAATTTAAAAAATGTGCAAATAAAAGAGTTTGTATCTCATGCTATTTACAAAAATTGTCATCAAAAAAAAAAAACTTTTGTTGTAGGTCTTGTATTTTCAAAGTAAAACTGAAATTTTACAAACCATTCTTATGACCTCACGGACATCTTGGTCAGCACAATCTGACTCAGTTACAGTGGCTGTTTCTGGTTCCCCTCCAAACAGCACATGGATGATTCCTTGGCTGAGACCAACCAGACAAGGACCACCATTCAGAAAGCTGTGGCCAATAATTCGACCCGCCACCACGAAAAAGTCGCTTTCTAGGAGCAGCCTCGATGTAGAGGGAGTGAGATGGTCCTGCTCACCCTCAAACAGCAATGTCTTCAGTTCTGTCAAACAATTGATAATATTAACATAAACAGGTTTTTCTGAACAATCTCCATACCCGCCAATTCAAGAAAATGAAAAAATTAACAACCATACCAGTTTCGTCATCAAGCAAGAATCCATTCTGAAGGTTTGACATGACTATTGAAAGTACATGTCTATTAACACCCTATCCAATGGCAGCATCACCTAAAAAAAAAAAAAGACAAGACAATTTGAAGACAGAAGACAATTGTGGGTCCAAAAATGAAAGCAAACTCTTGCAAGACATTATGTCTCCATCCAGCTGTAGAGTCAAGACTGGACTAATTTCTTTTTGGACACAAAACAGTCGAGTTTACAAGGGCAGTTGGAGGAGTTGACAGGATTTTTAAAAATAAATAAATATTTTACCTATGAGATGACATCGCAGTGGGTTAGTCCACTGCACCCGTGGCCTTTTGTAGAATCTCAGAATGGCACGGTTCCTTTCCTTCAGGGTATCTCTTAAACTCAGGGTAAATGAAAGACTCTCTTTATCCTTGTTTGCTTCATGTACTGACTCAATGTACAGATCAGACGCTTTGGCTGGAACTACTTCTGTAATCCAAGCATGAAAGAAACATGACCAGAAAAGGCATACAAACTGATTAGTGAATTAAAATTTCAGATTCTATATACATAAAAAGAATAGCCAAAAATCAAAATTATACACAACCATCCATTCCAACCAATCATTTTCTAAATCTGCTTCTTCCATATAAGGTAGCTTGAAACCTGGTGCCTATCTCCTGTTCAACGAGCAAAACATATGCTACATACAACCATGCCAGGTTGCCATTTATTTTCTGACAACACAGACACACAGAAAAAAGAACTATTCATACACCTAGGGCCTATTCATACACCTAGGGCCCTTTTCCTAAATATCTTTCATTGGGACAGTATTTTCAAAGATAATTTTAAGTAAAATAAGGCTTTTGTAAACCTACAGTTGCTTAAAGACAAACCCCTACAGCATGTAAAAAAAAAAAAAAACTGTGAACAAGAACTAATTATTTAAAAGTCTCACCTTTACTACTAACTACAGAAGTGCATTGCATTCAAGGTTAAAAAACAAACAAACAACAAAAACCTTGTAATTACGAGAAAAAGTGTCATAATTACAAGATCTTGATGTCAACTAATGAGAAACCTATAATAGCGAGATGCAGATCTCATAATTGAGATAACTGGAAACCAGCCATTTACTGCAGCTGCCCAACATTATATGGCACCCTAGTGGCCATGGATTTAAACTGAGTACTAACGTGTTTATTGAGTAATAGACTCGAGTCCTAAGTCTAACCTGTACATGCTACTTACCATTTCCGAGGTCCCTCTGAATATCTGGAGGATTAGGCTGCTGTGTGCTTAGAGCAGTTGAAGGACCAGCTAAAGACAAAACACATGCATAACAAATGAGTTACAAAACATATTTTTAACAGAAATGGGTTTGTTTGAAATGGCAATGGACAGACAGACAAATCTACATAAGATGGTGGTTGCAGATATCACTCTACAAACCCTGATCTGAACCTGTCTCCAGTGTCACCACTATATCTGCAACTTGTTGCCATGAAGAGCTGCGACTTGCCCCACTGGTGGAAGGGACAGATTCCTCTCCATTCTCACTTTCAGTCTGTCTTTCCCTGTCATCCTGTGATAGTCTTAAGAATCGATTTAACAATCAATTTCAGATTACTGAAGTACTTTTTAACAAGAAATACAAACATTTCAATATGACAAAAAAAACAAAAAAAATTAATCAGGAACAAGATGTTGGCACATACAAATGAAGTTATTATTAATACTTTTTGGGGTAAACCTCGCCATCTGTGTCTTTATGTCTTTCTCAACAATGTGTTTTATGTGATGGCTTTAGACTATGTGCACCACCTATCTATAAAAAATTATTAGCTATGGATTTGTTGTAGGCACAACTTATTGTGGATAGGGAAGTTATACACTATCCATGGAATGTAACTTTGCATTATACAAGTTAACTAACCATCCGTATGCAAATACAAGTTTGACTTATCACCTTCCAAAATAACATCAGTTCTGATTCAATTATTTATCACTTCACTGGAAGGACTAAAGCCTACCGATCTGCATACTGGTATATGAATGTGATTGTGAATGAGTTTATGTGACTGAAGTGTTAATTTCTTTAAGTGGGTAGTATGTCTGGAAAAGCACTACATAGATTTTGTCCATTTGCATTTATAAAGAAAACCAGGTGTACAGATGAGAACTTTAGATTTGGATCAGTACCTTGAACAAGACTGATTGTGTTGCCTTATCTGTGAAAACGGAAATTCCTCTCCACAAAGAAGACATGGCATCAGTGGTCCAATGTATGTGTTAGAAGGTCCCTCAGTTTCTTCCTACGTGTAAAAGTACAAAAAATATATAAAGACTGAAGCCGCACACAAACAGCAGTTTTAGGAAGTAAAACAAATCTACATATACACACTTACATCTCTGTACATCTCTCTCTCTCTCTACATACATATAACACAGTTGGAAATAACAGCAAATGATGAGCTAAAAGCAGATATATTTACCTGCTCCAAGCTGATATGGCACTGTAGAGGGCGGATGTAAATTATAGAGTGGTGAATCATAGTGCTTGGTTCCTTCAGATATTGCACACTGTACCCTTCATTTGGGCGCTGTATAACAGAGAGCTGGCGGCTCCTTGTGTTACCAGAGCTTTTGAGCAACTCATAGCCACCTGCAGTCCTCAACTTTGGAAAGTTTTGATAAAGACAATCTGTTAATTCCTCACAGCTGTGAAAGTCACCTGAAAAATAAACACACAATAGACACACAATATTAAGAAATACCACTTTACCACCAAACTCTGTTATCACTGGAGTCTTTGAATTCCACTGAAAACAAGGAGAACAAATGTTATCTCTGTTTTAATTTTAAAATACATGGCTTAAGAGAAAACACATTGCAGTGGAAGCGCACAGCTACACTGTGCTGCTCTAAAAAAACAGAGAACAAGCAGTAAATTTTCAAAATAATTCAGAAAGAGCTTCAGAAGGTTTTCACCAAAATTTTCCTAAAAATTATTGTATGTGTTACTATACAGTCTTGCTTTTTGGAGAGACAGAACCAGGACGTTGTTACAATATACACATTACATTATGGAAATACAATTTTTTTTCTACTGCCTTAGAGCAGCAAAATAGTTCAAGCAACAATAACGTAGATAACATACCTCGGAAACATATGCGCCGCTCACCTAGTCCTGCCCTTTGGAGACGTTCCTTCTCTGGTCGCCTCGGAACAAATGTTGAATCTTTTCGCCCAAGGCAACAAAAAATGTGTGTATATGTGGAGAGGCTGACAGTTGCATTGCTGCGTCTTTGATGCCTTCTACTTGATCTGCTTGTAAACAGTCTTGACACCTCAACTGGGATGGAAATAGTGAAATGTACCCAGCACCACAGTTGCATGTCTTCTCAAGAAAATATTTTCAGCATATATATTAGCTTACCATCAACAGGATGTCGTCCTGCAACATTTGATATTCCAGGTGTTGTTGACACTGTGAATATATTGACATATATGTACAAGAGTAGAAATGTGTAAACTCTTACAAGTATTTGAATGTGTATCTTTAAGCTACCCAACCCTGTAATAAAAGATAACATGGACATGGGTTAAAATGTATCAGATTTTGAATTATAAGATCTCTGTTCACCATCAGTGAATGATTTATCTTGTCAAAGCTACAAATGCACAAATTATACTTATATACAAGGCTACATTCACCTTGCAAGTGTTAAAGCTCATTTAAAGTTGTTGCCTGAAATCCTTTTTTTTCTTGTTTGTTTGGTCGGTCATAATACCATTTAAATGAGACCATTATCAGTTCAGACTGAACATTTCAAGTCCATCACACAGGACTGCATTATAGCAGTGGCTGTAACTGTTTCATTAAGGTGACCAGATTTCTGAAATACAACCAGGAGCCGTTGTACTCTCGACTCATCTTGCCTTTTTTAAAGAAAAGTTTCATTTATATTTTATTTGAGTCCCCATCTTCAGCAAAGCAACCCAAACGATGAAATCGGGGACGTTTCATCATTGTATGCCAACGGGTGAGTGTAGGCTAAGTAAAATCCCCAACTTAAGCATTAAAACTTATAAAAACACTATAAAACACACACGTTGGCTGTTGACTTACAAACATTAAAACAATAACTATTCTGCATATAAAACAAAGACAAGGAGGAAAAAAAAACCCACTTACTTGTGTTGACCCTTGGTGTTATGGTGGGGCCTTGTGCTTGTGGAGTTGAACCAGCAGATGCTAATAAGATGACAGTATGAATAAACTCTATTCTTCGACAAAATTACAAAACTCTACCTAGCTGAAAACTTACCGCGTTCCAACTCGTCCAATCTATCTGCAGCTTCCCTTAACAAGTCCGACACAGACCGTCTTTCCGCTCCCTCCATAACAATACGTTGGTTGTTAAAACAGAAGTCAAAGGCCCAGGCATGCACAATCCATCTGCACATGGATCCTGCTCCTGCTTGTTTGTTGACCAATAGCAGAGGAGCTGGAGCAAGAAGGCAGCCCTCCTCATTTGCATAATGAGGCAGAAATGCATACGGTAAAGGAAAAAGAGCAGGAGGAAAAGGCAAAACAAAATATTTATATTTCTTGATGAAAACGCATGTGTAAGGAAAAGGAAAAAGAAAATATAGACACTATATATATATTTCTGCTTTTATTTCTAATTATGTCAGTTTCGGTCCTCCATAGGTATACGATACCCACTAGAAAACCTTGGCAATTTCCATGTACCCACTTAAAGGTGCCCAATGATACGTTATTTGCTTATAAAGACCAGCGCAAAAACTCTTTACTGCTCCTCTCCGATGCTGTCCCCTGCTGCCATATGCTCCCCTTTCCTCCTGTTCATCTGAGGCTCACAGCCATTGGCAGGACTCTGGAGACAAGCAATACATTAAACTGCTTTATTACTGAGATGACAGGCAAGAGCAGAACCAGAGAGAAAACTTAAAACCTACATGGCAAAACAGGACACAGACAGCAACACCACTGAGAGGGGACAACTTGACAAAGAGCAGAAGGAAACTGAGGCAATATATACACACAAGGGGTAACCAGACAATAGGAACAGCTGGGAAAGAAACACAGGAAGCAAAACTGAACACACCACACAAGGACCAAAAGCACACCAAAATAAAACAGGAAGTGGCAAAGACAGAGACCAAGACCAAGAAACACCAGGACACCAGGACAGGAAGGTAAACAATTAACTGAGACACAACAAACACAAGTAGAGCTAAGAGTGAACGCAGAGACAAGGCAAGACAAGGATGGACTGGAACAAAAAACCTAGAAATAATGTCAACAACTGTGCCGTGATCAGCGCTTCTATTTCTGACAGTAAAGATATATTTAAATAAACAGATATTTTTATTGTTTATTCATTAAAACTTTTTATTATCCACACATTGAGGAGATAGTGATCATAATAAGTTTGTTTCACTCACTAGAAGTAATCCAAACAAGCAGGACTATCACATGTTTACAGGTTGAGGTGCTATGATAAAACTTTACAGTCTGAAAATCACATCTTTTATCAGCAGGATCAATAACATACAGAAAGATAATCAGTTTTCTATCAGTCTGCATTTTTCTGACCTCAGTGATTGATAAATGCTAAAAATCACGTTTTTTATATTTTTAGTTTTTCCCCACTCTTGGGTCTAGCTCTAAATCAGGTATTATTACGAAGCCATCCATATTTACTGTGTTTGTGTAATTTGTTGCGTATTTCTCCCACAGCCTGTGTGTTTCTCTCACACTGCAGTAATCCCGGCCGTGTCTCATGGAAGAGAACATGAACCTCCAGCACAATTTTTGAATTCTTTTCAGCCCATTTTCTTCCTCCAGCTGAGTACTCAACATCCCAGGTGTGATGCATCAGCACCAGAATGAGAGGTTTATCACTCTGTGACACTAAAAGACAAAAGAGAGACATACGAGACACAGTTCATGGATTTATTCTGTTGGGAAAATTCAGCTGAAAATGTTATTACACTTAAATTTAAAAAATAAATTTCTCAGTTTCATAACTTTAATAGCTAAACTTAGACAGTAAGACAACAACCCTTGGATATAAATAAAAGGTCTCATAGAGGAGGAAGACCCCCAGATTTAAAGAGACACACTACATGGTTAGTGTTGATTTGAAGTCTATTGGTGGTCACTGTGTTTGGTGACTGGGTGATGAATCTGAGGGTGTGTTTGAAATGGAGAACAAACAAATGCAAATGTGCATGTTCAGTTCATACAGACGGAGACTCAGCTGAAAAAATAGAAGTTGTGCAGAGCAAACAGACATAAATCTGTCTGCTGAGCCTCTGCTGTGAAAGCTCTTTTTTCTTTTTTCCAAAAGTCTAAAATATTTTATCACCTTCCTCTCTTTTAATGGCTGCCTCCACATCTGATCCAATACGGGCTGTGATTGGACAGAGGACCATGATGATGTCACATTCCTGCAGGCCGGTGATCTGCACCTCTGGTGATGTCCATCCTTTGCTGTTGTTCTTAACTTGTTCCAGTATGGCTTCATCAGCACCAAAGGTCCGACCAGTAACAACAGCGCAGACCCTCACGGTGGGTTGAAGCCACTGACCTGACAGCGTCTTTTTTTTCTGAGAAAGATGAAAATTATATTATACTTTATTACTGTTTAACATTTAACACTTAGAGGAAGCTGAAAATAAATCACTTACTTCTGTCCTTGGACTCTGCTGATTGCTGGATTTTTTTTCCTCCTGATGAGAGATAAAGTTCAGAACTGATACTGAACAGTTTAAAGGTCGATTCTTCAGCCGAACTCTGAGCTGCTCATGATAAATGATGAGTACTAATAAGTAAATGCTAATAAGTAAAAAACCTTTATTGATATGTAAGTTTAAAAAAGTGTCTTATAATATAATATAATATAATATAATATAATATAATATAATATAATATAATATAATAGCATGATATATTTAAAATATCAGATATTAAAAGTTTTAATAATGGTTTTAATGAATAGTTTTATAAATCTTTCGTATTATTTGTACTGTTAGAGTAGAGAAAATCAGTTTTAGCAGCTCATCAAGGTTTTGGTATTTTAATTTATAACAAAGTATCATCTTCTGTAAACGAATCATACTGTAAGCTTTGTCTCCAGCAGCTAAAGTGTCACATGAATGTTATGGAGTAAAAACTTCAATATTTCACTTTGATTTGGTGACAGTGCTCCAACAGCAGCGTCTCTGGTTCAGATCTTTACTCCACTGTCTCTTTATTCTCCATCTCTGACGTGTTACATCAAAGAGAGTAAAAAAATGCCAAAGTAATGAAAATCTTCAGCAAAATAATATTAACAATACACATGAAACTGTATTAGTGTGAAAAAAGTGTAAACAAATCAAGTATGTTCCATACGTCCTCATAGCCTCAGTTTGTCTTTACTTTGACCTTCACTCTGTTGTCAGTTTGTTAACCAGCTTCATGATGTCATCACCTGTCACCTGTGTCGGGATATATGGAAATACATCTTTGAAATTAAAGGTCCAGAAGATGACCTCATGAAGCCGGTTGGAGGACAGGGTTAAAACATTTGCCTGATTTTGCTTCATGACACTTTCTTTCTTCTCCACATAAATCCAGATTTAACAGTTCTGATGTCTGGATTTATTCTAAACTCAATAAACGATAAACACATAGAACCGGAACTTTGAGTCATTGTGTCCTAACATTTGACTTGTAGTATGTTATATTATAACCTTTCTGTCGATGTCTGTCCAGCAAAACTGTGCAGAGTTCCAACATTTCACTCTGGGTAACTGAGGTTTTCTGCAGCAAATGTATAGCATCTATAGAGAGAACACACACATACACACACTTATTATAAAACCATCTCACATGTTAAATAACTTTTATATAAGCATTCACTATTTTAAAAATGTAATCAAAAACGTCTGATTTTATAACCCATCAAATATGAATAATTGTACATACACTGATAATCCTGTGGTGATAGCACACACTTCAGCTTCTGACGGACGTCCTGCAGTTTACCTTCAGTTACATCTCCAACCATCTGCATTTAAAACACATGAAAACATGTAAATACAGAAAATAGCAGAACTGTACATTGACTCAAATACAGTATTTTCTGTAGTACTTTCATGTCATAGTTTGACTGATGATGTTTGATCTTTGACAGATTTGTGATGATGTCCTTCTTACTCAGTAGCTCGAACTCTGGAACACTTTTAGTCTCTGGTATTTCTGACCTTTTTCTTTCACGTAAGCTAAAACCTAAAATATTTAACTCCTCCACCACTACTACATTAAAATACTGACTCAACATGTTCACCGGTTCTTCAGGTTCAGAGACCTGTAGAGTAATTTAAAAAGACATTTAAAGAGGTTTGGTGGTAACAGTGAGTGTTTCAAGCTCACACTTCATTCAGCTTTAAAGAATTTGTAATGTTAAAATGTTCAAAGGATGGTGGGAAGAAGTTAAGTGGAGAATTTTGTTAGAATAAACTTAAAGTTTTAGAACAGAACCTCTGATTGTTATGATGCTATCAAGAAAGAAGGTGTAACTCTGACAGTACCAGTAACCCTGAAGTTCACACTCTTTCTTCACCAGAAGAGTGGACTGAAATATTAATCTGTATCCACAGTGTAGCAGAAATTAAATCAACTTAAATTTTCAATGTGACAGTAAATGTTGGGGGAGTTCATATTATCAGAACATGATCAGAGGTGGCAAAAGTACTGACATTCTGTACTTTAGTAGAAGTACAAGTACTTGTGTTAAAAACTACTCTGGTAAAAAAGTACTGGTTCAACTTCTTTACTCAAAAGTATAAAAGTACAGGCTCTGAAATGTACTCAAAGTAAGAAAGTAAAACTAGTTCTTTGAAGGACGTTTCTACCTGTTATTTTTGTGTAAAGCTAACTGAACCTCATTATATATTATTGTAATAATATAAAAAATACATGAGAATAGAAACGTTATTCCAATCTAAATTTTAATGAATGAATGAATTAAATGAATAATTAATAAATTAATAATTTAATGAATGAATTAATAAATCCTAATGAATGCACTCAGCTTGAATCTGTTCTGTAGGACACAAACTGTGAAAGTGAATTTAAACACAGCTCTGTTCTCTGTGTCCTCCATAGTAGAGGATGACTGTGCCTCCACCTAAACACAAACATGAGGATACTCAGGGGTTACAGTGGGATTCAGAAGGTGGAGGAACCCTAAGATCAGCTGTAGTGTCTCTGCATGGGGAGAAGAATCACAGCTTTCTATTGTAGCTGCAGTAAATGATGTTGGTGTGCAGGCTGTGATCAGCTGACCTGCTGCTGCTGCTCTCCTTCATCTTTCTCCATGTGAGTGAAGTTATCGCTCATTCTTTGCTCTCCCTGTAAATACAGCAGCTGTTCTTTTAGCTCGCAGACACACTGTGTGACAAACTGCACACACTTTGTGTGCTGATATTTGTTGAGCATTTAAAAACGTTGCATTTAAAATTACCTGCTGCATGTTATTCTCTTTATGCTCACTCCTCTTCTGTAGTGCTAGCTAAATGCTGAATTACCTTACTACTTAAGTACAGTAACGAAGTATTTGTACTTTGTTAATTCCCACCTCTGAACATGAGTCAGATTAGAAACACTGATCGGTCTGACTTACTTTCCTGAGAGGAACCAGTTTTGTTTTTGTTGACTTTTAACTGACTGTAAATGACGTAAATAAATTCCTGACCTCCTCTTTTGGTTGTTGAGCTTCCTGAAGTGATGGCCTCTTGGTATCAGGTGACCAGTTATCTGTATCCATAGATATATCTTTACTTGTCGATGGATCATCCATGATGTGCTGCAGAGAGGAGAAAGAGATGCAGATTTAAGGTTGATCTGTCACACCTGAAATTGAATCAATGTGATCACACTACATAATCACAGAGCTAGAATCAGCAGCAGGACATTTTTTAATTAACTCAGTGAGATCTCAGAGGCTCCTCTCAGTCTGATAAACTGATGTTTTAATCTGAGATCACAGCAGAGCTTCCATTGAAGTATTAATATCACAGAAATCTGTAGCCAGCATAAAGGTTCATACAGTCAGCTCAGCAGTTTACAGTGAGGAGAGAGATGTTTACCTGCAGGCTGCTGTTCTGCTACTGCAGCTCCCAAACCTCTGATCTTCTGTTGTTAAGACTCACTGAAACGGCCATTTTGAAACCGACCTGCAACAACAGCAGTAAAAATACATTTCTTGAAGACATTAAGTTGTTAAAAATAATGAAAATTATGGAGCGAGTTGCCATTAAATGTAAGAGAGGATCAATCACTTGCTGTTTTTAAATCTTGCTTGAAAGCACATTTTGTGACACTGTAACTGTGGTGTTAAGTGAATTTTCTGTTTTGCAGTTCCTTATTTTTAAAACTTTGTGATACTTTAAGTATTTAAATTTTTAATACCTTGTTAGTTATTGGTGTGTCTTTTATATTGTTCTGTCCTATGTCTGTGCTTGTTGCTGTGATTGGTGTGTTCTACAGCTCTGTTGTTTTTAACGTGCTTTATAAATAAATTGATATGGTATTGTTTGGTATTATCTAATTTTTGATAAAATTTGACAAAGAGAGGATTTAAGATTATTTTTAGGGTTTTAAATAATTTCTAAAATTAATAAAATTTCATTACAACTTTTAAAGTTGAAATATAGCATAGAATAAACAAATAAAGTGTGCAACAAATAACAGTAGCTAACACATCTAAATGATTTCATTATAACTGAGGGTATAGTTGCACGGTGGAAGGAACACTTCAAGGACCTCCTTAACCCCACTGATAGGCCTTCTGTAGTGGAAGCAGAGTCTGGAGATGAAGGGAACAACTCGCCCATCATCAAGTAAATTATAAGTATCCAGTTGAAGTGCATTTTATTTTTGTCAGTTCGGTTTTTGTTGTAGTTTTAAACTGGAACATTATTGTGATCTTGAAATATTAAAATAAAATCATTTTATTTATCTATTTATTTATTTTTGTTTCTCAATACATGAGTGACTCGCGGTAGCAGCTACTGGCTTCCGCTAGTATTTGCGGCTCTCACCGTTTTGTTTTCTGTGGAAACCGGGTTCAAATGGCTCTTTCCGGATTACAGGTTGCCGACCCCTGGTCTACAGTGATGCAGATGTTGCAGTGGTACTTCGTGGTTTAGAAAGAGCTGAGCAGGAAAGAGAAGCTGTCAATTTAGTGGCCAGTCTACATCCCTACCCTCACAAGATTGTGGATACACTTGGCAGAAATGAGCTTCCTCCAAAAGGTGGCTGGCTTCTCCCTGAGAGAGAGGGTGATGAGTGCAGTTACTCAGGAGGGGCTCAGAATAGGGCTGCTGCCAATTGAGGTGATTGGGGCATCTGACCAGGATGCCTCCCGGGCACCTCTTGGGTCAAGTGTTCCAGGCATGTCCTACCATTAGGAGGCACACTGGGCAGACCCAGGACATGCTGGAGAGATTATATCTCTCGGCTGGCCTGGGAGTCCCTCCGGATGAGCTAGAGGAGGTGGCTGCTGCCCCTCATGACCTGGCCCAGGATAAGTGGGAAAATAAAATGTATGGATGTTGTTTAAAGTTATTTCAGTGACCATTTTGTTTTGTTTTTTCTTTCTTTAACAGAATAGTCCGTGCAATTTTGTCCTTCAGCCCACCCACATCTACCTTGTGGTTTACAATAAGTTGCACAACTTCTCAACAGGAACAATCACTTTCACTCTGTGTGTGTGTGTGAGAGAGAGAAAGTTTTCTCCGCACTCTGACTCTATGGAAGGTCATCAGGGATGGGTTCTGCAGCGGATAGTGATGCAGATTGTACGGCATCATGAGGTTTATAAAAGCAGGAGGATTTTCAGATGATCAGTCCCTCCATCTGCAGCAGAACTACTACCACAACACAATGGGTAAGACTCCATTTTTTGGCATCATTTGTGTGTTTCTTCTTTTTTTAATTGAGCTGATTTCAACCACCTTCCACAGCCTGTAAATTCTGTAGCTCCAACATTTAGTTATCTGCAGTTTACCACAGATGTTTCTGCTTGAACAAATCAGAATTATTTCATTGTAAATTCATGGAAACATTTAGAGTATTCATAGTCATTGTTTCTTTATAAAAAGCCATCGGGTTTGTTCATGTTGTACATCATGCAATAGTCTGAATTTTCCCCTTTAGGAAATTCTCCGCCTCTTCCTCGTCCTAGTAAGTAACACATAACTACAGGACACCAAATCCATGGGAACATTTAGGCCCCGTTTACACACTATTTCAAAATGAAAACGGCGTCGTTTTGATGCGTTTTGCCCTTCCGTTTACACGACAACGGAGTGAAAACGATGTGTTTCGGAAACGGAGTCCAGAGTGGAGCGTTCTCATGTAAATGCTTTAAACCGGGGTGATTTAAAAACGGGTGACTCGCACATGCGCACTATGGTTGCGACGGCCACAATTTTCCGCTCATGCGCAAATTGATAAACAGTACTCCCAGATTCACGGGCGCTTCTTGTGTTTTTCTTGTGCTTTTACCGTTTTGTAATTCAGCGTTGTGTGCAGCAGCGATCCAACCTCATCACCCACACAAACCCTCTCACATTGGCCGTTTTGTAAGTAATGAACAATTTGCCGCGTTTCCTACTGTGTCCCTCCACGCACGCACGTCTCGCGTAAAGAAGCTTTGCAAAGAGAAAACCAACACCAACTTGTGGCCTGGCGTGGGAACTACATCGCCTTCATCGTTTCACGTGTCATCGTGTAAACACAGCGTTTCTGAAACGCTATCGTGTAAACAGAAGGCTGAAACGCATCAAAATGGAAACGGTGTCGTGTAAACGGGGCCTTAGTGTAGTCACAGTGATTATTTCCTTGTAAAATGCAGGTTGTTTCATCTTGCACATGATGTAGCTGCAGCGGTCACTGCTGCGTGTCTTTAGCTTTTTGTCTCCTGCACTTTGTGTTTTGTCCTGTGTGTTGTTGCTAGGATCTCTGTGCTCCTCTTTTCTCCCCTCTCATTTTAGGAGTTCACTTCCTCTCACGTGTTCATCCACAGCAGCTGGACAATAAAGTTTCCTGTGACCCTGATCCTGCAGCAGATCGCTCTCATTTATTTCCTGCTCTCCTTCAAGCAGAAATGAGGCTGCAGAGGTTTGGAGCAGGCAGAGAAACAGAGTTTGTGCTCCACCTTCTGCCAGCATGCTGAGCTAATGATTAGCTGCTGTTGGTCTCCAAACACTCTCTCACTCTCCTCTCAGCGTGTTCACAATAAAGTGAACAGACACCGAGGAGAGCAGCAGAAGAGCTCATTCAGAAGCTCAGCTGCAGATGAACTGAGCTCACATTAAAGTAGCTCCTGCTTACCTTTAGATGAAGCTGCAACTCTTTCCAAACACACGAAGGGGCCAGCGAGCACAGAAACGCGCGCTTCACGGCAGACCCACTTCCGGTCAATCCTACTGAACCGGAAGTGGCTGCGATTGAGCCGGGAGCGCAGCAGGGGGGGCTCCAGAGTCGAGTCTGAGCTCCCAAAGAAATGAGCCCAAATCCCTCCTTCCTCCTTTTCCTGATCACTTTACCTTCATGAGGATGGAAAACGTCATGAGGTGAAGGAAAGGAGTGAAGGAGAGTTGATAAGGAGTTAGGAGCCTCAGACTGCTCTGACACTGATTAATAATGTGATGGAGGACGACACGAGTCTGCTGGGTGGGAGCTCCAAAGTCACATTCATTCATGATGAGGCTGCAGCACAGCAACACACACAGCTAATGCAGCCTGAATGATGGCGAGCCTTCAGCTCACACTGATGCTGTGAGTAAAGCTCAGAGTCTCTGAATGAAGCTCTTCTCTAAAAATGTGATGTGACTGCAGCAGGTTGATGTTCAGAGTTCAGCTGTGGCTTTAACTCACTCTGAAGGTTCAAACATGTCAGCAGGTTATGGCATCAAATGGAAAACACACTGTTAATGAACATTTCCATCATCTGTGTCCCTCCTCAGTTCTGGCATGTTAGTTCCTTCTTTCCTTGGATGAAGGAAGCTCCAGTGTGTCCTCTGATAAAGGCAGGAATAAAGGAAGCACTGAAGCAGCTTTCCTCAGTATTCACAGGATCTGAGCAGCTCTCATTGTGGCTGCATGCACACACTTCACTGAGCAACCTTCCAAAGCAGCTTTCACTGGACCAGCAGCTATTTAACACTCACTAGACACTTTATTAGGTACACCTGTGCAGCTGCATTCTGACACAGAGGTCAGAGGTGAAGGTCAGGCTGCTTTAAAGTGGGTTAGAGCAGCAGAAGACCACAGCAGGTGCCCTGCTGTCAGCTAAGAACAGCAAACTGAGGCTACAGTTCACACAGGCTCAGCAGACGTGGACAACAGAAGATAAAGAACACCTGGAAACACGTCACCTGGTCTGATGAGTCTCAGTTTGTGCTGCAACATTCAGATGGTCAGAATCTGCATCAACAACATGATAGCACGGCTCCATCTTTGGATCAAGAGTTCAGGCTGATGGTGCTGTGATGGTGTGGGGAGGTTTTCTTGGCACACTGTGGGCCCCTCAGTACCAGCTGAGCATCACTGAAACACCACAGCCTACCTGAGTGTTGTTGCTGAGCACGTCCATCCCTTTAGGAGCTCAGTGCATCATCTTCTGATGCAGCTTTTCTCAACATTACAGTGAGTTCACTGCACTGAAACAGCCTCCACAGTCAGCAGAGCTCCAACAGAGCACCTTTGGGATGTGGGGAACAGGAGGTTCACAGCATGGATGTGCAGCTGACAGACCTGCAGCAGCTGTGTGATGCTGTCATGTCAGGATGGACGACTCAGAGCAAAATCAGAAGCAAATTTATGGAAAAAGTTGCAAAGCTGCAGGAAAACTGTGAGTGAAGATGAAGAAAAGAAAAACAGACAGACGTCCAAAACTTTAGCATTTTTAATTTTTAGCCTTTCATAAACACTTTGATTTGCAGCTTTGTACAAACACAGCTGTGATATGAAGAGAGCAGCTATTATTCTTAATGCAGAGTCATGTTGGTTCATATGTGAATGATGTGATGATGGAAACTTTAGCTGGAGCTCAGTTTGGTTCCAGCTGTTCTCACAGTGACTTTGTTTCATGTTTGTAGCTCAGTCAGTCTGAGTGTTTCTCTACAATCAATGAGTGTTATTGATCAGGGGCCAGTTCAGAGCTGAGCAGCAAGAACATCTGACACACTGTTGCTGTCCACACCTCTGTGACTGTCTGTCTCAGCAGCTGAGCCTGAGACCTCATTTAGATTCAGACGTCCCAGAATCCCCTGCAGCAGTGGCTCCTCAGGATGCTGCTGTTCACTCATCTGCAGTAAATCCAATGGAGCACTAGATGGAGACAAACACACACAGATGAACACACAGCAGTCACTGCTTTGTGACTGCAGATCAAAAGTATTCATAAATGTCTTACTGGATAGATTTGACACAAAGGACCTTTGACCCCTGTAGATACCGATATTTGGATATCGCCAATACCGATACAAATCCTACCTTTTTTGTATTATTATTATTTATTTATTTATTTTTTTTTTTTGAGGAATCCAGGGGGGTCATCAGTGACTTTGTTGGCTGGTGTGAGAACTCCAAATCAACACCAGCAAGACAAAAGGAGATGGCCATAGACTTCAGGAGGAAGCCACCCCCTACAGCACCGGTGAACATCCAGGGAAAGGATATTGAGACAGTCTCTCTTACAGATACCTGGGTGTTCACCTCAACATCAAGCTGGACTGGACTACAAACACAGACGTCCTGTATAAGAAGGGCCAGAGTCGACTCCACCTGCTGAGGAGACTGAGGTCCTTCGGTGTCTGCAGGACTCTGTTAATGACCTTTTATGACTCAGTGGTAGCATCTGCCCTTTTCTACGCAGTGGCTTGCTGGGGGTGGGGGGGTGCACCGAAAGGGACAGGAGCAGGATCGACAAACTGGTGCAGAAGTCTAGCTCTGTGCTGGGATGTCCTCTGGAGTCTGTGATGGTGGTGGGTGAGAGGAGGATGTTGGCAAAGCTGACATCCATCATGGACCCCCCCCATCACCCTCTGCATGAGGCCGTGGGTGAGCTGAGCAGCTCCTTCAGTCAGAGACTGAAACATCCTCGCTGCAGGAAGGAGCGCTTTCACAGCTCATTGATCCCAACAGCAGTTAGACTGTATAACACATCATAATGTCTTGAGTCACTTGGACACTTTACCTCCTCTGCCATCACTTTATCCATACCGTCCATGTACACTGCTCAAAAAAATAAAGGGAACACTTAAACACGACAATATATCTCCAAGTAAATCAAAGTTCTGTCCACTTAGGAAGCAACACTGATTGACAATCAATTTCACATGCTGTTGTTCAAATGGAATAGACAACAGGTGGAAATTATTGGCAATTAGCAAGACACACTCAATAAAGGAGTGGTCCTGCAGGTGGGGACCACAGACCAGTTCTCAGTACCTATGCTTTCTGGCTGATGTTTTGGTTACTTTTGAATGTTGGTGGTGCTTTCACACTCGTGGTAGCATGAGACGGACTCTACAACCCACACAAGTGGCTCAGGTAGTGCAGCTCATCCAGGATGGCACATCAATGTGAGCTGTGGCAAGAAGGTTTGCTGTGTCTGTCAGCGCAGTGTTCCCCAGACCTGAATCCGATTGAGCACATCTGGGACATCGTGTCTCGCTCCATCCACCAACGTCACATTGCACCACAGACTGTCCAGGAGTTGGCGGATGCTTTAGTCCAGGTCTTGGAGGAGATCCCTCAGGAGACCATCCGCCACCTCATCAGGAGCATGCCCAGGCGTTGTAGGGAGGTCATACAGGCACGTGGAGGCCACACACAATACTGAGCCTCATTTTGACTTGTTTTAAGGACATTACATCAAAGTTGGATCAGCCTGTAGTGTGTTTTTCCACTTTAATTTTGTGTGTGACTCCAAATCCAGGCCTCCATTGGTTAATAAATGTGATTTCCATTGATTTTTGTGTGATTTTGTTGTCAGCACATTCAACTTTGTACAGAACAAAGTCTTCAATGAGAATATTTCATTCATTCAGATCTAGGATGTGTTATTTGAGCGTTCCCTTTATTTTTTTGAGCAGTGTGAGCAAGAACCACTCATCAATATAATCTGATCTGATTGTAGCTTAAAACCTTATTTATGCTTTTTTTTTTTTAATTAGTTTATTTGACAGGGACAGTTTACATTAATTAACATTACTGTAAATACACCAGAATTAGGCAAAAGGCTATTTTTCATCTGTTGTCCCTGGACAGATCTTAAAATCGTCTACCTAAAAAAACAAGAGGATTACAGTGAACGAATATAAAAAGAGCAAAAAAAAAACAGATTATAATTCTTCAAATCCTGTTGAAAAAAACCAGAATCCAAGTTAATGATAATACAGACATTAGGTTAAAAAATTATACTTTTAAATATCCTTTTTTTCTTTGCTCACGTGCCTCGTGTGCTGGCATGGAAAGGGGCCCACTGACATTGACAGTGCACAGGGCCCAGAATTTGCTGCTACGCCCCTGCTCCCAGGTGTAGTTGCAGTGAGCGCAGTCACTGCTGCGTGTCTTTAGCTTTTTGTCTCCTGCACTTTGTGTTTTGTCCTGTGTGTTGTTGCTGGGATCCCCGTGCTCCTCTTTTCTCTCCCCTCACATTAAAGTCACATTAAAGTTAGCTCCTGCTTACCTTGAGATGACGAGCTGCAGGATGAAGCTTCAACACAACTCCTGATTCCAAACTTGAAGATTTTCAATGAAGTCGTCTCCAAAGTTGATCATGTTTCTGAGCGCGCTCAAAATCAGCATGTCAACATCCAGGCGAGTTTCGAATTCCTCGCTGTAGTTCTTCACAGGAAAGATGCAGTTCATTTGGATTCCCAGTGCAGAGCTGAACTCTTTCATCTGAATGTTAAAGAACACATTACATTCAGGCTTTTCTGCTCTATCATGGCATTTCTGTAGAGACTCTCAGATGCTCACCTTCTTTTTCAGGTGTTTGCTCTTATACACATTCTTCAGGTCTTTTTCAGTTTCAGGACAGGCTTCATCAATTTTGGTAATGATTGCCATTTGAGGAATCCCTGAAGACAGAAACATCGTGTAAAACCATGAAAATTTTTATTTTCCTGGTTCCTTTCTGCTCTTTTGTTTCTGCAGCCCTACCTGTTGGACCATGGTGAAAAAATAAGATTGATCATCATGTTTGAGCCATTTCCTTTGAAATGACATTGTGAGTTGTTTCCTCCATGTTATATACTTCCAGTACTTCACATACTCAAAAATGTCTGAAAACTGGCCAAATGTTTGACTTGATTTATCTTGGATTCTTTTTTTTACAAGTGGCCAACAAACAGTCTTAAAATTGTTCAAACTGTTCTGTTCATCAAACTGAAAGCATATCTAGCAGAACTGTGAGTGTACAGATGAGCTGCTGCTCTTCTTGATATGATCACTTACCCAAGTCACTGGCTGCCTGTCTGATGCTGCTCATCTTTTTCAGAACCGAGTCCTTAATTTCTGATGCGTTGGCAGAATGAATACAGACCAGAACATGAACTTTGTCATCTGCAGAGGGGGTCAGGTTGTAGCCGGGATCTTGTTCTGACAGTGGAGCCACTGGGTTGAACTGGAAACCAGTGAAAAATGATTACATTAAGTCAAATTTTTTAGGATTTTAAAAGTACAGGCGATAATCTGTCTAATGGTTGCAGGGTGTTTGGAATAGCAGATAGAAGCTGTTTGTCATGTCATACATAAAGTTCCGGCGAAGGTTGCTAGGAATCTGGGAGTCATGTTTGACGACCAGTTATCATTTACACACCAAGTGGCCTCTGTTGCTCAATCCTGTCGCTTTGCGCTGTATAACATCACACAAATTAGACCGTTTCTAACGCAACATGCTGCTCAGCTCTTGGTGCAGGCTGTGGTCATCTCGCGCCTTGATTATTGTAACGCAGTGCTAACGGGCCTTCCAGCCTGTGCTATTAAGCCATTACAGATGATCCAGAACGCAGCAGCACGTCTGGTCTTCAATCTTCCAAAACGGGCACATGTCACCCCACTGCTCACTGAACTTCATTGGCTTCCGGTTGCTGCTCGCATCAAATATAAAGGCTGCACGATTGCCTATAAGGTAATGACAGAACAGGCGCCCTACTACTTGCACCTGCTCCTAAAGGCCTATGTTCCATCTCGGCCTTTGCGCTCCTCCACTGAATGTCGCCTTGCTTTACCCAGCATCCACCCAGAGCAATCCAGACTGTTCTGCTCCATAGTTCCCAGATGGTGGAACAAGCTGCCTACCTCCACCAGAGCAGCGGAGTCCCTCGCCCTTTTTAAAAAAACTCCTATAAACTGAGCTTTTTAGAGAACACCTGCACTAAGACAATTAACTCTGATGTGTATAGACATACATTTTTAATGTGCCGTTGTTTTTTTAATGTTTAACTCTTTTGTTTTATTTTTGTTTTGGCTTTTTGTATTATTGTGTCATCATTGTAAGTCGCTTTGGATAAAGACGTCTGCTAAATGTAATAAAGTAAAGTAAGTTCTGTATTTATTAGGGATGGCACGATACCACTTTTTTTTAGGTCCGATACGATACCGATATTTTACATTTGGATATCTGCTGATACCGATACAAATCCAATCTTTTTAAAAAAAAAACCAAACAATTGATTTCAAATGCCTGGATACATTTTACATAAGTGAACAGTCTCTCATACAACAAAATCAGAATCTTTTAGTTGTCCCACATATAAGACTAAGAACCAGGGAGGGGCAGAGCTTTTCAGGCAGTGGTGCCAAAGCTCTGGAACTGTTTACCACTCCAGCTCCATTTAGCTGACTCTGTGGTGTCTTAAAAAAAAAGCTGAACTTTTCTGTTTAACCAGACTTTCTGTTGACTATATTTTTATTCTTTTTCTTTTAATGTGGTAATGTTAATATGTTTTTAACATGGTGTTTTATCTGGGTTTTTGATATTGTGTTTTAATTATTGTAAAACGCCTTTCTGTCTGTGAAAAGCACCAAATAAATAAACTTTACTTACTTACAACAATCGCTCTATCACCTGAATCCTGTTGCTCCTTTGTGAGAAGGTGATGCATTAGCTTGTGGTATGTTGCAAATTTCATTAGGGCTGCAACTATCACTTAATTTAGTAATCAAGTATTCTATCAATTATACCATCAATTACCCGAGTAACTGGATAAGAAATACTTTTTTCATATTAAGAGTTCATCTGTGTTAAAATTGGCCTTAGTTCATGTGTGTGTGTAGCCCTTTAAGAGCCCACGGAGCTGCCAGTAGCTGCTGTAGAAGAGTACACGGTAGTAATTAGGGAGCAATCAGTCATGAGGGGGACTGCTGCAAGCCATACTCAAGCCTTGAGTTGAGAAGTAGAAGTTGTTGAGAGCGCGTAAATGAGGAAAAGTAAGTTTTGGTATTTGTATTTGTAAACGGTTAGGTAGAAGATGCTTCATTTCATTTCTTTGTGCATTTGTATTTAGCGAAGAGACCAGGGAAAGTCTGGGCATTGCCTTGTTATTAGAACTGTTGGTAAGGTATAATTATTGGGGATACTGATAGTGTTTAGCAATTCAACAGAATTCTGTTATTGGAGTGGTGTAAATACGTATATATATGTTTAACAGAATAAGGCGCTTAGAAGGATATTGTGGTCACTTGCTGCCCTCTACTGGAGAAACTGAGATGATTGTTTATCGTGTGTGTCTGTTAACATTCCCTTTGATTTGTATTCTGTATTTCTGTTAGACCGCACTCAGCTTTATTAAAGGAGAATTTGGACCTTGAATGTCTCCCTCTATCCTTGACCGGATGCCCGTGGTGGCTGTAAACAGTTAAAGAGCTGGCATTATAGAGTACCGAGCACAACAATCTGCATATTTTAACTTCCGTACTGCAGTTTTTCCCTGTGTGAAACAAACAGGGTGGATGAAGCAACTACAAAGTTCTCTTTTCTTCACTTACTGTTCAATTTGTGGCAGTTGGTATTGGAGGGAAGAAGGGGAGGTGCCTTTAATTAGTGTTTCCAGGGGTATATATACAATCAACTGCAAGTAGAAACAGATGTTTTGTGAGTGTGACCTGGCCAGTGGAGTGAGGCAAGTGCACACCTCACTCCATGTGAGTGGCATAATTTTGGGCATGAATAATGACCCGTGCCCTGTTGGAAGTTGAAGCAGCTCATAGTCAACAGAGGGGTAGATTGACATATCGGGACACGTGTGAGCCACTAGCTGCTCTTGCCGTGGATAATTGATTTTGGTGACTTATGTTGTTTTTCTCTGTCAGTGTATTCATTTGTCTAGTCCACCCTGGCAAGTGAGCTGGTGCGGGCAAAAAGATATGGGGGTTGCCCAGGGAGTGGACTAGTTTCTTCTCTTTTTTTTTTTTATTATTGTTTTTGTTTATTTTCATTTTGTATTTCTATTCCAATCAAAACTTAGCTTTTTCTTTGGTCCATTTCCATTCTGCCAATTTAATGCCAGGTTTTTGCATGCATGTGTACATTTTTTTTTATGGGTTGCAGTGATTCCAATTAGATTTAAACGACTCTTGAAGGGGTTTGCCCACCTGGTGTGTTCTGACTGATTTGTAGTGAAGTTGCCCCGGGATAGATTGTGTGGATTGGGAAGCGACCTGACCTTTTTACTTTTGAAATTAGCATTATGAAATAAAGATTTGCTTTTAAAAGAAAAACAAACTTTCATTGAATAGAGTCTTATTATTTTTCTTTGCAATTGACCTGTCGTGGGTGTAACAAATTGGTTGATGAAGGACCTCCAGCTGTTTCCCAGTAAAGGGTTAATGGTGTTTACAGGGAGAAAAGCTTTCGTCGCTCCATCTGAGCTCACCGGCTCCGCCTCTTTGTGCCTGTGCAGACTGTGCGTAAATCAGCTGACTGCTGACCAGCGTTTATGTTGAAAAACTGGGGGCTGTGTGAGCGTAATCCTGTAACGCTTTATATTCAAAAGCATTCTCCTAAATACGTTTCTACTGCAGGTCTATATTTAGTCACTAATCAGGGATTGAAGTATCAAAAATATTTTGACGGGGAAGGGGTCCTTCCGGTACTGGACGCGGCGCTTGCTAGCAGTATGTCCGGGAGCTGAAGTAGAGAAAAAAATAACAGCTGAAATTCTCAGCACAACACACAAACATGCAGAGAGCGGTGGAGGCGTGGAAAACCATGTCAGCGATGATCTATGAGGGGCCGTTAGGGACATTATTACTGAAACGGGATTCCGTCGCAGCGACCGAGAGCTGAGCGGTTGTTTCCTGATCCCACTCCATTCCAGTAGGTGGCAGTAATGCAGCTCTAAGCTGGTTTGGTCAACCGCAAACCCACAAGAAGAAGAAGAAGACGACGGATCACTGTAATGCAGCTAATGTAGGTCGGATCGGATTGCATTTTTTATTTCTTTCCAGATAATAAAATAATAATAAATAAAATTTCTTTCCAATATCCGATCCACTAATTTAGGCCAGGATTGGATACCGATACTGAATATCGGATCGGCGCATCCCTAGTAATTATGATGCTTTTACAACTACAGTTTAGTGGTGATCACTGATGATTTCACGTGGGGATTTTACTGCTGCTTTACTAAATGTTCAGTAACTCTGCAGTGAGGACTCAAGTTAGCAGCTCTAGTGAGTACTAGAACCAGTCTGATGAAAACATGGCCAGTTTGATGGGGTCAGGATGAAGACCAGCATTAGTCCCCTCCTCCAGACCATGATGTCATTGCAGACCAAAGGGTAACATACAGCCGAGCTTCCTCTTCCTGTTTATGAGTTTGATACTGAAACAGAAACAGATTAGATTTTGGTTTATTGACAGTGAAGCCTTTTATATTCCTCCTTTTTAAAAAAAAAAAAAAATCCTGTCTGCTTTTTCTGTGCTCTCCCAACAATTAGCTGTTCTCCTTTTGTTCAGATAGTGATTCATTTCTTAGACCAGAAAAAAGGTCTTGAATAATCAGGCCCCATCTTATCTCAAAGACCTCATAGTCCCATATCACCCCAACAGAGCACTTCGCTCTCAGACTGCTGGCTTACTTGTGGTTCCTCGGATACTTAAGAGTAGAATGGGAGGCAGAGCCTTCAGCTTTCAGGCCCCTCTTCTGTGGAACCAGCTTCCAGCTTGGATTCAGGAGACAGACACCCTCTCTATTTTTAAGATTAGGCTTAAAACTTTCCTGTATGATCAAGCTTATAGTTAGGGCTGGATCAGGTGACCCTGAACCCTCCCTTAGTTATGCTGCTATAGGCCTAGGCTGCTGGGGGGTTCCCATGATGCACTGTTTATTTTCATTCACCTTATTTACTTTGAATGCAGAGTGGGGTAGAAACAATCATTAGTTATTATTAATCTCTGTCTCTCTTCCACAGTGTGTCTTTTGTCCTGTCCCCCCCCCCCCCCCTCACAGCAGATGACCCCCCCCTCCCTGAGCCTGGTTCTGCTGGAGGTTTCTTCCTGTTAAAAGGGAGTTTTTTCCTTCCCACTGTTGCTAAAAGCCTGCTCATAGGGGGTCGTTTTTACTCTTGGGTTTTCTCTGTAATTATTGGAGGGTCTTCAACTTTCACCTACATGGATTGAATTAACTGAAAAGTAGGACACTCTTGAAAAAGAGATTTTAATCTCACTGTATTTTTCCTGGTTAAATAAATAAAAAATAAGTTAATGTCTCAAAAACACTGATTCAAGTCTTATATTTTACCAGCTTGCACTTCTTGCATGAACACATTTTTAAATAATGTAAAATATCGTTTATTATCGTTATCAAGAAAATTACAGAAAATATGGAGATATTTTTTTTGTCAATATCGCACACCCCTAATTTGGACTCATTTCTTTTTCATTTCTTTTCATTTCGACTCTGGAGCGCACCCTGCTGCGCTCCCGGCTCAATCGCAGCCACTTCCGGTTCAGTGAGATTAACCGGAAGTGCGTCTGCCGTTAAGCGCGCGGGTCTGTGCTCGCTGACCTCTTTGTGTGTTTGGAAAGAGCTGCAGCTTCGTCCCGCAGCTTCATCTAAAGGTAAGCAGGAGCTACTTTAATGTGAGCTCAGTTCATCTGCAGCTGAGCTCCTGAATGAGCTCTTCTGCTGCTCTCCTCGGTGTCTGTTCACTTTATGGTGAACACGCTGAGAGGAGAGTGAGAGAGTGTTTGGAGACCAACAGCAGCTAATCATTAGCTCAGCATGCTGGCAGAAGGTGGAGCACAAAGTCTGTTTCTCTGCCTGCTCCAAACCTCTGCAGCCTCATTTCTGTTTGAAGGAGAGCAGGAAATAAATGAGAGCGATCTGCTGCAGGATCAGGGTCACAATAAACTTTATTGTCCAGCTGCTGTGGATGAACACGTGAGAGGAAGTGAACTCCTAAAATGATGCGCAGAGAGCAGCTGGGCGGTGAGGGGAGAGAGAGGGGAGAAAAGAGGAGCACAGAGATCCCAGCAACAACACACAGGACAAAACACAAAGAGCAGGAGACAAAAAGCTAAAGACACGCAGCAGTGACCGCTGCAGCTACACCTGGGAGAGCAGCTACAAATTCATCTGCGCATCTACATCGTTATGTACGGTTCAGTGTGTGCAGGGACGTGTGGACTTCATGGTGCCTTTAGGGGCACCTCGGAAACTCAGCAATCTGTTTACTAAAAGTCATCAAGTGTCGTCATGAAATATTTAACTTTTCCTTTGTTAACAGAAACACACCTGTCATCATTTTCTTACTCTTTTTGATGCAGCATTTTAAATAATTCAGTACAAACATTGTAACAATGAAATGGGTTACACATAGGGCTGCAACTAAAGATTATTTTGCTTGTCAAATAATCTGTCAATTTATTTTGTCTTTTAGTCTGCATTTATTTCAACCTTAGCTCACCTGGTCAATCCTGCCCACCTGTTAACAACACTTTGTTGTCTCTTCTCTTCTCTTAAAATAATGACCCATAAAAATTTGAGTTTGAAACTAATCCAATATATTTAACATTGGATTAGTTAGGGATTATTTTTACTCAATGAATAAATTTTTTAAAGTAAACTCCAGTAAATTAATTAAACAGTGGATCAACTAAATAATAAACAATTAAATAATACACTAGACAGAGTGCTAGACTAACTTCTCTGTCTGAGTGCCACAGTATGTATAATTAAAACATTACCAATGTCACCATGTTTTTTTTTTTATTAATCTGGACAAGATTGCTCTGTATGACAAATTAAAACATCAGGAAGAAGATGTGTTTCATGGTTCCATCACAGATGAGAGGAATGTGGGTCATGAAAAACCAGCTTGAACAAGACTGAGTGACGAAGGTCAACTCACAGCGCCCAGAATTTGTTTATGTTTAGATAAGTGGCTATATAAAGATATTATGGTTATTGGGGTAATTGTCCTGCTGGAAGACCCATGACCTTGAACACAAACCCAGCCTTCTGACACTGGGTCCTACATTGTGACTAGGGCTGGGCAATATATTGATTTTTTTTTTTTTTTTAAATATCGATATATATGTGGCCTGTTAATCATGCAGGAAGCGACTGGATAGCAGTGTTCCCAACTTAGTGGCTTTGTTGCTAGATTTAGTGGCTTTTCAGATGCTGGTGACTAGGGACAAATATATCGACTTTTTCCGGTGAAGTCGGAGAGTTTTGGAAACCTGAAATCTTCCGCTGTCACTGTCCGTTCGTACTCTGTCATTGCCTGGACCCCCAAGAGTCCCTGCTGCAGGTAAGAGGGCGCCGCCATATGCAGCAGAAGTTGGTTTGTACCGTAAGTCACGTGACCTTAATAGCAGAAGTGGGTCTTTTATGTGTACTTGCAGACGCTGCATTGAGCGGGTGGGCCCGTTGCTGTCATACGTCAGCACATACGTCTATGGATTTACTGAGATGGCTAAAATCCTGCAGATGGAATTTTGTTCCCTCAGTCTGTCACAGTACTGTTGTACAGGAGTACACACAGGAGGAAGTACTTTCCAGTGAAGTAGACTTCACCAGACTGGCTTTTTAAAGAATCAGTCAGCCTTTTGCTATTTTTGTTCTGTATCTTTTCTATTTACATTTTAATAGCACAGCTGTGAGTCTTCATAGAGGGAAAAAAGGCATTAATTTATTTGAGGAGCATTATTGTTTAAATATACCAATAGCTGATTTTTGAGCAATTTATCATGTACATCTACAGCTGAACATTAATAAAAGTGTCTGTGTGACATTTGGGACATGTAGCTTTGACTCTGAGCTATTACTTTTGGCCCATATCGCCCAGCCCTAATTGTGACCCATAATCTTTGGTAATCTTCAGATTTCATGATGCCTTGCACACAGTTAAGGAATCCAGTGCCAGAGGCAGCAAAACATCTTTGAACCTCCGCCATATTTGACTGTAGGTACTGAGTTCTTTTCTTTGTAGGCCTCGTTCTGTTTTCAGTAAACAGTAGAATGATGTGCTTTACCAAAAAGCACTATCTTGGTTTCATCTGTCCACAGGACATTGTCCCAGAAGAATTTTGGCTTACTCATGTACATTTTGGCAAACTGCAGTCCAGCTTTTTTATGTCTGTGTCAGCAGTGGGTCCTCCTGGGTCTCCTGCCACAGTGTTTCCTTTCATTCAAATATCGATAGTTGGCGCTGACAGTGACACACCCTGAGCCTGCAAGACAGCTTGAATTTCTTTAGAACTTGATTGGAGCTGCTTATCCACCATCTGGACTATCCTGCGTTGCAACCTTTCATCAGTTTTTTTCTTCCGTCCACATCCAGGCAGGTTAGCTACAGAGCCGTGGGCTATAAACTTGTTGATTATGTTGCACACCGTGGACAAAAGAACATCAACAGGTTTTCTGCAGGGTAGTAAAAGGTAGTAAATCAAATGAGCTCAAATTAAGGCTATTAAAAGGTAGTAAAAGGTAACAAACAGAATTTGATTTGGTAGTAAATTTTTCATCACCCCTTCAATATATTTTGACTTTTCCATTGAGGCAGGCTTTTTGTTTTAAGTTCGTTTAACTATAAGATCTGTATAAAAATATAACTACTCAGCAGGACCTGAACTGACAGTGACAGTATATAGACTCGATTGGTTCCGCGGTCTGATCTGCTGTGCGCATGCGTGTTAGACTAGTGAGTCTAAACATAGACTCACTAGTCTATGTTTAGACTAGTGAGTCATTTTGCACCTCATTGTGGGAAAATGTAAGTTTTCACAACTTTGGCTCGATGACCCGGCATTCAAAGACTGGCTTAACCCTCTGGAGTCCACGGACATGCCGGGGCGTCAAAATGACATCGCCGATTTGAGATGCCGTAGTATTGGGACGCTCCGGCCCCTGCTCTCCATTTCAACATGAATCAAAAGTGCAGACTTCAAACTATGTACCAGTTTTTAAATTACGTTGATAGGCCAAGTAGAACCAGAGTTATGCCCAATAATTTATGCCATGCTTTTTCCTGTATATTGTCCTCACCTTCGATGCATGTTTTGTGCAGAAATTCGCTAACAGGAAGTGCTTGCTAATAAACACAAAACAAAATAATTCCTGACAACCCCTTTCCTATTGGTGGAAAAATGCACCATATCAACCAATCAGAAAATTATGTGGTAACACGATGCATTCGGGTGCATTTGGCTGCTGACGAGCAGGTGAAAAAGTGGTAAAAGAGACCTTATTACTGGCAAGTTTTGCCTGTGATGGCCCCTCAGTCTTGTGGAGGACAGAAACTGTTTTTTGAGGCTGCATAAATACTTTGTGTAGCATCTTAATGTGAGTCCTGATTGCTCTGCAAATAGTTGTACACAAAAAGCCTGAGGCCTTTCCTGCATTTTAATGTGAATAATTGTGTATAATTTTATTATTAACTATATTTTTACACAAGTTTTTAATTTTAATTGTAAAAATAATTCGTTAAGCATGTTTCTGATTTTACAGTGAAAAAAACTATTTTTTTCTACTTGGATTTTATGTTTTTATATGATTATAAGTCCAATGCATTAATACAGTATGTCAAAATGAAAGAATAACTATACAGTCACACACATGAGGTGGTGCTGAAAAAAATGATACCAAACAAGGTAAACAGTTTCTAAGGTCAACTATAGTCATATAGTCAAATGGGGCCAAATATACCCGGGACCCCAGAGGGTTAAGCCGGTCATGGGGAATGATCGAGAGGCGTTTTGTAAAGTGTGCAGAAAAAATATAAATTTGACCTGAAACGGTGTGACGGCGATCAAATCACACCGAGCAGCCACTGTTCACCAGCAGCGGATTCACGCGTGCGTGTTGAGCAGATCCCTATTTTGTTCTTTGGTGCTACACAAAGCGCTGAAACTGCAACCTCAAGGTCAGCTACGAGCACAAGTATCACTGTCACACCTCAGCAGCAAACCAGTATTCCAATATTCTATTGGAAAATAAATCATCGGCTTGTGAAACTTGAATTTATTTATATTCTTAAAACAAATTTCCTGAGTCTTCTTGAAATGCGTTTTGAATATTAATGTGTGTGAGGTCTTAGTCAAGATAAAGTTTTGTCTTCGGTGAGAGATGGGCCATCATCTTACATGGCTTAGTGCTGTGAATCCACTGCTACCCCAAGAAAGGCTGCTGCTCGATTTCATGCTGGTAGTAAAAATATTGTAAAGGTAGTAAAAATAGGTAGTAATAGGTAGTAAAATGAACTCTAGGATTCCTGTATTAACCCTGATCAAGATCTCTGGAGATGGACTTGCAACCTTGACATTGTTGATATTTTTCCACACTTTTGGTTCTCAAGTCCTCAGACAGTTCTCTTCTCCTCTTTCTGTTCTCCGTGCTTAGTGTGGTACACACAGACACACAATGCAAAGATTGAGTCAACTTCTCTTTTTATTTGGTTTCAGGTGTGATTTCTTTTTTATATTGCTCACACCTGTTACTCACCACAGGTGAGTTTAAACCAGCATCTAATGGTTGAAACAAAGTTTTTTTAATCACAATTTTGAAAAGGTGGCAACAATTCTGTCCGGCCCATTTTTGGAGTTTAGCATGAAATTATATGGATTTTGGCTTTTTTCCCTCATTTTTGTGTGTTTTTCCAAAACACACAAAGGAAATGAACATGTGCATAACAAAATATGTGATTGCATTTTCTGGAAGAAATACTTCATTTTCTGGAAAATTTTCAGTGGTGCGAACATTCACTGTTTGTACCCCACTCTGCATTTAATCATCAGTTATTATTAATCTCTGTCTCTCCCCCCTCAGCAGATGACCCCCCCTCCCTGAGCCTGGTTCTGCTGGAGGTTTCTTCCTGTTTAAAGGGAGTTTTTCCTTCCCACTGTCACCAAGTGCTGCTCATAGGGGGTCGTTTTGACTGTTGGGTTTTCTCTGTATTATTGTAGGGTCTTTACCTGCAATATAAAGCACTTGGAGGCGACTGTTCATTGTGATTCGGTGCTATATAAATAAAATTGAATTGAATTAATAGAAAATAAAATGAGTAGAGTCAAGCAGGTAGTTGTGGAAAAGAGGCACATGAGGGATCCAGTGTTTACTTGGGTCAGAGTGACATACAATTCATCCTCAGTCAGTGTGTGTCTGCCAGTTTGTTATGAGCGCACTGACTCCACAGAGACTTTAGATCAGGATGCACCAACTACACCTGTGCTCCAGGTGGTGAACCTGATGGAGCAGAACAGGAGGAGCTACTCGGCTGTGGAGTCTCCAGTTGTCTTTGTTCCCAGCAGAGTAGAATCCAAACCTCACTATCAGCTCTCCTTCCAGGAACGATGAGGCTGATTTTCTGCTGTTTTTCACTTTGTGCTCCAAATCTCATGAGGTTCAGATGGAGCACCAAACTGCAGTTATTCAGTCAGTGGAGGTGCAGCAGTTCAGTTTCTCAGCAGTGGTGTTAACTGGAGGCTGACACACTGACTGAAGACAGTTAATCTGAGTGGATCTGAACTTTCCTTCTTGATATTTTCCATCTTGCTTTGACTGCAACTGTAACAACACTGATTCCAGCAGGATGTGTACAAACCATTCTGACAGACACACAAAGCTGGACAGCTTTTGTACAGCTAATAAAGATCTGTTCTCCTGCAGCTGATCATCAGGAGGAGGAGAGTCTGACGGAGCAGCAGAGGAACATTTTCAGCCTCTACAGAGGAAACGATGAGTTCAACACAACAGGTGAGAAAAATCTCAGTGTTAGACTATTATTGAAACTGTGTGACTTCATCAGCTGCTGTTGGTTTGGTTTATTATGGTCCCAATTAGCACTGAAGTTACAACAAGACCAAATACAAAGGTCACATTTTAACAGGACACTTAAACAAAGACATTAATGATCAAGATTCAGATCAAGCTAGGGCTGCAACAATTCCTCGAGTAACTTGAATAATTCGATTATAAAAAAGTTTCACCTGGATTATTAGTATTGAAGTTCTCCATCTTCTTCTACTTCTTCTTGTGGGTTTAATGGCAGTGTGCTGGACTGAAGCGTGGATCAGGAGTTAGGATAAAACCCTCAGATTCTAAAAAGTTACTCGGGTAATCGATGGAATAATGGATAAAATACTCGATTACTGAAGTAATACGTAGTTGCAGCCCTAATGAAATTTGCAACATACCATAAGCCAATGCATCACCTCCCTACATAGGAGCAGCAGGATTCTCCTAAGTTTTCTGTTTTTTTTTTTTTTAATTTGATATCGTGTTTTAATTTTTGTACAGTGCTTTGTGACTTTTTTCTGTGAAAAGCGCTATATAAATAAACTTTACTTACAACAATCACTTTACCACCTGAATCCTGTTGCACATGATTTTTTTCTTAAAGTGATACACGCACCAATACGGGGTTTCACTCTTGTGCACTTGGCACAGTGCTGACGCATCACTGTTGTTCATCCCATCACTAGGAAGAGACATCATCTTGCTGGGAATTGTATTTATTTTTTATTTTTTTATAAAGACGCCTTATAAAGGCGAGAGGCAGGGTGTACCCTGCCTCTCGCCCTATGACAGCTGGGATAGGCTCCAGCCCCCCCCCCCCGCGACCCTTAACAGGATGTGCGGAAGCGAATGGATGGATGGATAAAGGCCTTTCATAGCTCCACTGGTACTTAAAACTAATGTTTGACTATGGCTTTGTGAATACAAGTAGGGCTGCAACTATTAATTATTTAAGTAATTGAGTATTATATCAATTATTCCATCAATTAATCAAGTAATCAGATAAGAAATAATTTTTCGTATTAACAGCTCATCTGCAGATGTTTCTCAGTGTGAAACAAGAAGGATGGAGCAGCTACAAAGTTCTCTTTTGTTCATGTTGCTGATCAGGTGGTTGATGAAGGACCTCCAGTTGTTTTCCGGTTGCTCACCATCTCAGTAACGGCTCCGCCTCTTTGCGCTTGCTGTGCGTGTGCAGACAGACTGCACATAAAACAGCTGCTGCTGTGTTTTTGTTGAAAAACTGGGGGCTTCATGAGCTTAATGTTGTAATGCTTTTTATTCACAAGCATCCTTCAAATTAAGTTTCTGCTGCAGGTCTATTTTTAGTCGCTAATCAGGGATTAAAGCATAAAAAACATTTTGACGGAGCCCCTCTGTACTGAAGGGGGTGGAGAGGGGGGGCCTTCAGGCACCAAACGAACCCTACTCCTAATGGCAGCCCCCGCTAGCAAACTGTGGTTATAGCAAACTGTTCGGGTGGCTACAGCTGAAGTAAAGAAAAAGTAACAGCTGACATTCTCTGCACAGCGAGCACAACACACGCGTGCGCCGCGCACTCACATTCACGGCACACACACATTACAGAGCTGTACTGTGAGTGTGCGCACACACACTCACAGTACAGCTCTGTAATGTGAGTGTGTGCACATACACTCACAGTACAGAGCAGTGGAGGCATGGAAAAAAAACATTGATGATCCACTTGTGTTAAAGGGTCATTTTTTTTTTCCAGATGATGAAATCCATCGCAGCGACAGAACTTTAATGCCGCTAATGTGGATGAAATGCTCGACTTACACGGAGACACCTGAGTTGCAGAGTTAAAACAAAACATCAAAGCAACAAATTTGTGTCGAGGATTTTTAATAATAGAATTGAGTTACTCGCGGAATTGTTGCAGCCCTGAGATTTGCATTAAATTTTCAATTTGTGTATTAAAATACATGAAGGGTGGTATTTACCTTTCATGCTGGGATATTTCTTTTGTTGAATTCAGGGTTCGTACGGGTGCTGGAAATCCTTGAAAATGCTTGAATTGTAATATTGTCCTTTCAAGGTTTGAAAAGTGCTTGGATTTTGGATATAGTGCTTGAAATTGTAACCGCTTTTTTTTTTTTGTAAATAAAAATATAACTATCTGGTTGAGCAGTTCGCTTATGAAACGGAGAAATAAAATGAGTCGTAAAGTCTAAAATGAAAATTTCTCCACGTGGGTCTGGCCTGCCCGTCTGCATGTGATCTGTCAGTCTGTTTGTGACCACGCCCCTCCCCCGAAGACAGAGAGTGGCCGTTTTAATGAGTGTTCACTGGAAAACTGCAAATTCCAATTATGGATCAGACGAATATGGAATACTTTTAAGTCAAAAGTTACGTGCGAGAAAAAACCAAACATAATCCCCGCAAATAATGTCATTCCTCGCGAGTAAATTCAACAGCGTAGAACTCAGCGCATCCACGGAGGTGCTCTCGTTCACTTGTACACCACTGCGCCATTGCGTGGTCGGCAGCGATATGGCCTCCGATCTGGCGGATCAATTCAAAGGCTTCATTGAATTTTCTAAAATATGCCATCATCGATTCACAGAAAGACTCAATAACGATATTGGACAGGAATAAGCTGTGAGTGCCGCGCAGCAGGTGTGGAAAGCAGCCAAAACCGCCGAAGATAAATTCAACAAGGAAGGGGAAGTATTGTTCCAAAAAGCTGAATCAAAAATGTAAGCCGTACGCAGTAAACCGCAGAAAACCATGATGGATTTTATTCAGAAGGTATGTACATTAGTGATAAGATAAGTGATAAGATAGTGTTTATTTGTCACATGCGCAGTTATACACAGTACAATGCACAGTGAAATGTATTTTGTACCTGCAACCATATATATACAAACATATAAATAAGAAGAATAAAAATAAAAATAAGTAATTCACACTATACACCATATACTATACACTATACACACACACTTTTACACGGAACTATAGAATATTATATTATTTACATAGTGCAATAATAGTCCAGTTAGGGCTCAGAGTTGAGCAGACTGATGGCTTGTGGGTAAAAACTCTTCTTCAACCTTTCAGTTTTAGTCCTCAGGCAGCGGTAACGCCGGCCTGATGGGAGCAGGGAGAAGAGAGAGTGTCCGGGGTGGCTGGGCTGTTTTAGGATCTTCATTAATTCTATATGTTCCTGGCGTGTTGTCATCTATGCTTATATTTGTACGCAATCTGGTGATTGGCGGCTGGCACTGTTGCCAAGTTTTGTGTAAGAAAACTCACTGTCGGCAGTCTTAAAACTCGCCAAAGGACGAATCGAGGACCGGGGGTGGGGTGGGGTGTCCCCCTCGGTGCCGAAGAGAGGTCCGGGCGATGCCACAGTGTAGGAAGGGCCGCAGTATTGCTGTGTGTACACAAAACACTGCGACAACGGAATTTTCATATTTCCGGTGCTGTGCCAAAAAGTGATTTCCGATTTTATTTGTATTTTTTTTTTACTGTATTATCTTTGCTTATATCGGTAAATAGACTGTGGCGCACAGGATTTATGAAGGGCTTCTATATAAAATGAAGAAATGACTTGTTTTACAAATATATTTATGAGTGCATTATTGTATCAGCATAATAATCAATCCAGTCGTTTTTGGCTACCTTTTATAGAACTATAATGTTTGTTGCAATTTCTGCAGCCCTCTTGGCAGATCTCTCAGGAAAAAAGACATTTTTAATGTCAATAATAATTTTTACCTTCATTAATAAAGAATATATGAAAGGCACTTTGCCAAGAAGTGATTGCAGCTTCTACCTGTGACAGGAGTGTTCGCTCAGAATGACATATCATTCACGAGAGACATGTTTGACACATGTTTCACAGATTTTAGGCCAAAAATTAATCTACAGCCATTTAAATACAACCAATAATTTTTGGGGGGGGAAATACTGGAAATCATTTTTTTGGAACAACATGGCATATCTCTAAAACTCTTCAAAAGTCCCCGATGACACCGGGAAAAGTCACTAAATTTGATGCTAGTCACTTTTTGGACAAAAAAAAAAAAGTCACTAGGGGGGTCTGAAAAGTCCAAGCGACAAAGTCACTAAGTTGGCAACACTATAAGCTGGTGTTGCCAAAAATTGCAGCTTCTACCATGTGACAGGAGTGTTATTTATGACTCAAAATGAGTTGACATCATTCATGAGAGATAATATTCGAGATATGCTTGACAGACCATACGTCAGCAAGTAATTCACAACAATATCAATACCAGCAATCATTCTTTTGGAAAATACTGGAAATCATTTTTTGGCACAAGACCGGGTATTCAGATAATACAGTGGTCTGCAAAAGTTTGGCCACCCCTGATAATGTTCATGATTTTCCTTTATAAATCATTGGTTGTTCAGATCAGCAGTTTCAGTTAAATCTTTCATATAGCAGATGAACACAATGATATTTGAGAAGTGAAATGAAATTTATAGGATTTACAGAAAGTGTGCAATAATTATTTAAACAAAATTAGGCAGGTGCATAATTTTGGGCACCCCAACAGAAAAACTTCATCAATATTTAGTAGATCCTCCTTTTGCAGAAATAACAGCCTCTAAATGCTTCCTATAGCTTCCAATGAGAGTCTGGATTCTGGTTGAAGGTATTTTGGACCATTCTTCTTTCCAAAACATCTCCAGTTCAGTCAGGTTTGATGGTTTCTGAGCATGGACAGCCTGCTTTAAATCCCACCACAGGTCTTCAATAATATTCCGGTCTGGGACTGAGATGGCCGTTCCAGAACGTTGTACTTGTTCCTCTACATGAATGCCTCAGTAGATTCTGAGCAGTGTTTGGGGTCGTTGTCTTGTTGAAGTATCCAGCCCCAGCGGAGCTTCAACTTTGTCACTGATTCTTGAACATTGATCTCAAGAATCTGCTGATATTGACTGGAATCCATGTGACCCTCAACTTTAACAAGATTCCCAGTACCTGCACTGGCCCCACAGCCCCACAGCATGATGGGACCACCACCAAATGTTACTGTGGGTACCAAGTGTTTGTCTTGGAGTGCTGTGTTCTTTTTCCACCATGCATACTGCCCCTTGTTATGTCCAAATAACTCAGTTTAGTTTCATGAGTCCACAGCACCTTATTCCAAAATTAAGCTGGCTTGTCCAAATGTGCTTTAGCGACTCTGTTTGTGGCGTGTGTGCAGAAAAGGCTTCTTCTGCATTACTCTCCCATACAGCCTCTCCTTGTGCAAAGTGTGCTCAATAGTTGAACGATGCACAGTGACACCATCTGCAGCAAGAGGATGTTGTAGGTCTTTGGAGCTGCTCTGTGGGTTGACTATGACTGTTCTCACCATCCTTCACCTCTGCCTATCTGAGGTTTTTCTTGGCCTGCCACTTCAGGCCTTAACTAGAACTGTGTCTGTGGTCTTCCATTTCCTCACTATGTTCCTCACAGTGGAAACTGACAGCTGAAATCTCTGAGAGCTTTTTGGATCCTTCCCCTAAACCATGTACATTTTGCGTACATGCAGTGCAATACAATGTTTTAATGGATAGGCAAGAGTATATTTAATACCAAGATATCCAGAATTTTTCAACACCGGGATGTGTTTTTAATACTTCCTATTACATTAAAATACCACCAAACCAGGAGAAATTAAATGTCATGAAAAAATATCAACATTTTCTTTGTACACTTTTGAGGAGGCGGGAGGGGGTCTGAAAAAGAGTACTCTTTGTAAACTTTGGAAAATGTTGATAATTGTGAATAACCCCTCAATGTGCTGGAAAATCTTGAAAACTGACCTTGGAAGTGCTTAAAAGGTGCTTGAATTTGATCCTGGAAAAGGTGTACGAACCCTGTGAATTGAAAGCCTGAAATTTTCATTTGATCTTCATTTTTCCTCTTACTTCTCCTCGCATTCATGCTGGTTTTCATTTCGATTCCTGTAGCCCGCGAAATCAAGCACAGGCACGACCGTAGCGGATCAAACGTGCGGTGAAATGATACAAGCGAAAGCAGCGATAATAGCAGAGACCTAGCCGGGGTGGAGTCGGTGGGGTGCGCTCCCGTTTGCTAAATGAAGTGACTGAAAGTGAAGCAGTGAAATCCTCAGCCTGGCGCAAGGGTGTCTCAGCAAGGCACAGCGCCTGGCAGTTGACTGCTAGCTGGAACACTGCATCATTTTCATTGAACAGTATTTGATCTATGTCATTTTCATTACTGTTATGATTACACATTTCATGTTTTCAAGTTCAGCACTGTGGAGCTTGTCTGTCAGTGTGATGAGAAACTGAGAGCAAGCTCATATTTGCTTTGTTTATTATAAAATACATGGTAAATGGACTAGTTCTTATATAGTGCTTTTCTACTCTGTCTGAGCACTCAAAGCATTTATACATGTTTACATTTACCCCATTCATACCTATTCATACAAGCACTTCCATGATTAACTAAGCTAAGTGCTTTTATTGTCTAACATTCACACACATTCACACTCCAGCGCTTGCACTGGAGAGCAACTTGGCATGCAGCCTGGAGCAGCCAGGAACTGACCTGCTCTAACTCCTGAGCTACAGCCACCCCAAAACAATATTTACATACAGTACTTGGAAAAGTGTGTGTTTGCTGCCCTTTTATGGCATTCATGTGGCCTGCAGTAGTCCTGTGAGGAATCTTGGATTCGTCTTTGACCAGGATGTGTCTGTTAGCTCACAGATAAAACAAGTTTCCAAGATGGCTTTCATCCATTTGATGTGTTGTCCCATCCTTTGGCATTTTGAAGCTGGACTGTTGTGATTCTTTACAATTAGGATGTCCAATTAATACTTTAAAATTGTTTTACATAAATTTCTGTTTCCTCTTTTTTTTTCTGCCTGTGCATGGCTGCATGTAATGTGCTATTGTCACCAATAGGTGGTGTAATAGACCTAGTAGATGTTTGGAGGTTACCAAAAAACTGTAATATTAATGGAGTTTAAAGGTTCAGTTTGTTTAATGACTGCATTTCTCTCACTGTCTCCGTTTGTATCTTTGTCACTGCAGGACCAACATGGACCGAGAAGTCAGCGCTATCAGGAGGCTGACAAACCTCACAGAAGGAAGAGAGGAAAAAAATACACCTGTGATCAGTGTGGGAAGGATTTTAGTAGAAAGTTTAACTTAAAAAGTCATGAAGTCATCCACACTGGAGAGCGACCGTTCAGCTGTGACTTGTGTGGAAAGTCTTTTACCCAGGCTGGACACTTAAAAACACACCAACTCATCCACAGTGGAGAGAAACCGTACAGCTGTGATCAGTGTGGCAAAGCTTTTACTTGCAGTAGCCATTTAAAGACTCATCAAGTTACCCACTCTGGAATTAAGGCATACGGCTGTGACTTTTGTGGAAAAACTTTCAGTCTGCTAGTGAACAGAAATATACACCTACGCATTCACACTGGACAGGATGTGTACTGCTGTGGTCAGTGTGGTAAAAAGTTTACAAGAAACGCACAGTTGCAACAGCACATGTTCACCCACACTGAGGAGAGACCTTATCAGTGTGACCAGTGCGATAAGACTTTCAAAGCTCCACATTACCTGAAAGCACACCAACAGATCCACAGCAGAAAGAGACTCTACAAGTGCAGTTACAGTGAGGTGTGTATTTTTATTTTGAGCTTGTAAAAATCTGCAATCTGGCCCCGGATAAGCAGATTAAAATGGATGGATGGATCTTGTAATTTTATCCTGATTGTTTGGAATAACTCTGCTCATTAAATTGTGTTACCATGTTAGCAATTCTACGGCATATACAGGCAGTGCTGGGAGAGTCATCACATTTTTATTTCAGTTATGATTTTTGGATCCATGATCATGAAAAACTACATATTACTGTTTATAGCTCCAAAAATTTATATCATTGGGATATTTAAGTTTCTGGCAGTTTCCTGGTACATCATGGTGGTATTATTTTTGCATAAATGGGCCTTCATGTTGGTTTCCAGTGACTCCTTCTTTAGTCAGGTGTCTATAAAGTAAAAATAATTTTATTGTCATAAAATAACAAAATACAACCATAGAACAAATTATCAAAACATTTCTGCTTAATTCCTTGCTTTGAACCACAAATTCTTCTCTGTCCGGGTGAAAACGCCTCACTCGCTTCCTGAGGCGATATCCTGTCTGATACCGTCAATAGAGTCATTTTGTGAATTGATGATGTCCTATTTTAGAGAATTCAGTGAAGCCTTTGAACTGATCTGCCAGACCAGACGCCATATCACTGCAGACCATACAATGGTACAGTAGTGTGGATGCCTCAGGCATTGGTGGTCAGGCAGCAGTGCTCAAACTGCATAGTTCTGGCCAATATTTTCTAACTATTTGAAAAGTGTATGTTGGGCGTTAACCCCGCCCGTCATACAGTTTGTACGCTTTGGAAAATGTTGATAATTGTGAATGATCCCTAAAAGTTTTCTGACTTTGAACACAAATGAGATTTTAACAGCTTCTCCCCTGGTAGTTATACTTCCACCGTCTTTCTACTTAATATTTAGTCAGAAATTATAGATCAGAGTTGAGTTCCATGTCGCTCTCTCATAATGTTTCTGCTGCCATGTTAATGTGTTGTGCTCGCAGTGCTGAAAATTTCAGCTGTTATTTTTTTCTCTATTTCAGCTTCCAGAATGGATCTTTATAACCGCAGTTTGCTAGCAAGCGCCGCTATTAGCAAACTAGCGATCGTTTGGTACAGGAAGGAGCCCTTCCCTGTCAAAATATTTTTTATATTTTAATCCCTGGTTAGTGACTAAAAATAGAACTGCAGTAGAAACATACTTAGGAGAATGCTTGTGAATAGAAAGTGTTAGAACAATAAGTTCTTGCAGCCCCCAATTTTCCAACAAAAAACACTGATAACACAACAGCAGCAGGCAGCTGATGTGCAGTCTGTCTGCACAAGTGCAAAGAGACAGATCCGTTATGGAGACAGAGATGGAAAGTAAACGTTTTTAGTGTCCAAAAGAAGCCCCCCCGTAACCACCATTAAACCTTTACTGGGAAATAGCTGGAGGTCCTTCATCAACCACCTGATCGTCAAGTGAAGAAAAGAGAACTTTGTAGCTGCTACAGCCACCCCGTTTGTTTCACACAGGGAAAAACTGCAGTACGGAAGATAAAATATGCAGATGAATTGTTAATACGACAAAAGGATTTTTATCTGATTACTTGAGTAATTGATGGAATAATTGAAAGAATACTCGAATACTAAAATAATCGACAGTTGTTGATGTTAGGGATCTGAGGTGGCGCTGTCATTTGGTGTTGACTCTCTATTGTATCACTTCCTGTTCCTGTTTTGGAGCACAGTGGTGTACGTGTAAAACGTGTAATATTAATGGAATCTAAAGGTTCAGTTTGTTTCACGACTGAATTTCACTCACTGCCTCTGTTTGTATCTCTGTCACTGCAGGACCAACATGGACCGAGAAGTCAGCGCCGTCAGGAGGCTGACAAACGTCACAGAAGGAAGGGAGGAAAAAAATACACATGTGATCAGTGTGGGAAGGATTTTAGTAGAAAGTTTAACTTAAAAAGTCATGAAGTCATCCACACTGGAGAGAGACCGTTCAGCTGTGGGTTGTGTGGAAAGTCTTTTACCCAGGCTGGAAACTTAAAAACACATCAGCTCATCCACAGTGGAGAGAAACCGTACAGCTGTGATCAGTGTGGCAAAGCTTTTACTTGCAGTAGCCATTTAAAGAGTCATCAAGTTACCCACTCTGGAATTAAGGCATACGGCTGTGACTTTTGTGGAAAAACTTTCAGCCAGCTAGGGAACAGAAATATACACCTACGCATTCACACTGGACAGGATGTGTACTGCTGTGGTCAGTGTGGTAAAACGGTTGCAACAAATGCAAAATTGCAACAGCACATGTTTACCCACACTGAGGATAGACCTTATCAATGTGACCAGTGCGATAAGACTTTTAAAGTTCCCAGTTACTTGAAAGTACACCAACAGATCCACAGCAGAAAGAGACTCTACAAGTGCAGTTACAATGAGGTATGTATTTTTATTTTGAGCTTGTAAAAATCTGCAACCTGAGCCCGGGTAAGCGGAAGAAAATGGATGGATGGAGCTTGTCACTTTAGCCTGATTGTTTGGAATAACTCTGCTCATTAAATTGTGTTAGCATGTTAGCAATTCTACGGCGTATACAGGCTGTACTGGGAGAGCCATCACATCTCAATTTCAGTTATGATTTTGGATCCATGATCATGAAAAACTACATTATTACTTTTTATACTTCTAAACATTCATATCATTGTAATATTTAAGTTTCTGTAATTTCCTGGTATATCATGGTATTATTTTTGCATAAATGGGCCTTCGTGTTGGTTTCCAGTGGCTCCTTCCTTAGTCAGGTGTCTGTAAAGTAAAAATAATTTTATTGTCATAAAATAAATAACTGTAAAATAAATGATAACGTTACCTGTCAGCTTTAAATTAGTAGTTTATCAAATGAGACTTCCTGAGCAGTCTTTACCTAAGAAAGAATCTCATCTTCCTCTCATGTCCTCTCTTTGTTCCACCGTTCTCCAGCTCACAGAGTCAAAGTCTGACTTGGTTGGAAAGCTGCAGGAGAAAGTCTAAGTGAAATGAGCCGTATGAAAAATGAACAGACACACAAGTGTCCAAAAATGACCAGCCATTCGGAAAACCTCCCAAAACTCCCGCAGAGCCACACAGATGGATCCAATTCTCAACCCTGTCATCGCTGTGGTGGTTTTGCTGTGACCTTTGTGGGAAAACCTTCAATCATCAACAGAGCCTAAAAACACATCAGAGTAGAAACACTGGACACAAACTGAACTGCTGCAAAGAATGTGGGAGAAGCTTCCTCTCAACAAGTAAATTAAAAGACCATGACTTCATCCACAGTGGGGTTAAAAAGCACCTCTGTGACCAGTGTGGGTCATCGTTCACCACTGCAGGTGAGCTTAAAGCACACAAGCGAGTCCACACAGGAGAGAAACCATACAAGTGCAGACACTGTGAGAAAAGCTTCTCACGATCAAGCCATCGTAACCTTCATGAAAGTACACACACTGAAGGGAACTACAGCTGTGACCAGTGTGGCAAGAGCTTCAGGAATCTCGGTTCATACTCCCGACACAAACAATCCCACGCTGCAAAGAAACTGTTTCACTGTTACCAATGTGCAAAAACATTTACTTCATTATCTGCTCTGTCCAAACATCAACGTGATCATGCAGGGCTGAAATCATTCCCATCATTGGATCACAATGAATCTGCAGACACACAAAGATCCTCTTCTGGTTGCACAGTCAAACTTGAAAACCTTGAGATCCAGATCCACAAAATTCCGATGGAATTACCTGTAAAGAGTGTCAGCTAATTTCACACTTGGATCTGATGAGGTAGCTCTGATTTCTGGACTTGCAGTGAATAATTCTGAATCTGACATTTATGAAGCTGCAAGTACAGATATGTACATCACAGTTTTTCTTTGTCTTTGAGAAATGTTATTATTGCTCTAAAATGTTTTCTGAGTTACATTTTAATTGGAGACCCTGTCCTTGGTTATGAATGTTCCCAGCTATTTAACATTGATTCATGCATCATCACTGCAATAGCCCATGAAATCAACAGAGTTGTTATACTTTTGTATTTTTTGTTATTTGTTTTGTTTTTCAATTTAATGCAATTGATTTTATTTTTAAGTTTGACTGTGCTGTACTTCTATGTAGTCATTAGTTATTTTAATCTTTTTTTTTTTTTTTTAATTAGTCTCTAAACGGTTCTGCTGATAAGGCTGTCTTTTGAAAATTTATTCTTGCAAGAAGGAAGTTTGTCAGTACAGAGCATGCAGCAGCGCATTACTTATACAAAGCCTTAAAGCATCACATTACACTGTTTAGCCCCATCCAGTTATCTTTCCCAGGCCAAACACACTTCACAACATACAGTTGGTATGGAAAGTATTCAGACCCCTTTACATTTTTCACACTTTGTTTCATTGCAGCCATTTTCTAAAATCAAAAAAGTTCATTTTATTTCTCATTAATGTTCACTCAGCACCCCATCTTGACAGAAAAAAAAAGAAGTGTAAAAATGTTTGCAAATTTATTAAAAAAAGAAAAACTGAAATATCACATGGTCATAAGTATTCAGACCCTTTGCTGTGACACTCACATTTAACTCGTATGCTGTCCATTTCTTCTGATCCTTCTTGAGATGGTTCTACTCTCACTGATATCCAGCTGTGTTTAATTAAGCTGATTGGACTTGATTAGGAAAGGCACACACCTGTCTATATAAGACCTCTCAGCTCACAGTGCAGGTCAGAGCAAATGAGAATCATGAGGTTGAAGGAACTGCCCAAGGAGCTCAGACACAGAACTGTGGCACAGATCTGACCAAGGTTACAAAAGGATTTCTGTAGCAATCGAGGGTCCTCAGAGCACAGTGGCCTCCATAATCCTTAAATGGAAGAAGTTTGGGACAACCAGAACTCTTCCTAGACCTGGCCGTCCAGCCAAACTGAGAAATCGTGGGAGAAGAGCCTTGGTGAGAGAGGTAAAGAAGAACCCAAAAATCACTGTGGCTGAGCTCCAGAGATGCAGTAGGGAGATGGGAGAAAGTTCCACAAAGTCAACTATCACTGCAGCCCTCCACCAGTCAGGGCTTTATGGCAGAGAAGCCTCTCCTCTGTGCAGACATATGAAAGCCTGCATAGAGTTTGCCAAAAAAACATATGAAGGACTCCCAGACTGTGAGAAACAAGATTCTCTGGTCTGATGAGGGGCAGCGCGGTGGTTAGCACTGCTGCCTCACAGTCACAGTACCATCTGGAAGGCCTGGGTTCACCTTGGCCTGGGTCTCCCTCTCTGTCTCTGTGTGCGGAGTTCGCATGTTCTCCCCATGTCTGTGTGGGTTTCCTCCCACACTCCAAAGACATGCACTAACTGGGGTTAGGTGATTTGGCTACTCTAAATTACCCATAGGTGTGAATGAGAGCGTGAATCGTCTGTATTTCCGTGTTGGCCCTGCGACAGGCTGGCGACCTGTACAGGGTGTACCCTGCCTCTCGGCCTATGTCAGCTGGGACAGGATAAGCAGAAGTGAATGGGTGGATGGATGGTCTGATGAGACAAAATTGAACTTTTTGGCATTAATTCTAAGTGGTATGTGTGGAGAACACCAGGCACTGCTCATCACCTGCCCAGTACAATCCCAACAGTGAAACATGGTGGTGGCAGCATCATGCTATGGGGGTGTTTTTCAGCTGCAGGGACAGGACGACTGGTTGCAATTGAAGGAAAGATGAATGTGTCCAAGTACAGAGATATCCTGGGAGAAAACCTCTTCCAGAGGGCTCAGGACCTCAGACTGGGCCGAAGGTTCACCTTCCAACAAGACAATGACCCTAAGCACACAGCTAAAATAACAAAGGAGTGGCTTCAGAACAACTCTGTGACCATTCTTGACTGGCCCAGCCAGAGCCCTGACCTAAACCCAATTGAGCATTTCTGGAGAGACCTGAAAATGGCCGTCCACCAACGTTCACCATCCAACCTGAGGAACTGGAGAGGATCTGCAGGGAAGAATGGCAGAGGATCCCAAATCTAGGAGTGGAAAACTTGTTGCATCATTCCCAAGAAGACTCATGGCTGTACAAGCTCAAAAGGGTGTTTCTACTCAATACTGAGCAAAGGGTCTGAATACTTATGACCATGTGATATTTCAGTTTTTCTTTTTTAATAAACATTAATATACATTAATGAGAAATAAAATGAACTTTTTTGATTTTACCAAATAGCTGCAATGAAACAAAGAGTGAAAAAATTTAAAGGGGTTTGAATACTTTCTGTACCCACTGTATATGTAGCAGAGTGAACATTGGGGTTTGAGATGGAGGAACCAAGACAGAAACCAGGACTCTCTGTTATAGAGGTCCTGCATGCCTCCAGCTCCCCTGTGTGTAGGAATCAAGAGGTTAGCCCGCTGGGGTCGAGGGACCTGGCACTGTGTCAAAATCACTTCGCCAATTTGAGATGACGTAGCATCGGGACACTGCTGTGCTGAGGTTTAATTTCAACATGAACTGGAAGTGCGGACTTCAAACTACGTAGAGTAGAGTTATGTTCAACAATATACACCATGCTTTTTCCTGTATATTGTCCTCACCATGTCCATTTTTTTTTTTTTTTTTTTTGGTTTTTCAGGAATAAATGGCAAAAATGGGAGTTTTGCTAAGAGGAAGTGCTTGCTTATAAAATAAAATTAAAAATTCCCTTTCCTCAATGCAGGACAGGAAGGCAGAGTGATACTTGTTCTTCACTTTATTGAAACAAACTTAAACTCAGAAAGGCTCGTCAGAAGCCAGCTATACAGGGAAACTTGAAACTAGAAATTTGAAACTCGAAATACCAAAACACACAGCAGGGACATTAACTTAGACTATATAATGATGAGGACCCAACTAAGAACTAAGCAACACTGAGACCTTACACACACACAGACACACACACACACAAGGAAATCAGGGCAAGTGGAAACAACAGAAAAGTTCAAACTTGGTGTGATCAGCTTAGAAAGAGAAACTGGGAGGATCCAGACACTAATGTGGCACATTTATTATTCCTGAATCTGCTCCATAGTTTAGCTCTGTGCTCACGTCTTTGGAAGCAGCTGGATTTGACTGATAAGTTGGGGTTTAACATGATAAACGTACATTACTTAACACAATGTAGAGCTGGAACACAGGAGCTATTATTGCTGCAAATGGACCTCTGTACACACTTGGAGATATTGGAGCTATGAAGCATTTCTATTCTTTTACATTTAGGATTTATTTTGTGTCACTCAACAAAAACAAGAGGTTTCTAATTCACAGCGAGCTTCTGAGATGTAGCATAGATGCAGTTCTACTGTGTGCTTATTGATGCTAGCAGATGATATGGGAGGATCAGGACAGGAGAGACTGCTAAAAACCTCTGAGCTGTCTCGCTGCAGAGAAAGTGGAGTCAGCTGGCAGGACTGAATGATGCTCTGTGTCTGTGCTGAAGTACAGACAGGCTTTAAGCAGCCATGAGCCACCGATCAGCATGACAGATTAGTAAGTACGCAGAAAGTGGACGTGCTAAAGAGCTGTGAGAGAAAAAAGAATGAGCTCACAAAGTGGACGTGTTAGGGAGAGTTTGCCATCAGCTTCGGATCAGTTCAATTCAGTTTGTGCTGAAGGTTCAAAAAGTGACTCTGTTTGAAACTGGGGACAATATCCTGATCAGATCCAGTCAGATCCAGAGGTGGTAAAAGTACTGACATTCTGTACTTAAGTAGAAGTAGAAGTACTTGTGTGAAAAAATACTTTAGTAAAAGTCGAAGTACCTGTTCAACATCTTTACTTAAGTAAAAGTAAAAAAGTACAGGCTCTGAAATGTACTCAAAGTAAGAAAGTAAAAGTAGTTCTTTGGAGGACGTTTCTACCTGCTATTTTGTGTAAAGCTAACTGAACCTCATTATATATTATTGTAATAATATAAAATAATACATGAGAATAGAAATGTTATTCAAATCTAAACTTTAATCCTAATGAATGCTCTCAGCTTGAATCTGTTCTGTAGGACACAAACTGTGAAAGTGAATTTAAACACAGCTCTGTTCTCTGTGTCCTCCATAGTAGAGGGTGACTGTGCCTCCACCTAAACACCAACATGAGGATACTCAGGGGTTACAGTGGGATTCAGAAGGTGGAGGAACCCTAAGATCAGCTGTAGTGGCTCTGCATGGGGAGAAGAATCACAGCTTTCTATTGTAGCTGCAGTAAATGATGTTGGTGTGCAGGCTGTGATCAGCTGACCTGCTGCTGCTGCTCTGAGGTTTACTGCTCTGTGTGGATGAGCTGAACTCACAAAGATGTAACCCAGTATTTCACAGCTCTCTGAGCTGATCTCCATCCCCTACACTGACAGCATACAGGCTGTAGAAATGTTGGATTCAGTGAATGAATCTCAGCATCAGCAGCTTTGATTCAAACTCATCTCTGCTGCACTGATGTAACCTGTAACTCTGACCATCAACACAGCCTCTGTGCACCAACACAGAGCTTTACTGTAAATACAGTACAACAAGCTGACCTGTTTATTACACACTAAACTGCAGTATTTTAATACAATCTTTGAATTACACAAAGTTAGCATACTTCAGTTTATTTTGCAGTCCTTACCTTTAATTCTAGCCTCTCTTCTTCCTCTCCTTCCTCTTTCTCCATCTCTGAGTGAACTTCTCTCTCTTTGCTCTCCCTGAAATACAGCAGCTCTTCTTTTAGCTCGCAGACACACTGTGTGACAAACTGCACACACTTTGTGTGTTTGCTGATATTTGTTGAGCATTTAGAAACGTTGCATTTACCTGCCACACGTTACTCCCTTTATGCTCGCTCCTCTTCAGTAGCGCTAGCTAAGCTGTTTATGTGCCGCAGCGCAACTTACGGACTCGGTCCGGCCCGCTGTGACCCCTGAGTACGATTGTCTCTTACATGTTATCATTCCTCCATTTAGGCTCAGATCGTTTGATGTTTGACGGAAATTCAAACTTTTCTCAGACGTGTTAAACCTAAAGTAATGAGTCTGTTTGAAAATGTAAGAAGTAGAAAGTACAGATACTTGTGTAAAAATGTAGGGAGTAAAACTAAAAAGTAGTCAGAAAAATAAATACTCATGTAAAGTACATATACCTGAAAAATGAACTGAAGTACAGTAACGAAGTATTTGTACTTAGTTACTCTAGTCAGATTCACGCAGACAATACACACTACTGCTCAAAGGTTTGGGCTCGGCTAGAAAAGGCCCTGATTTGATTAGAAAACTGTTTGCTGTCACAGCTGCACTGGTTTGTGTTTCCTGGCCTCGTAGGGCGAGCTGTCTCTGCTCCCCTGTTGGAGGAGGTTCCCGCTCGTCAGTCTGCTCACCTGGATGTCATCAGCCTCATCAAGTACATTATAAAGGAGCAGCTTCTGCAGCTAGTCTAACAGATTGTCGGCCTCCTTGGAGCTGATTTGGTCACCTTAGTGTTGGTTCTCCGCACGTTTCCACCTCTGAACTTTTCTTTGTTGTCTCCAGAACTCAGTGGTTTTAGTGACGGGCAAATGAAGCTTCTGTGAAGCACTTTGAGCCAGTTGCTTGGAAAATGGGTTAATTACTGGAAGCTTCAGTTACAGCGCCCTCGCTTGGACAAGTGCAAGGCCTTTAATTACACACACATGCACACACACCTCAATGATTAATTTTACTTTAGTAGAAACACCTTTTTTCTGAAGCATCTTTGCATCGTTTGAGGTGCACACATTATGAGTGAGTATCATATCAGGTTGTATTTCCACACAAAGATGGATGAATGTGTGTGTTGTGGTATTAAGGAGAGAGTGCTGGAAAACCTGGCATAAACTGGGTGTGTCTGTGTGTCTCCACTCTTCCTCTGGAAGCTGCTGCTGCCTTCTTGGAAGAGAAACTGGAAGCGTAAACTTAAGCTGTGACTCCATTGTTGTTGTTTCTTGATATTGATGCTGTGGATATAATGAAGAAATTCTCCACTGAAAAAGTCTTCTTTAAATAACAGATTTATTTACAAGAAAGAACAGAGTCATACCAGGCACTCCTAGTCTGTGCTTGGGAGAGACTGCCAATAGTCACCTCTTTGTCTCTCTGGAAGAGAAGCATTTCCTATCTTATATACCACAGAGTTCTACCCCCAACATCTGTTTCCATTACCCCATGCTCCATGGATAGAACCAGTTTCAGCCAGTTTTCAGCAACTCGGAGTCTTGGAATACTTTTTCCTATTTGGTCACAGGAGTGAAGATGACTTTAAAGTAAAGGGCCAAGGCTAAGAAGTCCTCATGCTATAATACATATCTCTTACAATGACAGATAAAGGCCTATATGGAGTTTCAAACACAGGTATATCAGGTACTACATTTCCCCTCCCAGCTCCTGCCTGCTGTTCACCCTCCCACATAAACTCCCAGTCCAGAGTTACTGAGTGACTCCCAGTTTGTTTATCTCCAAACTTCCAGGTGAAATCTGTAAATAGTTCTTCTCTTGTGTCCTCACTGGTTCTGCTCTTGGCTCCGTTAGTGACTGGTGGCCCATCAGCCTTCTCATCTGTGTGATTCAGCTCTTTCAAATGTGTGTTGTAGAGCAAAGATCCAGAGCTGCTGTGGCTGCATTAAATGATCCCACTGATGACGTCAATGTCCTCAGTGAAGTCAGTGTGCTGAAAATAACATTTAGTGCTGTTTGCACTGAGCTGCTGTTCTGCTTTATGAGCTGCAAATGACAGACAGGCGACTGGAACTAGTTTTTTCAGTCAAAGCAACATAAACAATCTGTCACAATGCTTCACATATCATGTCCCAGTTTGTAGTGTCTGTGGAAAAGAACTTGTTTGATTGGATAAGCTGCTAGTGTCACCAAACCAGGTCTGAGAAGGACGCTGGACATATAACAGGATAATATTTACTTCCAGTCACTGTTACCTGACATTCTGCACCTTTGCACATTCCTGATGTGTTTCTGGACACTAAAGTTGGATCTAACAGTTTCTTTCCTGAACTGATGTTACCCAGAGTCCCTGTTCCTTCCTATCGGTTATGCCACGTTTCCATTAGTACCTGCTGAGTGTGGGTTGACTTGATTCAGCACAACTTGACACGGTTTATTTTTGGTTCCATTAAAACCTAGGACCACCTCAGTGTGGGTGGAGTTGATATTGCAATGCGGGCAGAAGTCTTGTGCTGTAATATGTATGCGACTCAAAGTGTGTTAGCTTTCGCCTACACTTAGGGCTGGGCGATATATCGAATTTTTAAAAAATATCGATATAAGACGAGACGATATTGTTTATATCGATATAGTCTAGTTCGCGTTGCAATCTTTCTTGTAACTCCACCAGTTCACCTTCTCTTCTCCCAGTTTGTCTGCACAGCTTCACACTGCGCCGCCTCTCTCCGCTTCACCCGTTAATCATGCAGGAAGTGACCACATGGCAGTGTTCCCAACCATTTAGTGGCTTTTCAGACCCTGCTGGTGACTTTTTCCCCGAAGCGACTAGCGACAAAAAAAACGACTTTTGCCGGTGAGGTCGGAGAGTTTTGGAAACCTGAAATCCTCTGCTGTCGCCGTGTTTTGTGTACATACAGCCTTCATACTGCGTCCGTTCGTATGCTTTGGCGTATTGGCGCATTGCCCGGACCCCCAGGAGTCCCTGGCTGCAGGTAAGTGAGTGCTGCCATACGCAGCAGAAGTTGGTTTGTACCGTAAGTCACGTGACCTTAATAGCAGAAGTGGGTCTTTGTTGGAGGTTGTGTATGTCAAAAAAACAAATACCTAAAAGCATAATAGCAGACATCCACATCTTGCAAAGCAAATAAAAGGACTGCTTCATGTGCAGTGATAGAGTGTAGACATGTTGCTATTTCTCTTAAATTTTTTCTGATATAATCTCAGTCATAAGTAATCCTTTTTGTGATCTTTTTTAATTTTTTGATTTATAGTAGTAATCATTGTGTATTAGAGAGGAACAAAAAAAAAAGGAAGTTTTGATATACTTGTATCTGGTTTTCTATGAAGTATCTATGTGCATAACCCATTGTTTTAAAGCATGCAAAACTGTTTAGAAGCAGGATAGGGACAGAAATGAGGGGGAGACATAAGTGAGCTGCTACTGCAGTGCTGACGTAAAAGAGGAAGGCGCCTCCCTATAAAGAGAACTGATGCTGAAGATACGAGGGAGAGGGAGTTGGGCTTTTTGGAGAAAGGTGGTTTTTGGAGGCTTTGTTGAGTCAGTAAGAAAGGAGTGTATTAATTAGAGCAGAAGTTCCTGTTTTTATTTTTCCTTTTTTGGAACATTGTACCAGCAACTGTCAAGCCTTCTTCATAGTAAGTGCTTTTTATTGTAAGCTTGTTACCTATTTCTTGAATAAATAGGAGAGGAATTAACTCTCTAAAAGGCTTTTTTTGTTGTGCTGAGTTATTCCCGCTGGTTTCTTGTGGTCCTGTGATACTTGAGGGTGAGAGCTTGAAAGGGGTAACTTCAGCCCCAGCTCTAGGGAGGAGAAGAGCTGCTCTCTCTGCTCCACTTTGGGAATAATGGGGATAGAGGCTCTGCCCAGGGCTTAAATATTCTATTTCAGTGAGCAGAATCACAGTTCCTGGTGAGTGGGTCGCCGCACTCAGCTCACTCAGGAAGGAACATCAGGGGGCTTAATGGTCTGAGAACCCGATAGGGCTCAGGGTCTTGACCAGAAGGTCAGGTGAGCAAGTCGGGGCGCCCCCTGATAGCAGTGTGCTGTACCCTTGCATTATTTTTTCTTGTAATCAGCTCCAAACTTAAGATCAAAAATTACCCTGCGGTCTAGAGTCTTTTTACGTGTACTTAAAGACGCTGCATTGAGCAGCTGGGCCTGTTGCTGTGATCCATCAGCTGGCTAAAATCCTGCAGATGGAATTTTGTTCAGTTAGTCTGTCACAGTACTGGATGTACAGGAGTACACACAGGAGGAAGTACTTTCCAGTGAAGTAGACTTCACCAGACTGGCTTTTTAAAGAATCAGTCAGCCTTTTGCTATTTTTGCTCTGTATCTTTTGTATTTACATTTTAATAGCACAGCTGTGAGTCTTTTTATAGAGGAAAAAAAGCATTAATTTATTTGAGGAGCATTATTATTTAAATATACCAATAGCTGATTTTTGAGTAATTTCTCATGTACATCTACAGCTGAATGTTAATAAAAATGTCTGCGTGACATTTGGGACATGTAACTTTGACTCAGAAGTGCCTTTTTGTTTATACCTTTTGGGAAGAAAATACACCGATATATATATCATATATCGCCATTCAGCTAAAAAATATTGAGATATTACTTTTGTTCCATATCGCCCAGCCCTACCTACACTGCTGTGTGGTGTGATGGTACCTGTGAGCAGTCATTAGCTCTGAGACCTCATGATACACTCATTTCTCATCTCATCTCCCACTAAGCACAGAAATGTCTGCACCTCCTTATTCAACCACAGCGTTGGTTTGCGTGCCTCAAGTTTCTTGCTGTGAACCCACCTGCACAGGGATGGGCCCAGGCCCACGTTCACTGGTATAGACACCATGTTTTTGGTGTCTATACCAGTAAAAATTGATCAAGAAATGGCAGTTTATAAAGTGCCTCCATTTTGGCTTTTTCCCAGGAGAAAAATTAACACTGCAGTTAATGGCAGATGTGGGTAGCACTCCTGACACTCTCAGGCTTCGAATTTAAATTCTGTAAATCTCTCTTTGTCCACAGATTAATCTCTGTACACAGATTAATCTAATCTGAATCAGGCTCAGAGGGAAAATGAGTTTTCCTAATATCCTGCACTGTTAAATATACTGAGATATATACAACTTGTTCCTGGAGAAGTTCTCCTTGGAGACCACCTAAATTAATATCCCTTATTGTTCAGTTCTAAGAGTGTTTTTGTTGTGAGTAAAGGAAAAAAGATTCCCGCATGTGTGACTGTGGGATTGTGATGGTGGTTAGCACTACTGCCTCACAGCTAGAATGACATCTAGGCCTGGGTTCGATTCCACCTTGGCCCGGACCTCTCGCTGTGTGGCGTTTGCATGTTCTCCCGTGTCTGAGTGGGTTTCCTCCGGGTACTCCGGTTTCTTCCCACAGTCCAAAGACGTGCAGTTACTGGGGTTAGGTTAATTGTTCACTCTAAATTGCCCATAGGTACGAGTGTAAGTGGTTGTCTGTCTCTCTGTGTTAGCCCCATGACAGGCTGGCGACCTGTACAGGGTGTACCCTGCCTCTCGTCCTATGTTAGCTGGGATAGGTTCCAGCCCCCCTGCGACCCTGAACAGGATAAGCGGAAGAGAATGGATGGATGTGTGGTTGTTGATGTCACATGTGCATGAAACAAACAGGAAGTGACTGAAGGATGCAGGAAATGTTTCCAGCTCTTCCTCCTCTATCAGACATCCTCTCCATACCTGAGAGTGTCCAGTCTCCAGCGTGGATCCTTCAGTGCGGCCGACAGCAGCTTCATTCCTGAGTCTCCTGGATGATTGTAGCTCAGGTCCAGCTCTCTCAGATGGGAGGGGTTGGAGCTCAGAGCTGAGGCCAGAGAAGTACAGCCTTCCTCTGTGATCAGACAGCCTGACAGACTGCAGACACACAAAACAACAATCCATCTGTGAGCAATCATTTCCTGTTTGTCACATACAATAACATCTATTCAATTTAATGTAGCTTTATTTATAAGTGACAATTCCCAACAGACAACAGTCATCTCAGGTGTAAGGTAACACCCTACAATCTTAGAGAGAAAGCCCCAACCATCAGACAATCCACTGTGAGCAGCACTTGGTGATGGTGGGAAGGAAAAACTCCCTCTGACAGAAAGATGCTTCCAATGAAAACAGGCTCCAGGAGGAGCTCGGACCATGACTGGTTTCAGTGTGAGGGCAAAGAGAAGAGAGCAGAGATGAGCTCAGAGAGACAAGAACCAAACACAAACTAAGGAGAGAGAAGAGCAAAGTTAAGGAGCTGCAGCAGTGGCAGATCAAAGCATCAGGAGGGAAAAGAGGGGAGTGCAGAAGAAATGCATCATGGGAAGTCCAGCAGCAGCCTGAGCCTATAGCAGCAGAACTAAGGTAGGGTTCAGGGTCACCTGATCCAGCTCCAACTAGAAGCTTGATCCAAAAGGAAAGTTTGAAGCTGATCTTAAAGCAGAGAGGGGGTCTGTCTCCTGGACTCAAACTGGGAGCTGCTTCCACAGCAAGTTCAACATTTGGAAAAAGCTTTGAAAAAGTGTTTGTGCTGCACAAGAACATCTGGCCTTGGTATCCTGTCATGTCCTGGAGTGTTGAGGAGGAGAGGAGCCAAATCCAGATGCAGAAGCAGACTGACTGAACCTTTGATTAGTTTGATGGATTAAAGTATCAAAAATATTTTGACGGGGAAGGGGTTCTTCCGGTACCGGACAATCACTAGCTCGCTAGCAGTATGTCCGGGAGCTGAAGTAGAGAAAAATATAACAGCTGAATTTCTCAGCACAGCGAGCACAACACACGAACAAGGCAGAGAGCGGTGGAGGCGGAAAAACATGTCAGCAATGATCCACACAGTGTCACAGTCACAGTGACAGAGAACTTTTTAGAATCTGACGGATTTTTTCTACCTCCTGATCCACTCCATTCCAGTAGGTGGCAGTAATGAAGCTGTAAGCTGGTCAACCGCAGCCCCACAAGAAGAATAAGAAGACGATGGAGAAGTGTAATGCAGCTAATGTGAGCGCAACACTATTTAATGGATCGGATTGCATTTTTTTTATTTCTTTCCGATATCCGATCTAGTAATTAAGATCGGGATCAGACTGACACCGATACCACATATCGGATCGGCGCATCCCTATCATAAACCCAAACAAGTTATTGGGATATTTTCTTCCTGCCAGTATGAAAGGAAATTGGTTATGTTGTCAAGCCAAAACAGACCTAAATCTCTAAACGTAAATGAACTAATTTTCCTTTAACAAAAAAGTTGACTATAAATAGTCTTTAGATAGTTATTCAGACTCTAATAATCCATCCAAGGCTAAATAAAGATTCACTTAATAAATAAAAGGTCTCCATGAAAATTAGCTATTTGTGCAATAATATAAATCAGATATTAAACCATCATCAGTGGAACGATTGGAATCCTGACCTGAGAGTTTCCACCATACAATATGGACTCTGCACTGCAGCAGACAGAAGCTTCAGTCCTGAATCCCACAGGTTGTTGTTGCTCAGGTCCAGCTCTCTCAGATTAGAGGACTGGGAGCTGAGAACTATGGACAGAGCTTCACAGCTTCTCTCTGAGAGGTTACAGCCACTCAGTCTGAAAAATAGAAGATCACCAATAAAACAAAACACTTCTGTTAAAGTGAGACCAGGGTGCAGTGAGGAGATAGTAGATTTAGCAATATTTAATCCTGTTTTATTTATTTTTTTCCAGAATCCTTGATCTCTTACTAAAATGCAACAAAAGGATGCATTTAACCCTCAATGGGTCCATTGTTTAATTGATTCATTTTGAAAAACAAACTATTATTTGATCTGACCTCAAAGTATTCAGTTTACAGGTGAGACTCTGCAGTCTAGCAGACAGAAGCTTCAGTCCTGAATCCCGCAGATCGTTGTTGCTCAGGTCCAGCTCTCTCAGATTAGAGGACTGGGAGCTGAGAACTGAGGACAGAGCTTCACAGCTTCTCTCTGAGAGGTTACAGCCACTCAGTCTGAAAAAAAGAAGATCACCAATAAAACAAACACTTCTGTTAAAGTGAGACCAGGGTGCAGTGAGGAGATAGTAGATTTAGCAATATTTAATCCTGTTTTATTTTTTTTCCAGAATCCTTGATCTCATACTAAAATGCAACATAAGGATGCATTTAACCTTCAGTGGGTCCATTTTTTAATTGATTCGTTTTGAAAAACAAAATATCATTTGAGCTGACCTCAAAGTATTCAGTTTACAGGTGAGACTCTGCAGTCCAGCAGACAGAAGCTTCAGTCCTGAATCCTGCAGGCCGTTGCTACTCAGGTCCAGCTCTCTCAGACTAGAGGACTGGGAGCTGAGGACTGAGGACAGAGCTTCACAGCTTTTTTCTGAGAGGTTACAGCCACTCAGTCTGAAAAATAGAAGATGACCAATGAAACAAACATTTCTGTTAAAGTGACATCAGTGTGCAGTGAAGTGATAGTAGATTTAGCAATATTTAATTCTGTTTTTTTTTTTTTTTTCTTCCCCAGAATCCTTGGTCTCTTACTAAACTACAACTTAAGGATCCATTTAACCTTCAATGGGTCAAATCAATAACTTGTTCATTTTAAAAAACAAAATATCATTTGATCTGACCTCAAAATATTCAGTTTATAAGTGAGACTCTGCAGTCCAGCAGACAGAATCTTCAGTCTGGAATCCTGCAGGTTGTTGATACTCAGGTCCAGCTCTCTCAGACTAGAGGACTGGGAGCTGAGAACTGAGGACAGAGCTTCACAGCTTTTTTCTGGGAGGTAACAGATACTCAGTCTGAAAATTAGTGGCAGATAAAAGCATCAGGAGGGAAAAGAGGGGAGTGCAGAAGAAATGCTCAGCAGGAGATTAGAACCAAACAGAGACATTTTTACTTTTTCTGTATCACCAACTGAACGCATGGAGCCTAAATTCCAGTGACAATGAGACACATACAGTGTGCATTGCTGTGAATTTACAGCTGGGTGTCATTCTCTGATGTTAATAAGATATATGACTGAATCAATTTCACACTTAAAGCACTCTGTAAATAAAAGAATGTGTGAAAAATCAGGCACTTCCAGTCAATTGTAAACCCAAATTGTGAACATAACCTGCTCCCGATGCCAAAACATGTAATTGTGACATTTTCTTCATAACGATGTATTAAAATAAACTGTAAATGTCTAAAATGACCAGTTTATAGGTCACTTCTTTTAACCCCTTTGTACCGGCAGGCCCGTCGGCGGGCCCGCTGGTGTCCTCATTTGCATGCGCATTTTGTAATGACGCTTGAACTGCAACCAAATAAGACAGAGCAGTAATTCTTTTTGTATATAAAACCAGAGAATTTACACTTACATATCATGCATTCAACATGTCCCTAGAGTGCTATATCCTTCCTCCAGCAGGTTTGCAGAAATCGTGTAAAATCGCATATAAAGCGCAAACAACAAAACATTATAATCCTTGCGGTCATTGTTTTCATTAGCTGCTAACAGCACTTCCTACGTTGGAAAGTCCGTCATCACGTTGTCACACGCACTATCACATGATTTCATGCAAGCCACTACCTGCAGCAACAGGAAGTGACGTCATTTTCCCGCGAATCGCTCATATTCTTGCCGGGAAAGGTAGTTTTATTCTCCTAGGCCTGGCACAGCAGAAACCACTGCATGTTTGACTTTATACCTTCCTGTATATGTTTCAGAGACACTTAGATCTTTGATTACACTATTGAAAGTAGTTTATTTTGATGCACATGCTGTCTTTTTGCATATTCTGCACAGTATTCATTTTTTTTCGTTTTTCCTACAGTTTATAAAATGAGTGTATCTTACAAATGAAGTTATGAACAGACTAGAAATTTATTTTCTGTGTTTTGAAAGGCCTCTGTGCATCTTTTTCTCATTTACAATTTTGAAGAATACAGCTATGGCTTCTCTGTATCTAGAAAAATATGTAAAAATAAAAAACGATTTTCAATTTTTTTTGTAGGTTATTGGACTTTTTAGCAAATTTCTGTAGGTACTATGGATTTCTTTCATACATATTTTGAAAATTTGGGATATAAAGATTCTATTGATGTATAGAAAATTGAAATATTCCAAAAAATGGCACTACAGCATGTAAAAATGTAAAGATATGGCCTGGCGGACCTGTCCTATTGTAGGTCATAAAGGGTTAACTAAAAAATACTAAATGTGACTATGAAAAATCTCTAGACAGTAAATCAATGTCTAATAATCCACCCAACAGTAAACAACAGGTCACGGTAAAAGGTAGCTGTTTATGAGGTAATATAATTCAGATTTTAAAATGACATCAGTGAAAAGTCTGAATCCTGACCTGAGAGTTTCCAGTGAACAATGTGGACTCTGCAGTTCTCCAGACAGAAGCTTTGTGCCTGTATCCCGCAGGTTGTTGTTACTCAGGTCCAGCTCTCTCAGACTGGAGGACTGGGAGCTGAGAACTGAGGACAAAGCTTTCCAGCTTTTCTCTGAGAGCGTACAGCCACTTAGTCTGAAAAGTAAAAAACAACAAATGTTGTAATGGGGAGTTATTAGATTTGACAATATTTAACACTTTTTTTTTCAGGAATGCTTAATACCTTAATAAGATACAAAAACAAATACATAAAGCTGACCTTTACTAGATGAAATATTTAATTGGATAACTTGGTCAATTAATGGAAAATATCACTTGATTTTACCGCAGTGTATTCAGTTTACAGTGTGGGCTCTTCAGTCCAGCAGACAGAAGCTTCACTCCTGAGTCCTGCAGGTCGTTGTTACTCAGGTCCAGCTCTCTCAGACTAGAGGACTGGGAGCTGAGAACTGAAGACAGAGCTGCACAGCTTCTCTCTGAGAGGTTACAAGATCTCAGTCTAAAAATTAAAACATGAACAATGAAACGTTTAGCATTCAGCAATAATTAATACATTTTTTAAAAGAAATCCTTGTTCTCTGATTTTACACAGGTTAGAAATATGGCAGTTTACTTGACTTTAGAAACAATTTAAAATACAAAAAATACATAAATAATAAATAAAAAATAAAGTTAACCTTTATTAGCTAAAAATTTTAATTGGTAAATTTTGTCACTTCATTTAAAACAGAAGGGCTGACCTGAGAGTTTCCAGTTTGCAATGTGGATTCTGCAGTTCTCTAGACAGAAGCGTCACTCCTGAATCCCACAGGCTGTTGTTCCTCAGGTCCAGTTCTCTCAGACTGGAGGACTGGGACCTGAGTACTGAAGACAGAGCTGCACAGCTTTTCTCTGAGAGGTTACAATAACTCAATGAGAGCCATTATCCACAAATCGAGAAAATTCATCCGATCTGCACGTCATTGATACTCGACAAACTTCACTATTCTGCATCCTGCTACGCAGGAGTAGTAAGTAAAACAAACTTACTTCCACAAACACTGAGCATGCTTGCTACGTGTGATGTTATTGTGTCCTCTACTACACATGTGATACACTTTTAGGTTTGTTTGCAGTTCGCAGAGATCACATACAAGTTGCATATGTTTGGAAATGTGAACGACCATGCAAAAATAAAATTTGGATTTTACAAAAAATCAGAATAGAGCATTAAAGACTGCAGCGTGAGCTGGAAGATAACTGGAGCCTGAACTGGATCTGGACCTTATCTGGACTGAATCAGTGATGCTGATACGTTTGGATCCTCCTGCTGAGCAGGTGGACTCAGACACAGTTTACTGATCTGTTATAGAGCTGATGATCATTTAGATGATTTTTAGTTAAAAAAAATCTTGAGATTCATACTCTGAATTTCAGACAGCAGAACTTTCAAAATTTTGATTTAAGTCACTTTAGAATAATTTAAATTCAATTCAATTCAATTTTATTTATATAGCGCCAAATCACAACAAACAGTCGCCTCAAGGCGCTTTGTATTGTGGGTAAAGACCCAACAATAATACAGAGAAAACCCAACAGTCAAAACGACCCCCTATGAGCAAGCACTTGGCGACAGTGGAAAGGAAAAACTCCCTTTTAACAGGAAGAAACCTCCAGCAGAACCAGGCTCAGGGAGGGGCAGTCATCTGCCGCGACCGGTTGGGCTGAGGGGAGAGAAAAGACATGCTGTGGAAGAGAGCCAGAGATTAATAACAATTAATGATTAAATGCAGAGTGGAGTATAAACAAAGTAAATAAGGTGAATGAGAAGAAACAGTGCATTATGTGAACCCCCCAGCAGACTAGGCCTATAGCAGCATAACTAAAGGGATGGTTCAGGGTCACCTGATCCAGCCCTAACTATAAGCTTTATCATAAAGGAAAGTTTTAAGCCTAATCTTAAAAATAGAGAGGGTGTCTGTCTCCCGAATCCAAGCTGGAAGCTGGTTCCACAGAAGAGGCGCCTGAAAGCTGAAGGCTCTGCCTCCCATTCTACTCTTAAGTATCCTAGGAACCACAAGTAAGCCAGCAGTCTGAGAGCGAAGTGCTCTGTTGGGGTGATATGGTACTATGAGGTCTTTGAGATAAGATGGGGCCTGATTATTCAAGACCTTGTATGTGAGGAGAAGGATTTTAAATTCTATTCTAGATTTAACAGGGAGCCAATGAAGAGAAGCCAGTATGGGAGAAATATGCTCTCTCTTTCTAGTCCCTGTCAGTACTCTAGCTGCAGCATTTTGGATCAGCTGAAGGCTTTTCAGGGAGCTTTTAGGACAGCCTGATAATAATGAATTACAATAGTCCACCCTAGAAGTAATAAATGCGTGAATTAGCTTTTCAGCATCACTCTGAGAGAGGATGTTTCTAATTTTAGAAATATTGCGCAAATGCAAAAAAGCTGAATAGAAGTGAAGAATCGAATGGAAGTACAATGAGATTGGAGGGCCACTCCTGTTTAGTACCATGCAATAGAAAGTCAAATTTTCTAAATAAAAATATAATAGTCTAATATAATCTAAAAATATACAGAAAAGAAAACAGTATCTATAAAATATACAGAAATAAAATGTATTAAAAATATAGAAGATAGAAAACATATAAAAATATATCCAATTAGTTCAGTTTTGAAGTCTTCAGATCAGATTTCATCCTCATCTTCACTCAAACATTCCCATCATCTCCAGGATCCAGACATTTTTCCATCAACACGACCAATGATCGATCATTGATCACTGATCAGTGTGTTCTGTGTCAGCAGCTTCATCCAGATCAGTGTGATGTAACAGTGATGCTACAGTAACTACAGTAAATGTTTCAGAGGAACTGACTGACAGTCTGACAGCTGCAGCTGCCTCATTATAAATCCGTGACATCATCGCTGTCTCCGTCCTTACAGCCTGTTGACGAGTGAACAACTGTAAAAGCTTCATGTTACAAAATAACAAACTAATGTCTAACTGGGATTTCAGTGATCGTAGAAACATAAACGTCTGCAGATGAATTCTCTCCTCTGACGCTCTGACAGCCACTTTATGAAGGAGGAAATGAATGGGAGTGTCAGACAGGTGGTGCAGGTGCAGCAGGAGGGGAGGAGTCAGAGAGACACTCAGAGTTTGTTGGATAAAACCTGCCAGGTTAGGGTCACAGAGTTTGTTACCATGGTAACTGACTCAGAGTTGGAGTTAGCTCTTTCTGGAACTGAAAACCCGAGTTTCCTCATTTTAGGGTTAACAAACCAGAGCTGGAGCTAAACCTGCTTCCTGGAAGAGGCCCCAGATCAGGCCTCAGAGATAAATATGCCTCACCAAGAACACTGATTATGTATTTTCTCAAACATAGGGACCAACCTGAAGGGACTTTATACTGAGTGGATGGAGAAACAGTGAGTGACATTTTTTTAAAAATCTGTCAACAGGTGCCCATAATCAACATAAAAATATGATTCAGTTCATCAGCTGCAGTGGCAGTGGTATACAGTACAGAATTGTACTAGACAGCCTGACTGTAAAAAGATACCATCTTCAACTGAGCAGTGCACTGAGCACCCATTACTGCTCATGTTTTTGAATTGCACATGCCTGCTTTTTTTATTAAGTAGATTCAACATTCTAAAAATAAAGGGATGATCACATATTTACTCACAGAGCTTTGTTGGAGGCTTTGACCACTGGCAGCAGCCTCAGCAGAGCCTCCTCTGAAGCAGAGTATTTCTGCAGGTCAAACACATCCAGATCTTCTTCTGATGACAGTAAGATGAAGACCAGAGCTGACCACTGAGCAGGAGACAGTTTATCTGTGGAGAGACTTCCTGATCTCAGGGACTGTTGGATCTCCTCCACTAGAGAACGATCATTCAGTTCATTCAGACAGTGGGACAGATTGATGCTTTCTCTGCAGACAGATTCTCACTGAGCTTCTTCTTGATGTACTGGACTGCTTCCTGATTGGTCTGTGAGCTACTTCCTGTCTGTGTCAGCAGGCCTCGTAGGAGACTCTGATTGGTCTGCAGAGAAAGACCCAGGAGGAAGCGGAGGAACAAGTCCAGGTGTCCATTTGGACTCTGTAAGGCCTTGTTCACAGCACTCTGATGGAGAGCTTGTAGATTTGGTTTCCTAATTAATTTTGACCACCAGGAAGTTGTGTGTTGTTCTTCCAGCAGATTGACTCCAGAGTTGATGAAGGTCAGATGGACATGAAGAGCAGCCAGAAACTCCTGAACACTCAGATGGATGAAGCAGAACACCTTGTCCTGGTACAGCCCTCTCTCCTCTTTAAAGACCTGTGTGAACACTCCTGAGTACACTGAGGCTGCTCTGATATCGATGCCACACTCTGTCAGGTCTGATTCATAGAAGATCAGGTTTCCTTTCTGCAGCTGATCCAAAGCCAGTTTTCCCAGAGACTCAATCATCTTCCTGCTCTCTGGACTCCAGTGTGGATCTGTCTCAGCTCCTCCATCATACTTGACCTTCTTCACTTTGGCCTGAACCACCAGGAAGTGGATGTACATCTCAGTCAGGGTCTTGGGCAGCTCTCCTCCCTCTCTGGTTTTCAACACATCCTCCAGAACTGTAGCAGTGATCCAGCAGAAGACTGGGATGTGGCACATGATGTGGAGGCTTCGTGATGTCTTGATGTGGGAGATGATCCTGCTGGCCTGCTTCTTATCCCTGAATCTCTTCCTGAAGTACTCCTCCTTCTGTGGGTCAGTGAACCCTCTGACCTCTGTCACCCTGCTAACACACTGAGGAGGGATCTGATTGGCTGCTGCAGGTCGTGTGGTTATCCAGAGGTGAGCAGTGGGAAGCAGTTTCCCCCTGATGAGGTTTGTCAGCAGCCCATCCACTGAGGTGGACTCTGTAACATCAGCCAGGATCTCAGTGTTGTGGAAGTCCAGAGGAAGTCGACACTCATCCAGACCATCAAAGATGAACACAACCTGGAAGTGTTCAAAGCTGCAGATTCCTGCTTCTTTGGTTTCAGTAAAGAAGTGATGAACAAGTTCCACCAAGCTGAACTTTTTCTCTTTCAGCACATTCAGCTCTCTGAAAGTGAATGGAAACATGAACTGGATGTCCTGGTTGGCTTTGTCTTCAGCCCAGTCCAGAGTGAACTTCTGTGTTAGGACTGTTTTCCCAATGCCAGCCACTCCCTTTGTCAGCACTGTTCTGATTGGTTCATCTCTTCCAGGTGAGCCTTTAAAGATGTCTTCTTGTCTGATTGTTGTTTCTGGTCTGTCTGGTTTCCTGGATGCTGCTTCAATCTGTCTGACCTCATGTTCCTCATTGACCTCTGCAGCCCCTCCCTCTGTTATGTAGAGCTCTGTGTAGATCTGATTCAGGAGGGTTGGGTTTCCTGCTTTAGCGATGCCCTCAAACACACACTGGAACTTCTTCTTCAGGTTAGATTTGAGTGTAGGCTGACACTTTTGAAGAGCCACTGAATTTAAAAAAACAGAAGCACACAAAAATATTAGTCTCTTCTGGAGTGGTTTATAGACTGTCAAGAAAAGAAATCAATTCTATTTTTGCATATTTACACCATTTTTCTGATAAAAAACAAAAACAAAACAGATCACTAAATATCTCATATGACAATTCCACCCCCATATAATGATTATTTAAATACACATTGGTCCATCTCTTTAAACATCAGTAAATGTTCCATTTATCCAGCAGCTTAAATCTTTAGAAAAATCATCTTACTGTTCTGCAGATGCTCAGGCAGCTCCTCCTGCTTCACTCTCCTTACAAACAGTCTGCACCAGCTTAAAAAAACAAAACAAAACAAAACAAAAACATTTCTGGCAAAAATTAGACCATTCTGGTTGTTGGAACTGATTAAAGATGTGAATTTAACAGCTGAAAATGTGAACACAGTCTTTTTTTTTGCTAGCTTTATTATTAATATTTTTTAAAGCTCTCATGTCTGGCAGTTTTTAACAAACAGAATTATAAGCAGAATGCATTATTGTACCAAATATATGCTTTTACAAAAAAAGTTCTATAAGTCCTTTATAGACTACTCTTGTTAATGGAGAGGCCAGCCACCCTTCAAAGGAAACTCATTTCTGCCGCTTGTATTTGCGCTCTTATTCTTTTGGTCACTACCCAAAGCTTGTGACCATAAGTAAGGGTAGGAACGTAGATCGACCGGTAAATCGAGAGCTTCGCTTTTACACTAAGCTCCCTCTTCATCGCGACAGACCGGTGCAGCGTCCGCATCACTGCAGAAGCAGCCCCGATCCCTCTGTGGATATCCCGCTCCCTTCTCCTGTCACTTGTGAACAAGACCCCAAGATACTTGAACTCCTAAACTTGGGGCAAGAACTCGTCCCTGAGCCGGAGAGGACACTCCACCCTTTTCCGGCTGAGGACCATGGCCTCAGATTTAGAGGTTCTGATCCTCATGCCAGCCGCTTCACACTCATCTGTGAACCATTCCACTGAGAGCTGGAGGCCACCCCCCTGATGAATCCAATAGGACCGCATCATCTGCAAAGAGCAGAGATGAGACTCTGAGGCCACCAAGGAAGAAGGCTTCCACCACCTGGCTACGCCTAGAAATTCTGTCCATAAAAATTATGAACAGAATCGGTGACAAAGGGCAGCCCTGACGGAGTCCAACACCCACAGGAAACAAATCTGATTTATTATCATCTTGAGCACCGTACCAGATGACTTTTTTTAACCTAACTATCCCATGATGTGTGTTTGTTTCCTTTTTCTGGGGACTGATTGTAGCGGCGGCGCCAGTGACAGCTGCGGCTGCGGACACCCATCTCCCCATGTTAGTCTTGTCTGTTCTCCTCTGGATGGTTGTTCCGAACGAAATTTCATTATATTATGATGGAATGTCGTTATGTAACTTGTTGTATAATGATTCATTTCGTTGTATGTATAATGACAATAAAGTTCTATTCTATTCTATTCTATTTTTGCAGCAGAGCTTGTTCATCTCCATGGATCATTTGGACAGTTTGATTTTATTTGGACTCATACTTAATCTCAGCGCGGGCTCTCCTCGGTCGGAGGGAGTGACGAGGCAGCCGGGGCATCATCAACAGGTTCTTTCTTCTTTTCTGTTTCTCTGTGTGTGTATCTCAGTCTTCACTATGTTACTGTCTGTGTCTTTTTAACTATTTGTGTGAAACTGTCATGTCCTGGGCCGTTGGCCCAGCGTTTTGTGTTAGTTTATTTCCTGAGTGTGTCCTCCCAGTAGGTTGATGTCTTGTGTTTCCTAGTGTTGTGATATGTCTGCGTCTCTGTCCTGAGTCTGTGCCTGTTCCCCGTGTTTAGTCAGTATGTTCCTTGGTTTGTCACTTCCTGTTTATTTTGACAGTCTGGTTTTCCTGTGCTTTGGGTTCAGCTTTGCTTCCCCTGTGTAATTAGTTTCATTTGCCTCACCTGTTGTTCCCGGCTGTTTCCTCTTATCCTGATTACCTCCTGTGTATTTAAGTCCTGCGTTTTCTATGCCTGTTGTCGCGTCGTTGATGTTATTGTGCCAGAGTGTTCCCGTGTTCCTGATGTTTTGTGCCCGCGTGTTCCTGTGCTCCCTTTGTCTGCCCTTGGTCTCCCTCCCAAGGTTTTTGTATTCAGTTGTCCTTTATTCCAATAAATCCCGTTAAGTTATGTTTGTCTCTGGAGTCCTCCGTGTTCGCCCTTCCTCGCCCGTGTCCTCCCCGGCCATGACAGAACGACGCGACCACACTATGGACCCCACGGGCAAATGGACCCACCCCGAGCAGAACGAGAAGGTCCTGCAGCTTAAGGAGTTTTCCATGAAAATCATTCATGCCGCTGACGACCACCGCCGCATGATGCAGGTAGCTTTCTGCTGCGGACTTTTTTCTTCTTCCACCTGGCTCCTCACCCATCCCGACACGGCCTCACTTGCCCACTCCATAATCATGCTCCGGAAAAATTTACAAGCTGAACTGTACAATATTGGTCGCCCGGTCACGGGCAAGGACACTGCCTTTTTTCTCCAAGCCATTGCTAGTTCACCTCTCCTGCAGCCGGTCATCTCACCTCCGTCTCTCCAGGCAGCTGTTCCGCCAGCCTCTGGGAAGCTCCCTGCACCCGTTCCTGTTCCGCGGGTGGGGGCAGCCACGGACAGGCTGACCTCTGCGCCCGTTCCTGTTTCGCGGGGGGAGGCAGCCACGGACAGGCTGCCCTCTGCGCCCGTTCCTGTTCCGCGGGTGGGGGCAGCCAGGTCCAAGCCTTCACAGCAGTTTTCAGTGTCGTCTACAGTGCCTCTTCAGCCTGTCTCTCAGTCAGCTGTAGCTCCAGCCACCTCCCAGTCTTTTCAGTCAGCTGTAGCTCAGTCCCAGCCTACGCAGCCAGATCTCCCTAGCTCTCAGTCAGCTCCAGTATTAGCTCTCCCTAGCTCTCCGGCTGCTCCCACGCAGCCAGCAGCTCTCCCTAGCTCTCCGGCTGTTCCCACGCAGCCAGCAGCTCTCCCTAGCTCTCCGGCTGCTCCCACGCAGCCAGCAGCTCTCCCTCGCCCTCAGTCAGCTTCCCCAGTGTCAGCTCTCCCTCGCCCTCAGTCAGCTTCCCCAGTGTCAGCTCTCCCTCGCCCTCAGTCAGCTTCCCCAGTGTCAGCTCTCCCTCGCCCTCAGTCAGCCTTAGCTCCAGTCGCTCTCCCTCGCCCTCAGTCAGCCTTAGCTCCAGTCGTTCCCCGGCCTGCTTCCACGCAGTCGGTTGTGTCAGCCACACCCAAACTGCCCCCTACGCAGCCCCTGTTGCCCAGGAAGACAGCCACTCAGCCTGCTTTTCATCTGCCTTCATCACTTTCTTCGGACTCTCCCGGTCCATCAGCTGAGCAGCCCCAGTCGTTGGAGGAGACGGCTGTGCGCCCTGCACTGCAGCCGGGGAGTCCTGAACCTCAGTCCGAGCCACCAGGGGGTCCCGCTCGGTCCGAGCCGATGGGGGTCTCCGCTCAGTCCGAGCGCTCCGAGCCAGAGGGTCCCGCTCGCTCCGAGCCAGAGGGTCCCGCTCGCTCCGAGCCGCCAGGGGGTCTCCGCTCAGTCCGAGCCACCGGGGGTCTCCGCTCAGTCCGAGCCACCGGGGGTCTCCGCTCAGTTCGAGCGCTCCGAGGCAGGGGGTCCCGCTCAGCCCGAGCGTTCCGAGCCAGAGGGTCCCGCTCAGTCCGAGCCGCCAGGGGGTCCCGCTCCGTCCGAGCCGCCCGAGTCTTCAGAGGGTCCCGCTCAGTCCGAGCCGCCAGGGGGTCCCGCTCAGTCCGAGCGCTCCGCGCCGCCCGAGGGCCCCGCTCAGTCCGAGCGCTCCGCGCCGCCCGAAGGTCCCGTGCCAGTGCCTTCGCCTCGTCTCCGCCGCCGCATGCCACGCGGTCGGCCTCCAGGGTCTTCGCCTAGTCTCCGCCGCCGCATGCCACGCGGTCGGCCTCCAGTGTCTTCTCCTCGTCGTCGCCGCCGCCGCTGGGAGTGCGGTCGGCCCCCTGTGACTCCTCCTCGTCGCCGCCGCCGCCGCTGGGAGTGCGGTCGGCCCCCTGTGACTCCTCCTCGTCGCCGCCGCCGCCGCTGGGAGCGCGGTCGGCCCCCTGTGACTCCTCCTCGTCGCCGCCGCCGCCGCTGGGAGCGCGGTCGGCCCCCAGTCCTGTCTTCTCCTCGCCGCCGCTGGGAGCGCGGTCGGCCCCCAGTCCTGTCTTCTCCTCGCCGCCGCTGGGAGCGCGGTCGGCCCCCAGTCCTGTCTTCTCCTCGCCGCCGCCGCCGCTGGGAGCGCGGTCGGCCCCCTGTGACTCCTCCTCGTCGCCGCCGCTGGGAGCGCGGTCGGCCCCCAGTCCTGTCTCCTCCTCGTCGCCGCCGCTGGGAGCGCGGTCGGCCCCCAGTCCTGTCTCCCCGTCGCCGCCGCCGCTGGGAGCGCGGTCGGCCTCCCTCGTTGGGACTCTGCTTTGTGGCCCTTGGCCTCTGCGGCCTCCTGAACTGTGTTTTTTGTTTTGGGCCTTCCCATACGCTCCCCTGAACTATGGACTGTTTTCTCCCCTTGCCGGCTGCTGTTTTTGTTTTGTCATAGCTCCTGAACTGTTCCTTGTTTTGACCCCCTGTTTTGGACATTGGAGCTCTCCGGCCTTGTGCCGTCGCTTTTTGTTTCATCCTGTTTTTTTTGTTTCTCATCCCCGTGTTTTGTTCTTGTTTTTGGACTGTTTTTCGGCCTTGTGCCGTTGCTTTTGTTTGTTCTGTTCCTTTTTGCTTGTTGCCTCCTTGCCCTCGTGTTCTAGGTCTTGCCCCTGTGCTTCCCCGGTGTTTTGGTTTTGTCCCTGGACCTTCTTCCTTGTTGCTCCCTGCCTGGTTTTTGTTTTTTGTTTCGGGCCCTCCTTCCTGGTCCCCCGCCTCCCGCCCTGGTCTGGTTTTGTTTTCTTGTTTTGGCCGTCGGGAGCTGGCCTTTGAGGGGGGGGTACTGTCATGTCCTGGGCCGTTGGCCCAGCGTTTTGTGTTAGTTTATTTCCTGTGTGTCCTCCCAGTAGGTTGATGTGTTGTGATATGTCTGCGTCTCTGTCCTGAGTCTGTGCCTGTTCCCCGTGTTTAGTCAGTATGTTCCTTGGTTTGTCACTTCCTGTTTATTTTGACAGTCTGGTTTTCCTGTGCTTTGGGTTCAGCTTTGCTTCCCCTGTGTAATTAGTTTCATTTGCCTCACCTGTTGTTCCCGGCTGTTTCCTCTTATCCTGATTACCTCCTGTGTATTTAAGTCCTGCGTTTTCTATGCCTGTTGTCGCGTCGTTAATGTTATTGTGCCAGAGTGTTCCCGTGTTCCTGATGTTTTGTGCCCGCGTGTTCCTGATGTTTTGTGCCCGCGTGTTCCTGTGCTCCCTTTGTCTGCCCTTGGTCTCCCTCCCAAGGTTTTTGTATTCAGTTGTCCTTTATTCCAATAAATCCCGTTAAGTTATGTTTGTCTCTGGAGTCCTCCGTGTTCGCCCTTCCTCGCCCGTGTCCTCCCCGGCCATGACAGAAACTAAGATGTCTAATAAACAGCCTGCATCAGAACCTGCTAAACCCTGTGATTTGTTGGTAACTATGGTTTTAATTGGGTTTTAATTTGCAGCCATAAAGGAATATGGAGACCCCTAAAATGTAACTGACAGTGTTAATTTTGACAGCAAATTTTGATTTAGTTTTAGTCATAGTCTTTTGATGAACATGTAATTTAGTTTTAGTCATAATTTAATCATCTGAATAGTTTTAGTCTAGTTTTAGTCGATGAAATTATCGTAAGAATATAGTCGACGAAATCTACAATTGATTTAGTCGACTAAAATATAAAGGGTGTAAAATGTAAATGCTTTTTCTTCAGGTCCCTTGAATTAGTCATTATACACACTTACACAAAATTAAACATTTATTAAAAGTTATGGAATATTATTAATAATATTAACATTAGCGTTTCACCTGCTTCCCACACACCTGATCATTAACACCTCCGAGCATTTTACAGCAGGACGCTCTGAAAGGTACAGGGCAGTGTTCAGGACTAAGATTTATTTTCAGAGAGATATCAGGGGAACTTCCCCCAGTCTGACCTGCATCCACCCTCCGCTCAGTGTCCTCCTCAGTCATGCTGATCATCATGATCGCTGCAGAAGCCTAAACCGAATCATTAAACTGAGCTCGCACTGCAATTATTTACTGGTGACGTGGCTGTTTAAGGTTTTCATTAACAAATTGTATGAATTTGTGTAACTTATAGTTGAGTAGAATTCAGCTTCAGGGTGCACAGTGACTGACTGGACGGGCCTGAACAGCTAAAGCCGTCCATCAGCTGACGCTGCAACCTGTGACCCACAAACTGCACAGCTGGAGGATTCCTACTGAAGACAAATATTTTCAATCAAGAAAAACCTCATCTATGTGATCTGTTTCTTAATGCTCATGACAAATGAGTTTTCTTTTTTATTCCCACTGAGGTTTCTGTGTAAATGTCCCATAAACAGCAGGACAAAGGCTGCAGGTTCAAAGCCTCACAGAGTCTCACATCATGGTTATGTCACAGATACACGTACACACAGGTACAGGTCACAGATAAGGAAAGTTTCTTCATGTTTCAGAGGTTTCTCAGTGGAGGATGGCGTGTTTCCTCAGATTCATAAAGGTACTGGTCAGTGTGAAGATGTGAAAATGACTTTTCCCATTAAAACTTAATAAAATATTTTTTTCAACAAAAGAAAATTTTTCTTAATTTAAACATTTATTTTTAAATTAATAGAACATAAAGCCTGACACCACGCCTTTGTTTCACTGTATGTAGAACAAACCTGATGATACAAACTCCCAGAAAGCTTAAAGCCAACCAAACACATCTAAACTTTTCTGTTTTTCCCCAGACTGGCAAGAATGCAGCCAACTGATCCAAAAGACAGCTGTGTGTGGTTATCTCAATAAACATAACATTTTTTCTCAGTATTTTTTATTTTATAAATTGGTTTGTGTGTTAGTGAATTAATAAAAAAAACTGGAACAGACTCACAGATGTTAACAGAGTGAAAATAGTCACAGCTGCTGTCTTTAACAGTCTCCTCGTTCCTCCAGACCATGTGCTGATCATAATCATTGATAGTCAGGTATAATCAGTAGCTTTGTTTGGACTTGTGCAGGGTGTGCCTGTGTCATTGTTTCATTAAACAGTATCAAGATGTGGCGATAACCAAATTGTCCAGCAGGTGTCACTGTGCAGATGGGTTTCAGATTGTTTTGAGGGTTCGATACAATGCTTCGAACGCTTCAGTGTTTCACAAAGCCTCGCTTTGCCCATCACTACCTGCATGACATTAAAATGCTGACCTTTGCATGGAGATCTGGGTGACTGGTTTGCAGATGTTTAAGATTTGTCGTGTTTTTACCCGAGATAGTCGCCCCACATGTTTACACATCGTTTTGTTTGTCACAACGTCAAAGGACGTTGTGTCCATACATCGGCTCTTCTCTTTCTCCCTGCTGACATGGTTTACATAACTTAGTTCTATCGGAAGTAAAGACAAATCACAGGCTAGTTTGTCCTTCCCGGGTTTAGAAATTTGCACAACGGTGCGTTTGATTGGATGTTTTCCTAACTTGTCCCGCCCTTTCACAAAATTAAATAAGTTCTGATTGGATTTCATCCCGCCAAGCATTTTCATCTTGTTTTCATTCGTTGACGAAAGTGTCAGTTGATTTTGTCATCATTTATATCATTTTAGGTAGTTTTTATTTAGTTATCGTCTCATTATCGTCATGAAAAAAATGGTCATTGACGAAAACTGTTAACTGTAATTTCCCCATTGTGGGACTAATAAAGGTATTCGTATTCGTATTCGTATTTGTATTCGTAAACTATGACGAAAATATTTCGTCAACGAAATTAACACTGGTAACCATCTTTGTGTCCCTGTGAGTGTGAGCAGAAACAATCCAGTTTAATCTTCGGTTCTTTACTTTATTCCCACTCAGTGTGTGAAACATGAAAAATACTGAACGTGTACACTGAGACTGTCAGGTTCAATCAGCTCACCCAAGAGTGAGCAGAGACACAAACAGCAGAATTAAACCATCAGAACAGATCAGCCTGCAGCAGGTGATCCTCTGAGGAGAAGTCAGAGGATGTTTCAGTGATTTCTGCTTCTGCTGTGAACCTTGAAAATCAGTAATGAGTAAATTTTTACTCCTTAAATTAAACTCAGGTTTATTAACGTAACAGACCCCAGAGTCTCAAACATTTTCACTCAGGTGTTTGAAGTTGTGTGAAAGGATGGATGCTATCAGTGAAGTGACAGCTGTGTGTTATGCTGCGTGTGTGAGTGTTTCAGCCTCTCCGCTGTGATCTGCAGGCTGGAATGACTCCATGTGGAAGAGCTGATGTCTCGGGCTCTTTGCTGTTCCAGAGGTTTTAAGCAACATCTGGACGTGGGCCCTATTCCAGGAAGCAGGTTTAGCTAAAACCCCGAGCTGATGGAAAGTCTGTTACCATGGTAACAGTCATCAATAAAAAGGTGCAGAGACAGTGATTACATCATCGAATCGACTCAGAATCAGATCTACAGGCTCTGTGAGTCTGTGCACAGTAATGCTGCTGTCAGTGAGCTCCTCTCAAACATTTACTGCGTGTTTCTGTTCAGTCATTGTTTCAGTCTCACTCACCTGTGTGAAGCTTTACACACAGCACACTGATCGGTCACTTGTGCTGTAGTCAATCACACTGATGGATAAATGTGTGTCACAGCTGGACGATGATGTGAATGTTTGAGTGAAGATGAGGCTGAGATGACTTGAAGGCTCTCAGACTAAACTAAATGATTAAAGTGACTTTTTAAAGCAGCCACAGACAGTCTGATTGTAATCTGATTACATGTCAGGTTGAAATGTGTTCACATGTTGAGATTCAGTCATTAGATGGTGTCAAACAGCATTTTAAAGTCATTAAACCTCTGAAATCTGCACGAGTTAAACACAGCTGGTGGTCTGTGGGGTCATGTGACCGACTTCAGAGTGTGTCAGGGTTAAATGGGGTGAAACTCTCAGCTGTGACTGTGATACTGATGTTACTGGAGCTGCGTCTCCACCTGGTGGAGCTTTTCTCTTTGTGTCTTTACATCAGTTTTTCTCTGAGCCTGTTCATATAAAAACGATTTAATCTGCTGTAATCAGCTGAGTGTAAACAGGAACAGTCTTCACTGCCACTCTGTGTCTCTGAAACCCTGCATGAAGGAAATGACCTGGATTTATTTATTTTGTTTAAATGGACCTGGAGATTGCTATCACCGCATAGACTGTGCTGAGCTGGCACAGTCTATGCTTCCTGAGACACTCTGATCCACTCTGATCCACACTCTGTGCCATCATACCTTAGGTCAGTCAGAAACAGGAACAAATTCAGCCACTTCACCAGGAACCATCCTTTAAGGCTACAACAAAGTTCATTTAAAATCATCTAAGAGTTTTTTTGTTTGCCTGAATCATCTTTTGGCGATAAAGAGGTGGTGAGTTTTTTCATAAAATACTTTTTGGCAAAAAATGATTTAGGCCATTATTTTAGGAAGGTGACAAAATTTTTACTTTGATTTACTCAAAAAGTACAATCAGCTCTTCAGGCTAGGGAAATGTATCTCAGCTGATGTATTAATGAACTCACTGCATGAAAAGGTAGAAAAAAGTTGAATGTACGGTGCAATTGTATACGGTACTGAGTAAACGTTTTAAAATGCTGAAGTTATGGAAACTGGTTGCGTGACTTATTAAAACTGAGTAAGAATAAAAACACGTTGGGACAATTAAACACTCCTTTATATTCCACTTAGCATAAGATACCCTTACAGTAAGTCTTCATTCCCTAAAGGACTTAAATTCTTGGTTACTAACTTTAGATAATCCAAATGAACACATTTCCAAAGGCTTGCCTTGATTGTTCATCCTTAAGATGAAGCAACAGTCCATGTATTTTGTGATAACTAGCTGAGGAAATGGATGAATTCAATGGCAGAACTATGAAAAAAAAAAGCCTTGACATAATGTACAATCCAGCATTTTTGACCTTGATTATCAGATATAACAGCATCCAGCAACAGCTGCAGGTCAAAACAGTTAATATTGTGAACAAAAAAGTTAATACTGCTCTCGGCGCGTTTGAGTTGTCTCGATAGCACCCCCTGCTGTTGCTGTGTCTTTGATGAGTGTGTTCTTGAGGAAAAGACCCTCGCTGACAAAGTCTTCATGAATATATGAGGTTTATTTCAAAACCGACGCTTCTTCTTTAGCTGTCTGGGAATTCTTATCGCCCTAACTCATAAGACAAAGGGAATGGCAAGTGTTACATAGCCAGCACCCACATTCTTGATCCTTGACATTGTACCACATATAGTATTATATGGAGAACCAGGTTTAGCTTGTTCCCTGTATGTATGTAAGGTTGCTCCCGTTTTTGGAGAGAGAGAGACCAACAAGGGGTTACAATCTCTCATCAATGCCATTTTACTGATGGAAACTATATGCTCATTCTGAGCTATCCTTTTTTGGACAAGGTAAAAGCAGGTCTGAACTCAAGGCCTTCATCCTAAAGGGAAAAACCCATAAATAGATGCAGTTTAACACAGCAGTTTAGACACTACACTGTCGAGGAGGGAAACTGACTTTGGCACATCACGTGACTTTTGAAACAAACCTACCGCAGAACTGTTTCGCACACGAGGAGAAGCTGTTTTGTATTTGAGGAGAGATCATTTTCTGCTCAAGGACAGTTTGTAAAGTATGTTTTCTTTGCGTGCAACAGATTTTATTTGTGTGCAGCATGTGTTCTCTGTGTGCGACCTTTTGGCAGGAAATTAACTCCATACAAAGGTCCTTTGTGTCAAATCTATCCAGTAAGACATTTCTGAATACATTTGATGTGCAGGCACAAAGCAGTGACTGCTGTGTTCATCTGTGTGTGTTTGTCTCCATCTAGTGCTCCATTAGATTTACTGCAGATGAGTGAACAGCAGCATCCTGACGAGCCACTGCTGCAGGGGATTCTGGGACATCTGAATCTAAATCAGGTCTCAGGCTCAGCTGCTGAGACAAAGACAGTCTCAGAGGCGTGGACAGCAACAGTGTGCCAGATGTTCCTGCTGATCAGCTCTGAACTGGCCCCTGATCAATAACACTCATTGATTGTAGAGAAACACTCAGACTGACACTGAGAGTGAGAGCAGCTCAAAGCTGAGGGACAAACATGAAACAAAGTCACTGTGAGAACAACTGGAACCAAACTGAGCTCCAGCTAAAGTTTCCATCAGAGAGAAGAAGGGTCCCACTTTCTGTCAAAACGAGTGATTTATGAGGGGCAATAAAAATATGATTTATGACATGTCATAATTTTACAACCTGATATATCATATTTCTATAACCGGAAATATTTTTTCATAATTTTTCATATTTCATAAACAGTGAAAAAATGTAGGTCAGGAATGCTTGTGTACAACCAGTGTGCACCTACAGATCAGGGAGATTTTATTTTATTTCAACAAAATAAAACTGGGTGTCTTTAATCCGATTGACTCCTTTTTCCTCATCGTCATGGCCAAAACACAGTGCGGTTGCGGTCCGTGCGGAAATCGCTATTTAATGTTATGTGTTTATGCCTTATTCTGCCTAAAAAAATATCAGACCTAAAAATCCACTTGAAACGCCGACGCCGTAGGGCCGATGCCCAGAACCCAATGTAACGGCGAAACCTTGTCTGCGGAGTCCGCTCTCGAGAAGCCGAGTAGCCGCAGTGGCGGCGCTCAGACCCCGCTATATTCGCGGAGCGTTGTTTCCAGAAGCACCCTGCTGACAGTCTGAAGACCAGAAGCTGAATGAAGGCAGAGCGAAAACTGGAGCCTCTAGGTCTGTCCAAAGGGCTCTCCAAAGACCCCCACACCTCCTACCCTTCAACATCACACCATTTGGTTGATAGGATGTGTGTATGATATCAAATTATGACAGCCCCCTCCCTTCCGGAGATCCGGCCAGGTGCCTGTCATAAACAATTTGTCTGACCGTTCAGCCGTAACCCCTATCATTTATCTGATAAGATGCGATGCTTGATCTTTTCAAAATTATGACATCTGGCCGGAGATCCGGCCAGGTGTCTGTCATAAACTACCCCCTCCTCCTCATCAACCACGGTTCTGTGGTTTTTCCAGGAGCCTTTCTGGCTAAATAACAAGTAGGTGTGAATGACCTCTCTTTGACCTCCCGATCAGATTTTGCGCTGAGAGCCGAGAGCCCTGAGATGTTTCACTGGAGACGGTCAGGAGCTGACTGACCGCACCGGACCCCTCAGACCAGCGCGAGCGAAGCCCCGCCTCGGGACTCCGGGGCGCACTGACCTGTCAGGTGCGCTTTTACCGCAGGGGGTGCGAAAAGAGCGAATCAGCGACCGTCCGCAGGTAACGAGCTGAGAGCCAATCAAAAACACACCTGGATTTTTTATTACCTTCAGAGTGAACAGCGCGGAGCTTTTGAAATCAGCCTGAGAAAATCCAGTTTCAAGGTCTGTATGCAAGGCAGCTTTGTAGACTCAGCAATACAGCAGGACAGCTGAGCAGCTGTACAGATGGACAACCGAGAGTCGGCAGATCCTGGAGATGCTCCGTAACTGCCTTACAGGCGTCACTTTGTACCAGCAGTGACCGATGTTGTCGGGTCCCCTGTCACTACATTCACGTGATTGAAAACATGTAATTCTTTAAGATATTTTTTTGATAAACAGAGGCCTTTGCACCCGAGCACAGAAACCTTACCATTTGGAAATTATCCAACACAGCGGAGGAGAACAGTGGAGGCAAACGTCTTTGAATGACAAGAAGCAGTTGATGCTGAGGACAGAAGATCGTGAGATAGTGTGTCCGGGGCTGAAAAGCATAAAGGAAGAGACATAGAAGCACTGTGGGAAAATTAAAGGCGTGTACCTGCTCTAAAACTGGCTGATTTTGTAAAGACTTTATTTACTGTTTTATGCTTTTAAAATTTGTGACAACCTTTTTTGCTTATGCTTCAGTTTTTTGCATTTGTCAGTTTTTTCTTGTGCTGTGAAATATGTAATTTTTATAAAAACTGTTCATTGTATGTGGCAAATGTTTGATTCTCTCCCCTTTGTGAAATTGTAATCATGTATTTTTGATTAATAAAACATTAAAACTTGTATTTGTGTACCTTTCTTTGTCACTATTGAATATCAAAAAAGTTTTAGAGTTACACATGTCAGTGATAAGCACAGATGGCTGAGGGATGATGATGAAAATAAAGTTGATTAGGATGCTAAAATTTGAGGCTCCAAGACACCAACGTTTGAATAAGAGGAGAGCAGCAGCCCTGACCGGCGTCAGCATGACAGATAATTCTGCTCTGCAGCATGCACTCATACTTGTTCCTCCATATTCTTTCATTATTCTTTGTTGTTCTAATGAAATGAGAAACGCTCATTTTAAAGTACATCCATCCTGTGATTTAATTTTGCATATTCTCTTAATATCACAGAGCTGTTTTCTTGGGACAAGAATCTTTATAATAGATTCAGTTTTAAATCAGGTTCTTATGCTCTTACAAGCACCTTTGTAGCACTGAACTATTGAACTGAACTACTACAACTATGCAGTGCCTCATTAAACTGTCTAAACAGACCTTCTCTAGTAGGGGCTGTGGTGAAATTTGAGTTGTTCTTGTTGTGTTGCTGCATGCTACCATGACAGGATCCCATGATACGCTGTACAGCATAAGGTTCAATTCATTTCAGATTTGTTTGTGTAGCACCAAATCACAACAACAGTCGCCTCACCTGTGACAGCTTAAAGTGAGAATGTTATTCACCAAAATGGTGGACAGAAAATAATTTTCCAGCTTAGAATAAAATAAATGACTTAACTAACATTTCTGGATTTATTTTCTAACGTTTTGTTTTTCCAGTCTTCTTACATGGAGGACAAAGTGAGTACAGGGTGTGATAATCGTTAAGCCCATCTTTTTAACATATAATGTCTAAATGAGTTAAGTGCACAAATCAATTTTATAATCTTAACGAGTTTGTATTATATTTTCCTTTTCTGAACCAATAGGCATAAAACTTCACGATATGTTGTTATAGCACAGTTTACCCAAATGTGTGCTCCTCTTTTTCAGTCACGTGACTTTTACTAAATTCACAGTGATTCAGGTCATAAAGATACAATCAGCACCACAGAAAGGAAGTGTGTTTTTATCATCTGAGGCCGGCGTAGACAGCGTGAAGCATCCTACGGACCCTTTTCATTGAATTATGCATCAAGCTTATAAAAGGAAAAAATAAATAACAACAAATAAAGGGGAAGTACCTTAGTGTGATGTCCTGTTACATTCAGTATTTCTAATAACCCATCAGCCTCTGTAGACTCTGAGATAAAAAATACTAATGAATCTAGTTGGACAAAAATGCAGGGATGGATAATTTGATCTTTAACATTTTAAGCTTGTGTTATTCTTTACATCTAAAATTTCTATATTTTATATTTTCAAATGAAAACACAGTCATATGGGATGTGTATTTTTTCCTTTAATGATTTTGCTGCAGCAACCCCAAATTTGAATTCTTCTCTTAATGATGTATCTTATAGTCAAACTATATGATTTTCCAAATGTGTGTGCAGTCACAGATCCTCTCTGTGGGGGTGTAAATGTCCTGACCAAGAATAATTCAGGATTAACAACATGAAATGTTGATAGCAGAAACTTCCTGCCTTATACTTCTCAGAAGTTGACATTAGCTTTGCAAACTCAGTGTCTTTCACATTTGTGTGCAGGTCTTTGTGGATAAAGAGATTTTTCTGTACAACAAGCGTTCACTAACTTTTCTTTTCTCTCCTGTACATATGCAGGAGTTTGCATATGACTCAAGGGCAGTGAAACTGGCTCATGTGTGCTAACTGTGAGACGACTCCTGTTACTCTGCACAGGAAAAAGGCTCAATATGTTTTTAAAACCTTTGTTTTAGCAGGTAAAATGTCTGAGAACCAGTTCTCATTTACAAAACATGCCCTGGTCAAGAGGCCCGATATTATTTCCCATCAACCGTCAAACCCGACAGGATTTGTTAATAAACATATTGCTTAGTTTAGCATGAATTAATTTAGTCATGAGGTTCATTATATACCTTCTCTGAGTTTAGAAAAGACTTGATACTGCACAGCAACAAATCCAGTGACCCTTGGTTTCTTTCACTATTAAAACTGTCACATCTCAGCACTCAAAGCCAAAAACAGAGTTGACCCATGTGTCCATCAAGGCTGCTGCACCTATCAACAGCTCTGAAATTCCCTGTTTTTTAAGAGTGATGTCGCTCTGTCTCTAAAGAAAAGTTAAACAAACATTTCTAAAAGGAAGTAAAGAGGGGGGGGTGGTTTATGGCTCTTTATCACCCGCAGCACCATGCAGCACTCGGATGGTGGAATTTTTACAAGATGAGGCTGTTATCCCCCAACCTGCAGGGCCCAGGTGTCTGAAAGCTAATCCTCACAGCCGTCTGTCCCACCAAGCACCCTGTGCAGGAGCAGTAGTAGCAGCCGTCGTAGTACCAGTGCTGTGTGTCCAAGAAAAAACATGGACTAGTTCTTATATAGTGCTTTTCTACTCTAAGTGAGCACTCAAAGTGTTTGTACAACATCTTTGCATTCACCCATTCATGTGTATCTAAGCTATGTGCTTACTGTCTAGCATTCACACACACATGCAACCCTGACCAGCCAGGAATCAAACCACTAACCTACCAGTTAGTATGTGACCTGCTCTACATCCTGAGCCACAGCCACCCCTATGGTGGTGCATTTATTCAAGTATATCGGTATACGGTGGGTTTACAGACACAGAGGGTGGGTGTGAGTAGGTAAACCAACCCAGAGCCGTCTATAAGAATGCTGTTTATACAGGAGACTACAAGGAAGAGTGGGGTAACAGAAACTCTGATTACATACAGAGAACAGAGGTGAGACATCAAAGGCTTGGTCAGCAACCAAAGGGGAACCAGACTGCAGCAATAAAGACAAGATGGAAAGAAAGCAGCTAACAGGATTCATGTTTACATGCAAATTACAAAGCATGTGTACTTTTATTTACGTTTCCTACGTATAAGAATTTGTGTGGGACAGAGGACACGTGGGGTTGTTAAAGTTCACAGTAATACACCCACAAGGATGTTCACAGGTAACCACGGTGTCGGGCATAAAATACGTTGTGTTCCAAGGAAGACGTGTTACCTCCACAGTAACCCTTTCACTAGCAATGAGATTAGCTAACAGGCGTGCGTGTCATAAAACACGGTGTGTTAAGACACACGGATGCTGCTACAAAAAAACATAATGCATTCACTAGCGATATTCTTGGCTAACAGCTGTGTGTGTGTGTCATAAACCACATTGTTCCATCCATTTCCCTGTTTCATCAAAAATCTAGGTGTCCATACACAGATTAGTTGATGCCAAACGATATAAGACACGATCATAATGTATCTGTCTCATTATCCATTGTTTACAAAACAGCACAAAGTGTGTCGCGTGCTACAACAACACTTTTTAACTCACATCTGTGCATGTTGTTTATATTGAATCACACTAAAACACATCTAGTGTGATTTCACTATAGTGGGCTCACGTATTTTTCATAGTTGCATCACACTGTTTGTTGTTCAAAGTCTGCAACAAAATGTTTTGAAATAAAAGTTGTAATGCAGTAGTGGAGAAACAGCTGCAGTTTTATTCACAAAAACTGGACATAATATCAGACACCATCATGTCTCAGAGTATTGATCAGACATTCAACGCTTAATTTAGTTATCATCCACGCCACAAAGACCAAAACATGATGTATTTATATATATTTGTATTTCTGCCGTGTGGTACAGAGGGGGGGCATTGAGCTTAAAAAGAAAAAAAAAAGCTCACACATACACACACCACTACTCATAAATCCTAAAGGTGTTAAAGCATCTTTGTACTTCAGCATTGCTGCAGCATCTCTGCTGTATAGCTGTCAACATTATTCTTAAACATAATATCATACACACATCCTATCAACCAAATGGTGTGATGTTGAAGGGTAGGAGGTGTGGGGGTCTTTGGAGAGCCCTTTGGACAGACTTAGCGGCTCCAGTTTTCGCTCTGCCTTCATTCAGCTTCTGGTCTTCAGACTGTCAGCAGGGTGCTTCTGGAAACAACGCTCCGCGAATATAGCGGGGTCTGAGCGCCGCCACTGCGGCTACTCGGCTTCTCGTGAGCGGACTCCGCAGACAAGGTTTCGCCGTTACATTGGGTTCTGGGCATCGGCCCTACGGCGTCGGCGTTTCAAGTGGATTTTTAGGTCTGATATTTTTTTAGGCAGAATGAGGCATAAACACATAACATTAAATAGCGATTTCCGCACGGACCGCAACCGCACTGTGTTTTGGCCATAACGATGAGGAAAAAGGAGTCAATCGGATTAAAGACACCCAGTTTTATTTTGTTGAAATAAAATAAAATCTCCCTGATCTGTAGGTGCACACTGGTTGTACACAAGCATTCCTGACCTACATTTTTTCACTGTTTATGAAATATGAAAAATTATGAAAAAATATTTCCGGTTATAGAAATATGATATATCCGGTTGTAAAATTATGACATGTCATAAATCATATTTTTATTGCCCCTCATAAATCACTCGTTTTGACAGAAAGTGGGACCCTTCTTCTCTCTTCCATCATCACATCATTCACATATGAACCAACACGACTCTGCATTAAGAATAACAGCTGCTCTCTTCATATCACAGCTGTGTTTGTACAAAGCTGCAAATCAAAGTGTTTATGAAAGGCTAAAGATTAAAAATGCTAAAGTTTTGGACGTCTGTCTGTTTGTTTTTCCTTTCTTCATCTTCACTCACAGTTTTCCTGCAGCTTTGCAACTTTTTCCATAAATTTGCTTCTTCTGAGTTTCAACAGGACTTTGGTCCATCCTGATATGACAGCATCACACAGCTGCTGCAGGTCTGTCAGCTGCATCCATGCTGTGAACCTCCTGTTCCCCACATCCCAAAGGTGCTCTGTTGGAGCTCTGCTGACTGTGGAGGCTGCTGGAGTGCAGTGAACTCACTGTAATGTTGAGGAGAGCAGCATCAGAAGATGGTGCACTGAGCTCCTAAAGGGATGGACATGCTCAGCAACAACACTCAGGTAGACTGTGGTGTTTCAGTGATGCTCAGCTGGTACTGAGGGGCCCACAGTGGGCCAAGAAAACCTCCCCACACCATCACAGCAGCATCAGCCTGAACTCTTGATCCAAAGATGGAGCCGTGCTGTCATGTTGTTGATGCAGATTCTGACCATCTGAATGTTGCAGCACAAACTGAGACTCATCAGACCAGGTGACGTGTTTCCAGGTGTTCTTTATCTTCTGTTGTCCACGTCTGCTGAGCCTGTGTGAACTGTAGCCTCAGTTTGCTGTTCTTAGCTGACAGCAGGGGCACCTGCTGTGGTCTTCTGCTGCTCTAACCCACTTTAAAGGAGCCTGACCTTCACCTCTGACCTCTGTGTTAGAATGCAGCTGGACAGGTGTACCTAATAAAGTGTCTAGTGAGTGTTAAATAGCTGCTGGTCCAGTGAAAGCTGCTTTGGAAGGTTGCTCAGTGAAGTGTGTGCATGCAGCCACAGTGAGAGCTGCTCAGATCCTGTGAATACTGAGCAAAGCTGCTTCAGTGCTTCCTTTATTCCTGCCTTTATCAGAGGACACACTGGAGCTTCCTTCATCCAAGGAAAGAAGGAACTAACATGCCAGAAGTGAGGAGGGACACAGATGATGGAAATGTTCATTAACAGTGTGTTTTCCATTTGATGCCATAACCTGCTGACATGTTTGAACCTTCAGAGTGAGTTAAAGCCACAGCTGAACTCTGAACATCAACCTGCTGCAGTCACATCACATTTTTAGAGCTTCATTCAAAGACTCGGAGCTTTACTCACAGCATCAGTGTGAGCTGAAGGCTCGCCATCATTCAGGCTGCATTAGTGTGTGTGCTGCTGTGCTGCAGCCTCATCATGAATGAATGTGACTGAGTCACAGAAAGTCTTCATGAAGGAGGAGATACCTGGATCATCTCTGCAACAGGAAGAAGAAATATGAGCGCACAGAGTGAGCAGCGACTCCCACTGTGACCAACACTGAATGTGACTTTCTGGGCTTCCTGCTCCTTCTTCTCTCCAATGACGGCCTGAGTGATGAAGGCAGATGTTCCTGCTGCTGCTCTGCTTTGATATGAGCTGCATGAAACAACACTGCAACAACACGCTGGACAAACATCTAAGAGTCCATCTTCAGCACTTTGGAGTTCCCACCCAGCAGACTCGTGTCGTCCTCCATCACATTATTAATCAGTGTCAGAGCAGTCTGAGCCTCCTAACTCCTTATCGACTCTCCTTCACTCCTTTCCTTCACCTCATGACGTTTTCCATCTTCATGAAGGGAAAGTGATCAGGAAAAGGAGGAAGGAGGGATTTGGACTCATTTCTTTGGGAGCTCAGACTCGACTCTGGAGCGCCCCCTGCTGCGCTCCCGGTTCAATCGCAGCCACTTCCGGTTCAGTGGGATTAACCGGAAGTGGGTCTGCCGTGAAACGCGCAGGTCTGTGCTCGCTGATGTCTTTGTGTGTTTGGAAAGAGTTGCAGCTTCGTCCTGCAGCTTCATCTAAAGGTAAGCAGGAGCTAACTTTAATGTGAGCTCAGTTCATCTGCAGCTGAGCTCCTGAATGAGCTCTTCTGCTGCTCTCCTCGGTGTCTGTTCACTTTATGGTGAACACGCTGAGAGGAGAGTGAGAGAGTGTTTGGAGACCAACAGCAGCTAATCATTAGCTCAGCATGCTGGCAGAAGGTGGAGCACAAACTCTGTTTCTCTGCCTGCTCCAAACCTCTGCAGCCTCATTTCTGCTTGAAGGAGAGCAGGAAATAAATGAGAACGATCTGCTGCAGGATCAGGGTCACAGGAAACTTTATTGTCCAGCTGCTGTGGATGAACACGTGAGAGGAAGTGAGCTCCTAAAATGATGTGCAGAGAGCAGCTGGGCGGTGAGGGGAGAGAGAGGAGAGAAAAGAGGAGCACAGAGATCCCAGCAACAACACACAGGACAAAACACAAAGAGCAGGAGACAAAAAGCTAAAGACACGCAGCAGTGACCGCTGCAGCTACACCTGGGAGAGCAGCTACAAATTCATCTGCGCATCTACATCGTTATGTACGGTTCGGTGTAGTGATGGGTTGGTCGCGAACGATCCGGCTCTAAGAGCCGGCTCCTGATAGTGAGTCGTTTCTTTTTTTTTTTTTTTGTTCGTTTCGTTTTCTTTTTTTTTTGGAAGCCGCACGTGATTGGTTAAGATGAATGGTAGCATATGATCGTCTACACTGAGCGGGAGGGAGGGTCCCGCGAGGTCAGTCAGGTTTCAGAATTCATCACAGTACAGAAACAGCATTAGTGAAGGTTACAAATGATCTTCTTCTAAGGTTAATTATGGAGTTCCACAGGGTTCTGTGCTAGGACCAATTCTATTTTCATTGTTATGCAAATGATACTCAGCTTTTATCTATCAATGAAGCCAGCTGACACACATCAATTCATTAAGCTGCAGGACCACAAACCTGTGGGTTACTAGTCGGCTCTTCAGACCTTCTGTCTTTGTTTCCAACAAGTTTCCCACCTCCTGTTTCTAGATGCCCACCCTAACATAGCAGGCTGGAACCGGCCGTATCCCACAGAAGTGTATAAATCCAAATGTAGCCTTAAAGGGCTCATTCCCCCAAACAGTGCAGTGTGGTAGCTTCTAATAAAGATCTGTTCTCCTGCAGCTGATCATCAGGAGGAGGAGAGTCTGACAGAGCAGCAGAGGAACATTTTCAGCCTCTACAGAGGAAACAATGAGTTCAACACAACAGGTGAGAAAAATCTCAGTGTTACACTATTATTGAAACTGTGTGACTTCATCAGCTGCTGTTGGTTTGGTTTATTATGGTCCCAGTTAGCACTGAAGTTACAACAAGACCAAATAAAAGGTCACATTTTAACAGGACACTGAAACAAAGACATTAATAATCAAGATTCAGATCAAACTAGGGCTGCAACGGTTCCTCAAGTAACTCGAATAATTCGATTTATAAAAAAAGTCATCGAAGCAAATTTGTTGCTTCGATGCTTCATTTAAACTCTGCAGCGCTGAGGTGTCTCGTTTTACCCAGATTATCAGCATTAAAGTTCTCCATCTTCTTCTTCTTGTGGGTTTAATGGCGGTGGGCAAACCAGCTTAGAGCTGCATTGCCGCCACCTACTGGAGTGGAGTGTGGATCAGGCGTTAGGAAAAAACCCTCGACGTACGCGGACTCACACTCACAGCACACAGCAGTGGAGGCGTGGAAAAAAACTTGTCAGCGATGATCCACTCGTGTTAAAGGGTCCTTTTTTCCAGATGACAGAAATCTGTCGCAGTGACAGAACTTTAATGCCGCTAATGAGGATGAAATGCTCTGCTTACATGGAGGCACCTGAGCTGCAGAGTTAAAACGAAACATCGAAGCAACAAATTTGTGTCGAGGACTTTTAATAATCGAATTAAGTTACTCGAGGAATCGTTGTAGCCCTAAAATTTGCATTAAATTTTCAATTTGTGTATGAATATACATGAAGGTTGGTATTTACCTGTCATGCTGGAATTTTTTTGTTGAATTGAAAACGTGAAATTTTCATTTGATCTTCGTGTTTCCTCTTACTTCTCCTCCCATTCATACCGGTTGTCATTTTGATTTCTGTAGCCCACAAAATCAAGCGCTGGCATGACCGTAGCAGACCAAATGTGCACATTGTGAATGAAACTGTCCGTGCTCTGTGGTAGATTGCAAATTGCGGTGAAATGATACAGGCGTAAGCAGCGATAATAGTAGCGACCTAGCTGGGGCGGAGTCCACGGGGTGTACTGCTGTTTGCTAAATGAAGTGACCGAAAGTGAAGTGGGCGTCTCAGCAAGGCGCGGCACCTGGCGATCAACCGCTAGCTAGAACATTGCATCATTTTTATTGTACAGTATTTGATCTATAATGTCATTTTCATTACTGTTATAATTAGGGCTGGGCGATATGGACCAAAACTAATATCTGTATTTTTTAGCTGAATGGCGATATACGATATATATCTCGATATATTTTCTTCGCAAAATGTATAAACAAAAAGGCCCTCCAGAGTCAAAGCTACATGTCCCAAATGTCACACTGTGACGTTTCATTAATATTGAGCTGTAGATGTACATGAGAAACTGCTCAACAATAAACTATTGGCATATTTAAATACTAGTGCTCTGCAGGGTTATTATAGTTAACGAAAACGAACGAAATAACGAAAACTGAAATTGAAAAAACATTGTCGTTAACTGAAATAAATAAAAACTATATTTAAAAGGAAAAAACGATAACTAATTAAAACTGAATTGTGAGTTTACAAAACTAACTAAAACTAACTGAAATTATCGATAAACTGACTTTCATTTACTTGGTTTTTTTTTTTTTTTTTTTTTTAAGCCTTGTGGATTGATATGAAATCATTTTTTCCGCTCTCCGAGTTTAAGCTGGGAGCGCGTGCGCATGTGCGTGCGCTCACCGCGCTGGTCCGCAAAGTAATGGCTGCGGTCTGCCGAGAAAGCGGCAGAGTCCCGTATGGAGGTTCTTTGAGTACAAGAGCACAGATGGAATCGAAAGTCTTGTTGTGGATGATGAAAAATGTGCGGAACACTTCTCAGTCAGGAAAAACCAGCAACATCAAAGTCCACCTCAAACTGTTGCGTCCTTGTGCGTTTCCGGCTACTTTATCAGTGAGAGAATAACAATCAGGAATAATAATCAAAGCATCAATATAAGGACTCACAACTGTCAGCAAATTCCTGGTAGGAGACTGCTGAAACTATCAGGATGGACGTGAAGGAATGAAGAAAGTGAAAAAAAAACAGGGACAAATATGTTTGCAGACAAAAAACTGAGCACAAAGAGTGAGGACCAAAAAAGAAGTCCCAGCCTGCACCGCATATAAAACACCTGCACACGACCACAAGGTAATTAACACACACACCAGCTACACAAGCATAAATGTGGACATGAGGTCGGACACTTCCGTAGGTTGTGTACAAAGACCCTGCAAGTTTAATTAGCAGCATCTAACCAAGCTAGCTCCAAAACAGAAGCAGCTTCAGGTGGTGAGAACATCAGGATGCAGCTGGATTTGAGCTTTGACTCCTTCAGAGTTTTTTGTCAAACACCACATGTAGGTGTTGTTAATCTGCTGCACTGATGCTGAACTTTATTGTGGAGTTTATTGTAGAATTTTTGAGTTTGGGAGTTCATGTTTTTCTTTGTTTCTCCCTGTTGATGTTCATGTGTGTCCTTAATATTACACACATTTAGCATGTAGTGCTTCTGTCTTGTGAACAGCTGGGTGTTGAATATATTTCTTTAAACAGTATCTTTTGTCAAGTTTTCATTACACAATAGTCACTTTTGCGCCTTGAATCTTGCACCTGATTAGGTATGAAAATACTAAAACTAATACTGAAACTAACTGAAACTAAGCATGAAACCAAAAATAAAAACTAATAAAAACGAGAAAAACCACTCTGAAAACTAATTAAAACTAACTGAATTAGAGAAAAAAAAGTAAAACCTAACTAAAACTAAACTATAATGTAAAATCCAAAACTATTATAACCCTGGTGCTCTGCAAATAAATTAATGCCTTTTTCCTCTATAAAGACTCTCAGCTGTGCTATTAATATGTAAATAGAAAAGATGCAGAACAAAAACAGCAAAAGGCTGACTTATTCTTTACAAAGCTGTACATCCAGGTACAGGCTCCTGTACGTGACAGACTGACTGAACAAAATTCCATCTGCAGGATTTTAGCCATCTCAGTAAATCCATAGACATATGCACTGACGTATCACAGCAACGGGCCCACACGCTCAATGTGGTGTCTGCAAGCACACAAAAAAGTGTGAAGTTGTGCAGAGACAAACTGGGAGAAGAGAAAGGTGAACCGGTGGAGCTACAAGTATGATTGGAACACAACCTACACTATATCGATTTAAACAATATTGTCTCATCTTATATCGCGTATGAAAATATATCGATAATTTTTAAAAACTCGATATTTTGCCCAGCCCTAGTTATAATTACACATTTCATATTTTCATAGCACTTTTCCACCCTCTCCACCAGTTTGATTCCAGTTCTTACTGGTTTGGAAATGCTGTACCAGTAGCTGTTCACGTTGCTGTTGTGATGATCCCCAGAGTCTCTGATCCTGTGGTTCAACACACTCCAACTCCACTGTGTTGGACTGCAGCTGGTGGCAGTAGTTCTTGTTCTGCTCTGAAGATCTGCTTCAAGCTTCAGGGTCACTCTGAGCAGAAGCTGCAGAAGGTGGAGAGCTGCTTCATGTGCTGCTACACCAAACTCACAGAGGCTGCAGAGCAGAACAACAACTACCATCACAACCTGCAGTTCAACACTGGAGTTTGTCTGTCGGTGTGATGAGAAACTCAGTGAGAGAGAAAGCTCATATTTGCTTTGTCATTTGTTAGAAAATATATGCATACAGTACTTGTAAAATTGTGTGTTTGCTGTCCTTTTATGGCCTTCATGTGGCCTGCAGTAGTCCTATGAAGAATCTTGGATTCATCTTTGACCAGGATGTGTCTGTTAGCTCACAGATAAAACAAGTTTCCAGGATGGCTTTCATCCATTTGATGTGTTGTCCCATCCTTTGGCATTTTGAAGCTGGACTGTTGTGATTCTTTATAACCAGGATGTCAAATTAATGCTTTGAAATTGTTTTACATAAATTTCTGTTTCCTCTTTTTTTCTGCCTGTGCATGGCTGCATGTAATGTGCTATTGTCACCAATAGGTGGTGTAATAGACCTATTAGATGTTTGGAGGTTACCAAAAAACTAATATTAATGGAGTTTAAAGGTTCAGGTTTTTTTTTACAACTGCATTTCTCTCACTGCCTCTGTTTGTATCTTTGTCACTGCAGGACCAACATGGACCGAGAAGTCAGCGCTCTCAGGAGGCTGACAAACCTCACAGAAGGAAGAGGGGAAAAAAATACACCTGTGACCAGTGTGGGAAGGATATTATCAACCTAAAAAGACATCAAGTCATCCACACTGGAGAGAGAGCGTTCAGCTGTGACGTGTGTGGAAAGTCTTTTACTGAGGCTGGAAACTTAAAAAGACACCAACTCATCCACAGTGGAGAGAAACCATACAGCTGTGATCAGTGTGGCAGAGCTTTTACTTACAGTAAAGACCTGAAGAGGGAGGGTCCACGGACACACTGTGCAGTGAGTAAACAAACACCAGAGAGGGAGGGGCTCATGCAAAATTCGCTTGGAGACAGGAAAGAGCTAAAGGAAGTTGCACTTTACATAGAGACTACATGAGCTTTCAGGAACTGTTTGAATTTTTTTGATAGGACGAATGGTCACAGAGTTATGGTAAAAAGCCAGATGATCAAGTTCCTTTGACCAGCGGACTCTGCGGTGATAGGGTATGTCTTTATCAGCTGTTCGCAGCTAGTAAAGTCAGGAAATCCGCGATTCAGCAGCGATCGCCTGGCTTTAAGTGATTAATGTGATACAGAGTGTAGACTGCAAATTTAAAATTTAATATCGAGCAGGTTCCACAAACAACCTGCACAGGGATATATGAACTGTTCATCCCTCAGTGTAATTAGAAGAACAAAACAGGGCAGGTCATCAGGCAGGAGGAACAGGATCAACTCCTCAAAGGCCCTTGTGTTTTCTGATTTCCAATCTTTTGTTTTATAATTTGTATTTGGAGCACTCGATTATATGTTGAGTATATAAAGAAATGTTTGATATAGGCCTAATGTATGTTTTTACTTTAGTAATTCATTTTACACTTTTTTTTTTTTCATTAAAATCTGAGGAGCCACTTGGGAGCCGAGCCTAATCTCACTGAAAAGATGTAAAAAACATGGCAGTGCTCAAATTGCATAGTTCTGACTAATATTTTCTAACTATTTGAAAAGCGTACATTGGGCGTTAACCCCTCCCCCTTGTCATACGGTTTGTACGCTTTGGAAAATGTCAATAATTGTGAATGATCCCTAAATGTTTCCTGACTTTGTACACAAATAAGATTTTAACAGCTTCTCCCCTGGTAGTTATACTTCCACCATCTTTCTATCTAATATCTAGTCAGAAATTTCAGTTCAGAGTTGAGCTCCATGTCGCTCTCTCTCTCATAATGTCTCTGCTGCTACCAGGACCTGACCTAGCAGTAACCAAGGATCCCACAGTCTGCCCTGCAGCAGTCCAACAGAGTTCATCACAGTAAACTGAACCACAACACTGCAAACTACCCAGTTTAGCTGCACTTACTGTCCAGTATAAACTTTGAATATCATGTCATTTGCTTTCAGAAAACTTTCTAGAAGATGAAACATCATGTACAGATCCAATATGTGACTAAAAACTCTAAAATGAATGATAACGTTACCTGTAAGCTTTAAATTAGTAGTTTATCAAATGAGACTTGCTGAGCAGTCTTTACCTTGGAGAGAATCTCATCTTCCTCTCATGTCCTCTTTGTTCCACCGTTCTCCAGCTCACAGAATCAAAGTGGGATTGATTGGAAGGCTGCAGGAGAAAGTCTGTATGAAATGAGCTGCATGAAAAATGAACAGACACACAAGTGTCCAAAATCACTCACTGCTCACTTATAGTGAGTCCCACAGTTTGTTGTGCTGTGTGAATGTACTCTGTATAGTCTGGTGGTGTTGTATAGTATTTCATTAGCATTATTGTAGTCTGGGGTGGGCTGGGGTTGAAATTCAGCCCGGGGGCTTGGTTTGGAGAGACTTTTTATCCGATCATCCAACGAACAAAAAAACTTCTGATCACCGGCCGGTTCGGCCTGGAAACGACCGGCCATTCAAGAAACCTCCCGAATTGTGGCGATGGAGACTATTTTGGTACCATATAAGCATTGTAGTCTTACACTGAAGTGAAGGTGATAATGCAGTACTACAATTGTTATTGTTATTGTGCTGTGACATTACTGTATTACTACATTGGTAGCAGTTCAGCAGGACAGTAATATTGCAGTATTATGGTGGTATTATTGCAGTGTTACAGTGGTAGTACATTAGTATGAGATTAAGGGTTTTTTAGTATTAAATGAGTATTTTTGTTACTTACACTGTCTTTGTGTCTTTGTGTAGAAGCAGAGCCACACAGATGGATCCAGTTCTCAGTCCTGTCATCGCTGTGGTGGTGGGAAAGCGTTTCGCTGTGACCTTTGTGGGAAAACTTTCAATCATCAAGTGAACCTAAAAGTACATCAGCGTATACACACTGGACACAAACTGAACTACTGCAAAGAATGTGGGAGCAGCTTCCCCACAGCAAGTAACTTAAAACAACATGAACTCATCCACAGTGGGGTTAAAAAGCACGTCTGTGACCAGTGTGGGTCATCCTTCACCACTGCAGGTGAGCTTAAAAAACATAAACGAGTCCACACAGGAGAGAAACCATACAAGTGCAGACACTGTGAGAAAAGCTTCTCACTATCAGGTAATCGTAACAAGCATGAAAGTACACACACTGAAAGGAACATCAGCTGTGACCAGTGTGACAAGAGCTTCAAGAATCTCGATTCATACTCCCGACACAAAAGATCCCACGCTGCAAAGAAACTGTTTCACTGTTACCAATGTCCAAAAACATTCACTTCATTATCTGCTCTGTCCAAACATCATCATGATCATGCAGAGCTGAAATCATTCCCATCATTGGATCACAATGACTCTGCAGACACACAAAGATCCTCTTCTAGTTGCACAGTCAAACTTGAAAACCTTGAGATCCAGATCCACTGAATTCTGATGGAATCTCCTGTAAAGATTTTCAGCTAATGTCTCATTTGGATCTGATGAGTTAGTTCTGATTTCTGGACTTGCAGTGAATAATCCTGAGGCCCCGTTTACACGACTCCGTTTCAAAATGAAAACGGTGTCGTTTTGATGCTTTTCGCCCTTCCGTTTACACGACAATGGAGTGAAAACGATGTGTTTCGGAAACAGGGTCCAGAGTGGAGCGTTTCAGAAACGCACCGGCCTGCGTTCTCATGTAAACACTTGAAACCAGGGTGATTTGAAAACCGGTGACTCGCACATGCGCACTATGGTTGTGACGGCCACAGTTTTCCGCGCATGCACAAATTGATAAACCGTACTCGCGGATTCACGAGTGCTTCTTGTGCTTTTCTTGTGTTTTTACCATTTTGTAATTCAGCGTTGTGTCCAGCAGCGATCCAACCTCATCGTCAGTCCACACAAAACCTCTCACATTGGCCGATTTGTAAATAATGAACAATTTGCAGTGCTTCCTACTGTGTCACTCCACACGTGCATGTTGCCTAAACAAGCTTTGCAAAGAAAAAACTACCCCAGCTGACACAGGGCGAGAGGCAGGGTACAAATTTTTGTGTTTTTTAGTTTAAGTCATAATTGTATTCACATTCATGTCTCTGTTTTATTGTATCTGCCTGCTGTTTCCTGTTAAAGCATTTTTATAGTGTGTGAACAGCAGTCGAGGGTTTTACGTCACTCTGCAGTTCAGAGGCTTCGTTGGCTGCAGCTACTCCAGAGTCTCGAGCAGCGTTTAATCCAGAGAGCTCGACACGTTTTACTTTCTGTACTTCATCAGAAATTGATTTAATAAAAGTCATACTTTGTTTTTATAAGAGTTCAATGAAAATCCTTTGTCTGCAATTCTTCTAAACGTAACAGGAAACAGCGGATTTTCACAGTATGCATTTTCTATAATTAACTGTTTCAATGTGTGTAATCTGTCTGCATCAGTGGGTTCATCCAGTTTCTAATTTACAAAAATGTTCAAGTTTCAACGCCCACAAAACCAAATAAACATTCAGTCAGTGTGGAGCAATTCTGTCTCTGTGGTGGTTACTAGGTCCACATTACCGTGCTGTATACAGTCCCTTTGTGATGTTTCACATTATAAGACTTCAACTGACAAAAATATAATATGGCTTTATAGTTTAAAAAAAAAAAAAAAGACTTCAGGGAGGTTTTCCTCTATTATTAAACTACCAAAACCCAAATCTTGAAATTAAAGTTGAGGTAAATTTGTGATCTGTGCTGAATGATAAATTAATGCTAAAGCAAAGCAGAAACTGCTTCTCACAATCAGGAGCCGGCTCTTAGAGCTGGATCGTTCACGACCGACCCATCACTAATCTGCTGGACCGTCTCACAGTAGTGTGGCCAGTTAAGTTGAAGTTCAAGGCTTTATTGTCATATGCACAGTGAAGAAACATTGTTTCCCTGTACAATGAAATTTTTACTTTGCTGCCCACACTGGATATCAGAATACCAAAAATAGATCAAATTAAGCATGCAATAAAAATAAATATAACTCTGGAAGAATAACAAGTTGTGTACATTATGCATATATCCTATGTTGCAACAGTAAAAATGGTCTGAACATACATGTGCAGCTGTATGCAGACAGATCAATAGTGACAGTCAAGTGAAGAAGAAGAAGAAACAGCCTTTATTGTCCCACAGAGGGGAAATTTGGGTGTAACAGCAGCCGCAGTTATTATAAATATAATAATTTACACTATTAAGAAAAGAATATATATATATATATATATATATATATATATATATATATATATATATATATATATATATATAAAATCAACAAACAAGATTAACCTTAATACTACTAATAATAATAACACTATATACAATGTACATTATGTGCCTGTGTGTTGAACCTTAACAGGCCGGACTATTTACAGTATATTATATATTATCCTACATTGTGTAGGTTATTGTGGTTTTTGTTGGGAGCAGTGATGGTTATAAAGTCTTACAGCTGCTGGGAGGAAGGATCTGCGGTAACGCTCCTTTGTGCATTTAGGATGCAGCAGTCTGTCACTGAAGGAGCTCTCCAGCTCGGCAACAGCTTCATGCATGGGGTGGGAGACCTTGTCCATCAGTGATGTTATTTTGGTCAGAGTCCTTCTGTCTCCCACCACCTGCACTGAGTCGAGAGGACATCCTAGGACAGAGCTGGCTTTCCTGATGAGCTTGTCTATCCTCTTCCTCTCAGCTGTAGGCAAGCTGCTGCTCCAACATACTGCTGCATAGAAGATGGCTGATGCCACTACAGAGTCATAGAAGGTCTTCAGGAGTGCCCCCTGCACTCCAAAAGACCTCAGCCTTCTCAGCAGGTAGAGTTTGCTCTGGCCCTTCCTGTAGAGCGCATCAGTGTTATGAGTCCAGTCCAGTTTATTGTTCAGGTGAACACCCAGGTACTTATAAGAGTCCACTATCTCAATGTCCACTCCCTGGATGTTCACCGGTGTCCGTGTGGTGGGTCTGTGCCTGCGGAAATCCACCACCAGCTCCTTGGTTTTAGCGGCGTTGATCAGGAGGTGGTTCCGCTGGCACAGCCCACAAAGTCCTGAGTCCACTGTCTGTACTCTGAGTCATCCTCACCTGTGATGAGGCCAACTATGGCAGAGTCGTCAGAGAACTTCTGCAGATGGCAGCATGGGGAGTTGATGGAGAAGTCTGCAGTGTAGAGGGTGAAGAGGAACGGTGCCAGCACAGTTCCCTGTGGGGCCCCCGTACTGCAGACCAGCCTGTCAGAGACACAGCCCTGTGTCCTCACGTACTGTGGGCGGTCAGTGGGGTAATCCAGTATCCACTCGGACATGTGGTGGTCCACTCCTGACAGCTCCAGCTTGTCTCTCAGAAGTCCTGGCTGGATGGTGTTAAAAGCACTGGAGAAATCAAAGAACATGATCCTCACAGTGCTTCCAGGCTTCTCCAGGTGGGTCAGAGCTCGGTGCAGGAGGTAGATGATGGCGTCATCCACCCCGATGCCAGGCCGGTAGGCGAACTGCAGCGGGTCCAACGAAGACGACACCATGAGGCGTAAATGGTTGAGGACCAGCCTCTCGAGGGTCTTCATTAGATGCGATGTCAGGGCTACCGGCCTGTAGTTGCTAAGATCCTTTGGATGTTTGGTCTTTGGTACCGGTACCACACAGGAGGTCTTCCACAGTTGTGGTACTTTCCCCAGCTTCAGGCTCAGGTTGAACATGTAGCCCATGATGCCACACAGTTGATCTGCGCAGCACCTCAGGAGCCTGGAGCTGATGCCGTCTGGACCAGCAGCCTTTCGCACCTTGATTTTACGTAGCTCCTTCCTCACATGATGAGTTGAGAGGGACAAGATGGAGGTGGGGGATGGGGGTTGTGAGATGGAGTCCTCAGAAGTGAAGGGGGTGGGTGATGGCTGAGAGCTGAGAGGTGTGAGGTCCCAAGAAGAAGAAAGGTTGGCAGTCATTAAAGATGGTGGGGCTGACAACAGGGGGGACTGGGCTGGGGGAGGGGTGGGTGGCTGTAATGTCTAGGGGCCTTTCCTAAACTTTAAGTACCTGGATGGGCCACAGCTAACCTGGCAACCACCCCTGCTGCTACCTGGGCTAACATCTCTGCTATCTGGGCTACAACCACGGCAGCCACCTGGGCCACAACCACGGCAGCTACCTGGGCCACAACCACGGCAGCCACCTGGGATACAATCACTGCAGTTACCTGGGCTAACACCTTTGCAGCCACCTGGGCTACAATCACTGCAGCTACCTGGGCTAACACCTTTGCAGCCACCTGGGCTACAATCACTGCAGCTACCTGGGCTAACATCTTTTCAGCCACCTTGGCTACAATCACTGCAGCTACCTGGGCTAACACCTTTGCAGCTACCTGGGCTACAATCACTGCAGCTACCTGGGATACAATCACTGCAGCTACCTGGGATACAATCACTGCAGCTACCTGGGATACAATCACTGCAGTTACCTGGGCTAACACCTTTGCAGCTACCTGGGCAGCAACTACTGCAGCTGCCTGCACCGCAACCACTTCAGTTACCTTGGATAACACCTTTGCAGCCACCTGGGCTACCATTTCTGCATCGACCTGGACTACAATCACAACCAACCAGGGTACAACAACACTTCTGGCCTCTTGCTCAAGTAAGTGTGTTGCAACTGAGAGTGAACCACATACCATCGACTTACAACCACAGGTAGATGAGTGGAAGGTAATTAATCCTAAAACTGCAACAAAAAAATTTCCATCATCTACAAAACTAAATTCCTTGAATCCTGCTATTAAAAAACAAAATAAGATGCACTTTTTCCGAACTCTCAACAATGCAAAGGTAATTTGGGATCCAAGATCAAAACCAAAAGGAATTTTAATGGGTCACATCAACATTCGTAGCATTGTTAATGAAACGGAGCAAATACAACATCTGTTAAGTGACTCAAATATTGACATACTTGGAATATCAGAAAGCTGGCTGACTTCTACATCTCCGACAGCAGCTGTGAATATGCCACAATATAATGTATACAGAAGAGATAGAGGAATAGGGAAAGGTGGAGGTGTATTGGTCTATGTTAAAAATCATATTAAATGTGAACTAATCAGTTGGCCAGGGGAAGTTAATCTTGAATGTATTGGTTTAAATGTTATATTATCTCATACAATGTCATTCACTATGATTTGTATATACCAACCTCCATCGACCAAGGATATATTTTATAACCAACTTGGAACACTTTTAAACCACTGCAACTTTCAAAGGGAAATTATTCTTATGGGTGATTTTAATATCAACTGGGACAATAAATCGGATAGGAAAAAACTGAAACAACTTGTTGACAAATATAATTTAACAAAGATTATAAATGGGCCAACAAGAATAACAAATAGGTCCAAAACAACTATTGATTTGATTTTCACTAATAAACCTGATAGAATTTTGAAAACTTTTAACCTTCTATCAGGTCTCTCTGATCACAATTTTATTTTCTGCTCAAGAAAAATGAATAGGCAGCATCCAGCTATAATCACTAAAAATAGATCTCACCTTCTTATACCTAAACATCTGCAACAGCATCTTAAGACTGAACTTGAACAAATAAATTGGTCTAATGTATTGGAATATAATGATACTGAGATTTGTACTAACAACTTTATCAAAAGTGTCAATGAAATTTTAAGCCAGTTTACAAAAATAGGTAGGTTTGGGAAACAAAAACATAATTTACCCTGGCTTAACAGTGACATTTTTAAACTGATTAAAGAAAGAGATCGAGCCTTTAAGAAATCCTTGAGTACAGGAACTTCAATCGATCGCCAGATTTTTACATCACTAAGGAATAAAGTGATAAAACACATATGTAAAGCAAAAGCTAATTTTTACATTGACATTATAAAAGGAGCAAATGGAAATGGGCAAATGATATGGGAAAATTTAAATAAGCTACTGGGATGCAACAATGCTGATAATCTTAAAAATGTACGGCTTCAAGTAAATGGTATACTAACAGATGATTTAAGTAAAATTGTTAATATGTTTAACACATTTTTCATTAGTTCAATTGACAAATTAACAATGCATGTCAAACATCCTGATATCTCATACAATTCTTTAGATGTAAGTAAACCAGTATTTAGTATACAAGAAATCTCTGTCACTGATGTAATAAAAATGATAGCGTCTCTAAAAGGCTCAAAGGCTAGAGACATATTTGGCTTGACAAGTTATTTTTTCAAGCTTCATAAAGAGGCACTTGCAAGTCCAATTGCACATATAATTAACCAATCCATTAAATATGGAGTAGTGCCATCAACGTGGAAGATTGCCAGGGTTATCCCAGTGTTTAAGTCGGGAGACAAAACAAATCCAGAGAATTACCGTCCTGTAAGTATTTTGCCAATCATTTCAAAAACTGCAGAGAAATTGGTTGCTGCACAGTTAACAGAGCATTTAATTAACAGCCCAACTTCTCTCCATCCCGTGCAGCTTGGGTTTAGAAAGTATCACTCCACAGGGACAGCGACCTGCTATTTTCTGGAAAATCAAAAACTTCATCTAGATCAGGGCGGCTTTGTGGGTGCTGTGTTCCTTGACCTGAAACGTGCTTTTGACACCATCAATCACAATGTCCTTCTTGTTAAATTAATTTCTCTAATAGTGCCCTCTGCTGGATGAAATCATATCTGTCTGGCCGAAAACAAGCAGTACAAATGGAAAATTCACAATCTACCTTTCTAACCTGCTGAGCTGGAGTCCCACAAGGCTCAATACTGGGACCAATATTATTTAGCTTATATGTTAATGATTTACCCAATGTCTATAAAACTGCAAAAATCCAATTATATGCAGATGATACTGTACTGTATGTTCATGCAAAAACAAAAACTGAAGCTGCTGCAGTACTTTCTGACGCCATGACACCAATAGCTCACTGGCTCCAGGTCTCCGATTTACATCTTAACATTAGAAAAACAGTTTGTATGTTTCTTTCTCGGCTGCCAGCAGATAGCGAGCAGCCATCTGTGTTGGTCAATGGAGAGACATTGGAAGTGGTTGATCAATTTAAATACCTTGGAGTAGTTTTTGATTCCAATTTAAATTTTAAGCATCACGTAAAGAGAATTTCAACCATAATTAAACTTAATCTGTCAAACTTCAAACATCGAGTCGGGAAGCCGACAGCTCGCTGCGCTCCCGGCCGGAGGGGCGGAGACACTCACTGTGACGGAGCGCGACGTGAGGAGGGTTTTTAAAAGTGTAAACACCAGGAAAGCGGCTGGACCAGACGGTATTAGTGGGCGTGTCCTTAAGACCTGCGCTGACCAGCTGGCACCTGTGTTTACAGTGATATTCAACCTCTCACTGAAACTGTGTGTGATTCCCACCTGCTTTAAAAAGTCCATCATAGTCCCAAAGAACCCACACCCCAGCAGCCCCAATGACTTCAGGCCCATAGCGCTCACCTCTGTGGTGATGAAATGTTTTGAGAGACTCATCAAGACATTCATCACCTCCTCACTGCCCACCACCCTCGACCCACTACAGTTCGCATACCGGCCAGACAGATCCACAGATGACGCCATATCCTTCCTCCTCCACAAGACCCTTTCGCACATAGACACCGGTAAGGGGAACTATGTGAGAGTGCTGTTTGTAGATTACAGCTCAGCATTCAACACCATAGTTCCCTCTAGGCTGGTCTCTAAGCTGCTGGACCTGGGCCTGGGCCCATCCCTGTGCAGGTGGGTTCACAGCTTCCTGACCAGCAGACCACAGGTGGTACGAGTGGGTCACCTCACCTCATCCTCCCTTACCCTCAACACCGGATCCCCCCAGGGCTGTGTGCTCAGCCCTCTGCTGTACTCACTGTACACCCATGACTGCGAGGCCACGTCAGAGTCCAATGTCATCATCAAGTTTGCTGACGACACTGCTGTTGTGGGACTGATCTCCCACAATGAGGAGACAGCCTAGAGGAGAGAGGTCTCCCGCCTGGAGAACTGGTGCCAAGAGAACCACCTCCTGCTCAATGTCAACAAAACAAAGGAACTGATCGTGGACTTCAGCAGGAAGCAGCAGAGGGACTACCATCCACTTGTCATCAGTGGTGCTGAGGTGGAAAGAGTGGACACTTTCAAATACCTGGGAGTGACCATCTCACAGGACCTGTCCTGGACTCATCACATAAATATCACTGTGAAGAAGGCCAGACAGCGTCTCTACCTCCTCAGGCGGCTGAGAGACTTCAAGCTCCCACTCAAGGTGCTCAGGAACTTTTACACCTGCACCATCGAGAGCATCATGCGTGGGAGCATCACCACCTGGATGGGAAACTGCACCAAGCAGGACTTCATGGCTTTAAAAAGGGTGGTTCGTTCAGCTGAACACCCTTTTTTTGCAGGTACAAAATACATTTCACTGTGCATTGTACTGTGTATAACTGTGCATGTGACAAATAAACACTATCTATCTATATAAGACCTTCTCTGACAACAGAATCAGCAAAGGCTTATATGCATGCCATGATATTCAGTCATACAGCTTACTGTTATACTACATGGTCTCACACTTCAGAAACCATTTTGAAGCCCTTAAAGTCTCTTTTTAAGAAAACACTGAAAATTCTTCTGCTCGTTATTTTGTTGGATCTTACCTGCCTTAGGACAACGGATGAAAACTAGCTTTTGTGCTAACTCCGCCATATTTACATTGATGCTCATTTCAGACATGTTGATTAATATGCATTGTCCTAATTTAAATAAATGAAATAAATAAATGAAATGAAATGAGGGAGTTATCACCTCAGCTGTTTAGGAGTGTGATGGCTGTGGGAAAGAAAGAGTTCTTTGGTCTGGTACTCTTGCATTCCACACTTCTGTACCTCCGGCCTGAAGGTAGAAGTGTAAATAATCCATGTTGGGGGTGGGTGGGGTCTTTGGTGATGGAGGCAGCTCTCCTGTGGACTCTGCGATGGTAGATGCTCTGCAGAGAGGGTTGTGCAGTCCCGGTGATTTTGGTGTATTGGTGATATAAAGAGAGACAGCAATGGGCATGCGCCAACCGCCTGCTTCATTTATTGTATGTGGCACAGCGCCACCAGAGGTGAGCCGCAGTACTGCACTGGCTCACCCCGCATTTCTTACATGTGTTTGAACAGGAGATGAGTAAATTCCACAATTTTGACTATTAAAGTGTTGAAATAATTAAGTTTTATTAAACAGTTTTATAGAACACTCAAGTGGTCAAATGTATTTTACTTGTCATGATGATGGCGGAGGCACTGCCTCCCCTGGCTGCACGTCACTGACTAACTACAGTATGTACGGTTAAATGTCACTACGTCCTGATCTGAGCCATGAGGACGAGCCACCAACACAAACGGATCTGAGAAAGCCAAGTCCAAACCTCGGCTGTCTCGAAGTGATAAAGTGTCACTATAAAAATGTTTTGGCTAGTGAGGAAGGGGAAGCTCTCTGTGGAGAAGCAGAGACACACAGGCCTGTCTTTCTCCGAGCAGAGGGCTCCTGCATGTACATGTGTGCGTGTTATTTTCTGATGCTTGAATATATTAAATGTTCTATTTTTCTAATTAAAGTATTTCAGGTGTCCTTCACAAACAAACAATCATGCCATAAGACTCGAGTTGATCTTTCAGAGTTAACTTCAACAGTTACTTCCTCCAAACCATCAACATGTTTATTAGATCCCATTCCTACTGTTCAAAGAAGTCTTTCCATTTATTGATGTTTCAATCTTAAAAATGATCAATCTGTCTTTATTAGTTGGCTACGTACCACAGGACAGTGGCGTAGTCTACGTGATACACAGGTATACGCCATATACCCACTAGAAAACCTTGTGAATTTCATATACCCACTTAAAGGTGCCCAATGATACGTGATTTGCTTATAAAGACCAGTGCAAAAACTCTTTACTGCTCCTCTCCGATGCTGTCCCCTGCTGCCATATGCTCCCCTTTCCTCCTGTTCCATCTGAGGCTCACAGCCATTGGCAGGACTCTGGAGACAAGCATAACATTAAACTGCTTTATTACTAGGATGACAGGCAAAGCACAACCAGAGAGAAAACTTAAAATCTACATGGCAGACCAGGACACAGACAGCAACACCACTGAGAGGGGACAAGTTGACAAAGAGGAGAAGGAAAGTGAGGCAATATATACACACAAGGGGTAACCAGACAATAGGAAACAGCTGGGAAAGAAACACAGGAAGCAAAACTGAACACACCACACAAGGACTAAAAAGCACACCAAGATAAAACAGGAAGTGGCAAAGATAGAGACCAAGACCAAGAAACATGCACTTGACACCAGGACAGGAAGGTAAACAAACAACTGAGACACAACAAACTTCACACAAGTAGAGCTAAGGGTGAACGCAGAGACAAGGCAAGACAAGGATGGACTGGAACAACCAACCTAGAAATAATGTCAACAACTGTGCCGTGATCAGCGCTTCTATTTCTGACAGCAAAGATATATTGAAATAAACACATATTTTTATTGTTTATTCATTAAAAACAAACAAGCAGGACTATCACATGTTTACAGGTTGAGGTGCTATGATAAAACTTTACAGTCTAAAAATCACATCTTTTATCAGCAGGATCAATAACATAGACAAAGATAATCAGTTTTCTATCAGTCTGTATTTTTATGACCTCAGTGATTAATAAATGCTAAAAATCACATGTTTTACATTTTTAGTTTTTCCCCACTCTTGGGTGCAGCTCTAAATCAGGTTTTATTATGAAGCCATCCAGATTTACTGTGTTTGTGTAATTTGTTGCGTATTTCTCCAACAGCCTGCATGTTTCTCTCACACTGCAGTAATCCCGGCTGTGTCTCGTGGAAGAGAACATGAACCTCCAGCACAATTTTTGAATTCTTTTCAGCCCATTTTCTTCGTCCAGCTGAGTACTCAACATCTCGGGTGTGATGCATCAGCACCAGAATGAGAGGTTTATCACTCTGTGACACTAAAAGACAAAAGAGAGACATACGAGACACAGTTCATGGATTTATTCTGTTGGGAAAATTCAGCTGAAAATGTTTTTACATACTTAAATTAAAAAAAATAAAAATAAAAATTTTCTCTCAGTTTCATAACTTTAATAGCTAAACTTAGACAGTAAGACAACAACCTTTGGATATAAATAAAAGGTCTCATAGAGAAGGAAGACCCCCAGATTGAATAAGAACCCCCTAAACTTTAAAGAGACACACTACATGGTTAGTGTTGATTTGAAGTCTATTGGTGGTCACTGTGTTTGGTGACTGGGTGATGAATCTGAGGGTGTATTTCAAATGAGAACAAATTCAAATGTGCATGTTCAGTTCATACAGACGGAGACTCAGCTGAAAAAATAGAAGCTGTGCAGAGCAAACAGACATAAATCTGTCTGCTGAGCCTCTGCTGTGAAAGCTCTTTTTTCTTTTTCAAAAGTATAAAATATTTTATTACCTTCCTCTCTTGTAATGGCTGCCTCCACATCTGATCCAATACGGGCTGTGATTGGACAGAGGACCATGATGATGTCACATTCCTGCAGGCTGGTGATCTGCACCTCTGATGATCTCCATCCTTTGCTGTTGTTCTTAACTTGTTCCAGTATGGCTTCATCAGCACCAAAGGTCCGACCAGTAACAACAGCGCAGACCCTCACGGTGGGTTGAAGCCATGGACTATATGTGGACTTTTGTTTTTCTGAGAAAGATGAAAATTATATTATAATATATTATACTTTATTACTGTTTAACATTTAACACTTAGAGGAAGCTGAAAATAAATGACGTACTTCTGTCCTTGGACTCTGCAGACTGTGGTGATTGCTGGATGTTTTTCCCTCCTGATGAGAGATAAAGTTCAGAACTGATACTGAACTAGGGGTGTACGATATTGACAAAAAATAATATCTCAATATTTTCTGTAATTTTCTTCATAACCATAATAAACAATATTTTGCATTATTTAAAAATGTGTTCATACAAGAAGTGCAAGCTGGTAAAATATAAGACTTAAATCAGTGTTTTTGAGACATTAACTTATTTTTTATTTTATTTAACCTTTATTTAACCAGGAAAACTACATTGAGATTAAAATCTCTTTTTCATGAGTGTCCTGGGCATCAGGACAAATGTAAATAGAAAAACTTCGGCGAGTTTTTCAAAAGCAATCGCTCAATACGGAAGACTTGACAGAATGAAAAAATAAATAAATTAGGCTGTCCAGGGGGATTCCCACTACACTATAGCAAAATAAATCACAGAAACTACACACTTCATCTGATCAGAAACCTGCTTTTCTGCAAGACCGCTTCAGTGTCCGAGGCTCCAAATAGGTGAGAGAACATCGCTGGGTTATGACTCAGTGATTGTAACATACCTGCTTTAACTTAAAGGATATTAACATCTATCCATCCATTATTTTTTCTAGTCGTGGTTTGTCTTGGACAGCGAGTTCCCGAAACTTTTTATATTCCTCATACTCGTTGATGATGGGACAGATTAGTTGTCGAGCTGTCTGCTTTCTTACAGTCTGCAAACTGCAAACCACCTCCTCTCCTAGGAATTAAGGTGGTAGACTGTGAGGCTGGCGATGTCTGAATTTCCTCCCCTGGTGCAGTGCTTTCACTCATTTCCAGCTTTAGGTGTGTTGTTCAGGCAGCTATGCTAGCGCACAGTACGGGCGCTCTCAATGCGCACACGCAGCAGCCTGTACTAAAGCATGAAGTAGTGAAAGCCTGGAGCGTTTGATTGTTGTTGTTTTTTTTTTCTAATTAGCATACTCAATAATGTCAGCTCGCACATCGTTAACACGGCAATTATGATATTATCGTAGACAATATATATCGCACACCCCTATACTGAACAGTTTTATATTTAAGTTTCAAAAAGTGTCTTATAATATAATATAATATAATATAATATAATATAATATAATATAATATAATAGCATGATATATTTAAAATACCAGATATTAAAAGTTTTAATAATGGTTTTAATGAATAGTTTTATAAATCTTTTGTATTATTTGTACTGTTAGAGTAGAGAAAATCAGTTTTAGCAGCTTATCAAGGTTTTGGTATTTTAATTTATAACAAAGTATCATCTTCTGTAAACGAATCATACTGTAAGCTTTGTCTCCAGCAGCTAAAGTGTCACATGAATGTTGTGCAGTGAAAACTTGAACTTTGATTTGGTCACAGTGCTCCAACAGCAGCGTCTCTGGTTCAGATCTTTACTCCACTGTCTCTTTATTCTCCATCTCTCTGACGTGTTACATCAAAGAGAGTAAAAAAATGCCAAAGTAATGAAAATCTTCAGCAAAATAATATTAACAATACACATGAAACTGTATTAGTGTGAAAAAAGTGTAAACAAATCAAGTATGTTCCATACTTCCTCATAGACTCAGTTTGTCTTTACTTTGACCTTCACTCTGACCTTCACCAGCTTCATGATGTCATCACCTGTCACCTGTGTCGGGATATATGGAAATACATCTTTGAAATTAAAGGTCCAGAAGATGACCTCATGAAGCCGGTTGGAGGACAGGGTTAAAACATTTGCCTGATTTTGCTTCATGACACTTTCTTTCTTCTCCACATAAATCCAGATTTAACAGTTCTGATGTCTGGATTTATTCTAAACTCAATAAACGATAAACACATAGAACCAGAACTTTGAGTCATTGTGTCCTAACATTTGACTTGTAGTATGTTATATTATAACCTTTCTGTCGATGTCTGTCCAGCAAAACTGTGCAGAGCTCCAACAGTTCACTCTGGGTAACTGAGTTTTTCTGCAGCAAATGTATAGCATCTATAGAGAGAACACACACATACACACACTTATTATAAAACCATCTCACATGTTAAATAACTTTTATATAAGCATTCACTATTTTTTAAAATGTAATCAAAAACGTCTGATTTTATAACCCATCAAGTTTGAATAACTGTACATACACTGATAATCCTGTGGTGATAGCACACACTTCAGCTTCTGACGGACGTCCTGCAGTTTACCTTCAGTTACATCTCCAACCATCTACATTTAAGACACATGAAAACATTGCAAATACAGAAAATAGCAGAACTGTACGTTTACACAAATACAGTATTTTCTGTAGTACTTTTGTGTCATAGTTTGACTGATGATGTTTGATCTTTGACAGATTTGTGATGATGTCCTTCTTACTCAGTAGCTCGAACTCTGGAACACTTTTAGTCTCTGGTATTTCTGACCTTTTTCTTTCACGTAAGCTAAAACCTAAAATATTTAACTCCTCCACCACTACTACATTAAAATACTGACTCAACATGTTCACCGGTTCTTCAGGTTCAGAGACCTGTAGAGTAATTTAAAAAGACATTTAAAGAGGTTTGGTGGTAACAGTGAGTATTTCAAGCTCACACTTCATTCAGCTTTAAAGAATTTGTAATGTTCAAATGTTCAAAGGATGGTGGGAAGAAGTTAAGTGGAGAATTTTGTTAGAGTAAACTTAAACTCTTAGCATGAACAGAAACTCTGATTGTTATGATGCTATCAAGAAAGAAGGTGTAACTCTGACAGGACCAGTAACCCTGAAGTTCACACTCTTTCTTCACCAGAAGAGTGGACTGAAATATTCATCTGTATCCACAGTGTAGCAGAAATTAAATCAACTTAAATTTTCAATGTGACGGTAAATGTTGGGGGAGTTCATATTATCAGAACATGATCAGAGGTAGCAAAAGTACTGACATTCTGTACTTTAGTAGAAGTACAAGTACTTGTGTTAAAAACTACTCTGGTAAAAGTTGAAGTACTAGTTCAACTTCTTTACTCAAAAGTATAAAAGTACAGGCTCTGAAATGTACTCAAAGTAAGAAAGTAAAAGTAGTTCTTTGAAGGATGTTTCTACCTGCTATTTTTCTGTAAAGCTAACTGAACCTCATTATATATTATTGTAATAATATAAAATAATACATGAGAATAGAAACATTATTCCAATCTAAATTTTAATTCTAATGAATGCACTCAGCTTGAATCTGTTCTGTAGGACACAAACTGTGAAAGGGAATTTAAACACAGCTCTGTTCTCTGTGTCCTCCATAGTAGAGGGTGACTGTGCCTCCACCTAAACACCAACATGAGGATACTCAGGGGTTACAGTGGGATTCAGAAGGTGGAGGAACCCTAAGATCAGCTGTAGTGTCTCTGCATGGGGAGAAGAATCACAGCTTTCTATTGTAGCTGCAGTAAATGATGTTGGTGTGCAGGCTGTGATCAGCTGACCTGCTGCTGCTGCTCTCCTTCATCTTTCTCCATGTGAGTGAAGTTATCGCTCATTCTTTGCTCTCCCTGTAAATACAGCAGCTCTTCTTTTAGCTCGCAGACACACTGTGGGACAAACTGCACACACTTTTTGTGCTGATATTTGTTGAGCATTTAGAAACGTTGCATTTAAAATTACCTGCTGCATGTTATTCTCTTTATGCTCGCTCCTCTTCTGTAGTGCTAGCTAAATGCTGAATTACCTTACTACTTAAGTACAGTAACGAAGTATTTGTACTTCATTACTACCCACCTCTGAACATGAGTCAGATTAGAAACACTGATCAGTCTGACTTACTTTCCTGAGAGGAACCAGTTTTGTTTTTGTTGACTTTTAACTAACTGTAAATGAAGTAAATAAATTCCTGACCTCCTCTTTTGGTTGTTGAGCTTCCTGAAGTGATGACCTCTTGGTATCAGGTGACCAGTTATCTGTATCCATAGATATATCTTTACTTGTCGATAGATCATCCATGATGTGCTGCAGAGAGGAGAAAGAGATGCAGATTTAAGGTTGATCTGCCACACCTGAAATTGAATGAATATGATCACACTACATAACCACAGAGCTAGAATCAGCAGCAGGACATTTTTTAATTAACTCAGTGAGATCTCAGAGGCTCCTCTCAGTCTGATAAACTGATGTTTTAATCCTCTGAGATCACAGCAGAGCTTCCATTTAAGTATTAATATCACAGAAATCTGTAGCCAGCATAAAGGTTCATACAGTCAGCTCAGCAGTTTACAGTGAGGAGAGAGATGTTTACCTGCAGGCTGCTGTTCTGCTGCTGCAGCTCCCAAACCTCTGATCTTCTTTTGTTAAGACTCACTGAAACGGCCATTTTGAAACCGACCTGCAACAACAGCAGTAAAAATACATTTCTTGAAGACATTAAGTTGTTAAAAATAATGAAAATTATGGAGCGAGTTGCCATTAAATGTAAGAGAGGATCAATCACTTGCTGTTTTTAAATCTTGCTTGAAAGCACATTTTGTGACACTAACTGTGGTGTTAAGTGAATTTTCTGTTTTGCAGTTCCTTATTTTTAAAACTTTGTGATACTTTAAGTATTTAAATTTTTAATACCTTGTTAGTTATTGGTGTGTCTTTTATATTGTTCTGTCCTATGTCTGTGCTTGTTGCTGTGATTGGTGTGTTCTACAGCTCTGTTGTTTTTAACATGCTTTATAAATAAATTGATATGGTATTGTTTGGTATTATCATCTAATTTTTGATAAAATTTGACAAAGAGAGGATTTAAGATTATTTTTAGGGTTTTAAATAATTTCTAAAATTAATAAAATTTCATTACAACTTTTAAAGTTGAAATATAGCATAGAATAAACAAATAAAGTGTGCAACAAATAACACAGTAGCTAACACATCTAAATGATTTCATTATAACTGAGGGTATAGTTGCACGGTGGAAGGAACACTTCAAGGACCTCCTTAACCCCACTGATACGCCTTCTGTAGTGGAAGCAGAGTCTGGAGATGAAGGGAACAACTCGCCCATCATCAAGTAAATTATAAGTATCCAGTTGAAGTGCATTTTATTTTTGTCAGTTCGGTTTTTGTTGTAGTTTTAAACTGGAACATTATTGTGATCTTGAAATATTAAAATAAAATCATTTTATTTATCTATTTATTTATTTTCGTTTCTCAATACATGAGTGACTCGCGGTAGCAGCTACTGGCTTCCGCTAGTATTTGCGGCTCTCACCGTTTTGTTTTCTGTGGAAACCGGGTTCAAATGGCTCTTTCCGGATTACAGGTTGCCGACCCCTGGTCTACAGTGATGCAGATGTTGCAGTGGTACTTCGTGGTTTAGAAAGAGCTGAGCAGGAAAGAGAAGCTGTCAATTTAGTGGCCAGTCTACATCCCTACCCTCACAAGATTGTGGATACACTTGGCAGAAATGAGCTTCCTCCAAAAGGTGGTTGGCTTCTCCCTGAGAGAGAGGGTGATGAGTGCAGTTACTCAGGAGGGGCTCAGAATAGGGCTGCTGCCAATTGAGGTGATTGGGGCATCTGACCAGGATGCCTCCCGGGCACCTCTTGGGTCAAGTGTTCCAGGCATGTCCTACCATTAGGAGGCACACTGGGCAGACCCAGGACATGCTGGAGAGATTATATCTCTCGGCTGGCCTGGGAGTCCCTCCGGATGAGCTAGAGGAGGTGGCTGCTGCCCCTCATGACCTGGCCCAGGATAAGTGGGAAAAAATGGATGGATGGATGTTGTTTAAAGTTATTTCAGTGACCATTTTGTTTTGTTTTTTCTTTCTTTAACAGAATAGTACGTGCAATTTTGTCCTTCGGCCCACCCACATCTACCTTGTGGTTTACAATAAGTTGCACAACTTCTCAACAGCAACAATCACTTTCACTCTGTGTGTGTGTGTGTGAGAGTTTTCTCCGCACTCTGACTCTATGGAAGGTCATCAGGGATGGGTTCTGCAGCGGATAGTGATGCAGATTGTACGGCATCATGAGGTTTATAAAAGCAGGAGGATTTTCAGATGATCAGTCCCTCCATCTGCAGCAGAACTACTACCACAACACAATGGGTAAGACTCCATTTTTTGGCATCATTTGTGTGTTTCTTCTTTTTTTAATTGAGCTGATTTCAACCACCTTCCACAGCCTGTAAATTCTGTAGCTCCAACATTTAGTTATCTGCAGTTTACCACAGATGTTTCTGCTTGAACAAATCAGAATGATTTCATTGTAAATTCATGGAAACATTTAGAGTATTCATAGTCATTGTTTCTTTATAAAAAGCCATCGGGTTTGTTCATGTTGTACATCATGCAATAGTCTGAATTTTCCCCTTTAGGAAATTCTCCGCCTCTTCCTCGTCCTAGTAAGTAACACATATAACTACAGGACACCAAATCCATGGGAACATTTAGGCCCCTTTACACACTATTTCAAAAATGAAAACGGCGTCGTTTTGATGCGTTTTGCCCTTCCGTTTACACGACAACGGAGTGAAAACGATGTGTTTCGGAGTGGAGCGTTCTCATGTAAACGCTTTAAACCGGGGTGATTTAAACGGGTGACTCGCACATGCGCACTATGGTTGCGACGGCCACAATTTTCCGCTCATGCGCAAATTGATAAACAGTACTCCCAGATTCACGGGCGCTTCTTGTGTTTTTCTTGTGCTTTTACCGTTTTGTAATTCAGCGTTGTGTGCAGCAGCGATCCAACCTCATCACCCACACAAACCCTCTCACATTGGCCGTTTTGTAAGTAATGAACTATTTGCCGCGTTTCCTACTGTGTCCCTCCACGCACGCACGTCTCGCGTAAACAAGCTTTGCAAAGAGAAAACCAACACCAACTTGTGGCCTGGCGTGGGAACTACATCGCCTTCATCGTTTCACGTGTCATCGTGTAAACACAGCGTTTCTGAAACGCTATCGTCTAAACGGAAGGCTGAAACGCATCAAAATGGAAATGGTGTCGTGTAAACGGGGCCTTAGTGTAGTCACAGTGATTATTTCCTTGTAAAATGCAGGTTGTTTCATCTTGCACATGATGTAGCTGCAGTGAGCGCGGTCACTGCTGCGTGTCTTTAGCTTTTTGTCTCCTGCTCTTTGTGTTTTGTCCTGTGTGTTGTTGCTGCGATCTCTGTGCTCCTCTTTTCTCCCCTCTCATTTTAGGAGTTCACTTCCTCTCACGTGTTCATCCACAGCAGCTGGACAATAAAGTTTCCTGTGACCCTGATCCTGCAGCAGATTGCTCTCATTTATTTCCTGCTCTCCTTCAAACAGAAATGAGGCTGCAGAGGTTTGGAGCAGGCAGAGAAACAGAGTTTGTGCTCCACCTTCTGCCAGCATGCTGAGCTAATGATTAGCTGGTGTTGGTCTCCAAACACTCTCTCACTCTCCTCTCAGCGTGTTCACCATAAAGTGAACAGACACCGAGGAGAGCAGCAGAAGAGCTCATTCAGGAGCTCAGCTGCAGATGAACTGAGCTCACATTAAAGTAGCTCCTGCTTACCTTTAGATGAAGCTGCAACTCTTTCCAAACACACAGAGGTCAGCGAGCACAGACCCGCGCGTTTCACAGCAGACCCACTTCCGGTCAATCCTACTGAACCGGAAGTGGCTGCGATTGAGCCGGAAGCGCAGCAGGGGGCGCTCCAGAGTCGAGTCTGAGCTCCCAAAGAAATTAGTCCAAATCCGTCCTTCCTCCTTTTCCTGATCACTTTACCTTCTGAACGTGCTCGCAGGCGAGAGGGGTTAGATCTGGAGATAAGGTTCGGTTCTGCACGGTGAGGACGGTAACTAATGAATCTGGAATATTGGATTACTGAATGGGTTCCCCAGTGAGACTGAAGGCTGTTGGAAAAAACAAGCAGCCTGTTCCAAAACAACATCTGCATTATCAGGAGTTCGGCTCCCTCGCCGGCCTTGGGCTGGTAATCATATCTCTCCAGGACTATGTGTGACGGTGGCTCTTCCCCTCAGTCCCCTCTGTGATTTGTGAAGCTGGATCTGGTGTACCACGGCCGCTGATGAACTTCGATCACTATCAGCGAACTGTTTTGGCTAGGAGCTGGCATCTGGCTCCACAAAGACCCCACCCTCTCGTCTCCGTCTGCATCTCCTCCTGCCCCCGCCCTTACCCACCATATTGCTATCCTGGCTTTAAATGTGCAAATATGCTTTTGCTGAGGTGGTTTTTTGGGAACCTGGTAGCACCAGATGACTTTTTTTTTAACCTAACTACCCCATGATGTGTTTGTTTCCTTTTCTGGGGACTGATTGTAGCGGCAGCACCAGTGATAAACGGCAGCGGCTGCGGACACACATCTCCCCATGTTAGTCTGTCTGTTCTTCTCTGGATGGCTGTTCCGAACGGAATTTCATTATATTATGATGGAATGTCGTTATGTAATTTGTTGTATAATGATTTATTTCGTTGTATGTGTAATGACAATAAAGTTCTATTCTATTCATGAGGATGGAAAACGTCATGAGGTGAAGGAAAGGAGTGAAGGAGAGTTGATAAGGAGTTAGGAGGCTCAGACTGCTCTGACACTGATTAATAATGTGATGGAGGACGATACGAGTCTGCTGAAGATGGACTTTTAGATGTTTGTCCAGCGTGTTGCTGCAGTGTTGTTTCATGCAGCTCATATCAAAGCAGAGCAGCAGCAGGAACATCTGCCTTCATCACCGAGGCCGTCATTGGAGAGAAGAAGGAGCAGGAAGCCCACAAAGTCACATTCTGTGTTGGTCACATTGGGAGTCGCTGCTCATTCGCTCACATTTCCTCAGTCTTGTGTGTGAGTATACATAATAACTAAAAACTGTTGTTTCCCCTTTTTCTTCCAGAAACTCTTTGAGCGTCTGAGGCTCACTGAAGTCACAGGTCCTGGTGAAAGGGTCAAGAGAGGGGAGATAAAGCTGCTGGATTTTGTCTTTGATGCTCTCAGAGGACACGGTCAGATGTTGGCACCACTCTTTAGCTGGAGGTCACCAAAGACGAGGTCACACTGCTTTAAAAGCAGGGTCTGGCTCCACTCCTGCTGAACAAGTGCTGCTTTTAAAGGCGCTCTTTAAACTGCTCTGTTATCCTGTCAGCTTCCTGCTGCTGCCACTTGATGCACTCTTTTCTTCAGATGTTGAACGGTGACTCTCACCAACCATCCAGATCTGTTCAAACACCAAGACTTTCAGTGACTTATTAGACAACAGGAAGCCACAAATGCTCTGATTTCATAAAACATAAAGTGATTGCCACTTTTTATATCTACAAATGTACTGATACAAACATTTCTCTGAATCAACTTATTTAATAGTTACTGATTTAATTAATAATTCTATATTTTGGTAAGACCAACATCAAATCTTTACACTTTGGGGGAATCATTAACAATTCATTCAGTAACATTAACATTATCATTCGCTCATATTTCCTCTTCCTGTTGCAGAGATGATCCAGGTAACTCCTCCTTCATGAAGACTTTCTGTGACTCAGTCACATTCATTCATGATGAGGCTGCAGCACAGCAACACACACACTAATGCAGCCTGAATGATGGCGAGCCTTCAGCTCACACTGATGCTGTGAGTAAAGCTCCGAGTCTTTGAATGAAGCTCTAAAAATGTGATGTGACTGCAGCAGGTTGATGTTCAGAGTTCAGCTGTGGCTTTAACTCACTCTGAAGGTTCAAACATGTCAGCAGGTTATGGCATCAAATGGAAAACACACTGTTAATGAACATTTCCATCATCTGTGTCCCTCCTCAGTTCTGGCATGTTAGTTCCTTCTTTCCTTGGATGAAGGAAGCTCCAGTGTGTCCTCTGATAAAGGCAGGAATAAAGGAAGCACTGAAGCAGCTTTCCTCAGTATTCACAGGATCTGAGCAGCTCTCATTGTGGCTGCATGCACACACTTCACTGAGCAACCTTCCAAAGCAGCTTTCACTGGACCAGCAGCTATTTAACACTCACTAGACACTATATTAGGTACACCTGTGCAGCTGCATTCTGACACAGAGGTCAGAGGTGAAGGTCAGGCTGCTTTAAAGTGGGTTAGAGCAGCAGAAGACCACAGCAGGGGCCCCTGCTGTCAGCTAAGAACAGCAAACTGAGGCTACAGTTCACACAGGCTCAGCAGACGTGGACAACAGAAGATAAAGAACACCTGGAAACACGTCACCTGGTCTGATGAGCCTCAGTTTGTGCTGCAACATTCAGATGGTCAGAATCTGCATCAACAACATGACAGCACGGCTCCATCTTTGGATCAAGAGTTCAGGCTGATGGTGCTGTGATGGTGTGGGGAGGTTTTCTTGGCCCACTGTGGGCCCCTCAGTACCAGCTGAGCATCACTGAAACACCACAGCCTACCTGAGTGTTGTTGCTGAGCACGTCCATCCCTTTAGGAGCTCAGTGCACCATCTTCTGATGCTGCTCTCCTCAACATTACAGTGAGTTCACTGAATCGGCCTCCACAGTCAGCAGAGCTCCAACAGAGCACCTTTGGGATGTGGGGAACAGGAGGTTCACAGCATGGATGCAGCTGACAGACCTGCAGCAGCTCTGTGATGCTGTCATATCAGGATGGAGCAAAGTCCTATTGAAACTCAGAAGAAGCAAATTTATGGAAAAAGTTGCAAAGCTGCAGGAAAACTGTGAGTGAAGATGAAGAAAGGAAAAACAAACAGACAGACATCCAAAACTATAGCATTTTTAATCTTTAGCCTTTCATAAACACTTTGATTTGCAGCTTTGTACAAACACAGCTGTGATATGAAGAGAGCAGCTATTATTCTTAATGCAGAGTCGTGTTGGTTCATATGTGAATGATGTGATGATGGAAACTTTAGCTGGAGCTCAGTTTGGTTCCAGTTGTTCTCACAGTGACTTTGTTTCATGTTTGTCCCTCAGCTTTGAGCTGCTCTCACTCTCAGTGTCAGTTTCTCTACAATCAATGAGTGTTATTGATCAGGGGCCAGTTCAGAGCTGATCAGCAGGAACATCTGACACACTGTTGCTGTCCACGCCTCTGTGACTGTCTCTGTCTCAGCAGCTGAGCCTGAGACCTCATTTAGATTCAGACGTCCCAGAATCCCCTGCAGCAGTGGCTCCTCAGGCTGCTGCTGTTCACTCATCTGCAGTAAATCCAATGGAGCCCTAGATGGAGACAAACACACACAGATGAACACACAGCAGTCACTGGTTTGTGACTGCAGATCAAATGTATTCATAAATGTCTTACTGGACAGATTTGACACAAAGGACCTTTGACCCCTGTAGATACCGATATTTGGATATCGCCAATACCGATACAAATCCTAGCTTTTTTGTATTATTATTATTATTATTATTTTTATCTTTTTTTTTTTGAGGAATCCAGGGGGGTCATCAGTGACTTTGTTGGCTGGTGTGAGAACTCCAAATCAACACCAGCAAGACAAAAGGAGATGGCCATAGACTTCAGGAGGAAGCCACCCCCTACAGCACTGGTGAGCATCCAGGGAAAGGACATGGAGACAGTCTCTCTTACAGGTACCTGGGTGTTCACCTCAACATCAAGCTGGACTGGACTACAAACACAGACGTCCTGCATAAGAAGGGCCAGAGTCGACTCCACCTGCTGAGGAGACTGAGGTCCTTCGGTGTCTGCAGGACTCTGTTAATGACCTTTTATGACACAGTGGTAGCATCTGCCCTTTTCTATGCAGTGGCTTGCTGGGGGTGGGGGGGTGCACCGAAAGGGACAGGAGCAGGATCGACAAACTGGTGCAGAAGTCTAGCTCTGTGCTGGGATGTCCTCTGGAGTCTGTGATGGTGGTGGGTGAGAGGAGGATGTTAGCAAAGCTGACATCCATCATGGACCCCCCCATCACCCTCTGCATGAGGCCGTGGGTGAGCTGAGCAGCTCCTTCAGTCAGAGACTGAAACATCCTCGCTGCAGGAAGGAGCGTTTTCACAGGTCATTGATCCCAACAGTAGTTAGACTGTATAACACATCATGATGTCATGAGTCACTTGGACACTTTGCCTCCTCTGCATCACTTTATCCATACAGTCCATGTACACTGCTCAAAAAAATAAAGGGAACACTTAAACACGACAATATATCTCCAAGTAAATCAAACTTCTGTCCACTTAGGAAGCAACACTGACTGACAATCAATTTCACATGCTGTTGTGCAACTGGAATAGACAACAGGTGGAAATTATTGGCAATTAGCAAGACACACTCAATAAAGGAGTGGTTCTGCAGGTGGGGACCACAGACCACTTCTCAGTACCTATGCTTTCTGGCTGAAGTTTTGGTTACTTTTGAATGTTGGTGGTGCTTTCACACTCGTGGTAGCATGAGACGGACTCTACAACCCACACAAGTGGCTCAGGTAGTGCAGCTCATCCAGGATGGCACATCAATGCGAGCTGTGGCAAGAAAGTTTGCTGTGTCTGTCAGCGCAGTGTTCCCCAGACCTGAATCCGATTGAGCACATCTGGGACATCATGTCTCGCTCCATCCACCAACGTCACATTGCACCACAGACTGTCCAGGAGTTGGCGGATGCTTTAGTCCAGGTCTGGGAGGAGATCCCTCAGGAGACCATCCGCCACCTCATCAGGAGCATGCCCAGGTGTTGTAGGGAGGTCATACAGGCACGTGGAGGCCACACACAATACTGAGCCTCATTTTGACTTGTTTTAAGGATGTTACATCAAAGTTGGATCAGCCTGTAGTGTGTTTTTCCACTTTAATTTTGTGTGTGACTCCAAATCCAGGCCTCCATTGGTTAATAAATTTGATTTCCATTGATTTTTGTGTGATTTTGTTGTCAGCACATTCAACTTTGTACAGAACAAAGTCTTCAATGAGAATATTTCATTCATTCATTCAGATCTAGGATGTGTTATTTGAGCGTTCCCTTTATTTTTTTGAGCAGTGTGAGCAAGAACCCCTCATCAATATAATCTGATCTGATTGTAGCTTAAAACCTTATTTATGCTTTTTTTTTTTTAAATTAGTTTATTTGACAGGGACAGTGTACATTAATTAACATTACTGTAAATACACCAGAATTAGCCAAAAGGCTATTTTTCATCTGTTGTCCCTGGACAGATCTTAAAATCGTCTACCTAAAAAAACAACAAGAGGATTACAGTGAACGAATATAAAAAGAGCAAAAAAAACAGATTATAATTCTTCAAATCCTGTTGAAAAAAACCAGAATCCAGGTTAACTATAATACAGACATTAGGTTAAAAAATTATACTTTTAAATATCCTTTTTTTCTTTGCTCACGTGCCTCGTGTGCTGGCATGGAAAGGGGCCCACTGACATTGACAGTGCACAGGGCCCAGAATTTGCTGCTACGCCCCTGCTCCCAGGTGTAGCTGCAGCGGTCACTGCTGCGTGTCTTTAGCTTTTTGTCTCCTGCACTTTGTGTTTTGTCCTGTGTGTTGTTGCTGGGATCCCCGTGCTCCTCTTTTCTCTCCCCTCACATTAAAGTCACATTAAAGTTAGCTCCTGCTTACCTTGAGATGACGAGCTGCAGGATGAAGCTTCAACACAACTCCTGATTCCAAACTTGAAGATTTTCAATGAAGTCATCTCCAAAGTTGATCATGCTTCTGAGCGCGCTCAAAATCAGCGTGTCAACATCCTCGTGAGTTTCGATTTCCTCGCTGTAGTTCTTCACAGGAAAGATGCAGTTCATTGGGATTCCCAGCGCAGAGCTGAACTCTTTCATCTGAATGTTAGAGAAACACCACATTACATTCAGGCTTTTCTGCTCTATCATCACGTTTCTGTAGAGACTCACAGATGCTCACCTTCTTTTTCAGGTGTTTGCTCTCATACACATTCTTCAGGTCTTTCTGAGTTTCAGGACAGGCCTCATCAATTTTGGTAATGATTGCCATTTGAGGAATCCCTGAAAACATCGTGTAAAACCATGAAAATCTTTATTTTCCTGGTTCCTTTCTGCTCTTTTGTTTCTGCAGCCCTACCTGTTTGAGGCTTAAACATGGTGAAAAAATAAGATTGATCATCATGTTTGAGCCATTTCCTTTGAAATGACCATTTTCTTTATAATTTCTGAACAGCAATAAAGTCTCAGACTTGGTGACTTGTTTCCCCCATACTATATACTGAAAATAAATAAATAAATATACTTCCAGTACTTCACATACTCAAAAATGTCTGAAAACTGGCCAAATGTTTGACTTGATTTATCTTGGATTCTTTTTTTTACAAGTGGCCAACAAACAGTCTTAAATTGTTCAAACTGTTCTGTTCATCAAACTGAAAGCATATCTAGCAGAACTGTGAGTGTACAGATGAGCTGCTGCTCTTCCTGATATGATCACTTACCCAAGTCACTGGCTGCCTGTCTGATGCTGCTCATCTTTTCCAGAACCGAGTCCTTAATTTCTGATGCGTTGGCAGAATGAATACAGACCAGAACATGAACTTTGTCATCTGCAGAGGGGGTCCGGTTGTAGCCGGGATCTTCTTCTGACAGTGCTGGGTTAAACTGGAAACCAGTGAAAAATGATTAAGTCAATATTTTAAGGATTTTAAAAGTACAGGAGATGATCTGTTTAATGGTTGCAGGGTGTTTGGAATAGCAGATAGAAGCTGCTTATTTATGTCATGTCATACATAAAGCTCTGTATTCATGATGCTATTACAACTACAATTTGGTGCTGATCACTGATTTCATTTGGGGATTTTACTGCTGCTTTACTAAATGTTCAGTAACTCTGCAGCGAGGACTCAAGTTAGCAGCTGTAGTGAGTACTAGAACCAGTCTGATGAAAACATCTGAGTCCACACAGATCACAGCCCTGACAGGTTTTCACTGAATAAAATGACTGATGTACCTTGTGACCTTCCCTCACGTGGCCTCTCATGGCCAGTTTGATGTCGTCAGGATGAACACCAGCATTAGTCCCCTCCACCAGACCCATGATGTCATTGAAGACCAAAGGGTAACATACAGCCGAGCTTCCTCTTCCTGTTTTTAATTTGTGAGTTTGATACTGAAACAGAAACAGATTTTGGTTTATTGACAGTGAAGACTTTTATGTACCTCCTTTTTTTTTCTGTACTCTCCCAACAATTAGCTGTTTGCCTTTGTTCAGATAAGGATTCATTTCTTAGACCAGAAAAAAGGTCTTGAATAATCAGGCCCCATCTTATCTCAAAGACCTCATAGTACCATATCACCCCAACAGAGCACTTCGCTCTCAGACTGCTGGCTTACTTGTGGTTCCTCGGATACTTAAGAGTAGAATGGGAGGCAGAGCCTTCAGCTTTCAGGCCCCTCTTCTGTGGAACCAGCTCCCAGCTTGGATTCAGGAGACAGACACCCTCTCTATTTTTAAGATTAGGCTTAAAACTTTCCTTTATGATCAAGCTTATAGTTAGGGCTGGATCAGGTGACCCTGAACCCTCCCTTAGTTATGCTGCTATAGGCCTAGACTGCTGGGGGGTTCCCATGATGCACTGTTTCTTCTCATTCACCTTATTTACTTTGTTTCTACCCCACTCTGCATTTAATCATTAGTTATTATTAATCTCTGTCTCTCTTCCACAGTGTGTCTTTTGTCCTGTCCCCCCCCCCCTCACAGCAGATGACTGCCCCTCCCTGAGCCTGGTTCTGCTGGAGGTTTCTTCCTGTTAAAAGGGAGTTTTTTCCTTCCCACTGTTGCTCATAGGGGGTCGTTTTGACTGTTGGGTTTTCTCTGTAATTATTGGAGGGTCTTCAACTTTCACCTACATGGATTGAATTAACTGAAAAGTAGGACACTCTTGAAAAAGAGATTTTAATCTCACTGTGTTTTTCCTGGTTAAATAAATAAAAAATAAGTTAATGTCCCAGAAACAGATTCAAGTCTTATATTTTACCAGCTTGCACTTCTTGCATGAACACATTTTTAAATAATGTAAAATATCGTTTATTATCGTTATCAAGAAAATTACAGAAAATATGGAGATATTATTTTTTTGTCAATATCGCACACCCCTAATTTGGACTCATTTCTTTGGGAGCTCAGACTCGACTCTGGAGCGCACCCTGCTGCGCTCCCGGTTCAATCGCAGCCACTTCCGGTTCAGTGAGATTAACCGGAAGTGGGTCTGCCGTTAAGCGCGCGGGTCTGTGCTCGCTGACCTCTGTGTGTTTGGAAAGAGTTGCAGCTTCGTCCCAAGGTAAGCAGGAGCTACTTTAATGTGAGCTCAGTTCATCTGCAGCTGAGCTCCTGAATGAGCTCTTCTGCTGCTCTCCTCGGTGTCTGTTCACTTTATGGTGAACACGCTGAGAGGAGAGTGAGAGAGTGTTTGGAGACCAACAGCAGCTAATCATTAGCTCAGCATGCTGGCAGAAGGTGGAGCACAAACTCTGTTTCTCTGCCTGCTCCAAACCTCTGCAGCCTCATTTCTGTTTGAAGGAGAGCAGGAAATAAATGAGAGCGATCTGCTGCGGGATCAGGGTCACAGGAAACTTTATTGTCCAGCTGCTGTGGATGAACACATGAGAGGAAGTGAACTCCTAAAATGAGAGGAGAGAAAAGAGGAGCACAGAGATCCCAGCAACAACACACAGGACAAAACACAAAGAGCAGGAGACAAAAAGCTAAAGACACGCAGCAGTGACCGCTGCAGCTACACCTGGGAGAGCAGCTACAAATTCATCTGCGCATCTACATCGTTATGTACGGTTCAGTGTGTGCAGGGACGTGTGGACTACATGGTGCCTTTAAGGACACCTCGGAAACTCAGGAATCTGTTTACTAAAAGTCATCAAGTGTCGTCATGAAATATTTAACTTTTCCTTTGTTAACAGAAACACAGCTGTCATCATTTTCTTACTCTTTTTGATGCAGCATTTTAAATAATTCAGTACAAACATTGTAACAATGAAATGGGTTACACATAGGGCTGCTACTAAAGATTATTTTGCTTGTCAAATAATCTGTCAATTTTTTTTTTGTCAATTAGTCGATTAGTCAGCATTTATTTCAACCTTAGCTCACCTGGTCAATCCTGCCCACCTGTTAACAACACTTTGTTGTCTCTTCTCTTCTCTTGAAATAATGACCCATAAAAATTTGAGTTTGAAACTAATCCAATATATTTAACATTGGATTAGTTAGGGATTATTTTTACTCAATGAATAATTTTTTTAAAGTAAACTCCAGTAAATTAATTAATAAACAGTGGATCAACCAAATAATAAACAATTAAATAATACACTAGACAGAGTGCTAGACTAACTTCTCTGTCTGAGTGCCACAGTATGTATAATTAAAACATTACCAATGTCACCATGTTTTTTTTTTTATTAATCTGGACAAGATTGCTCTGTATGACAAATTAAAACATCAGGAAGATGATGTGTTTCATGGCTCCATCGCAGCTGAGAGGAATGTGGGTCATGAAAAACCAGCTTGAACAAGACTGAGTGACGAAGGTCAACTCACAGCGCCCAGAATTTGTTTATGTTTAGATAAGTGGCTATATGAAGTAGGGCTGCATAAAACGATTATTTTAGTAATCGAGTATTCTATCGATTATTCCATCGATTAATCGAGTAATCGGATAAGAAATACTTTCTTTATTAACAGTTTATCTGCATATTTTAACTTCCGTACTGCAGTTTTTCTCCCTGTGAACAAACAGCGGTGGATGGAGCAGCTACAAAGTTCTCTTTTCTTCACCTTAACACTTGCTGATCAGGTGCTTGATGAAGGACCTCCAGCTGTTTCACAGATTTAATGGTGGTTACTAAAAGAAAAAGCTGCTGTTTTGGACGCTGGAAAAACGTTACCTTTTGCACTACTTGAGCTCACCGTCACAGCTTCGCCTCTTTGCGCTTGCGCAGTTCAAACCGCTGCCTGCTATGAGTGTTTTGAAAAACTAGTGGCTGCGGGAGCCATGGCGCATGTGTGAGTAATGTTGTAATGCTTTGTATTCACAAGCATTCTCGAAAATACGTTTCTACTGCAGGTCTATATTTAGTCACTAATAAGGGATTAAAGTATAAAAAATATTTTGACGGAGCCCCTCGGGTCTGGGGGGGCGGGCCTTCCGGTACCGAGCCATTGCTAGTGCTAATGGCCTGCGCTCGCTAGCAAAACCAGTTCTGGTAGCTACAGCTGAAGTAAATACAAAAATAACAGCTGAAATTCTCAGCGAGCACAACACACACAGGCACACAGAGAGCAGTGGAGGCGTGGAAATGAATATCAGCGATAGTTGCCACCCGTCCTGTAAAGTATGGAACCCCGCATGTTACGGAGCCGTATTCCACGGAGTCCCGTAACATACGGGGTTCTGTATTTTACAGACAGGTGGCAACTCTAGCGATGATCCACTCTGTGTTAAAGGAAATCCATCGCAGCGACGGAGAGCTTTTTAGAATGTGTGCGTGTGTGTACGTGAGTGATTCACACTCCTTTCCAGTAGGTGGCGGTAATGCAGTTCTATGTTGGTTTGCCAGCCACCAATAAACCCACAAAAAAACGACGGAGCACTAATGCTGCTAATGCTAGTGAGGAGCGCCGCTTACACCGAGACAGCTGAGCGCTGCAGAGTTTAAACGAAGCATCGACACAGTAAATTTGTGTCGATAAATTTTTAGAATCGAGTTAATCGATGAATCGTTGCAGCCCTAATATAAAGATATTATGGTTATTGGGGTAATTGTCCTGCTGGAAGACCCATGACCTTGAACACAAACCCAGCCTTCTGACACTGGGTCCTACATTGTGACTAGGGCTGGGCAATATATTGATTTTTAAAAAAAAAAATATAGATATATATGTGGCCCGTTAATCATGCAGGAAGCGACTGGATAGCAGTGTTCCCAACGTAGTGGCTTTGTTGCTAGATTTAGTGGCTTTTCAGATGCTGGTCACTAGGGACAAATTTATCGACTTTTTCCGGTGAAGTCGGAGAGTTTTGGAAACCTGAAATCTTCTGTTGTCACTGTCCGTTCGTACTCTGTCATTGCCTGGACCCCCAAGAGTCCCTGCTGCAGGTAAGAGAGCGCCGCCATATGCAGCAGAAGTTGGTTTGTACCGTAAGTCACGTGACCTTAATAGCAGAAGTGGGTCTTTTATGTGTACTTGCAGAGGCTGCATTGAGCGGGTGGGCCCGTTGCTGTCGTACGTCAGCACATACGTCTATGGATTTACTGAGATGGCTAAAATCCTGCAGATGGAATTTTGTTCCCTCAGTCTGTCACAGTACTGTTGTACATGAGTACACACAGGAGGAAGTACTTTCCAGTGAAGTAGACTTCACCAGACTGGCTTTTTAAAGAATCAGTCAGCCTTTTGCTATTTTTGTTCTGTATCTTTTCTATTTACATTTTAATAGCACAGCTGTGAGTCTTCATAGAGGGAAAAAAGGCATTAATTTATTTGAGGAGCATTATTGTTTAAATATACCAATAGCTGATTTTTGAGCAATTTATCATGTACATCTACAGCTGAACATTAATAAAAGTGTCTGTGTGACATTTGGGACATGTAGCTTTGACTCTGAGCTATTACTTTTGGCCCATATCGCCCAGCCCTAATTGTGACCCATAATCTTTGGTAATGGTTAGATTTCATGATGCCTTGCACACAGTTAAGGAATCCAGTGCCAGAGGCAGCAAAACATCTTTGAACCTCCGCCATATTTGACTGCAGGTACTGAGTTCTTTTCTCTGTCGGCCTCGTTCTGTTTTCGGTAAACACTAGAATGATGTGCTTTACCAAAAAGCTCCATCTTGGTTTCATCTGTCCACAGGACATTGTCCCAGAAGGATTTTGGCTTACTCACGTACATTTTGGCAAACTGCAGTCCAGCTTTTTTATGTCTCTGTGTCAGCAGTGGGTCCTCCTGGGTCTCCTGCCACAGTGTTTCCTTTCATTCAAATATCGATAGTTGGCGCTGACAGTGACACACCCTGAGCCTGCAAGACAGCTTGAATTTCTTTAGAAGTTGATTGGAGCTGCTTATCCACCATCTGGACTATCCTGCGTTGCAACCTTTCATCAGTTTTTTTCTTCCGTCCACATCCAGGCAGGTTAGCTACAGAGCCGTGGGCTATAAACTTGTTGATTATGTTGCACACCGTGGACAAAAGAACATCAACAGGTTTTCTGCAGGGTAGTAAAAGGTAGTAAATCAAATGAGCTCAAATTAAGGCTATTAAAAGGTAGTAAAAGGTAACAAACAGAATTTGATTTGGTAGTAAATTTTTCATCACCCCTTCAATATATTTTGACTTTTCCATTGATGCAGGTTTTTTGTTTTAAGTTCGTTTAACTATAAGATCTGTATAAAAATATAACTACTCAGCAGGACCTGAGCTGATAGTGACAGTATATAGACTCGATTGGTTCCGCGGTCTGATCTGCTGTGCGCATGCGTGTTAGACTAGTGAGTCTAAACATAGACTCACTAGTCTATGTTTAGACTAGTGAGTCATTTAGCACCTCATTGTGGGAAAATGTAAGTTTTCACAACTTTGGCTTGATGACCCGGCATTCAAAGACTGGCTTAACCCTCTGGAGTCCACGGACATGCCGGGGCGTCAAAATGACATCGCCGATTTGAGATGACGTAGTATTGGGACACTGCGGCCCCTGTCCTCCATTTCAACATGAAAGTGCAGACTTCAAACTGTGTACCAGTTTTTAAATTACGTTGATAGGCCAAGTAAAACCAGAGTTATGCCCAATAATTTATGCCATGCTTTTGCCTGTATATTGTCCTCACCTTCGATGCGCGTTTTGTGCAGAAATTCGCTAACAGGAAGTGCCTGCTAATAAAAACAAAACAAAATAATTCCTGACAACCCCTTTCCTATTGGTGGAAAAATGCAGCATATCAACCAATCAGAAAATTATGCGGTAACACGATGCATTTGGGTGCATTTGGCTCCTGAGGAGCAGGTGAAAAAGTGGTAAAAGAGAAACATTACTGGCAGGTTTTGCCTGTGATGGGCCCCTCAGTCTTGTGGAGGACACAAACTGTTTTTGAAGTGGCATAAAAAATTTGTGTAGCATCTTAATGTGAGTCCTGATTGCTCTGCAAATAGTTGTACACAAAAAGCCTGAGGCCTTTCCTGCATTTTAATGTGAATAATTGTATTTAACTTTATTATTTACTATATTTTTACACAAGTTCTGAAAATGTACAACTTTTATTTGCATTTTAATTGTAAAAATAATTTGTTAAGCATGTTTCTGATTTTAAAGTGAAAAAAACAAATTTTTTCTACTTGGATTTTATGTTTTTATATGATTATAAGTCCAATGCATTAATACAGTATGTAAAAATGAAAGAATAACTATACAGTCACACACATGAGCTGGTGCTGAAAAAAATGATACCAAACAAGGCAGGGTAAACAGTTTCTGAGGTCAACTATAGTCATATAGTCAAATGTGGCCAAATATACCCCGGACCCCAGAGGGTTAAGCCGGTCATGGGGAATGATCGAGAGGCGTTTTGTAAAGTGTGCAGAAAAAATATAAATTTGACCTGAAATGGTGTGACGGCGATCAAATCACACCGAGCATCCACCGTTCACCAGGAGCCGATTTGCGTGCGTGTTGAGCAGATCCCTATTTTGTTTTTTGGTGCTACACAAAGCACTGAAACTGCAACCTCAAGGTCAGCTACGAGCACAAGTATCACTGTCACACCTCAGCAGCAAACCAGTATTCCAAGATTTTATTGGAAAATAAATCATCGGCTTGTGAAACTTGAGTTTATTTATATTCTTAAAACAAATTTCCTGAGTCTTCTTGAAATGCGTTTTGAATGTTAATGTGTATGAGGTCTTAGTCAAGATAAAGTTTTGTCTTCAGTGAGAGATGGGCGATCATCTTACATGGCTTAGTGCTGTGAATCCACCGCTACCCCAAAAAAGGCTGCTGCTCGATTTCGTGCTGGTATTAAAAATATTGTAAAGGTAGTAAAAGGTAGTAAAATGAACTCTAGGATTCCTGTATTAACCCTGATCAAGATCTCTGGAGATGGACTTGCAACCTTGAGATTGTTGATATTTTTCCACACTTTGGGTTCTCAAGTCCTCAGACAGTTCTCTTCTCCTCTTTCTGTTCCCCGTGCTTAGTGTGGTACACACAGACACACAATGCAAACATTGAGTCAACTTCTCTTTCTATTTGGGTTCAGGTGTGATTTCTTTTTTATATTGCTCACACCTGTTACTCACCACAGGTGAGTTTAAACCAGCATCTAATGGTTGAAACAAAGTTTTTTACCCACAATTTTGAAAAGGTGGCAACAATAAGGTCAACTATAGTCATATAGTCAAATGTGGCCAAATATACCCCAGAGGGTTAAGCCGGTCATGGGGAATGATCGGTAGTCTGAAGAAGGGCAGTGCAGCCCGAAACGTTACTTTTTGAAATATGGATTAAAATATTTCCAGGAGCTTGTTGGTGTGCAGACCTCCTCCTTTTTCATTGAGTTCTGTTCGGATCCAGCACCCAGTTTTTTTTGTGGATGTGCGTGTTTCTCTTTTAACAATTCTGTCTGGCCCATTTTTGGAGTTTAGCATAAAATTATATGGATTTTGGCTTTTTTTCCCCTCTTTTTTTTTTGTGTTTTTCCAAAACACACAAAGGAAATGAACATGTGCATAACAGAACATGTGATTGCATTTTCTGGAAGAAATACTTCATTTTCTGGAAAATTTTCAGTGGTGCGAACATTCACTGTTTGTACCCCACTCTGCATTTAATCATCAGTTATTATTAATCTCTGTCTCTCTCCCCCCTCAGCAGATGACCCCCCCTCCCTGAGCCTGGTTCTGCTGGAGGTTTCTTCCTGTTTAAAGGGAGTTTTTCCTTCCCACTGTCACCAAGTGCTGCTCATAGGGGGTCGTTTTGACTGTTGGGTTTTCTCTGTATTATTGTAGGGTATTTACCTACAATATAAAGCACTTGGAGGTGACTGTTCATTGTGATTTGGTGCTATATAAATAAAATTGAATTGAATTAATAGAAAATAAAATGAGTAGAGTCAAGCAGGTAGTTGTGGAAAAGAGGCACATGAGGGATCCAGTGTTTACTTGGGTCAGAGTGACATACAATTCATCCTCAGTCAGTGTGAGTCTGTGTGTGTCTGCCAGTTTGTTATGAGCGCACTGACTCCACAGAGACTTTAGATCAGGATGCACCAACTACACCTGTGCTCCAGGTGGTGAACCTGATGGAGCAGAACAGGAGGAGCTACTCGGCTGTGGAGTCTCCAGTTGTCTTTGTTCCCAGCAGAGTAGAATCCAAACCTCACTATCAGCTCTCCTTCCAGGAACGATGAGGCTGATTTTCTGCTGTTTTTCACTTTGTGCTCCAAATCTCATGAGGTTCAGATGGAGCACCAAACTGCAGGTATTCAGTCAGTGGAGGTGCAGCAGTGCAGTTTCTCAGCAGTGGTGTTAACTGGAGGTTGACACACTGACTGAAGACAGTTAATCTGAGTGGATCTGAACTTTCCGTCTTGACATTTTCCATCTTGCTCTGACTGCAACTGTAACAACACTGATTCCAGCAGGATGTGTACAAAGCATTTTGACAGACACACAAAGCTGGACAGCTTTTGTACAGCTAATAAAGATCTGTTCTCCTGCAGCTGATCATCAGGAGGAGGAGAGTCTGACGGAGCAGCAGAGGAACATTTTCAGCCTCTACAGAGGAAACAATGAGTTCAACACAACAGGTGAGAAAAATCTCAGTGTTACACTATTATTGAAACTGTGTGACTTCATCAGCTGCTGTTGGTTTGGTTTATTATGGTCCCAATTAGCACTGAAGTTACAACAAGACCAAATACAAAGGTCACATTTTAACAGGACACTGAAACAAAGACATTAATAATCAAGATTCAGATCAAACTAGGGCTGCAACGGTTCCTCGAGTAACTCGAATAATTCTATTATAAAAAAGTTTCACCTGGATTATTAGTATTGAAGTTCTCCATCTTCTTCTACTTCTTCTTGTGGGTTTAATGGCAGTGTGCTGGACTGAAGCGTGGATCAGGAGTTAGGATAAAACCCTCAGATTCTAAAAAGTTACTCGGGTAATCGATGGAATAATGGATAAAATACTCGATTACTGAAGTAATACATAGTTGCAGCCCTAATGAAATTTGCAACATATCATAAGCCAATGCATCACCTTCCCACATAAGAGCAGCAGGATTCTGCCAAGTTTTCTGTTTTTTTTTTTTAATTTGATATCGTGTTTTAATTTTTGTACAGTGCTTTGTGACTTTTTTCTGTGAAAAGCGCTATATAAATAAACTTTACTTACAACAATCGCTTTACCACCTGAATCCTGTTGCACATGATTTTTTTCTTAAAGCGATACACGCACCAATACAGGGTTTCACTCTTGTGCACTTGGCACAGTGCTGACGCATCACTGTTGTTCATCCCATCACTAGGAAGAGACATCATCTTGCTGGGAATCGTTTTTTTTTTTTTTTTTTTTTTTTATAAAGGCCTTTCATAGCTCCACTGGTACTTAAAACTAATGTTTGACTATGGCTTTGTGAATACAAGTAGGGCTGCAACTATTAATTATTTAAGTAATTGAGTATTATATCAATTACTCCATCAATTAATCAAGTAATCAGATAAGAAATAATTTTTCGTTTTAACAGTTCATCTGCAGATGTTTCTCAGTGTGAAACAAGAAGGATGGAGCAGCTACAAAGTTCTCTTTTGTTCATGTTGCTGATCAGGTGGTTGAAGGACCTCCAGTTGTTTTCCGGTTGCTCACCATCTCAGTAACGGCTCCGCCTCTTTGTGCTTGCTGTGCGTGTGCAGACAGACTGCACATAAAACAGCTGCTGCTGTGTTTTTGTTGAAAAACTGGGGGCTTCATGAGCTTAATGCTGTAATGCTTTTTATTCACAAGCATCCTCCAAATTAAGTTTCTGCTGCAGGTCTATTTTTAGTCACTAATCAGGGATTAAAGCATAAAAAACATTTTGACGGAGCCCCTCGGTACTGAAGGGGGTGGAGAGGGGGGGCCTTCAGGCACCAAACAAACCCTACTCCTAATGGCAGCCCCCGCTAGCAAACTGTGGTTATAGCAAACTGTTCTGGTGGCTACAGCTGAAGTAAAGAAAAAGTAACAGCTGACATTCTGTGCACAGCGAGCACAACACACGCGTGCGCCGCGCACCCACGTTCACGGCTCACACTCACATTACAGAGCTGTGCTGTGAGTGTGTGCACACACACTCACAGCACCTCGGAGACACCCGAGTTGCAGAGTTAAAACAAAACATCAAAGCAACAAATTTGTGTCGAGGATTTTTAATAATAGAATTGAGTTACTCGTGGAATTGTTGCAGCCCTGAGATTTGCATTAAATTTTTTTAATTTGTGTATTAAAATACATGAAGGCTGGTATTTACCTTTCATGCTGGGATATTTCTTTTGTTGAATTGAAAGCCTGAAATTTTCATTTGATCTTCATTTTTCCTCTTACTTCTCCTCGCATTCATGCTGGTTTTCATTTCGATTCCTGTAGCCCGCGAAATCAAGCGCAGGCACGACCGTAGCAGATCAAACGTGCGGTGAAATGATACAAGCGAAAGCGGCGATAATAGCAGAGACCTAGCCGGGGTGGAGTCGGTGGGGTGCGCTCCCGTTTGCTAAATGAAGTGACCGAAATTGAAGCAGTGAAACCCTCAGCCTGGCGCAAGGGCGTCTCAGCAAGGCACAGCGCCTGGCAGTTGACTGCTAGCTGGAACACTGCATCATTTTCATTGAACAGTATTTGATCTATGTCATTTTCATTACTGTTATGATTACACATTTCATGTTTTAAGTTCAGCACCATGGAGCTTGTCTGTCAGTGTGATGAGAAACTGAGAGCAAGCTCATATTTGCTTTGTTTATTATAAAATACATGGTAAATGGACTAGTTCTTATATAGTGCTTTTCTACTCTGTCTGAGCACTCAGACATTCATACCTATTCATACAAGCACTTCCATGATTAACTAAGCTAAGTGCTTTTATTGTCTAACATTGGAGAGCAACTTGGCATGCAGCCTGGAGCAGCCAGGAACTGACCTGCTCTAACTCCTGAGCTACAGCCACCCCAAAACAATATTTACATATAGTACTTGGAAAAGTGTGTGTTTGCTGCCCTTTTATGGCATTCATGTGGCCTGCAGTAGTCCTGTGAAGAATCCTGGATTCATCTTTGACCAGGATGTGTCTGTTAGCTCACAGATAAAACAAGTTTCCAAGATGGCTTTCATCCATTTGATGTGTTGTCCCATCCTTTGGCATTTTGAAGCTGGACTGTTGTGATTTTTTACAATTAGGATGTCCAATTAATACTTTAAAATTGTTTTACATAAATTTCTGTTTCCTCTTTTTTTTCTGCCTGTGCATGGCTGCATGTAATGTGCTATTGTCACCAATAGGTGGTGTAATAGACCTAGTAGATGTTTGGAGGTTACCAAAAAATGTGTAATATTAATGGAGTTTAAAGGTTCAGTTTTTTTAATGACTGCATGTCACTCACTGTCTCTGTTTGTATCTCTGTCACTGCAGGACCAACATGGACCGAGAAGTCAGCGCTATCAGGAGGCTGACAAACCTCACAGAAGGAAGAGGGGAAAAAAATACACCTGTGATCAGTGTGGGAAGGATTTTAGTAGAAAGTTTAACTTAAAAAGTCATGAAGTCATCCACACTGGAGAGAGACTGTTCAGCTGTGACTTGTGTGGAAAATCTTTTACCCAGGCTGGACACTTAAAAACACACCAACTCATCCACAGTGGAGAGAAACCGTACAGCTGTGATCAGTGTGGCAAAGCTTTTACTTGCAGTAGCCATTTAAAGAGTCATCAAGTTACACACTCTGGAATTAAGGCATACGGCTGTGACTTTTGTGGAAAAACTTTCAGCCAGCTAGGGAACAGAAATATACACCTACGCATTCACACTGGACATGATGTGTACCGCTGTGGTCAGTGTGGTAAAAAGTTTACAAGAAACGCACAGTTGCAACAGCACATGTTTACCCACACTGAGGAGAGACCTTATCAATGTGACCAGTGCGGTAAGACTTTTAAAGCTCCACGTTACCTGAAAGCACACCAACAGATCCACAGCAGAAAGAGACTCTACAAGTGCAGTTACAGTGAGGTGTGTATTTGTATTTTGAGCTTGTAAAAATCTGCAATCTGGCCCCGGATAAGGAGATTAAAATGGATGGATGGATCTTGTAATTTTATCCTGATTGTTTGGAATAACTCTGCTCATTAAATTGTGTTCGCATGTTAGCAATTCTACGGCATATACAGGCAGTGCTGGGAGAGTCATCACATTTTTATTTCAGTTATGATTTTTGTATCCATGATCATGAAAAACTACATTATTACTGTTTATAGCTCCAAACATTTATATCATTGGGATATTTAAGTTTCTGGCAGTTTCCTGGTACATCATGGTATTATTATTTTTGCATAAATGGGCCTTCATGTTGGTTTCCAGTGACTCCTTCTTTAGTCAGGTGTCTATAAAGTAAAAATAATTTTATTGTCATAAAATACAACCATAGAACAAATTATCAAAACATTTCTGCTTAATTCCTTGCTTTGAACCACAAATTCTTCTCTGTCCAGGTGAAAACGCCTCACTCGCTTCCTGAGGCGATATCCTGTCTGATACCGTCAATAGAGTCATTTTGTGAATTCATGATGACCTTTTTTTTAGAGAATTCAGTGAAGCCTTTGAACTGATCTGCCAGACCAGACGCCATATCACTGCAGACCAGTGCTCAAACTGCATAGTTATGGCCAATATTTTCTAACTATTTGAAAAGTGTATGTTGGGCGTTATCCCCCCCCCCCATCATACAGTTTGTACGCTTTGGAAAATGTTGATAATTGCGAATGATCCCTAAAAGTTTTCTGACTTTGTACACAAATAAAATTTTAACAGCTTCTCCCCTGGTAGTTATACTTCTACCGTCTTTCTACTTATTTAGTCAGAAATTATAGATCAGAGTTGAGTTCCATGTCGCTCTCTCATAATGTTTCTGCTGCCATGTTAATGTGTTGTGCTCGCAGTGCTGAAAATTTCAGCTGTTATTTTTTCTCTATTTCAGCTTCCAGAATGGATCTTTATAACCGCAGTTTGTTAGCAAGCGCCGCTATTAGCAAACTAGCGATCGTTTGGTACAGGAAGGAGCCCTTCCCTGTCAAAATATTTTTTATATTTTAATCCCTGGTTAGTGACTAAAAATAGAACTGCAGTAGAAACATACTTAGGAGAATGCTTGTGAATAGAAAGTGTTAGAACAATAAGTTCTTGCAGCCCCCAATTTTCCAACAAAAAACACTGATAACACAACAGCAGCAGGCAGCTGATGTGCAGTCTGTCTGCACAAGCGCAAAGAGACCGATCCGTTATGGAGACAGAGATGGAGTGAAAGTAAACGTTTTTAGTGTCCAAAAGAAGCCCCCCCCCCCCCCCCCCCCGCCCCGCATCCTGTAACCACCATTAAACCTTTACTGGGAAATAGCTGGAGGTCCTTCATCAACCACCTGATCATCAAGTGAAGAAAAGAGAACTTTGTAGCTGCTACAGCCACCCCGTTTGTTTCACACAGGGAAAAACTGCAGTACGGAAGATAAAATATGCAGATGAATTGTTAATACGACAAAAGGATTTTTATCTGATTACTTGAGTAATTGATGGAATAATTGATAGAATACTCGATTACTAAAATAATCGATAGTTGTTGACGTTAGGGATCTGAGGTGGCGCTGTCATTTGGTGTTGACTCTCTATTGTATCACTTCCTGTTCCTGTTTTGGAGCACAGTGGTGTTTTGCTGTCTGTTAGCTGTTTAATCTGTATAGCTCGATCTATCTGGATAACAACGTATTTCAGTCTAATCTTCACCTACTTTATCTAGAGCACACTCTTTGCTGAGTATTCACATTATTTACTTTATTTGTCTTTAGAAATTTGCTAGCTTAGCGCAGCTAGCAGCTCTTTGCTGACTCAAAACCAGCATGGCTTCTTCTCCTGTCCCTCCTGCACTTTCCTGCTCTGGGTGTCGCATGTTTAGTTATTCCTCGGCCTCCTTTAGCAGTAACGGTACTTGTAATAAATGGAGGCCAGGCTTTTTGGATTGGAGACTTGGCTTCGCACCCTGGAAAATCTTGTAGCTAGCCAGCCTCGTGTAGTGGATGCGGACCAAGGTAGCTTAGCCGCTGTTAGCTCCCCCCAGCAGACCCCGAGCAGATCCTTCTCACTAACACCAAGTGCTTGCTTATAGGGGGTCGTTTTGACTGTTGGGTTTTCTTTGTTTGATTGTAGGGTCTTTACTCACAATACAAAGCACCTTGAGGCGACTGTTTGTTGTGATTTGGCACTATATAAATAAAATTGAATTGAATTGAATCGTAGCCCTACAATACATCACAGGGTTTTAGCCAGAAAATTTTTTTTCAGCCCGTAATTCTAATGCTGTAAACAACCGGGCATTTGGGAAACCTCACGATGCTACCATGCCCCTGATTGTAGTATTACTGTAGTATTTTGCTACTGTATAAACATTTTAGTCTTACACTGAGGTAATGGCATATTTATAGAGGTGAGAATGTAGTACTACAATTATTACTGTGCTGTGACATTATTATTGTATCACTACATTGGTCGCAGTTCATCCATTTGATGTGTTGTCCCATCCTTTGGCATTTTGAAGCTGAACTGTTGTGATTCTTTGCAATCCGGATGTCTAATTAATGCTTTGAAATTGTTTTACATAAATTTATGTTTCTTCTTTTTTTTTCTGCCTGTTCATAGCTGCATGTAATGTGCTATTGTCACCAATAGGTGGTGTAATAGACCTAGTAGATGTTTGGAGGTTACCAAAAAACGTGTAATATTAATGGAATCTAAAGGTTCAGTTTGTTTCACGACTGAATTTCACTCACTGCCTCTGTTTGTATCTCTGTCACTGCAGGACCAACATGGACCGAGAAGTCAGCGCTGTCAGGAGGGTGACAAACGTCACAGAAGGAAGGGAGGAAAAAAATACACCTGTGATCAGTGTGGGAAGGATTTTAGTAGAAAGTTTAACTTAAAAAGTCATGAAGTCATCCACACTGGAGAGAGACCATTCAGCTGTGGGTTGTGTGGAAAGTCTTTTACCCAGGCTGGAAACTTAAAAACACATCAGCTCATCCACAGTGGAGAGAAACCGTACAGCTGTGATCAGTGTGGCAAAGCTTTTACTTGCAGTAGCCATTTAAAGAGTCATCAAGTTACACACTCTGGAATTAAGGCATACGGCTGTGACTTTTGTGGAAAAACTTTCAGCCAGCTAGGGAACAGAAATATACACCTACGCATTCACACTGGACATGATGTGTACCGCTGTGGTCAGTGTGGTAAAAAGTTTGCAACAAATGCAAAATTGCAACAGCACATGTTTACCCACGCTGAGGAGAGACCTTATCAGTGTGACCAGTGCGATAAGACTTTTAAAGTTCCCAGTTACTTGAAAGTACACCAACAGATCCACAGCAGAAAGAGACTCTACAAGTGCAGTTACAATGAGGTATGTATTTTTATTTTGAGCTTGTAAAAATCTGCAACCTGAGCCCGGGTATGCGGAAGAAAATGGATGGATGGAGCTTGTCATTTTAGCCTGATTGTTTGGAATAACTCTGCTCATTAAATTGTGTTCGCATGTTAGCAATTCTACGGCATATACAGGCTGTACTGGTAGAGCCATCACATCTCAATTTCAGTTATGATTTTTGTATCCATGATCATGAAAAACTACATTATTACTTTTTATACTTCTAAGCATTCATATCATTGTAATATTTAAGTTTCTGTAGTTTCCTGGTACATCATGGTATTATTTTTGCATAAATGGGCCTTCGTGTTGGTTTCCAGTGGCTCCTTCTTTAGTCAGGTGTCTGTAAAGTAAAAATAATTTTATTGTCATAAAATAAATAACTGTAAAATAAATGATAACGTTACCTGTCAGCTTTAAATTAGTAGTTTATCAAATGAGACTTCCTGAGCAGTCTTTACCTTAGAAAGAATCTCATCTTCCTCTCATGTCCTCTCTTTGTTCCACCGTTCTCCAGCTCACAGAGTCAAAGTCTGACTTGGTTGGAAAGCTGCAGGAGAAAGTCTAAGTGAAATGAGCCGTATGAAAAATGAACAGACACACAAGTGTCCAAAAATGACCAGCCATTCGGAAAACCTCCCAAAACTCCCGCAGAGCCACACAGATGGATCCAATTCTCAACCCTGTCATCGCTGTGGTGGTTTTGCTGTGACCTTTGTGGGAAAACCTTCAATCATCAACAGAGCCTAAAAACACATCAGAGTAGACACACTGGACACAAACTGAACTGCTGCAAAGAATGTGGGAGAAGCTTCCTCTCAACAAGTAAATTAAAAGACCATGACTTCATTCACAGTGGGGTTAAAAAGCACCTCTGTGACCAGTGTGGGTAATCGTTTAGCACTGCAGGTGAGCTTAAAGCACACAAGCGAGTCCACACAGGAGAGAAACCACACAAGTGCAGACACTGTGAGAAAGGTTTCTCACGATCAAGCCATCGTAACCTTCATGAACGTACACACACTGAAGGGAACTACAGCTGTGACCAGTGTGACAAGAGCTTCAGGAATCTCGGTTCATACTCCCAACACAAACGATCCCACGCTGCAAAGAAACTGTTTCACTGTTACCAATGTGCAAAAACATTCTCTTCATTATCTGCTCTGTGCAAACATCAGCGTGATCATGCAGGGCTGAAATCATTCCCATCATTGGACTACAATGAATCTGCAGACACACAAAGATCCTCTTCTGGTTGCACAGTCAAACTTGAAAACCTTGAGATCCAGATCCACAAAATTCCGATGGAATTACCTGTAAAGAGTGTCAGCTAATGTCACACTTGGATCTGATGAGGTAGCTCTGATTTCTGGACTTGCAGTGAATAATTCTGAATCTGACATTTATGAAGCTGCAAGTACAGATATATACATCACAGTTTTTCTTTGTCTTTGAGAAATGTTATTATTGCTCTCAAATGTTTTCTGAGTTACATTTTAATTGGAGACCCTGTCCTTGGTTATGAATGTTCCCAGGTATTTAACATTGATTCATGCATCATCACTGCAATAGCCCATGAAATCAACAGAGTGGTTATACTTTTGTATTTTTTGTTATTTGTTTTGTTTTTCAATTTAATGCAATTGATTTTATTTTTAAGTTTGACTGTGCTGTACTTCTGTGTAGTCATTAGTTATTTTAATCTTTTTTTTTTTTTTTAATTAGTCTCTAAACAGTTCTGCTGATAAGGCTGTCTTTTGAAAATTTATTCTTGCAAGAAGGAAGTTGGTCAGTACAGAGCATGCAGCAGCGCATTACTTATACAAAGCCTTAAAGCATCACATTACACTGTTTAGCCCCATCCAGTTATCTTTCCCAGGCCAAACACACTTCACAACATAAAGTTGGTATGGAAAATATTCAGACCCCTTTACATTTTTCACACTTTGTTTCATTGCAGCCATTTTCTAAAATCAAAAAAGTTCATTTTATTTCTCATTAATGTTCACTCAGCACCCCATCTTGACAGAAAAAAAAGAAGTGTAAAAATGTTTGCAAATTTATTAAAAAACTGAAATATCACATGGTCATAAGTATTCAGACCCTTTGCTGTGACACTCACATTTAACTCATATGCTGTCCATTTCTTCTGATCCTTCGTGAGATGGTTCTACTCTCACTGGTATCCAGCTGTGTTTAATTAAACTGATTGGACTTGATTAGGAAAGGCACACACCTGTCTATATAAGACCTCACAGCTCACAGTGCATGTCAGAGCAAATGAGAATCACGAGGTTGAAGGAACTGCCCAAGGAGCTCAGACACAGAACTGTGGCAAGGCACAGATCTGACCAAGGTTACAAAAGGATTTCTGCAGCACTCGAGGGTCCTCAGAGCACAGTGGCCTCCATAATCCTTAAATGGAAGAAGTTTGGGACAACCAGAACTCTTCCTAGACCTGGCCGTCCAGCCAAACTGAGCAATCGTGGGAGAAGAGCCTTGGTGAGAGAGGTAAAGAAGAACCCAAAAATCACTGTGGCTGAGCTCCAGAGATGCAGTAGGGAGATAGGAGAAAGTTCCAGAAAGTCAACCATCACTGCAGCCCTCCACCAGTCGGGGCTTTATGGCAGAGTGGCCTCTCCTCTGTGCAGACATATGAAAGCCTGCATAGAGTTTGGCAAAAAACATATGAAGGACTCCCAGACTGTGAGAAACAAGATTCTCTGGTCTGATGAGGGGCAGCGCGGTGGTTAGCACTGCTGCCTCACAGTCACAGTACCATCTGGAAGGCCTGGGTTCACCTTGGCCTGGGTCTCTCTCTCTGTCTCTGTGTGTGGAGTTCGCATGTTCTCCCCATGTCTGTGTGGGTTTCCTCCCACACTCCAAAGACATGCACTAACTGGGGTTAGGTTAATTGGCTACTCTAAATTACCCATAGGTGTGAATGAGAGCGTGAATCGTTGTCTGTATTTCCGTGTTGGCCCTGCGACAGGCTGGCGACCTGTACAGGGTGTACCCTGCCTCTCGGCCTATGTCAGCTGGGACAGGATAAGCAGAAGTGAATGGGTGGATGGATGGTCTGATGAGACAAAATTGAACTTTTTGGCATTAATTCTAAGTGGTATGTGTGGAGAACACCAGGCACTGCTCATCACCTGCCCATTACAATCCCAACAGTGAAACATGGTGGTGGCAGCATCATGCTATGGGGGTGTTTTTCATCTACAGGGACAGGACGACTAGTTTCAATTGAAGGAAAGATGAATGTGTCCAAGTACAGAGATATCCTGGAAGAAAACCTCTTCCAGAGTGCTCAGGAGCTCAGACTGGGCCGAAGGTTCACCTTCCAACAAGAAAATGACCCTTAGCACACAGCTAAAATAACAAAGGAGTGGCTTCACAACAACTCTGTGACCATTCTTGACTGGCCCAGCCAGAGCCCTGACCTAAACCCAATTGAGCATTTCTGGAGAGACCTGAAAATGGCCGTCCACCAATGTTCACCATCCAACCTGAGGAACTGGAGAGGATCAGCAAGGAAGAATGGCAGAAGATCCCAAATCCAGGTGTGGAAAACTTGTTGCATCATTCCCAAGAAGACTCATGGCTGTACAAGCTCAAAAGGGTGTTTCTACTCAATACTGAGCAAAGGGTCTGAATACTTATGACCATGTGATATTTCAGTTTTTCTTTTTTAATAAACATTAATATACATTAATGAGAAATAAAATGAACTTTTTTGATTTTACCAAATAGCTGCAATGAAACAAAGAGTGAAAAAATTTAAAGGGGTTTGAATACTTTCTGTACCCACTGTATATGTAGCAGAGTGAACATTGGGGTTTGAGATGGAGGAACCAAGACAGAAACCAGGACTCTCTGTTATAGAGGTCCTGCATGCCTCCAGCTCCCCTGTGTGTAGGAATCAAGAGGTTAGCCCGCTGGGGTCGAGGGACCTGGCAGTGTGTCAAAATCACTTCGCCAATTTGAGATGACGTAGCATTGGGACACTGCTGTGCTGAGGTTTAATTTCAACATGAACTGGAAGTGCGGACTTCAAACTACGTAGAGTAGAGTTATGTTCAACAATATACACCATGCTTTTTCCTGTATATTGTCCTCACCATGTCCATTTTTTTTTTTTTTTTTTTTTTTTTTTTTGGTTTTTCAGGAATAAATGGCAAAAATGGGAGTTTTGCTAAGAGGAAGTGCTTGCTGTCCTGGCCTCGCTAAGCACTGTGACTTTTAGCAGTAACTCAGCTATACAGGTAGCTAAACACTTTCCCATCCGTCCACCAAGAAGCACTCCATTTGGTTCTTTAGCAGGATTTAATGAGAATCGTGTAAAACTGTAACACACAAAGGTACAGAAATTGAATGCCAGCTAGGCTAACACATTGGGCTAACACAAGTAAAAATGTCTATCTTCCCATAAACATGACAACGAGTTACAAATTATGATTTATATGACAAGCCAATTAGAACAGTACTTACAGCCGATGCCGTTTCTTCTTTTTTGCACTTAGATTAAAGAAAACACAACAAAAAAGGCTTCTTTCAGAGCACACGGATCAACCGGCCCTCTTCCTCTCTGGTAAAAAGCTACAGCAATAAAGGTAACCACAAGATGGCGTCAGCGAACTAGCAATAGACAAAACTACAACATTTTCCACTAGGAGGCCCCAGCAGATGAACCCAATACTGAACAACCTTAAATTAAACAGGTTTCACTACACTCCCCGCCTGGCGTCTTTAAGAGATGCCACTAAATCAAATGTCCACGTTACTAGGTGTCAACAGAAGAATCAATTCTGAGATTGGTCGGCTGAATGTCTTTACTCCCTGATGTCTTGCAACTTTAACATCCACTTTTCTCACAAGCCCGTCCTTGCTGGGGTATGTCTTATCAACAAGTCCCATGGGCCACTCATTGCGCTTTGCAGTGGAGTCCTTCAGGAGGACAACATCTCCTTCCTTGAGATTTGTTTTCTTTACGAGCCACTTTTGACGACCTTGAAGGGTGCAGAGATATTCTTTCCGCCATCTTGTCCAAAAGTTGTTGGCTAGTATCTGAACTCTCTTCCATTGACTCTTGAAGACGTCCTTCTCTGTCAGGTTGTCTGGAACTGGAGGAGGAGCTCCTATTTTCTGAGTAAGAAGCATAGCTGGAGTTAAGACCAGTGGAGCTTCAGGATCTGTGGAAATCGGCACAAGGGGTCTAGCATTAACAATAGCTGTGACCTCTGCCATGAAGGTCACCAAGACTTCGTGGGTGAGCTGAGGTTGCTTCACATCTAGGAGTAGAGCATCTAGAATGCGGCGAGAAACCCCAATTATTCTTTCCCAAGTCCCACCCATGTGGGACGCATGGGGCGGGTTGAATTCCCATGTGCACCTCTGTTCTGTTAGATAGTCTTTGATCGTGTTATTGGCATCTTGTGGTGATAGTTTCAGCTCATTACAGGCGCCAATAAAGTTGGTCCCTCTGTCAGACCTGAGCTGCTTGGCTGGTCCGCGGAGTGAAAAGAATCTCCGAAGAGCATTGATGAAGCTTGAGGCAGTCATTGTTTCCACAACCTCAATGTGGATGGCCCTGGTAGACATGCATGAGAACAACACCGCCCACCTCTTGTTGTTTACTTGGCCTCCTCTTGTACGTTTTGTCACGATCTCCCACGGGCCAAAGACATCCAGGCCCACATATGAGAATGGTGGGTCCACTTTGAGCCTTTCTTCAGGTAGGTCAGACATAAGCTGTTGTTCTGACAGTCCACGTAGTTTTCTGCAAAACACACACTTGTGAATGATGGTGCTTATGAGCCGCTTACCTCCAACCAACCACAGTCCACTGGTGCGAACGGCTCCTTCTGTTAGATGCCTTCCCTGGTGTTTCACTCTCTCGTGATGATGACGCACTAGCAGAGTTGCAATGTGGTGTTTGTTGGGTATTATGACCGGATTTGACTCGTTTCTTTGTAACATAGAATGCTGCAAACGTCCTCCAACTCTCAGGAGCCCCTCATTGTCAATGAATGGATTGAGTCTGAGAATAGGGCTGTTCTTTGATAGACTTTGATCTTTCCTGACTGCAGAGATTTCCCATGAGAAGCACTGTTGTTGCACTGTGTGAATGATCAGTCGCTCCGCTTTATCCATTTCTGAAGATGAGATGTTGTTGCAGTAATGCCAACCTCGACAGCTGTTACTGTTTTTGTTTGAGAAGCTTTGAGTGATGTGAATGAGTCTGGCAACCGCTTTCAGGAGAGATTTCCAATTGGAAAAATGTTCAAAGCGACTTGAAAATGGTTTGTGAGCTGATGACTCTGTTACCACATTGGCGACGTTCACCCTGACCTCTGTGTCATCATCTGGATTGATAAGCAAGTATTGTTCGTCTGAACCAATCTTTGTCGAGTCCGTATCTGTGAGGAATCTTGGTCCAGTTAACCAGAGGGTGTTGACAAGCTCTTCTGCTGCAACTGATCTCGAGCCACAATCTGCTGGATTGAGTTCGGTGGGCACAAATCTCCACTGATTAGGCTGAGACACTTGTCTGATGCGCTGCACTCTGTTACTGACAAAAACGTAAAATCTTCTTCTCTCATTGTGAATGTAGCCTAAAACTACCTTGCTATCTGAGAAGTACCTGACAGCATCCAGTTTTACATCTACCTCATGCATAATAGTTTCCGCAACTTCTACTGCTAGGACAGCTGCACAGAGCTCTAATCTTGGGACTGTTAGCTCAGGCTGGGGGGCGAGTTTTGATTTGCCAAAGATGAACCCCACTTCATGATGACCATCATCATGGGTGACTCTCAAGTATGCGACAGCTGAGATAGCCTGTACTGATGCGTCAGAAAAAACACAAAGCTCAATTGTCTTGGCTTGACTCACTGGAAATGTGACGTATGTTCTTGGAATATGAAGGTTTTTCAAAACTGAGAGGGACTCTTGCCAGCGTCTCCACTCTTCGTATTTACTTTGAGGCAGAGGAGCATCCCACTCAATATTGTCTGTAGTAATGTCTCTGAGAATCATTCTTCCCTTTATTGTGATAGGTGCTAGAAGGCCCAACGGGTCGAATAAGCTATTTACCGTAGACAGCACACCGCGTCTGGTGAATGGTTTCTGATTCTCTGGGACCTTGAATGTAAAAGTGTCTTTCATGAGGTTCCAGATAACCCCCAGGCTGCGCTGTACGGGGAGATCATCTGTGAACAGGTCCAGATCTTTTATATCCTTGGCTCTGTCTTCAGCTGGGAAGTGGTTGATGACATCAACACTGTTTGACGCTACCTTGTGAAGTCGCAGGTTGGAAACGGATAGCATTTCTTGAAGCTGCTCTACTGTCTTTGTGGCCTCAGCTTCTGATGTGAAAGACAGCAGTGCGTCGTCCATGTAAAAATGTCTCTCCACTAACTGTTGTTTTGCTGCCATAGACTTGCTCCATTTCCTTTGCTGCCCTCCGTAGGCCATAAATGGCGATTGCAGGTGATGGACTGTTCCCAAATATGTGAACTCTCATGCGGTATTCAACCACTTCGTTTCCTGGCTGATTGTCGCGGTACCACAAAAACCTGAGCATGTCTCTGCACTCTTCTTGAACCACAAAGCAGTGGAACATCTGCTCTATATCTGCTAAAACTCCGATTGGGCCTACTCTGAATCTCATCAGAACTCCAAGTAGACTGTTATTTAGGTCTGGACCCTGCAGCAAAACGTCATTCAGTGAGATGCCGTCAAACTGTGCAGATGAATCAAACACAACGCGTATTTGGCTGGGCTTTTGCGGATGATAAACTCCAAAAGTGGGTAAGTACCACCTTTCCTTTTCTTCTTCGAGTGGTGGAGCAAGCTCGGCGTGATGATTATTAAACAGCCTTTGCATGAACTCAAAAAAGTGCCTTTTCATTTCAGGTTTCTTCTGAAGATTACGTTCTAGAGAGGCAAAACGTTTCTCTGCATATTCTCTGTTATTAGGTAGCTTGCGACGAGGATGTCGGAATGGGAGAGGGGCGACCCAGCTATTTGAATCATCTTGGAGAAAGCCTTTTTCCATTATTTCCAAGAAGCGTTTGTCTTCAATAGAGGGAGCTAACTGGTGATCATGAATTGTTCTGGAAAACACTGAAAGTGTGTCTGATGTTTCTGTGTACAAGTCTCTTACTTTTATTTTGTTCTCACACCCTAAAAATGTAGAAGGTCTGCCACTGTCAGATATGTATGTCTTCATGCTACTCACTGTTGGAGGCCCATGCATTCCATTGACACAGACATCACCGACTACCACCCAGCCGAGATCCAATTTTTGTGCAAATGGTTCATTATTCAGTCCGTTTATCTGTTTCCGTACTTTGTGCACTCTCAACAGGTCTCTTCCTATCAGCAGGAGAATCTCAGCATTGGGGTCGAGAGGAGGGATCTCTGAAGCTATTTTGTTCAGGTGCTTGTGGTAATAGGCCACTTCTGGTGTCGGGATTTCTTTCCTGTTGTTAGGGAGATTGTCACATTCGATCAGTGTGGGAAGCTGCAGACATGTTTCCTTGTCTAGAGACTCTATGACATAACCATGGGCTCTTCTTCCATAGGCTTGTGTTGCGCCCATACACGTTGTGATGCTGTAAGGAGCCTCAGTGCCGTGTATGTCAAACTTATCAAAAAACTCACTTCTTGCCAGGGAGAGATTGCTCTGGTCATCTAGAACTGCATACATCCTCATACTCCTCTGCTGTTGACCTGAGGGATACACATTAACCAGAATAATCTTGGAACACGATTTACCACTTTGTCCTATGCCACAGACTTTAGTGCAGTTTGAGCTTATTTCCTGTTTCGTCTCTTCCTCCCCGCCGTCCTCTGCACACGGTGGGGCCTGACTTGAGGATTGGACAGTGCTTGTTCCACTGAAATGCATGGCACTAACATGTTTGTCACTTGCACATTCCAAACATTTGATTGGAGCTTGACAGTTTTTGGCCATATGACTTGTAGAAGCACAGCAGCGATAGCAGATCATGTGTTCTTTGAGAAGTTTTTTGCGTTCATCAAGAGTCATTTTAACAAATCCTCTGCACTTACTCAATGGGTGCGGTTTGTTATGGATAGGGCATTGTTTTTCTGGGTTAACAGGGATTTTCTCTGTTGATTTGACAGGAGTGCTTATTTGATCTTCTGTGACATTTGTTTTATTGACAGCAACTGGGTGTCTGACTGGCGCACATTTTTCCTTTCTCTGAGGAGCACACGCGAATGAGAGAGTCTTAAAACTTGGATCATTCCTTATTTCAGCTTCTGCGCACACAAATTCTTGGAAGAAGGAGAATGGTGGGAAAGACACGTTATGTTCTCTTTTAAATCTAGAACCTTGTGACATCCAGCGTTCCTGTAGAGGGTAGGGGAGCTTCTCTACAATTGGCTGGACACCTCTAGCCGTGTCCAAATAGGCTAAACCACACAACTTGTCACTTTGCTTTGCAATCTGGAGCTCTTGTAGAAGATCTGCTAGCTCTTGAAGTTTGCGGTTATCTTTGGATTGAATTTTAGGAAAGGCTTCAAGTCTTGAGAAAAGAGCATTTTCAATTGCCTCTGGTGAGCCGTATATTTTGTCCAGTCTTGCCCATATTGCTTTTAGTCCATCCATAGGCCGGTTAACATTAACTGCTCTTATTCTGGCCGCATGCTCACTTGACTCCTTGCCAAGCCATTTCACCATCAGATCGACTTCTTCACTAGGTGTCAGCCCTAGTGGTTCTATAGCACTGATGAATGAAGCTCGCCATGCTTGATAATGTTCTGCAGTGTCATCAAATTTGACCAGACCAGATGTTATGACTTGGTTGCGTGCTAAAAACCTTGCCAGATCAAATGTGGGATTTCCTGAGTTTACATTAGAGGTAGGGACAGCAGTTTTCACATTAACATTGTGCATTGTGTCACCTCCATGGTTGGAGTTGAAGTTGGGGGATTGTTCGATGTGTCCTCCTGTCATGTTTAGCTGATGAATGGGAAGAGACTTGAATTCATCTGATGCTGCGTATTGTTGCGTAGTTACAGCAACGGGCATAGGTACTGTATATTGTTGCGTGTTAGCATCACTGGGCATAGCGTTAGGTGGGTGTGAGTGAGTCCCCTCATCCTTGTAGTTGTACTGACTGAAGTAAGATGACTGCTCTTTTACATAGTCTTCTGTCCTTTTCAGTGTTTGTATGGCCACAGGGCTGCGCTCGGATGTCTCACTGTATTTTCCTTCTTCTATGTCTGCTGCTACTGCCTCAAATCCTTTTGCTTCAGCATTAGCAGCTGTAACTTCCTTTTGGAGAGTGAGTGCACGCAGTGATGCTTCAAGTTTTACCTTCTCAATCTGAATATGTGTCTCTCTTTCATGAAACTCCAATTTAGCTTTAGCTGCTTCAGCCTTAGCTCTTGCTTTAGCTGCGGCCAAGCCGACTGAGGAGCACGTAGATGACCGTGAGGCTACGGAACGGACGTGGTACGCTGTATTTTGATACATGTCCTTATTTGATTGCCCATCACTTGCCTTCTCTTCATTATCTTTGTTGTCCATGGCTCAGAAGTTGTCTTTTTCCTTTGTCTATTCTGCATGGGACGGCTTTTTACTGTCCTGGCCTCGCTAAGCACTGTGACTTTTAGCAGTAACTCAGCTATACAGGTAGCTAAACACTTTCCCATCCGTCCACCAAGAAGCACTCCATTTGGTTCTTTAGCAGGATTTAATGAGAATCGTGTAAAACTGTAACACACAAAGGTACAGAAATTGAATGCCAGCTAGGCTAACACATTGGGCTAACACAAGTAAAAATGTCTATCTTCCCATAAACATGACAACGAGTTACAAATTATGATTTATATGACAAGCCAATTAGAACAGTACTTACAGCCGATGCCGTTTCTTCTTTTTTGCACTTAGATTAAAGAAAACACAACAAAAAAGGCTTCTTTCAGAGCACACGGATCAACCGGCCCTCTTCCTCTCTGGTAAAAAGCTACAGCAATAAAGGTAACCACAAGATGGCGTCAGCGAACTAGCAATAGACAAAACTACAACATTTTCCACTAGGAGGCCCCAGCAGATGAACCCAATACTGAACAACCTTAAATTAAACAGGTTTCACTACACTTGCTTATAAAATAAAATTAAAAATTCCCTTTCCTCAATGCAGGACAGGAAGGCAGAGTGATACTTGTTCTTCACTTTATTGAAACAAACTTAAACTCAGAAAGGCTCGTCAGAAGCCAGCTATACAGGGAAACTTGAAACTAGAAATTTGAAACTCGAAATACCAAAACACACAGCAGGGACATTAACTTAGACTATATATTGATGAGGACCCAACTAAGAACTAAGCAACACTGAGACCTTACACACACACACACACACACACACACACACACACACACACACACACACACACACACACACACACACACACACACACACACACACACACACACAAGGAAATCAGGGCAAGTGGAAACAACAGAAAAGTTCAAACTTGGTGTGATCAGATGAGAAAGAGAAACTGGGAGGATCCAGACACTAATGTGGCACATTTATTATTCCTGAATCAGCTCCATAGTTTAGCTCTGTGCTCACATCTTTGGAAGCAGCTGGATTTGACTGATAAGTTGGGCTTTAACATGATAAACTTACATTACTTAACACAATGTAGAGCTGCAACACAGGAGCTATTATTGCTGCAAATGGACCTCTGTACACACTTGGAGATATTGGAGCTATGAAGCATTTCTATTCTTTTACATTTAGGATTCATTTTGTGTCACTCAACAAAAACAAGAGGTTTCTAATTCACAGCGAGCTTCTGAGATGTAGTGTAGATGCAGTTCTACTGTGTGCTTATTGATGCTAGCAGATGATATGGGAGGATCAGGACAGGAGAGACTGCTAAAAACCTCTGAGCTGTCTCGCTGCAGAGAAAGTGGAGTCAGCTGGCAGGACTGAATGATGCTGTGTCTGTGCTGAAGTACAGACAGGCTTTAAGCAGCCATGAGCCACCGATCAGCATGACAGATTAGTAAGTACGCAGAAAGTGGACGTGCTAAAGAGCTGTGAGAGAAAAAAGAATGAGCTCACAAAGTGCAAACCGGACATCCCGACGCAGGCCAGGTCAACCCATCCCACCTGGTGGCGTGCCCGGGACAGCAGAGACCCCCCCAGCGCCAGGGGGGACCCACCAGGAGTCGGCACGGCCCCAGGGCCCGGGCCCCAGACCCCAGCCCCTGAGCCACACAGGGAAGACCAGCCAACCGAACGAGGGGGGCACTCACCACCCCAAGCACCCCGGCCCACACCCCAGGACTGTAAGGCAGCACCATCCAAGCCCCCACCACCATCAACTAGAACAGGCACACAGACATCACCAGAAGGTCGCCCCAGGACTCCAGTCTCAGGAGGCTACCAGCTACACAGGCCCCCAGAGTCCTGACCCGACCGCCTACAAAGAACATCAGGAGCAGAACCCACAGCCAACCACCCCACTAAGTAATGGAGCTGATCAGTGGGAACCAAAGAGAGTCAAATTCCTCCAACTGGTCTTTAGAAGAAGCAGACATTCTCTCTAAACTAAAATGATCTATTAATAAATTTCTGTATTGAGTAATACATAGTTTATTTTTTGACTTCCAATTCATGAGGATAGTTTTCTTAGCGATGCACAAGGCGGTAAGAACTATGTGTAATATATTTGACTCCATTACTAATTCACTGACGTCACCTAAGATGCATAGTCTGGGGGAAGTTGGGACAGCTAAACCATGTGGATAGGTCTTCACATATCCTCTGCCAAAATCTCTTAACAGGTACACAAGACCACAGAGCATGTAGATAATTCTCCTCTGAATTGCTTGTACAGTGGGAGCATATGTTTGAATGTGTAAGGCCCATTTGGAACATCCTTTGTCCAGTATAGTGTATTCTGTGGAGAATTTTATATTGTATAAGTTGTACTTGGGGTCTTTTAGTCATTTTGAAGATATTTAAACATATTTCTGTCCATAAATTTTGATCCAGGTTAACAGAAAGATCACGCTCCCATTTTGCAATTGGGAGGGAAACTGAATCATCAGTTTTTAGCAATAATTTATATAATTTTGACAGCAATTTTGGGGTACAGAGGTTAAGAAATTCTGTTACCCATGTAGGCATTTCTAGATTCAGCTGATTAAGATTAAATCTTCCCTTTAAGATGGACTTAATTTGTTGATATTCCAGAAATCTGCCGTTGCCAATTTTATATTTGATACAAGTTCTTGGAATGTAATAAGGTTTCCATTGTGGATAATATGTTCTAAATTATTTACACCCTTATCACGCCAGAAAATTCAGCATTTTCTTTTTCTGACAAAAATCTGGATTGTTCCAAAAAGGTGTTAGTTTACAGGGGATAAGTGAAGACTTAGTTATTTTTAAAAATTTCCACCAGGCTGTCAGAGAGGTGTTTATACTAAGGCTTTTATAGCAGTTATGATGTTTAATGCTGGGACTAATGAAGGTAGATCCGAGATTTTTATTTTTCCACAAAGTGCCTGTTCTAGATCCAGCCATGGGTTGTCTAATGAATTGGATTTGATCCACTTTGAAATATACTGCAATCTACTGCCTCAGAAATGGTAATAAAAGTTTGGTAATTCTAGACCACCACTGTGTTTTGGCTTTTGTAAAGTTTTAAGCTTATTCTTGACGGTTTGTTTTTCCATAAAAATTTTGAGATGTTTGAATCTAGTGACTTAAACCAAGGAAGGGAAGGTTTATTAGGGATCAGTGAAAATAGATAATTAATTTTTGGTAAAACCATCATTTTGATGGCAGCAACTCTCCCCATGAGTGATATAGGTAAACTATTCCAACATGTGAGATCATCCTCTATTGTTTTTAATAAGGGGTATGTTTTAATCGTACCAAGTCTGAGAGCCTGGCGAAAAAATTTATGCCTAAATATCTAATATTTCCTGACTTTAGTGGGGCCCTAGAGGTTCTATGGAAATTACAATTCAGAGGCAAAACTCTTGATTTACTCCAATTGATAGAGTAATCAGATATAGATGAGAACTTATCTATTAGTATGATAGTCTTCAAAAGGGAAGCTTTTGAATTCCCAAGGAAAAGTAATACATCATCAGCATAAAGGCTAATTTTATGGTCCGTATTTTCAGTTTGAATCCCTTTAATATTTGCATTTTGATGGATTGCTGCTGCTAGTGGCTAAATGAAAATGACAAAAAGAGAGGGAGAGAGTGGGCAGCCCTGCCTGGTGCCCCTCTGCAGACCGAAGCTTTGGGAAATAAGATCATTTGTCCTAACACGTGCATTTGTTTTTTGCCATTTTGAAGCTGGACTGTTGTGATTCTTTACAATCAGGATGTCCAATTAATGCTTTGAAATTGTTTTACATAAATTTATGTTTTCTTTTTTCTGCCTGTACATGGCTGCATGTAATCTGCTATTGTCAGCGATAGGTGGTGGTAATAGGCTACCAAAAACTGTAATATTAATGGAGTTTAAAGGTTCAGTTTGTTTTATTACTGCATTTCTCTCACTGCCTCTGTTTGTATCTCTGTCACTGCAGGACCAACCTGGACCGAGAAGTCAGTGCTCTCAGGAGGCTGATAAACCTCACGGAAGGAAGGGAGAAAAAAAATACACCTGTGACGAGTGTGGGGTGGATTTTCGTAGTACGGGTTCATTAAAAAACCATCAAGTCATTCACACTGGAGAGAGACCGTTCAGCTGTGACTTGTGTGGAAAGTCTTTTACTCGGGCTGGACACTTAAAAACACACCAATTCATCCACAGTGGAGAAAAACCGTACAGCTGTGATCAGTGTGGCCGAGCTTTTACTTACAGTAATGGGTTAAAGAGGCATCAAATTACCCACTCTGGAATTAAGGCATACAGCTGTGACTATTGTGGAAAAACTTTCAGCCACTTAGAGAGCAGAAATATACACCTACGCATTCACACTGGCCATGATGTGTTCAGCTGTGATCAGTGTGGCAAATTGTGTGCAACAGGCACACATTTAAAATCCCACATGTTTACCCACGCTGAGGAGAGACCTTATCAGTGTGACCTGTGTGATAAGACTTTTAAAGCTCCACATTACCTGAAAGCACACCAACAGATCCACAGCAGAAAGAGACTCTACAAGTGCAGTTACTGTGAGGTATGTATTTTTATTTTGAGCTTGTAAAAATCTGTGACCCGGCCCCGGAGAAGTGGAAGAAAATGGATGGATGGATCTTGTAATTTTAGCCTGATTGGTTGGAACAACTCTGCTCATTAAATTGTGTTAGCATGTTAGTAATTCTACTGCATATACAGGCAGTGCTGGGAGAGTCATCGCATTTCATTTTTAGTTATGATTTTTGCTTCCATGATCACGAAGCATGAAAACCTACAGTATTCGTTTTTGTAGTTCCAAACATTTATATCATTGTAATATATATATATAGAGAGATCTTGCAAACAGAACTGTGATCTGAATGCATTGTTGTGCCAAACATATTTGCTATTTCAAGATGAGCTCTATAGGTTCTCTCTAGGCTCCTCTTGTTAGTGTGTGACCCTTTATTTTATTTGACTTATTTTTTAACATGCTATGTGACAAATTGGGCTAGAGCTGACAGGCTTAGGAAAAAGAAAAGAGAAAAGAAAGAAAAGAGAAAGGGATAGAGAAAGAGGAAGAAGAAGAAACAAGAACAACTCTGCTCATTAAATTGTGTTAGAATGTTAGCAATTCTACTGCATATACAGGCAGCGCTGGGAGAGTCATCGCATTTCATTTTTAGTTATGATTTTTGCTTCCATGACCATGAAAACCTCATTGTAATATTTAAGGTTCTGGCAGTTTCTGGTACATTATGGTATTATTATTTCTGCATAAATGGGCTTTCATGTTGGTTTCCAGTGGCTCCTTCTTCAGTCAGGTGTATATAAAATAAAAATAATTTTATTGTCATAAAAAATATATAAAATACAACTATAGAACATATTATCAAAACATTTCTGCTTAATTTCTTGCTTTGAAGCACAAATTCTTCTCTCTCCAGGTTAAACCACCTCACTCGCAGTTTGTTCCTGTCTAATATCGTGAGCAGAGTAATTTTGTGAATCGACGATGGTCTATTTTAGAGAATTCAATGAAGCCTTTGAACTGATCCGCCAGACCAGAGGCCATATCGCTGCAGACCGTACAATGGTACAGTGGTGTGGATGCCTTGGGCATTGGCGGTCACACAGCAGTGTTGGTCCCTAATTTTTGAAGTCTCCATGTTCCTTTTGGACGAAAATTCAAACCCAATTAAGTCCATAGTTTCCAAAAAAAATCACTGGGACGAGCAGGTTCCGATGCAGGCTGTTTATTAGACATCTTAGTTACGCAGAACACAGACAAAAACTAAGACACAGACGGTAACATAGTGTTATGACGTGTTTGTTTGTGAAGGAAGACACCTGAAACACTTTAATTAGAAAAATAGAACATTTAATATTCAAGCATCAGAAGAAATACATGTACATACAGGGCCATCTGCTCAGGGAGAGAGTCAGGCCTGTGTGGCTCGACTCCTCTCTCAGCAGAGAGCTCAGTGTTCCTCACTAACCAAAACATCTTATAGTGACAGTTTATCAGTTCCAAAAGTGTCAGAGAAAGCCGTGGTTTAGACTTGGCCTTCTCAGATTGCTCACCCTGTACAAAGAGCACATCTTCCCCCAATGTTTTCCCGATCATTTACATGGCAGTTTTATCCAGCATAATAACAGGACATAATGACATTTAATCGTACTTACTGTAGCGAGACCTTCGGGGATAGATAAACATATTCTCCTTTTGTGAGACTGAAAAGTTAATGTCTAATGTATTTATTTATTTATTTGTCTGTTGTTTGCTTTGGCCACTGTTTATTAATTAATTTCCTGGGGTTTACTTTTAACATTTGTCATTTTATTAATTGGGTAGAAAATACACTCCTACAATAGCTAAGACTAAGATACACACACACACACACACACACACACACAGAGAGACAGAAACAGGAAGAGAAGAAGAGGACAGGAAGGAGAAGAGCATAAAAAGTAAGAGTCCGTGACAAAGAGCGGGCCAACATTTATATCTTAAAGATGGTAACTGCCCAATTGCCTTTGACCTCTCCTAATTTACATAAAGTCGCAACCCATGAAACTTGAACCCCAACCAATCATCTACTGGCTCTGTTCCACTCACTAGTCAATCACATGCTTAAGGCATGTATGTTTTTGGGGTATCTCTTGGTTCATGTCCTGGCAAATATCACAATGATGAAACTTTCTGCAATAAAACCTCTGTTAACAAAGCACCTCTTAATTCCATCCCCACTTAGCCAGCTGTTGTCTCTTCATTAAATCATGTTTCAACAACATAGGTGGGTCTGCAGAACTCCACTTCCAGAGCCCACCCATCATAAAACCCCTAAAATCCAACATGACGTTACAATGATCATGTGAAGTAGAAATGTTCCCACATCCCACCAAGGCTTTAAGCACATGTGAGTATCAGATCTAACAGGCCTTACCTTTACCCCAGCAACATTAAAGCCTACAGTGTTCACTTATTCAGTGTGTGTGTGACTAAAATGTTTCAATACATGATATAGAAATAGTGACAGTAAATCTCAATATAAAGTGATTTAAAAAATTCCCCAACAGCTGCAGTGATCAGATTTCATAGTTCTGACCAACATTTTCTAACTTTTTGAAAAGTGTATGTTGGCTGTTAACCCCCTCCCCACATTGTACGATTTGTACTCTTTGGAAAATGTCGATATTTGGGAATGATCCCTAAAGGTTTTCTGACTTTGTACACAAATAAGGTTTTAACAGCTTCTCTTCTGGTAGTTCTCTTCTGGCTGCAGGAGAAAGTCTATATGAAATGAGCTTCATGAAAAATGAACAGACACACGAGTGTCCAAAATCACTCACTGCTCACTTATAGTGAGTCCACAGTTTGTTGTGGTGTATGAATGTACTCTATATAGTCTGGTGGTGTTATATAGTATTACATTAGCAGTATTGTAGTATTACTGTAGTATTTTGGTACTATATAAGCATTATAATCTTACAGTGAAATCATTGCATATTTACATTGTGGTAATGCAGTACTACAATTATTATTGTGGTGTGACATTAATATTGTAGCACTACATTGGTTGCAGTTCAGTAGGACAGTAATATTGCAGTATTATGTTGGTATTATTGTAGTAGTATTATTATAATATTATGGTGGTAGTATTGTAGTTATAGTATCCTAGTAAGCTCAGTGTTGTGACGTAAACAGTAAAATGTAATTGGACGTTGGCAGAGATGCTCTTTATTTCAGGTGATGTACACGATAAAAATGTTGAAGGATTCTCTGACTTACTCTGTCTTTGTGTCTTTGTGTAGAAGCAGAGCCACACAGATGGATCCAGTTCTCAGTCCTGTCATCACTGTGGTGGTGGGAAAGAGTTTCGCTGTGACCTTTGTGGGAAAATTTTCAATCATCAAGTGAACCTAAAAGTACATCGGTGTAGACACACTGGACACAAACTGAACCACTGCAAAGAATGTGGGAGAAGCTTTCCCACAGCACGTGGATTAAAACAACATGAACCCATCCACAGTGGGGTTAAAAAGCACCTCTGTGACCAGTGTGGGTCATCCTTCACCACTGCAGGTAACCTTAAAGTGCATAAACGAGTCCACACAGGAGAGAAACCATACAAGTGCAGACACTGTGAGAAAAGCTTCTCACGATCAGATAGTCGTAGCCTTCATGAACGTATGCACATTGAAGGGAACTACAGCTGTGACCAGTGTGACAAGAGCTTCAGGAATCTCGGTTCATACTCCCGACACAAACGAGCCCACGCTACAAAGAAACTGTTTCACTGTTACCAATGTGCAAAAACATTCTCTTCATTATCTGCTCTGTCCAAACATCAACGTGATCATGCAGGGCTGAAATCATTCCCATCATTGGATCACAATGAACCTGCAGACACACAAAGATCCTCTTCTGGTTGCACAGTTAAACTTAAGAACCTTGAGATCCGGCTCCACAGAATTTCGATGGAATCTCCTGTAAACAGTGTCAGCTAATGTTACACTTGGATCTGATGAGGTAGCTCTGATTTCTGGACTTGCAGAGAATAATCCTGAATCTGACATTTAGGAAGCTGCAAGTATAGATATATACATCAAGGTTTTTATTTTCTTTGAGGAATTGTATTAATCCTTTAAAATGTTATCCCAGATTTCCCAGTTAAATTTGAATCCTTTTAGAAACTGCAGTATTTAGTAGTAGTACTTGTATTATAGAAATGTCTGTTATATTCAACTGATACCGCAGCCAAACTTTATCTTTAATAAGTACTCAAAGGTTGGTCGAGTCAGTGCAGCACTGTGTTTAATAAGCAGCAGCCATCGATAACTACAGACATCATGTCTCATTAGAATTTAATTTTTAAACTAAATAATTTCTCACAGGTGACCCTGTCTGTGGTTATGAATATTACAGGGTTTCCGCGGGGTAGTAAAAGGTAGTAAATTAAATGAGGTCAAATTAAGGCTAGTAAAAGGTAGTAAAAGGTAGTAAACAGAATTTGACTTGGTAATAAATTTTTCATCACCCCTTCAATATATTTTGACTTTTCCATTGATGCAGACTTTTTGTTTTAAGTTCTTTTAACTATAAGATCTGTACAGAAATATAACTACTCGGCAGGACCTGCGCTGACGTTGATAGACGAGCGGTTCCACTGTCCGATCTGCTGTGCTCATGCGCGGAGTCATTTTGCGCCTCGTCATGGGAAAATGTAGTTTTCACAACTTTGTTGTCGATAACTCGGCATTCAAAGACTGGCTTAACCCTCTGGAGTGCACGGACGCGCTGGCGAGTCAAAATGCCATCGCCGATTTTAGATGACGTAGCATCGGGACGCTGCTGCCATGAATGGAAGGTGCAGACTTCAAACTGTGTACTAGTTTTTAAATTACGTAAATAGGCCAAGTAAAACCAGAGTTATGCCCAATAATTTATGCCATGCGTTTTCCTGTATATTGTCTTCACCTTCGATGCGCGTTCAGAAATAAACGGCGAAAACGTGAGTTTCGCTAACAGGAAGTGCTTGCTAATAAAAACAAAACAAAACAAAATAATTCCCGACAACCCCCTTCCTATTGGTGGAAATAATGCCCCCTATCAACCAATCAGAAAATTATGTGGTAACACGATGCATTTGGGTGCATTTGGCTGCTGCGGAGCAGGTGAAAAAGTGGTAAAAGAGAAACATTACTGGCAGGTTTTGCCTGTGATGGGCCCCTCAGTCTTGTGGAGGACAGAAACTGTTTTTTGAGGTGGCATAAATAATTTGTGTAGCATCTTAATGTGAGTCCTGATTGCTCTGCAAATAGTTGTACACAAAAACACCTGAGGCCTTTCCTGCATTTTAATGTGAATAGTTGTATTTAACTTTATTATTTACTATATTTTTACACAAGTTTTGAAAATTTTACAACTTATATTTGCATTTTAATTTTAAAAATAATTCGTTAAGCATGTTTCTGATTTTTACAGTAAAAAAAAATTAACTTTTTCTATTCGGATTTTATGTTATGTGATTTTAAGTCCAGTGTGTTAATACAGTATGTCAAAAAAGTGGGATAAAGTTTTGTCTTTGAGAGATGGGCGATCATCTTACATGGCTTAGTGCTGTGAATCCACCGCCACCCCAAAAAAGGCTGCTGCTCGATTTTGTGCTGGTAATAAAAATATTTTAGAGGTAGTAAAAATAGGTAGTAAAAGGTAGTAAATTGAACTCTAGGATTCCTGTATAAACCCTGTATTAGCAGGTCATTAATATCCATTTATACCACTACAATATCCAAGTTCTTATAGTTTGTTTTTAATTACTTTCAATTTTCTTTTTGTAATTTTATCTTTAATCCAGTTTAGTTTGTTCCAAGTGTGGATTTATATTAGCGTAGGTTTTTCTTTGTTTCCTCTTCATTAGTTTGTGTTACTTTTCTTTGTATTGCAGTAATATGTGGAAGTGTTGTCAGGAAGAGGACAGATTTAGGAAGTACAGAGCAGGTATTACAATTCAAACACAGCATCTTTGTGAATGACTCACAGTAATGTAGAAATCCAAGTCTCAGACATCTGCCCACTGAGTTAGCTTTGAATCTTTTCATAATCCTTTTAATGCTTTTGATTTTAGTCATGGATGTAAACTTAAACATGATCAGCATTTTAACTCTGACCTAAACACTGTGGAAAAGAGACTCATGGATCAACAGGATCTGCAGTCATTCGCTCAAATATTTCTCCCACCAGCTGAGTCACATATTTCAGTTCCAGGAAGTCTTCACAGACTCAGCATGCAGCGAGTGGATGGAAAGCTGCTGTGGTAATCCCTGCTCCTAAATCCAGTTCTCCCAGAACTCTAAATGATTTCACACCAGCTGCTCTTGAAACCTTCCAACATGAACTGAAACCATCACCAGGATGTGAAACAGCAGCTGCTGTGTCTTTATGTCCAAAAAAGATGTAAACTGAATTAGGGCTGCAACGATTCATCGATTAACTCGATTAATTCGATTCTAAAAAATTATCGACACAAATTTACTGCTTCGATGCTTCGTTTAAATTCTGCAGCGCTCAGTTGTCTCTGTGTAAGCGGCGCTCCTCACTAGCATTAGCAGCATTAGTGCTCCGTCGTCTTGTAGGTTTATTGGTGGCTGGCAAACCAACATAGAACTGCATTACCGCCACCTACTGGACTGGAGTGTGAATCAGGCACGCGCGCACACACACACACACACACACACACACACACACAGATTCTAAAAAGCTCTCCGTTGCTGCAATGGATTTCCTTTAACGCAAAGTGGATCATCTAGAGTTGCCACCTGTCTCGTAAAATACAGAACCCCGTATGTTACGGGACTCCGTGGAATACGGCTCCGTAACATGCGGGGTTCCGTACTTTACGGGACCGGGGGTAACTATCCCTGACATGTATTTCCACGCCTCCACTGCTCTCTGTGTGTCTGTGTGTGTTGTGCTCGCTGAGAATTTCAGCTGTTATTTTTGTCTTTACTTCAGCTGTAGCTACCAGGACTGGTTTGCTAGCGAGCGCGGGCCATTAGCACTAGTGATGGTTCGGTACCGGAAGGGCCGTCCCCCTGTGTTAAATGTAACACAGAGTTCAAGAGAACAAATGTATATGTACACATGATTGCACTAATGGTAATAATAATAATCTAGTTCCAAATGAATGTTGTATTTAACAGATATAATGTATGATTGAGAGCTAATTCTGTCCTGATTTTGAAGAACCAACATGTGGAAGAAACTAAAAGGAAGTGCGAGTCAAACAAAAAGATTTAGTCCTCCTTCCTCTGGAGCTTCTTTTTTTTTTTTTTTTTTTTAGCCTGTCATGTCTGGCAGTTTTCGCACTCAGAATATAATCCGAATACGCTGATATACCAAACATATTTGCTTTTCCAAGAATAGCTCTTTAAGTTTTACAATAGGCTACTCTTGTTAGCATGTATTTGGTTTGTATTTTAATTTTATTTTATTTATTTATACCAGGCGTGACAGGCAGAAAGGAAAGGGTATGAAAAAGAGTGAGAAAGAAAAACAAAAACAAAACAAAGGTGAGAAAAGAATAACGCACATACATACGCATACACACACACAATCCTGCTGTTGCTTGCAAGTAATGTGTGTATGTGCTTCTGTCATGGAACGTACTCACCAATGGAGGCAAGAAACTGCAATCATGCCCCCCGTGATCCAGAGGCGAACGGGAAAGGACCCAGGGGACGCGGCCTATCCACGGCCCACCAGGACATCAGAAGGCGAGAGGCCACACATCCCGATGGCACCTGCGCACACACCCCAGAGGAGGAAGGAGGGAGACCCCTGACGGACCCCCCCACGGCCAAAGGGCAAGAGTCCAGACAGCCAGAGGCAATGAGCAGCCAACCCCCGCCGCAGGCCGGCATCCCCCGCACGAGCCGCGAATGCGGCCCCAGGGCCCCAGGCGCCCGAGAACCGCCCGACACCCAGCAGAGCCCCCCCCCACGCCAAAGAGGCCCAAGCCACCCCCAGGCCACAACCGCCAAGGGAGCGGGTCAAGAACCACGCCAAGACATCCGGCCGCGAACCCCGGGACCCACGGGCACCCGACACCCCAGGGGCAGCAGTGGCAAGCAGCAGGAAGCGATAGGGAGTGATAGGGAGGGGTGACTCCCACACTCCGCAACCATGTCCCACAGGTGCCAAGGCCCAGCGAACCACAGGCCCAGGCCTTGCTGTCCACACACTCATACACATGCACACACATGTACCACACACATACACACGCTCACACATGTACCACACACGCACACACATGCACACACATGTACCACACACGCACACACATGCACACACATGTACCACACACACACACACACAAATCATATATTCATACTCACACATATGACTGTTACACATTCATGTGCACACACACAGAACTTACACCAAGTGTGGGTGAGAGGGTGCCAGCACAGAGCCAGCGGCACCCCGGCAATGCAGCCAACCCGGCCCCAAACCACTAGCCAGTCCCTACCCCTGGAGCTTCTTTTAAATAGATGGAACAACTGGAAGATGGGATTATACTAAGGATTCACAGCTTTATTATAAAGCACAGAGTGCAGGAGGATTAACAATCTTCAAACAGCTGCAATCTGACAGCTGGATTTATCGGACTGTTCTTCTCTGCCGTATGGGATTATGAACACTGAGGGAGTCAGGACTTTGGATGCTACTTTGGCATCTGGTTTCCATCAAATGTTTTAGAAGGAACATTGTGCCGGCCTGGCATCGATTCTCCCTCCTCTCTCTGCAGAATCTGTGGTAGTATTTAGCACCAGCATATGATTATTTTAGTGATTCATACTAAAACTAACTGATTCTTTGATTCTTCTGATTTGTTCCATAATGTGATTGAGCTGTATGTGTTGCTCCTGCTAGTGAAGGGATGATGATACCTCAAGGAGTGCATTGACACACTACACAAACTGTGTCGGCTTGTATTGACACTGTGTTGGTCACTCAATAGTGACCCCTACAGTAGTTATAAAATCATTGCAGGTAAAGAAAATGAAAATAAAATGGAAAAGCTAACATGCTGCAAACCAACGTCAGCCTGTGAAATATTTAATCACCAGTCCTTTACTTAAAATATGATCTCATCATTATATAATTTCATTTGCTCAATTTGTTTGCTTAGTTAAGTTGTTCATGAGAAGAGTTTAAAATTTCCTCAAAACTTTGTTTGTGTAAATGCTACACTGAGTTGGTATGTAAAATATAGCAAATTTGTGGGTAATAAAATTCAGAGTTAGAATTTTTGTGTATGGAATTTTAACTTAAGTGATAAATTATCCAAAATAAAAGCCTAATTAAAGCTGCAAGCAACGTCTGTCGGCCCTCGCAGCTCAGCGCCGCTCGGCCTTGTGGCGACCGCAGGATCTCCGGCACCGCCGCCCTGTTGCCATCGTCAACCCTCTTGCGCAGTTCCGTAACCGTCCACTAGGGCTGGTGATGTCATCAATGTGCTACCCCTATGTCTCAAGCAGTGCACAAAAAATATGGTGCAGATCGGATGATGTATGAGGGAGATATAGCTGTTGGAATAATGTAGGGGGCGCACTGGAGTAAAATTCCAATATAATCCCATTGGGCTCTTTAGAGGTTAACAAAGGTCATTCATATCCAGTTTGGTGCAAATCGGATGATGCATGTGTATTTTAGAGACAACCGTATGCAAACGGGGATTGATATTCGCCATTCTACCACGACCACACGCTCCAGCAAAAACTCTTGGTGTTGGAGGCCAAGTTACACCAACATGTCTTCTGTCACTGGACACACTGTCATGTTGATGAGGTCACAGGGCTCAGATAGGGACCCTTAAAAGTAAAACATTACACTTCCTGTTCCCAGGGGCGTAGCTTATGTGATGTCATGATTTGACGATTGTGTATTGTAGGGGACCGGATGTGGATTAATCTCAGAAGGTTTGGTGCCTCAGTGAGTTTTCGAGTAGGAGATATAAGAGTTTCATGTTTCATGGCAAACGGTCAAATTTTGAGGTCTGGCCACGCCCCTTCAACATACTCGAAAACTCACCGTTTTGATAACTTTGATTCCCCCATGCCTCGAGAGCATACTGACCAAGTTTGAGACCGATCGGTAAAAATCCCAAGGAGGAGATTGATCAAATGCGGAGGCTGGAAATCGCCAAAATGGAGTCAAAATTGGACTTTCAATCCAAGATGGCCGACTTCCTGTTTGGTGTAGACCAGGCCTATTCAGTTACTTTTTCTTCTGGGCCAGATTTGAAAATTTTGAGATGCCACTGGGCTGAAGACCCCTACTTACATTATTTCTTGAGACTTAACTCTAAATATGCCTGAACTAAGTCATAAAAATAAATAAAAGAATTCAAAATAAAGGCTTTATACTGCATCATTTATTGATGAGCAAAATAATTCAAGTGCATTGCAAATTTGAACATTTGGCCCAAACCTTGACCAGAATATTTTTAACAAGGCAAATTTCACCACACATATGTTTAATAAAAAAACAATGTAATAATAACAACCTTTTGCAACAGTAAAGTCTTCTATAACATTTTAGATGTATTTGCAAAAGTGCATTTGTTGAACTAGAACGGCCAACTGAGGCAGTGCATTAAAAATTTCAACAAAAGAAACTGCACCAAGTGAAGATTTAATAACTGTAAAATTAAAGCTTCTTCTGCATATTCAAAGTAATGCTGACTTAATGAGTTCAGTCTTTGGGGTAAAATAAACACATTTATCAGTCCAAGCAGGGTTAAAACGGCGATTTTCATTGTCAATTTTACGTTTTTGGCCTGTCAGTGACATATTTTCGTGGTTGTCGTACTTGGAGAGAGTATTCTGGGCTGGCGTTGCTACGATACCGGAAGCGGTGCGTTCAAGTACAAGAGGAAGGGCGGGAATTTTTAAAACTCTCACAGCAAATATGATTTAATTGCGTTTTTGCAGCTTACGTTGGGTCAGTCGGGGGGTGGGCCAGTCAAAGGGGGTCCGCGGGCCGGATGTGGCCCCCAGGCCACTAATTGAATAGCCCTGGTGTAGAGCATGGGTGCAAGAGAGTTTTCTGTAGGTCTTGGGGAGTTGTACAAGTGTACCGAATTTCACGCTTGTACGATAAAGTAAGGTCAATGCGGAGGGTATTTTGAAAGTTGTCGGGGGGCACCGTTGAGCTGTTTCTTTTGCGATTTTTGCGATGACTTTAAAATACGTAAATTTCACAGTCTCCCGACGCAGCCGCCAAGTTTGGTGACTTTTCGTATATGTTTAGGCCTCCAAAAAGCCAATTCATATGACGGAATAATAATAATAATAATAAGAAGAAGAAACAGTATGAAAACAAAAGGCCTTCGCAGCGCTTTTGCTGCTCGGGCCTAAAAATTGATTCGTTTATGCATTTTTATTGAGGAACAAAAGTTTTTGAAGTGTTTTTGCTCCAAGGTGTTTTCTCCTCTTAGAGGCCAGTTCCCCTGCCTTAGAAAAAACTCTTTCACAGGGTACAGATGAAGATGGTGAGCACTGATGAAGTGCTCTTATTGATGTAAGACACTTCATCTACAATAAAACAAAAAGTTAATTTATCTGAAAACAATTCAAACCTCTTACCAGAACAGAGTAAAAACATATTTAATTGAATAGCTAACAGTAAACAATGCCCAAAGGAGGAAAAAGATTTACCTTATTTGGCGTCACAAGATCAAAATTATTCCAGACTGGGGAAAACTTCTTGGAAGGATCCATGAAGTCAGTGGAACAAGGTGAGGGCAAGCAAAGCTCCAAAATCCAACAGTAAAACTCCATCCAGGAAATCCGCAAAATGTCGATAGTTTGTTTCCGTATAAACACACTTTGGGGCGGCACATCCAAACGACACACTTTCTGTATCGTCACGTGATTTTTTTCTTAAAGCGATACACGCACCGATCCAGGGTTTCGCTTTTGTGTGCTCGGCACAGTGCTGACACACCAGTGTTGTTCGTCCCATCACTAGCTCCTGCCTAGCTTATTATCTGCGCTGCAGATTTCTTTGCACATTTACAAATCTGATTACAGACACAGATCTGAACACAGACACACAAATCTCCACACAGATCGCTGTGCACACATGTGGAATCCTTTATGGACACACAAATGTTTTGCTACAATAATCACCCCATACACCTGCTTGTCAAAGACAAACACTGTGTTACATAGTGTAGTTTGTCTGTACAATCACAGACACACTGATTAGAGACAGTCCTCAGGGAGAACATGAAGACCAATGCAGACACCCCCCCCCACCCATTATAGTGTCTGTGGACTCTGATCATCTGATCATTAAAGATTACCATGACGCTGAAGTGACTCCATAAATCTGCCATCTCCTGTTTCAATATATGAAAGATTTTGTTACTTGTTGGTAACAGACACACACAGAAAGCAGCACATGAGCTGATAGTACAGAGGGACCTGCCCGAGGCTTCCTGTCTCTGTGACTGACAATGTGATGATTTTTGATTTCATCTTGCTCAGATTGTGGTTCACTGCAGCAAGATGAAGCACCTTTCTTTAGTATTTAGAGAATTACAGAAGCTCTCATTTAGGCTACAGAACCATCTATATTTCCATGGTTGTATCCAGAGGCATAGCCCCGCAACTGTTTAAGGTTGCTGTTTGATTCCTAGTTTGTGTTTTTGCAGTTTTGAATTTTTGTCTTTTACTGGTCATTCCTGGCCCTCTTCCAGGAAGCAGGTTTAGCTCCAGCTCTGGTTTGTAACCCTAAAATGAGGAAACTCAGGTTTTCAGTTCCAGAAAGAGCTAACTCCAACTCTGAGTCAGTTACCATGGTCTGTGAACCTAACCTGGCAGGTTTTATCCAACAACCTCTGAGTGTCTCTCTGACTCCGCCCCTCCTGCTGCACCTGAACCACCTGTCTGACACTCCCATTCATTTCCTCCTTCATAAAGTGGCTGTCAGAGCGTCAGAGGAGCGAATTCATCTGCAGACGTTTATGTTTCTACAAGCACTGAAATCCCAGTTAGACGTTAGTTTGTTATTTTTGTAACATGAAGCTTTTACAGTCGTTCACTCGTCAACAGGCTGTAAGGATTAGGCTTAAAACTTTCCTTTTTGATCAAGCTTATAGTTAGGGCTGGATCAGGTGACCCTGAACCCTCGCTTAGTTATGCTGCTATAGGCCTAGGCTGCTGGGGGGGTTCACATAATGCACTGTTTCTTTTCATTCATCTTATTTACTCTGTTTATACTCCACTCTGCATTTAATCATTAATTGATATTAATCTCTGGCTCTCTTCCACAGCATGTCTTTTCTCTCCCCTCAGCCCCAGCCGGTCACAGCAGATGACCCCCCCTCCCTGAGCCTGGTTCTGCTGGAGGTTTCTTCCTGTTAAAGGGAGTTTTTCCTTCCCAAGTGCTGCTCATAGGGGGTCATTTTGACTGTTGGGTTTTCTCTGTATTATTGTAGGGTCTTTACCCACAATACAAAGCAACAACTGTTTGTTGTGATTTGGTGCTATATAAATAAAATTGAATTGAACTGAATTGAAGGACAGTGATGATGTCACGCATTTATAATGAGGCAGCTGCAGCTGTCAGACTGTCAGTCAGTTCCTCTGAAACATTTACTGTAGTTACTGTAGCATCACTGTTACATCACACTGATCTGGATGAAGCTGCTGACACAGAACACACTGTGGATGGAAAAATGTCTGGATCAGAAGATGATGTGAATGTTTGAGTGAAGATGAGGCTGAAATATTTGAAGACTTGAAAACTGAACTAAATGGATTTAAGGTGAATAAAATCAACATTTTGAAACTTATGCTATCTGATATTCAGAGTATGAATTTCCACATATTTTCCACTGAAAATCACCTAAATCAGTGATCATTGGCTCTATAGCGGATCAGCAAACCGTGTCCGAGTCCACCCGCGCAGCAGGAGGATCCAAACGGATCAGGATCACAGATTCAGACCGGATAAGATCCACATCCAGTTCAGGCTCCAGTTATTTTCCAGCTCATCCAGAACTGGATCTGTTCATAATGGATTCATTTTCCTGATACGATCTGCATTCTTTAATTAAAATGTCTCATCCTCCCAAACTGTGCTGAAATATTTAAAACCTATAAAGATGAGACATTTATTATAACATGTTTGCCCTTATTGATAAAACAATCAATTACAGACTTGGAAAGCTGCTCTGAATGTTTTCAGCTAAATATGAAACTGTGACTGAACTCTGACCTTTAATAGTAACTCAGTGAAACATCTCTGCTGTGGCTGTCAGAGAGCCGTCATCTAGCCGCTGATCTTAGATCAGATTAAAATAGTTAAACTGGAAACATTATAGCAGTTTTTCTGCAAATCTCATTTTTATCCAGTAATGGCAGAAATAATGAAATCCTCAATTAAAAAAATGAATAAAGTGAGGTTGCTATTCCATCAATAGATTCCATTTTTACTGTACAATTATTTAAACAATTAAATTGTCAAACTGAACTGTCATAAACTGCAGCAAAAACAGTTTTTATTAAGTAACAAACTGACCTGAGGTCAGCTGCCCCGGGGTCTGCTGCTGTCTCAGTCTCTAACAGGTCTGTCAGTAAACTCAGTCTGAGATGTTTCTCCACATTTTATCTTCACTTTCTGTCTCCTGCAGTTTGAATAATTAGATTTTATAAACTAAATGTAAAATTATGATTCAGCTTCATGTGATGGAGACTAAAGTTGTGTGAATGATGACAGCAGACATTATAAAATAAATGATATATTTGATAACAAACTTTTATTCTGTGTGTGATGATGTCAGAGTGGGTCAGGCTGATTAAAGTGACTCGTCACGCTCCACACTGACACGTGCGATCCTCCATCATCAGATTAAAATGGAGGCTCCGCCCTTTATTTACTCGTTGCCATGGTGAATCTTGGTATCAGCGCTCCATTGATGATCTTCATCTCACTCCGAGCCTCACACTCCTCACCTTCCTCCCACTGAATCCCTCATAGCAGCGAGTTCTCCGTTCTTTCAGTTGCTTTCAGCACTTTAAGCTTCACAGAATGACCCAGGAGGGCAGAGAGGCAGTGTCAAACAGCATTTTAAAGCCATTAAACCTCTGAAATCTGCACGAGTTAAACACAGCTGGTGGTCTGTGGGGTCATGTGACTGACTTCAGAGCGTGTCAGGGTTAAATGGGGTGAAACTCTCAGCTGTGACTGTGATACTGATGTTACTGGAGCCACCTGGTGGAGCTTTTCTCTTTGTGTCTTTACATCAGTTTTTCTCTGAGCCTGTTCATATAAAAACGATTGAATCTGCTATAATCAGCTGTGAGTGTAAACAGGAACAGTCTTCACTGCCACTCTGTGTCTCTGAAGCTCTGAAGTCACAGATATGTTATGTGATATCTTTGTAAAATCAATTTTCTCCCCTGTAAATCATCATGGAAAATGACATGACATACTGGACAGAAGCAGCTACAAGTGCTGCATTTTTAAAAAAATGAGTTCAGTCAGTGACCACAAACCATCAACACTTCCATCATATCACACTCAGAGACACACAAAGGTTTAAATCCAGTTGATCACAACAAGGAAAAACACTTAAACACACATTTAAATGAAAGAAAAAAAATCCTAAGCAGGCTCCTTTTTACTACATTTCCCACAATGCCTGTGTTCACTGTTTCTTTCTTTGGTTCCCTTGAATTATTCATTATACAGACACAAAATTAAACATTTATTCTGGAATTTATGGAATATTAATAATATTAACATTAGCGTTTCACCTGCTTCCCACACACCTGATCATTAACACCGCCTTACTGAGATAATACAGCGTTTTACAGCAGGACGCTCTGAAAGGTACAGGGCAGTGTTCAGGACTAAGATTAGGAAAGGCTAATCCACCGTGTGAGCGGAGCTGTTCCAAAGCTCTTCAGCAGGAAGCCTCTGACTCCGTCAGCTCTGAATGAGACTGACGTCTCTGTGAGCAGTGACACCAGTTCCATCAGGTTTCCTCTGCAGCACTGAAACAGGTGGAGGTAGCTTTGGAGGCTCACTAACATGCAGCAGTTGGAGGAGATTTAATCTGAGCTGACCTCAGAGCAGTGAAGAGAGCGAGCACAGCGCAGAGACACTGCTCTGCAGAAGATCCAGTTTTTAAATGAGAGCATTGATACATTTCTATAAATAACTCAGAGCAGCTCTATGTTGGATATATTTGGTCTGTAGTTTCTGAATGATACTTGAACCCGACTTAAACTCAAGCCTGCAACTACTTTAAAGAGCAGAACAGGACAAAGAGAGGAGCAGAGAGGAGAGCCGGGTGGAGGGAGGAGGTTACTGCTGCATCACCTGGAGGAGGAGGAGGAGACGTAGTTTTAACAGCTGGTTTCTCTGCAACACAAAACAACCAAACAGCAGTTCAATCAGAGCTGAACGAGTAACGAAACACAAACACTTTTGATTGATTTTTATAACCTGAAGTTCACGTGCAGGAAACGAGGAAGGTTTGATCGAATTAAAACAAAGTTACAGAAGAACCGAAAGACTAAAATCTGAATGGAGTCTGATGGAGTGAAGCTTAGAGTAGGAGACCTGAAAATATTAGAGATTAATATAGAATCAACCTGATGCAGGAGTCGTTGTCGTTGTCGTCTTCATTGTTGTCGTCTTCATTGTTGTCGTTGTCGTCGTCGTTGTTGTCATCGTTGTCGTCGTCGTCGTAGATGTCACAGCTGGTTTCTCTGCAACACAAAACAACCAAACAGCAGTTTACCTGTCATGGTCCTGGGCTGTGTGTCCAGCGCTTTGTGTTTTTTTGTTGTAGGTTCTGTTTTCACTGAGTTCTGATTTGTTCCTTGTTTGTTTTTCACATTAGTTTTAATCAATATAGAATCAACCTGATGCAGGAGTCGTTGGAGGAGGAGGAGGAGGAGGAGGAGGAGGAAATGTCACAGCTGGTTTCTCTGCAACACAAAACAACCAAACATTAGTTCAATCAGAGCTAAACGAGTAACAAAACACAAACACTTTTGAACGATTTTTATAACCTGAAGTTCACGTTCAGGAGACGAGGAAGGTTTGACCAAATTAAAACAAAGTTACAGAAGAACTGAAAGTCTGATGGAGTGCAGCTAAGAGTAGGAGACCTGAAAATATTAGAGATTAATATAGAATCAACCTGATGCAGGAGTCGTCGTCGTCGTCGGAGGAGACGTTACTTTAACAGCTGGTTTCTCTGCAACACAAAACAGCCAAACAGCAGTTTTATTGTCATGGTCCTGGGCCGTGTGCCCAGCATTTTGTGATCTGATTTGTTCCTAGTTTGTTTTTCACATTAGTTCCTGTTCTTTAAAAACATTAAATTACAAAAACACAGGAGGTCAGAGACGTGACAAAAGGACGAACAGACACAAGAACACAGACGCAGGGGAGACAGGAGCAGTTTGATGAAGTTTAGCTCAGAGTAGGAGACCTGGATTTATTGTATATTAATATATATGAATATTATAAAAACCAGAAGCAGACAAATATTTTTTATTGTTATGCATGATTTTAGATGCAGTCGTGTTGCTGAAATATGACATTTGGGGCCTGATCAGGGTTCACGTTGTTCATCTGTAACATGTAGGGTTACATGGACCCACGGGGACGCGGCTGATCTATAACGAGGCTTAACGAGAGCCTCAGTGAACCTCGAGTTTTGTGTGCAGCTTGTTGTGAGTTACAGTAAAGCAGCACAGGTGAGCTCGAGGCTTCATCCACACCTACAGTCACTGTGAACAGCTTCTACTGAAACAGCCTGAAGAGGAACTCTGTGCTGACTGATGACTGTTTCAGCTTCAGCTGCTGCTGCTGCACGCACACTGAGTTGTTCCTAATAAAGTGCTCGTGCTCCTGAACTGACCTGTGAGCCTCAGAGTCAGTCTGCTCTCATAGTCCATTCTGGGGATGTAGCAGTCGTACGAGCCGGCTTCGTCCGCCCTCAGGTCCTTTATGAGGATGGAGAGGTTTCCCTTCTTGTATTGATCTGGGTAGCTGAACACTCGACCTTTGAACTTTGGATCCATTTTATTTGGTGTGCCGTTGATGATGTCCAACACAACTTTATCATTTCTGTCCCTCCAGAAGGCGTTGACCTCACGGGGCAGCTGTCCGGGGTAGATGCAGGGCAGCAGGACGTCATCCCCGATGAAGCCGTTCCTCACAGACTGGCTGCTGCCTGCAGGAGGACAGGACAGGTGAGTTACAGGTTACCTGTGCAGAGCTCCATTAAAGCTTTGAGTTTTAGATCACTGTGTGAGCTCAGCAGCAGAGCAGGCCTCAGAGAATGTGTCTGAACCCTAAAGTGAGCCGCCACACCTGGACCAGGTGAACAGCTTCAGCTTCTGGAGGTTCCAGCAGCAGAGTTAAAGCTTCCTGTTCCAGCTTTTTCTGCACTGCTGAAACACTAAACCTCCATCCTCTGAACCAAATCCTCACAAACTGGTTTATGGAATCAATCTGAGGTTTGGAAAAACCTTAAAACACTTTTGTGTTGGAGGACAAAGTGAAAATCTCAGCCTCTCTGAATCCTCTTGAATCTCTAAAAGCAGAGAGAGGCCTGATGAACAACTTGAACATCCTTGATAAACTGGAAGTCTCATATAAAACACATGTAACAAAGTTTCAAGAATAATTCCAGTATTTTATAAAGTCAAACACATTCTGCATGTCTGATGGGATCAGTTGATTAGGATGTCTCCCCCCTCTGGAGGTTTTTGGGCGTGCCTGGGAGAGATGATAATGAGCCGTGGAATGCTGGAATACAGCTGGATCCCCCAGGAGGAAGTGGATAGTTGGCTGAAGGATGTTTTGTCATCCTGTTTTGTCTGCTTCCAGCACTACCCGACTTTAGAAGAGTGGAAGGTAATGGATGGACCACAAACACACTGTGTTTTCTTTTGTTCACTGGTTCCAGTGGTTCAGTGGTTCTTATAAATGTTCTGGATCATCAGAACAATAATCCATGATTCTGGTTACAGAGATCACAAAAATCCTCCAAATCAAAAACATTAAAGTCACTGATGCTTCATTTTCACACCACCCAGATTATCTTTAAACTGTTAATGATGATGAGGCAGTTACATTCAAACATGTTTGTTCCTCTGTGCAGTGAAGCTGAGGAACAGACTGAGCATCACTCAGGGCAAAAGGTGCTACAAGAATCTGTTTTTTAGCAGCATACGGGAGGAAGACGGGCTTTGACTGGGCGTTTAAATTTAGCTGAGCACGTCTGAAACTAATGACAGATAATGTGACAGCACAAGTACAAATAAAGACAAAGACACACAGGAAGACCAGCTAACACAAACACAGAGAAAAACAGGAAGAGATGGAAACACCAAAGCTACAGTTTGTAGTTACAACATAAACTCAAACTACGAGCAGTTCAACTAGAAAAGGAGACCCAAGAAAACTTGAGAAGGCAATCATAAAGGACCCAACCAGGTAATATCTGCTATATGGAAAAGAATCCAAAACCACAAATAAAGTAAAGACAAGAATCCAAAATGAATCCAAAACGCTCCAAACGTGGCAGAAACAGGATCACTGACAGCTCTGCTTCTCCTCATAGAAACTCACCGCCTCAGATTTGGTATAAAACATGAATTCAGTTTGTTTTTTGCCTCATCAATAAAAATATAATCTATGGTTTTAAACAAGTTTTTGACAGATTTCTAAAATATTTGGGTTTTCTTGTTTTTATGACAGTAAAATAAATTTGTTACACACTGTGTGTAGGTGAGTAAACACTACACTGCCCAAAGTATTCTTCCATATGAGCTTGAGTGAGGTTTCATTCACAGGGTTTGATGTGATGTCAGCTCACCCTACTACTACTACTACTGGTGAGATGATCCATCTCTGAGGCAGCAGAGTTTATGGAGCTGCCCTGCATTGGCACGTGGTGTTGAAGAGGATCGGAGGGTTCCTGTGATCAGCTTTTGAGCCGTGTGTTTGCAGCACTGGGCTTTCAGTCAGAAACACCCAACCTGGAGCCAATTGAACTGGTTGGACTTGATAAACTTGAGGAAGAACTCCTTAAATTTGGTGTTGATCTGGATTCATTTCTACTTTAAACTGATAAATGAAGCATCGATCTTGGTTTGTTCAGAGTGTTGATGTTCAGGCTTTTTAATGCCTGTGCTGCTGCTGCACACACACTGAGCTGTTCCTAATAAAGTGCTCGTGCTCCCGAACTGACCTGTGAGCCTCAGAGTCAGTCTGCTCTCATAGTCCATTCTGGGGATGTAGCAGTTGTACGAGCCGGCGTCGTCCGCCCTCAGGTACTTTATGAGGATGGAGAGGTTTCCCTTCTTGTATTGATCTGGATAGCTGAACACTCGACCTTTGAACTTTGGTTCCATTTTATTCGGTGTGCCGTTGATGATGTCCAACACAACTTTATCATTTCTGTCCCTCCAGAAGGCGTTGACCTCACGGGGCAGCTGTCCGGGGTAGATGCAGGGCAGCAGGACGTCATCCCCGATGAAGCCGTTCCTCACAGACTGGCTGCTGACTGCAGGAGGACAGGACAGGTGAGTTACAGGTTACCTGTACAGAGCTCCATTAGAGCTTTGAGTTTTAGATCACTGTGTGAGCTCAGCAGCAGAGCAGGCTTGTGTGTGTGTGTGTGTATATATATATATATATATATATATATATATATATATATATATATATATATATATATATATATATATATATATATATATATATATACACACACACACAACCTCACCCCTCTTTATCTAGGTGAACTTGTTCACATCACCTCCTCTGCTCTTCCTCCTCTATCCACCTTACTGTTCCCTCTGCCCGCCTCAGCACCATGGAGAGCAGAGCTTTCTCCCACTCTGCTCCACAGCTGTGGAACTCTCTCCCACCACACATTCACATATTGGCTCTCTTCATGTTTTCAAATCCCAACTCAAAACTTACCTGTTCAAGATTTTGTTTACAAACAAAATCCCAGAAACTTCCTCTACAGACTGTAAACCAGGCTGTGTTTAACTGTTTATTATTAGGTCAGAATGTAATGTCATATAACACTATAATGTTCATATTTTAACCTTTGATATGACTAATTTAAACCAATGTCAGCCATGTCTTTGCCATGTTTATGGACAACAGGTAATTTGAGGGTGGTGCAGGAAGTACTGGGTTATAGAAGTAGTGAGATGACAGCGTCAGGACCCCTTTTAATAAGAAGGGCATTTTAATAATAATAAAACCTACAGCTAACCGGTGAGTTTAACAGTACAACAAGGTCCAAACAGGACCCTGAAATAAAGCTGCCTCTTTTTAAAATGTGCTCTAGGAATTATAAAGTGCCAAATCCTTTAGGAACCACATCTGTATTTGAAACACAGGCCAACCAAAGGCGTAGGAATGAGTTTACTGTTGGGGGGAAACCTGACAGATATGCTAAGAGGGAGGGAATAAAAGCACGAATAACCATGTTCAGTTCAGTCTGTGACACAAATGGTCTCAACTTTGAGATGTTTCTTAAATGATAAAAACAAATGAAGAACTGATATTGATCACGTGTCTATCGTGATATATATTGTTATTGATTTATTGCACAGACCTAAGATGTATACATCATATATCTGATACGCTGTCAACTGTGCTGACAGCATCACCTGACCCTTACAGTAAAGGTTTTCACTCATTTATTCAAAGACGTGCTCCACCCTCTCCTCTTCCTGCCTCTGCGCTGCATTTCTGCTCCTAAACATACAACATGGTTTCAGAGATGAGGCGCAGCTCCTGAGCCTAAAGGTGGCTCATTTTACACTAAACGAGAAAAAAGTTCACTTATTGATCACTATGGAGCAGCATTTCACCATAAACCTGTACACAACTCTAGTGGGGTGTTGTACTGCACCTGGCAACCTAAACATAACCTAACCCATACTCTTCATTATTTCCACAGCACTTATAAAACATTATTGAAACTTTATCTTGAAAAAACAAAATCACACTGCTGTACAAGTCTCAAAAACTCCCCAAATCAGTACATTTCAAATATGATCCACTAGGTATTGGGGGTTAAACCCTCCACGCTCACACCCGGTCAGAGTCTCTGTCCGGTTCTCACCGATTAATCACAGTAAACAGGTTTTTCAGCTTAGACTCACCTGAAATCACACAGCACAGCAGCCAGACCAACGCCCCCGAGCTGCAGAGAGACAAACGCTGACAGAAGGACATCGAGCCTGAACATAATTCCTGCTGTTTAACACCGTCAGCGGCCACAATAACTGTCCAGCCATCTGTTTACATCAGGGGTCCCCCCCCCCCCCCCCACACACACTTCCTGCTTCCGGCCTGTGAATTGATGTCAAAAGTATAATACAATTTGGCCCTTTAAGTTACTTTTGTTTGTTTTTTTAATTTTGCTTTCCCCTTCAATTAAGATAATGATTTGTTATGTAATTTAAATCAGATACCTCCAGGTACCAGAGTTTAGGATATTTGGTACTGGGCCGCACTGAAAAAATAAATCATTTCTATTTTAATTTTTATGAGTCTGAATGACGTTTTATTCTGAAAAATGGGCTGATTCTCTCCTAGATATCTTAGATCTTAGATCTCTTAGATAACAATGATAAATGCTCAACAAATATCACACAAAGTGTGTGCAGTTTGTCACACAGTGTGTCTGCTAGCTAAAAGAAGAGCTGCTGTATTTCCAGGGAGAGCAAAGAGAGAGAAGTTCACTCAGAGATGGAGAAAGAGGACAGGAGAGGAAGAAGAGAGGTTAGAATTAAAGGTAAGGACTGTAAAACAAACTGAGGTATGCTGACTTTGTGTAATTCAAAGATTGTATGAAAACAGGTCAGCTTGTTGTACTGTGTTTACTGTGTTGGTGCACAGAGGCTGTGTTCATGGTCACAGTTACAGGTTACATCAGTGCAGCAGAGATGAGTTTGACAACCTGATACTTTCACTTTCTTACTCTGAGTACATTTCTACGGTGGCCGGGAACGTGCAAACCAACATTACAAAATCTGAAACACTTTTACAAAGTGCATAACAGAGCCTGTAGGGTTTTACTTTTATAATTTTATACTTCAAGACGTACGCAAGCACTCCTGGTCTACACCAATATATGTGGTCCATCCATGATGCCTTTAGGTGCACCTCGTAAATTTAGCTATCTCCACTTGAACAGACTTAAATGTAATTTAGTGCCCCTTTTGATAGTTCGCATATTGATACACAACATGAGCAACATTGTACCATACAGGCTTATTTACATATTACCAAAAATATTATGACCACGTTGTTACAATCACATTGCACCATGTTCATGCTCAAAGTTTAATTGTGAAAAGACAATTTCAAATGGTTAATGTAACATTTGGCTTTTATTGGATAATTATTATGTAGTCAAATGCAATATGGTATTTAGATACAATAATATGTAGGTACATGGTTGTAACTGCATGAAAAGGAGCCGATCAAACTGTTATCAACAATTATCCTCAAATTCCTGTTCACATGATCCTCAAGTACATCCTTAGTCATTCTCAAGTGAAATGGCTGTAGGAATTTGAAATTGTTACATCCTGGAAATACAAATATGGCCACAGTCACTGCTTCATCAAACTGTTTTCTGCAAACACCACCAATTACTTATCAAACATGTCCTCCACTACATCTGGCATCAGTTCCAAGTCATATAACTGTAGGAATTTGAAATTGTGACCTCCTGAATTCCCAAGAATTGCCCATTCATTCATCAGCAGGTATTCAAAAACGCCACAATATACCCATTAAACATGTTCTCAGGTGCCTCTGAGATCATTTGCAAGTTGTTTGACTGCAGCATTTTGAAATTATTACCTTCCAAAATCATCATCCTGTCCACTTCTGTATGAAAAATATTAGCTTGTTTCTTTACAAACTCCCTGATATTCTTGTTCAGCATGTACGGGTATCAAGCATGCACTCAGCATGCTGTCAGTTCTAACTTTGGAACAGTGGTGACCATTTTAGAAAATGAGATTTTCCCATGATGAAAGCACAGTGAACGTCACCATCTTTGGTTCCCCCTGGTGGCCACATTCTTTAATGAACCGGCAGAAATATTCAATCCACTGCAACACTCACTCAGTTTTCAGGCACTTAACGCCCGGCTATCTATACTTTCTCCAGATTCTCAAAGTCTCTCCATCGCTCCCACTGTGGTTCTAAATGTTCAGCAGGTGGCCTTGGCTCTAAACTCACTGCCCACTTTATCAGGAAGAGCTGAACCCCAGAGTCTGTGATTAATCACAGAGTTTTTACTTTGGTGTCAGACAGGTTCAGGTTACAAAAACTGCTGATTTGATGGGAGGAGAAAGGTGCTGGAGCTGACCGCAGCAGTGGGTCATTTCAGTTAGAAACACAGTACAGTGGTTTCATATTTTTTATCTGATGCATGATGGAGTTTGTTTTCTAAAAAAATCATTAAACATGACCTTTGATCAGTATTTTTCTGACTCAGTTGTTTTGCATGTAGAATAATTTGGAATACAAATCTTTCCTCCTTCGGTGGGAGTTTTATACAGACGAGGCCTCTGCAGATTCTTTTACTTGAAGCTCAGGTTTCTGCTTTTATGTGATCATGTCTAAATAAACAGATGCAGATGAAGAGTTCCTTCTGTTGCTGCCTGCCTTGATTACAGTCCGACGTGTGTTTGATTTAAAGAGTCAGGTTCACTTTAGAAAAATATTTCAGTGATTTTTTTTTGTGTTGTTCTCAGTAAGTTTCAGATGAAATTAAAAATTTTTTCAGATTTTCTTTAGAATTAGAAAAAAATCAAAGCTAGAAAAAGTCAAATAAATGATTGTCATGTGACTCAGCAAACAGCAGGCATATGTAAATGATGCAGAGTGTGCAAACAGAAGCACACAGCAAATATTGTGATGTGCAGAGAATGAGTGAGTCAGAGGAAGCTGAATGTGTTACCAGGTGGAGGCACAGCTTCAGTTCTTCAAACAGATCTGAGGTCAGTGTCTTGACAGCTCGCTCACTTTGAATACTGACAAACTGCAGCATGTGAGCTCCGCTTGTTTACAGCCAAAAACAGGAATTCATGTATTAAAATCCAACACACTGAAGTGGATAGTGCAACATTTTATTGGCTGTATTCCCAGCACTGCTTCATAAATAAATAAATAAACTCACACTGTCCTGGTTGTGTTTCTTTTCTTCACTTCAAATAAACTCACACTGTAGCAGAAATCCAAACCTGTACAACGTTCTCCTTTAAAGCCAGCCTGTGACACTCCATGATGTAAATATACAGTTAGTATTGATAACGGCGCCATCTGGTGGCTTCAAAGGTTCATTTAGTGTTAAATGATTGTGGCTCAAACTTCAGGAACTTTGAATCGTCTCCAAACACACAGAAGCACAAACACACAAATTAGAGCCACAGAAGAAAAACTTGAAGAGCTTCACTCTGTGTGACGAGCATCAGCCTCTAAGAGCTGTTACTGTGAAACATCCTGGAAGTTTTGGTCAACATCAGGGTCGTATGGATGTTGTTGGCATATTATTTCCTCCTCTTTATGCCGCAGTGTCTTTTTCTGTTTCAGGGATCATAAAGATCTGTTTCTCAGGTTCAAGCTTCTACTGGTGAAATAAAGACTGCTTACCTTCATCCTACAGCGTGAAATGTTCACTTGAAGCTACGATCTAGTTTCTGACTAACTTAAACTCAAACCTCTACTTTAACAAGCAGAACAGCACAAAGAGAGGAGCAGAGAGGAGAGCCGGGTGGAGGGAGGAGGTTACTGCTGCATCACCTGCTGCAGGAGGTGGAGTCTCCAACATTACTTTAACAGCTGGTTTCTCTGCAACACAAAACAATCAAACATCAGTTTAATCAGAGCTGCAAAGAAACACAAAGACTTTTGTTCTTTTTAAAGAAGGAGGCCTGGTCTGGAGATGGGCTCAAACTTGACTTTATGTAAATGTGAACATTTACATAAAGTCAAGTTTGGGCGGCTTCATGTAAAGCAGGGGTGTTCTCCTGTCCAGAAGCTGAACACCTCCTCTGAAACGTTTCTGCTGTCGGTCTAAAAACAAAGAGTCAGATTGTTTTTGTGAAGCTCAGTTTTTTTAAAGCACATGTAGGGTTACATGGACCCACGGGGACGCTGCTGATCTATAACGAGGCTTAACGAGAGCCTCAGTGAACCTCGAGCTTTGTGTGCAGCTCGTTGTGAGTTACAGTAAAGCAGCACAGGTGAGCTCGAGGCTTCATCCACACCTACAGTCACTGTGAACAGTTTCTACTGAAACAGCCTGAAGAGGAACTCTGTGCTGACTGATGACTGTTTCAGCTTCAGCTGCTGCTGCACGCACACTGAGCTGTTCCTAATAAAGTGCTCGTGCTCCTGAACTGACCTGTGAGTCTCAGAGTCAGTCTGCTCTCATAGTCCATTCTGGGGATGTAGCACTCGTACGAGCCGGCGTCGTCCGCCCTCAGGTCCTTAATGAGGATGGAGAGGTTTCCCTTCTTGTATTGATCTGGGTAGCTGAACACTCGACCTTTGAACTTTGGATCTGTTTTATCTTCTCTGCCGTTGATGATGTCCAACACAACTCTGTCATCTCTGTCCCTCCAGAAGACGTTGACCTTGTCAGGCAGCTGCCTGGGGTAGATGCAGGGCAGCAGGACGTCATCCCCGATGAAGCCGTTCCTCACAGACTGGCTGCTGCCTGCAGGAGGACAGGACAGGTGAGTTACAGGTTACCTGTGCAGAGCTCCATTAAAGCTTTGAGTTTTAGATCACTGTGTGAGCTCAGCAGCAGAGCAGGCCTCAGAGAATGTGTCTGAAACCTAAAGTGAGCAGCCACACCTGGACCAGGTGAACACTAAACTTCCATTGTCTGAACCAAATCCTCAGATTTGAACACCTGTATTAACTGTCTTCTCTGATTGCACTGGGACATTTTCAGATCTTAACTTCATGGATTCACTCTTCTTCTCTCCTGCCTCTGTGCCTGTCTATACTGTTGTCAGGTCTCAAAGGGACTCTGAGGTGCTGCTTTCACACAGACTCACCTGAGCTCAGGCTGCACAGCAGACACACCAAAGCTAAAGAGCTGCAGATGGACAAACACTGACAGGTGGACATCAGGCTGAATGCTTCCTGACTCATCTGTGCTCAGCCTGCAGGTTCTGCAAAACCATCAGAGGCCTCCAGCACCGCTGTGTTGACTTCTGTGACCCTCAGCTTCGGTGTTCTCACTGCACCTGCATAAAGAAAAAAAAGACACACACACCTGTAATACCACAGCAAAGACCGCCAACGACCAACCATTTAAATAAAGTTTGCATGAAGCGTCGCAGAATCTGCAGGTGGACAGGATTCGATGTTTGCACCTCATGTTTGTTGCTTTTAATGTTTTTCTCAACATTTCACCTGTTCACACACACACACACACACACACACACACACACACACACACACACACACACACACACACACACACACACACACACACACACACACAGAGCCATCATGTTGAGTGTCTCAGACGATGACCTCTGACCTCTCCTGCATGTGCTGTCACACACTAAATTTCCTTCAAGTGCAGCAATGAAAGAGCCTGCTAAAGGTTCCTGCTTAGCTGAGGATACTAACCAAGTGAAGAGTGCAAAGACTATGACACCCTCCTATGACCCCAGAATCTCACCTACTGGTTTGGAGATGAGGTCAGCTGTCCCCTGAGTGGCAACATCAAGGCACTGACCCAAGGTCGTTTCAGGTGGCGCCACGATCAAGTTCTCACCAAACTAGCTGAGATCCTGGAGAGGTGCAGGGTCGTAGCAAACTGTGCTCCAGCAGCCACAAAGCCTACACTGATAGAAGCATGCTCCGTCTTCCCACAGGGGAAAGAAATTGCCTCCTTACTCAGGAAAAGAGTGGCAGATGTTGACAGACCTCAGAAAGCAGTTGGTCTTCCTAAGGGAGACCTTAACAACTGTGCTCCAACCAGATGGTCTGGGATAGATAAGAGGACTCTTCACTGAGCCTAGCATCCCATGGGAAAAGGGCACGGCAGCAGCACATGAGCAGAAGTACCTCAAGTATGCTGATCTAGCAGCAGAAAGAGGGGGGCTGGAAAGCCAGAGTTTACACAGTGGAGGTTGGGTGTCGAGGCTTTGTGGAGAGGCCAGCAGTCCAGCTGCTGCATGGGGCAGAGTTAGCAGGGGGAAGAGGCAGAGAACGTGAGCTACTGGCTATGGTTGAGGAGGCAAGACAAGAGCTGGGGGCCTACACCCCAGTAAAGGAAGCTGCAGGGGGTGGTGGGGAGATGTTCCTGTTCATACCACTTGCCCCCCTTCCTGGAGATGTACTGTACTGAGGGGGGTAACATCAGTGAACAGCGGCACCAGCTGATGACCCTGCAGCTGACCTAATGGCAGAGGTGCAACAGGCCATCTTCATTATACATCTTACCTGTATAATGACCTTCCTTTGTCATCAATGTCATAAAAATGTGATAAAAATAAGCAAAATATGTGAAAGCAGTGGAGCTGCTCTGAGGTAAACAGGTTAAAAGGTTAAGTACATGTGATCTCTGCTGAAAGGTCAAAGTTCAGATAAAGCATCAAGACGTGAGCAGTGAAAGCAGTGTTCACCGGGTCAAACATGTCTGAGTAAGCGAGTTGAAGTGTGGGGCATAGGAGGGACAAAAGATGATTATTTTATTGTGGAGGTCATTGGAAGATGATGAATGGCCCTCTGAGGCAGCAAACATTTAAATAATGAATTAACCATCAGCTTAGCGTCTTTTTCTCGATGTCCAGTCAAAGGTGAAAATAATTCCAAAATGAAATTTGCCTGGACGTCCTTGTTAGGCTTCCTAGCAAGAGAAAGTTTGTGTCTCTTTATTGTTTAGAATAAAAATGTAAATAAACAAACAAACAAACAAACAAAAAACAGATTAAAAGAGGAAAAGAATGTAATGAGCCGGTTTGACCCGGGCGAGTTTCAACAGTTTCAACCATGGCTGCTGGAAAAGGACTTGAAGTGGAAGAAAGTGAAGGATTCCAAGTCAGGAAAAACCCATCACTGAGCTGCTGCCATCTCCTGCACATTTACATATTTAAAGTTTATGCAAAAGCTCAGCTGGCTACATGCAATAAAGTCAGCCATAAAAGCTGGAAAGAAGAAGCTGCTTAATTATAATTCTGTGAAACATGAATGAGGCTTTATATTGATTTTGTATTGATCCCATTTCACATCCTTTTTTTTTCCCATATTAGGCCCCGCTTACACGAGCATGTTTTCAGATGGAAACAGTAGTGTTCCTGCCTACAGCTCTCCATGCTAGCATGTAACAGGACGGGGAGGCCATGCTACCGAATGAATTAACTTCAGTCTCGTTTTGACTGAAGCGGTTCTGACTGATATGTTTGTTTCTTAACCAGCCCAGATTTGAAAAGTTTGCACTGCCTCCGTAAAGTTTTCTACACAAACTTGGAAACTTGGAAAACATGGAAGCTCTTATTTCTTCCTGTTTTTCAAAGGTCAAACTGCACCTTCATAATCTGCCCTCTGTGTTCAACCCGAGTGAAGTTACAGGTTAATGTTTATGTGCTGTTTCACATTGGATCCATCATTGCCCTCCAGTCACACATGTGGTTACATAGTGAACCGATCAAAGGTGATCAAAGGTGATCAAAGGTGAAGAGCCCAGCACCTGCACACAGGTGTGCTTGGGTTTGAAATAAAGAGAGAAGACCATCAACAATACTGCTGAAAACATCACGTACAGAACAGCAGCAGGAACATTTGTGCTGATGATCAGAGTTTATAAATCAAATCAGGTAAATGTTCACATGAAACTACGACCTGTGAGTTTTATTCTTCACTAAAGTGTGAAACATTAATGTGAACAAAAGCTACTCATCACGAGCCTTCACAAACATTCACAAATGAACACAAGCTTCAGCTTTGTAACAACTCACCTGCTTCCTGCCTGTTACGTGTCATCATTTAGCGTCATTTGTGGACCTCTCTGCCTCCATTGCTTTTCTGTCCAACCACCTCGCCAAACTATTTCTCCCGTGTCTGCTGGTTGAGAAGCCAGAAGCACTCTGCCTGCATTTGCCTACATGGATGATTAGGCAAGTGAACCAGATAGAGCAATCGTTTAGCAACAGTGGGGAGGGGAGGCTCCTTTTAAAGAATTCCCTGGTAGAGCCAGGATCAGCCATCTGCTGCAAGTTGGAGATGAGAAGGACGAGAGAGGAGGGAGACAGGACAAATCACTGACTAAAGAAAGAGAAGACAGGGATCTAATTGCTTAATGTGTCTGCCATTGGTGGCCACTCACAGAGGTGAGGGCGGGTACCTGACGTGTCATTTCCGGGCTCAGGACCTCCGTCTCCAGCAGGTATGAATGCTTCGATTGTTCTCTGGTCACTTTTGAGGTGCTGAAAGTAAATGTTTTGCAGAGCTGTAGTGATGGGCAGATGAGGCTCTTGAAACACTGAACCACAGCGCCCTCTCCTGGAGAAATGCAATGTTTTCAAATCACAATCACGACCCCACTAAAGTTTTTCATTTAAGGCCACACGCCTCCACGTTAATCTTGATACGACAGCATCGGTCAGCATGTTGAAAGGAAGGAAGTCAGCCATGAACCTGGCTGACTGTCTGACTCTCACTCCTTCACGCGATCATCACACACACACACACACACACACACACACACACACACACACACACACACACACACACACACACACACACACACACACACACACACACACACAAAATTATCTGCCTGAATAATTCCATCTATGAAATTAATTAAAACAAAAGAATTAGGAACAGCTTCCCCAGGAAGTAAGAAAGGGAGTAAGAAAGGTGCCTCTTGAATGATATGGCACTATGAGTATTATATTTGAATAAACACTGAATAGGTGTGTTACAATCACCATGTCTTTGCAAGTGACGTCATCTGCGCTCACCTGGTTGCTTTTTGACATGTTGAACGTCACTAGCCGCTGATTGCACATTTGGAGGTATATGGATGCCTAGTTTCATGTTTCAACTTAAAAAAGAGATCAGAGAGATTAATTGGCTGTAACTTAATTATTTTAGGGGCTATTGATATGGTTTAGTTGTCAAAATTAATCATTTTCCATGCTCTCGTTATCTGCACAGGTTTCAGATATAAGTAGAAATAATGACATTTTTTGTAACATACAATGTTACAAAAATGGCTCCATTATTGAAAGTCCAAAATTCAGTTAAACAACAGCTGTTACTGGCACACAGCAGGTTTGGTGCAAGACATGAAACTGTGTTTCAGTCGTCTTAAACACTCTGAACTGAACTGTCAGCTGATTCGGTCTGAATGAAGCAGTGAAGTGGTTCGAATGTCATCAGTGACGTCAACTGAAGCAAGCTCCGACCCACTGCTCCAAGATAAGTAACCAATAAGTAACCTATCACATTCAAAGTGTGTTTCAAAGCCTCTGTGTCAGCTCCGGTCCAGACTCGGTAATCCTTGAGTGTTTGTTCTCCTCTCGTGGCAGGCCTCTCCTCTAACTCCAGATGATTTGAGTGACAGGAAACAAGCAGCAAACCAAACCAAATAAGCACAGCAACAATAACACACTTGGTACGGGAGCCAGCAACACTAACTGTGATACAGTAAGCAATCCAGCAAAGACTAATGGCAGCTCGCCCGCTTAAATAGTGGTCTTGATGAGATCATCAGGAACAGGTGAATCGCCAGGTGGAAGAGTGCCCAGAGGACAGAGACCAGAACTGTGCCCAGCCCCTGAACCACCATCCATGAGACAACACAAGAGAGGACAGAGAGAACAAGAACTGGTAGGACACACACAGGAAGACCAAGCGTCAAATTAAGCTTAAAAAGTCCTTAACCATTGGTTTGTCAGGACAGCACATGTACATTAAAATCTTCAGGAATAAGGACCCAGTCATGTTTAGGCATCATTTCAGGTAATAATTCAGAAAAGCCATTTTAATAGTCCTTAATGTATTTAGGTGACAGATGACAACACACAGCACTGAGTGAGAGCAACCCAGTTTAAAAAAAGCTCAGCTCAGTGTCCAAACTTGGTACTGTAAATGCCTCAAATTAAAAGCTGGCGTGTCAGTCTTTTGCCCAAATGTTTTGAGTCTCCAGTAAAAATAAGGGGATTGGCCTCACTGTTCCAATACTTTTGGAGAGGAGTGGAAATCCAGAATTCAACAGTTTTTAGGCGTATTAGAGAATTACTGTGTTTCACTCATTCTCACATACAGCACGATACAAGGTCTTGAATAATCAGGCCCCATCTTGTCTTAAACACACGACCATAGCACTGCACTTCACTCTCAGACTGTAGGGTTACTCAGGGCTGCTGAGGCCTTTTAGAGTCCTCAAACCTGTCCTCCTGTTTGATAAGACTCACCAACATGAAGGTTCAACAGCCTTTCATCAGAAGGCTGTCGGAGCAGCAGAAACAGTCATTGTCTAATATGCCTAACAACTGTCACAGGTCCCATTTTATATTTAGCATTACTAACTCAGTAGTTACTCCTCCCTGTGCTGCTCCTCTTGTATTTGCTCAGGTAACATATGAACCTGTGTCCTTTCAGTGCTGGCTGATGTAGCTAGCCACTTGAAAAAAGCTCAGCATCAATAAGACAGTCTGTGTGTCACTGTGTGTTATTCTGTGTGTTAATCGTCTCTCCCAGCTACTCTCTTGGCTGAAAACTGCATCGTTTCCTCAGCTATTCCTCCTGCAACCAAAGGTCAACAACACACCCAAATTCCAAAGCAGTGGCTGAAAGCCCCTGGAATCCTTCCACCGAGAAACACACAGAGCAGCTTTTATATCACACACCCACAAAGAAATGACTCAGGATGAAACTCATCTTGTTTTAGTTTCGGTTTCAACTTTTCCTGCTGGAGTTTATTTTATAAATTCTGATCAGCAGCAGAAACAAAGTGTGGCAGTGTGCACAAATATGGATACAAATTAGAAGAGATTTGTCTGCTGTTGTGTCTCATGTCTGTGTGTTATTGATGAGCTCTCTGTACAGTAGCTAACACCTGTTGTTTGTTTTGTGGTGAAAATCCCACTGCAGGGTTTTAGATTTAAAAATATAGAACTACACAGGGAGGAAAAAAATAGTCAGAGCCTCTGTTTCACTGGCAAAGTATAGTGACAACTGCTGATGTTGTTTTAGGTCAAGGTTCTGCATTTTTCCCCTTCATAATTTAGTAACATGAAGTTTTTAAAGCCAGAAAGAATTCTGGCAAACTGTCAGGTGACTCAGGAGGGGAAAGCAGTGCTCCACTCACACGTTCTATAGTGTGGGTGGGGTGCTGCTGACTTCAACTGAGGCTATAGTCAGACGGTGGAAGGAATACTTCGAGGACAGTAAATATAAGCTGCACTGTCAGAACTGATGTGTTGGAAGCTGAAGGCTGCATATTCAACTGCTACCTGTGCATTGGTCCAGTTGATAATTTCTTTTTTATACTTGGAGAAAGAGCTTCATAGAGTTGGACTTTGATTTGACCCAAAGATAGATGCAATCAACATCAAACTAATACATTTTAGGCCAAAAATGAGATAATAACTGAGTCTGAGTCACTGTTCACCATGTGGGCCAATTTATATGAAGAATCTTGATTGGACTGATTAAATATAAATGCTAATACACCTGACAAGAGCATCATTGACAAACCAAAGATGAGATCAATTATTAATATCAATAATCATGGATCAATAGCTTATGGGGATGTGAAATAACTAGGTGTGTTCTGATTTATGTGTGTAATGGTGATCTTATATCTCATGCTTAAAACACAACTCAACAAACATTTGCTTCCTGCATTGCAATATGACAGATTCTCTTACTGTACCATGAACTGCATAAATGATGTATTTATGTGCTCATAATGTGCACAGCCAAATTCCAAAGTGGCGCTGGAAAGCTTCTGGAGTCCTTTTGCCAGGAAACACACTGAGCAGCTTTTGTTGCACACACTGACGAGGAGATTACTCAGAATGAAACTCATCTTTTAGTTTCAGATTCAACTTTTGCTGCAAAAACCTGTAACATCATCAAAAAAAAGGTGGACAGTACAAATAATGAAGAAGGAATATGTTTCTCTGACTTTTTCATCTTAAGTAAACTACTTAAAGCAACAGGTTTGCATTTTTTTATAGGTACTGGGAACTGTGAGGGCCATTTTATAAGAAGTTTGATCCAAAGTTTGGACAGACTTTTGTGAATGTGTAGTTGAATGGAGGGCTGTGAAAGGCATGGGAGCGTCCAGTTTTTCTACTGTGTGACTATGTTGTGATAATTCCTAAATAAATGTTTGAACTCTGAATTATATTATGCCCACATAATCAAAAATGGCCTCCACCTCGCCTCCTGCCCACACTAAGAAGTGGTGCACGCCAAGGCTGTTTCCTGAGTCTAGCACGCTACTTCCTGTAAAGTCAGGACTACATACCAATTCACTAATCCACAATTTAATTCACACAACTGCAACACAAAGGGGATGAGACACAATGTAGGAGGGCGTGTGCAGAAACAGTGCAGAGAGTCAACTTTCTGGGGGCGCTCATAATAATAATAATAATAATAATAATAATAATAATAATAATAATAATAATAATAATAATAATAATAATTTATTATTATTTTTTAAACATCACAAGCCCAAAATGCTCATAATTAGAATTAAATATAGTACAAAATAAGGTGTGAAAATCATATTTCTTATGGCTGCAAACCTCAATTTGCTTTTTATTTATGTTTGTTTTTTCTTAAACGTCACTTTTCTCGAAACAGCCCCTCCTCATCATGTGACCTTCCTCCACGGTATAAAAATCCTTCTGTCGGACTTCTTGTACATTCCTGCCTGCAGACCTCTGTCTCCAGCCTGGCCACTTTCTCTGCTTCACTTTCAGGTAAACTTCTTAGTTAGCAGCTCATTAAGTTAGCAGCTTCTGTAGTGAATCTTTGTAGAGCCTTTCGACTTAAGGGGGCGACATTGTCGGCATTTATACTTGTGTTGGTGTATTATGCTTTAAGAACCGTGGGGTCGTGTCCCGGTGTTTTATATGCAATGCCAGCCAATAGAATAGAATAAAATACTCGGACTTCTTCCCTCCGGGGTCCCCACTCTTTGTTGTGGTAATTTTTTTCTTTTTATCGGGGGAAACATTTTTACCCATCTAATTTTTCCACTTCTTTCTTCATTCCCTCACGCCCATTCCTGTAGTTTAAGCAGTCTCCCTCTGGGAATTTGCTGACATTTGCGAGTCAGTATACATTGATTATTATTCTTTATATGGATGTTATGATTATTGATGAAAGTATCGGAACAGACGTGAAGTGAAAAAAACTTGAGGGACAAAATTACAACAAAGAGCGAGTTGCAACATAGCAAATAACGGGGGCATGTTAAAAAACCGGGACTGTAAAAAAACAAAAAAAAACGAAATGTCCTGGCACTGACTTTCTGTAAATGGTAAAACGGAACAAATGCTGTAGATGCAGTATATCCTCTGTACATAATGTGGAAAACTCCGTTTATTCACAGTATACTTTCTGTACCATTAACACTTCACTTAGGTAGTATTTATATTACAATTCACAGGCGTTTCCTTTCACTGTAACTCGTTAAATGTACTCCTTTGTATCCTTAAGGATACGTTTCTATACACTTACTATCTAACCAGAATTTGCTCAAAAATTCTTCATCCTTACCACAAAGTATACTTAGTAGCTACACAACATTGTGATGCACCACTACAAGCATAAATACTGGTGCTGTGCTAAAAAGTGATTTCCGATGTTTCTGTGTCTGTGTTTTTTAAATGTATATAAAATACTGACCATTTAGTATAAAAATATTTCCTTATATTGGTAAATTTTATTTGGACAAAGTCTAAATAAGGCCTTGGAGTTTCATAGAGATTTGTGATTATGATGCTGCTATGATGCAGATTTCCCACTGAAGCATAAATCCCCACTTAGAATGACTGTGTAACATGCACCAATTACTGATAGATAAAGTGAATAACAGTAGTATTTCTTTATCGTGACACCTGCTTGTGGGTGGGATACACTAGGGAGTGAGTGAACATTTTGTCCTCATGTGTTGATGTGTTGGAAGCAGGAAAAATGGCAAAGACTAAAGATTTGAAATGTACAGTTCACTGCAGTTTGTTGTGTATGAGGCTGCATAGCTGCAGACCAATCAGGGTGCCCATGCTAACCAGGTCAACTGCCAATAATCCCAACAATAGGCATGTGAGCATCAGAACTGGACCACAGTGGAATGGAGGAAGGTGGCCTGGTCTGTTGAATCATGTTTTCTTGTATATCGTGTGGATGGTCAGGAGCATGCTTATATTGCTTATATGGGTAACACCTATCACCAGGATACACTGTGGCAGTGTGATGCTTTCTGCTATGTTCTGCTGGAAAAACCTTGGGTTCTGCCATCCACAAGGATGTTACTTTGACACATACTAACTACTAGGGATGGGACGCTCGAAACAGACGCTTCGACACTGTGTCGAGCTTCCGAAGCGCAGATGTTTCGAAACACTGCTCCGAAACCTGGTTCAAAACACCCGTATCACGTGACCGTGGCAAAGCGAGGCTTTGGTGCATTTCACCGTAGCTCCGATAGGTGGCTCACCCGCTGCCAGAAGCATAAAAGTCAACCCAAACACATTGAAACTTCGAGGGTTTTTTGTGAGAGGCGAGAGGTTTTGAGAGAGGAGGAAGAATTTGATATAGTGACATTGCAATTGATAGCGTGATTTAGTGAGTGATAGATTAGTCAAGTTAGAATATTTATTCATAGGTTACTTAAAAGCAGACAGGTAGGATTACATTAAATTAATACAGTTTAAAATATAGTCAGTGATAGTAGCAGCAAGATAAAGATAGGTACGAGTCACATAGACTAGATAGATTAAGATGGAACATCCCTGTAAGAGATCTGATCTGTAGTGTGGGAGTATTTCCATTTGGAAACACCAAATAAAGTCAGGTGTCTGATTTGTGCTAAGCAGCTGGCCTACTGCAATAATACATCTTCTATGATTTTGATTTGAGGAGTGCCCATCCTGCCATTTTAGAGGGTTCAGAGGGAGGTAATGTTCCCTCTGTACGTAGGCCTGCTCCTGGGCCATCTAATCAAGGTATGCATTGTTTGAAAGATTATTCAGATTGAGCCTTAATGCATTAAAACTCACTGAGAATGGGACTCAGTAATGCCCAAACAATGATAAATCTCAGCCACATTACAGGACTCCATTGTCAACACTGAAATAGCAAACAAATGCTGAAAAATGAGAATTGTATTGAGTCAATATGTTTCCTGCCTGTCTGAATTTATGCAAAAACCACCAAAGGCACAATATATTTGTGTCTGTGTGTATTTGACATAATATTAACTGTAATTCCCAAAGACTTTATTATTTTCAGATGGAAATGTGACAGCACACTGAACAGAAACTCCCTATAACACAATGCTGTTGTATGGCCAAGTAACAGCCTCATACCCAAAGTGGTTTTTGAAGATACATCTACTTTTACTCTACATTTACTCTTTTGGGACTGATTTTATGTTCTCTTTTAAAAGGCAGGCAGAAAGAGTTGGATGAGGCTCTGGTGAACTTGGTGGTGAAGGATTTGCAGCCCTTCACTGTTGTGGAGGATGAAGGTTTTAGGGCCTTTGTCCAAAAGCTTGACCCCAGCTACAACCTGCCATCAAGGAAAGCACTCAAAGAAATGGTGGAGGAGAAGTACAAGATCACCAAGGAGAAAGTGAAGGCAGCCTTGTTACAAAATATTTTATTTCATACATTTATTTGTTTTGCATTATACTGAATTAATAAGCAACTGAAACACATATTAAAACACAGTTCTTTACAGTCACAGCTTGCGGTCTTTGACAAGAGAGTTCTTCTTGCTTTGTTGGATGCTGGTTTCTCCCAAAACATGTGTGGCTCATAATTATTGATAGTGTGGTGTAATAAGTACCCTCGCTTATAATTGTTCAGCACTTGTGTGTTTCATTGTTTCAGAGAACGTCATTATACAGATGTGGAATGAGCTAAAGTAGCCACTGGGTGTCACTATAGAGATGTGTTTCAGATTGTTTCGAAGCCTCGACACAATTCTGGCACAATCGCTTCAGACGGTTCAGTGTTTCAGAAAGCCTCGCTTTGCCCATCACTACTACATACTTAACCATTGTTGGAGATGATATATACCGTGTAACGGAAAAAGATTTAGTTTATTTTAGTAGACTTTCAGAGGGTACTTCACATAGTCTTGGTAACTGTGTGGCAGGCAGGAAGAGGACTCCAGTGCAGGATACATGAAATAGAGGTAAAATGTTAAACTCTGCTTTATTGGCAGGAGTGCAAAACAGAAGGCAGAGCTGAACAGAACCAGTTCAGGATAACAAAAATAACTTGACTTGGAGTCCAGATACAGGGCAAAAACAGGCCACACACACAGCAGGAGACCGAGGATGAGGTCACAACAGCAAGGACAGAAAACACATGACTTAAATACACCAGGGGATAATGAGGGGAGTGAAAACAGCTGGAAACACAGGTGATGCTAATTACCTTGACAAAACTAGGGGACGCAAAACTGAACACAACACACAAGGACCAGATGCCTATCAAAATAAAACAGGAAGTAAGACGAGGGAACAAAAACACAGACCTGACACAGAATACTGAGAAAACACAACGAACTAGAGATAAAAAAACTAAACCCCACAACCAAAAGAAACCCAGAACAGACCTAATAAAGCAAAAACAAAACACACAGAGTCAAAAGGACCACGGACCATGACAACGTAGGCCATGTAGCAGTTGTTCTTGGGGCTTTGTACCCAATCATGAAGTATGGAGATGACCCCTGACTTGGTGTCCTGGCTTCCTCTTGCCGTAGCATTTGTGTTGTGCCTCATCACCCTCCAGTTGCAATAGCTGTTGCTTCCTGCAGATGTTGAAACACCGAGCTAGTAGTTGTTTGGATGTCAGTGTGGATGGTGGGTGTCGAATATTCCATAGGTCCCACGTCCTCTTCATGTAACCGCTTTCACTGGGGTTGCATGCGTAGTAGCATTCCAACAGTTCCCTATTCTCATCCCATGTCCACTTATTCCATAGCCTTGCTCCAATAACACACTTCTCATCATTATGTACTGCCGCAGACCTTGCTAATCCAGGTGACCTCCGAGCCTGTGTGGCCTCAGTGAAATTATTTGTTAATTAAAACCTTCCTTTTTAATCGCGCTCATAGTTAAGGCTGGATCAGCTGATCATGAACTGTCCTTTAGTCAGTGTTCTTCATTCACCTCCTTTCACTCTGTTTATACACCACTCTGCATTTAATCCAGAGTTATTATTAATCTCTGTCTCTCTCCCCCCTCAGCCCCCTCACAGCAGATGACTGCCCCTCCCTTTTTCAGATTTTTCCGCATTCCGAAAAAAATGGTGAAAACGATGAACTATGAAGTCACCCTGTTCACTGGACATTTGGCCTTTGCCTCCACATTCAACGCTGTCTACATTAAGCTGGTTGGCACAAAAGGAAAGAGCAAACGCACACATCTCCTGAGCTTGGAACCATCCTTCTTCAAAGGAGGCGTAAGTCTAAAAACCATCTGCATATTTATGTATGTCTCATGCTTCCTTTACCTTTGGCTATTTGAGGTGATTTAGGACATTAAATACTCATTCAGGAAACCTACCACCTACATATAACTCTGTCCACCCTTGGAGTAAGGGTATGCTAATTGCTGTAATGTTAAACTTAGACCTTGATCTAGATTTTATCATATACACGTGATGCTGATCCCTTTGAATTTTTTTCAAAAATCTTCTCTGATTATTTCAGGTGTCACGCTTTAATGTGTCCTGCCCAACCTCCCTTGGAAAGCTGGTGCTGATAGAGTTAGACAAACAGATTTATTTTTTCAAGGACTCCTGGTATCCTGCTAAAGTGGAAGTGAAATCCCCTGAAGAAGAAACCTACCACTTTCCCATCTACCAATGGATCACTGACAATGAGGTGCACTACTTCAGAGAGGGAAGAGGTTTGTGGAAATGTGCCTGTTCAACATCCTGCCATGACAACAGAAGATATGAAAGAAAGAAAACTAGTCGATAAAGATGATCAATCAAATTGCAATGAGAATATATTAAACCTTAATATGCTCTCTTTTTTTGTTTCATTTTGAAGCTCTCCTAATCTTTGAAGATGACAGCAATCTTCTTGGTGGATACAGTCGGCAGCAGGAGCTTAAGCAGCGACAGAAAATCTTTCAGTAAGAGATCAGAGTTACATTTTAATTTTTCATATCTCAACATTAAGATGCCTGAAATCCTCTTCTGTCCCTAATTTGATGTTTATTCGTGACATATAAAGATGATAAACAACAAGTAAAATGTAGCAGGATTTATGAAAATGTAATGCTAATTTCATGTTTGTTTTTTGTTATATAAACTAGATTAAGACTGCAGATTAACTGCTCTCCAGACTCTTGAATCCCTCACCTGTTTTTCTCCCAGATGGGATGTGTATGAGAAGGGGGTACCCCACTGCATTAAGGCAGACAGCCTTAAATCTCTACCCTATGATGTCCACTTCTCTGTGACCAAGACCGCAGAGATGAGATACACTGCAGTCACAGGGTGAAGTCCTCACGTCCTCTTACATATGTCTGAATATCTCACTACATGTCTGATGAAATGATTTTAAGAATAATAAAGTTTTTCTTTCCAGACTGCTAGAGTTGGAACTGATTGAACTGGCTGAGTGTAAGAGCAGCTGGACTCGCATCAGTGACATCAGTCACCTTTTATCTGCTCATCGGACTCAAGTATTAGGTAATTAATCAATCAAGTTCATAGAATACTGCATTATGGTATATGTTCAACTACTACTTCAACTACTGTTTCTAGTCATATAATGCTTCATACCCTGCGCCCTTAGGGTGGCATGTATAATTTTTTGTGTTTTTGATTATTTTCTGTCTTTTATCATGCCAGTAATTCCAAACATCGTTCTTATTTGAGTTCTTGTTCCCAGGTTAGTTTCAGCTGGCATTTTGGTACAAGCCTAGTTTGCTTTACTGTTAAAATATCAATCTTGAATTCCTTATTTGTCTTAAGCCTCCGTTCATTGTTTGAGTTTGTAATCTTTTGAGTGTTTAGTTTCCTTAGTGCAGTGGTTGCCAAAGTGTGGGACGGTACTGGCAACACGTAACAGAAATTTAGTTTAAAATTACTCACAAGTATGCATAGTTACATATTTATATTAATGTGTTTATTGATTTAAAAAGTGAGTTAAAGCTGGTATTAGGAGGTGGGTCCACAGTATCCAAAGTAAAGTCAAACAATATTCTTTTTTCCAGACTTTGTTCAGAAACACTGGAAGGAAGACTCTTTTTTTGGCTACCAGTTTCTAAATGGTGTCAACCCCACGTTGATCCGATGTTGTAGAGCACTGCCTGAGAACTTTCCTGTCACTGGTGACATGCTGTCTCTCTATGGTCAGCATAGTTTGGCAGATGAAATGAAGGTAACAGTTTAATTCCCTTGAGATAATGTTGACTGTAACATCCCTTGTCTCATATTGATCTTAATGGCACAGTCACTGTAATATCCTGGTCACATGCATGGGATCAAATCATTTGTAATTCTTTCTGAAATTTCAAACAGAATGGCAACATCTTCCTGTGTGACTACAAGCTATTGGATGGAGTGCAATCAAACACCATCAAAGGAAAGAAGCAGTACTTGATGGCTCCTCTCATTCTGCTCCAGCAGACCCCTGATGGTAGGCTAATGCCAATTGCTATTCAGGTGAGTTTAACAGTGAATGATACCAAAACTATAAGTTGAGACACTATCTCTGAATCACACTTAGCATTCTGTTGCATGTGTTGATGCAAAGTATGGGCTCCCACTGTATGTGTGAGTGTGTCAACTGACATTGCTCCGAATCATATAATATAGCAGGACATGTTTTTGTAGGCTTGGGCACAAAGGGGCTTGACTGGGCTGAGTGCAGTCTAACCAGTTACAACCAGTTCTGTGCATTCTGCTCATTGTCACTGGCTCTCTGGGCTCTTGCCCGTTGACTGTGGGGGCTCTGTCTGGGGTCTACCTCCTTCCTCCTCTGGGTTGTGTGCGTGGTTGCCATCAGGATGTGTGGCCTCGGGTCTTCTGAGCTCCTGGTGAACCGTGGATGGCCTGGGTCCCCTGGGTCTTTCCCTGTTTGCATCTGGATCCTGAGGGGCATGGTTGTAGCCTCTTGCCCTCATTATTGAGTATGTTCCATGACAGAGGCACATACACATTACTACAAACCACAGCAAGATTGTGTGTACATATACGTATATGCACCTATGTATATGTGAATATGTGTATGTATGTGTATCTACAGCCTACGCCTAGAAATTCTGTCCATAAAATTTATCAACAGAATCGGTGACAAAGGGCAGCCCTGGCGAAGTCCAACACCCAGAGGGAACGAGTCTGACTTATTACCAGCTATATGGAACAAGCTCTCACTGTGGTTGTACAGGGACTGAATGGCCCACAACAATGAGCCAGACACCCCATACTCCCGCAGGACCTCCCACAGGATACCCTGAGGGACGCAGTCAAATGCCTTCTCCAGGTCCACAAAGCACATGTAGACTGGATGGGCAAACTGCCATGCACACTTGAATATCCTTGAGAGGATAAAGAGCTGCATTGTTGCATTGTACCTCTTGGATCCGGGGTTTGACTAATAGACGGACCCTCCTTTCCGGAGCACAGGCCATGCGTCGAGGTGAACTCAACTATATCTAGGTGGTATCTCTCAAACTCACACACTAGCTCAGGCTCCTTCCCCACCATAGAGGTGACATTCCATGTCCCAGTAGCCTGTCTCAATAGCCGGGGATGGGTCCGCCAGGGCCTCTGCCCTTGGCCACTGCCCAACACACACTGCACCCAACCCCTTCAATGCCTCATGTGGGTGGTGGGCCTACAGGAGGGCGGGCCCATGTTGTCTCTTTGGGCTGTGCCTGGCCGGACACCACAGGCTAATGCCCAGCCACCAGACGCTCTCCCTTGAGCTCCCTCCCCAGACCTGGCTCCAGGGTGGGGCCCTGGTAACCCTATACTGGACAGGGTAAACAGTTCCCTTGTTGGTGTTTCCATAGCGGTCTTCTGAACCGCTATTTGTCTGGCCCCTCCCCCAGGCCCAATTTGCCATGGGAGACCCTACCAGGGGGACAAGCCCTGGACAACACAGGTCCTGTGATCACTGGGGCACACAAACCCCTCCACCACAATAAGGTGGCGATTCACGGAGGAGGTCAGGAAATTTACCCCCTACTAAATAATCCACAGTCAGCTGTTTGTGGGATTATATCAAAGTGGAAGTGATTGGGAACAACACAAACTCTGCCATGAAGAGGTAGGCCATGTAAAATCGAAGAGTGGGGTCAGCAGGTGCTGAGGAGCATAGTCCACAGAGGTCACCATCTTTCTACAGAGTCAGTCACTATAAACCTTTGAACTTCATGTGGCCTTCAGATTAGCTCAAAAACAGTGTGTAGAGAGCTTCATGGAATGGGTTTCCATGTCTGAGCAGCTGCATCCAAGCCTTACATCACCAAACACAATGCAAACCGTCAGATGCATTGATGTATATCAGTGGTTTCCAAAGTCAAGAGTGCTGTGGCCCCCTTAAAAACCCGAAAATCTCCATGGGGACCCTCTTTGCAGAAAGTTTTGAAATTTTCCTTGCTAGAAAGCTGTCTTCACCTTCATCAAAATACAAGAGAAAGTGATGTATTTACTTGAAAATTTGACTTTTAAAAAATGCATGTAAAATGCTAATGCCAATATGTGACCCACTTGGCAAAGGGACAAAATCATCAGTACGAGAGCAGTAAACTTAGGTCCAAGCAACGAGTAATATCACAAACTACCGTATTTTTCAGACATTAAGTCGCTCCGGAGTATAAGTCGCACCAGCCAAAAAATGCATAATAAAGAAGAAAAAAACATATATAAGTCTCACTGGATTATAAGTCGCACTGGGGGGTGGGGGGGGGTGGGGTGGTATTTGATAGAATCCAAGACCCAGAGCAGACATTCCATCTTGAAATGCAATTTAAAATAATAATGGATTAAAGAGCAGGCCGAACAGGGTTACGCCTACTTTATGCTAACGTAACACGTTCAGCTACATGACGCACACTAAACTGAGTACGTGTCTGGTATGTTAACATAACATTAACAGTTATTCAGATAACCATAGCATAAAGAACATGCAAACAAGTTCACCAAACCATCAATCCATTGAATTCTTCGTCCTCTGTGTTACTTCTAAAAAACTCCACACACTCTGTAGGCAGGCGAAGCGCTGCTTTCTCTTCCGTGTCGCTTTCTTCAGACTCGTTGTCAGTTGGAGTTCCAATTATTCCGGCCTTTCTGAATCCCGACAGGATGGTTTCAGTTGTCACTGAAGCCCATGTTTTCTTGATCCATCCAGTGACTTCCAGGAAAGTTGGGTGGCGCATTCTCCCAGTTGCCGTGAAGCTGTGCTCTCCACCCATCATCCACTGCGCCCACAGGTTACACAAGACTGCCTTAAAGCTCCGGTTCATGGTTCCGGTTCATGTCAAGTGTCTGAGTATTTTGGTTAATGTGTTAATAATTTCACATATAAGTCACTCCGGAGTATAAGTCGCCCCCCCGGCCAAACTATGAAAAAAAGTGCGACTTATAGTCCGGAAAATACGGTAAACACCATCTTAATTCATTTTTTAAATGCATTTATGTAAATGTGTAACTATGTGCATAATTTCATGTTTCTAAATGAGAACTGGTTCTCAAACATTTTATCTGTCTGACACCATCTTCACCACCACGACACTGTTCACACACTCTGCACACCCTTCAAGATTACTCCTATTCTGTTTCTCTTTCTATCTACACCGTGGTAGAACAGCTTTAATGTACCTTCAGTGCACCTGGACTTGCTTCCCTTCCACCAGGTATACTACACACAATATAAAATTTGTCTGCCTTTCTTCTCTCCATATCAGCCAGCTGTCTCCATTTTACACTTATAATCCCCACATTGTCATGTTAGATTGTTTTCAATCAAATGTAGGTAAAAAAGATCAAATGCAGTGAATAAAAAAAAACAAACCTTTTTCCTTCATTCTCCTTCAGTTAAAGCAGAAACCAGCAAAGGACAACCCAATCTTTGTTCCTACTGACTCTGAGACCGACTGGCTGATGGCAAAGATCTTTGTGAGAAGTGCAGATTTCAACTTCTTTGAAGTCAATGCTCACCTGCTGCGCACTCACCTGCTGGCTGAGGTTTTTACAGTGTCAGTGTTGCGCAACTTGCCCATGGTGCATCCTCTGTACAAGGTAACTGAAGCTCAGGAACCATTGTGTTTTAAGCTAACACTGTTAAATGGCATATAAAGCACAAAGACTTCCAACTTTAATATCTGTCTTTTGCTTTAGTCCACTACGGTTGAATTCTGTGTGGTACCATCAAACCCTAAGTAGACCCCTGTGATTCAGTATTGTATAGAACTAGGGTGGGGAATTAATTTTCCCAGAGGGCCACATGAGAAACTAGGACAGTTGTATGTATACAATAAGTGCTATTGCTATTTTGCTTGTAGTTGGTGACAAACAAACCAAATTCACAATTTATACCAAAATTTGAGCCGGTACATTGGACTTCTCTGAGTCAGAAATGAATCAAGCAAACACATTTTTTCTCTTCAGGACTGCTTGTAAAGAACATCTAGATCAAAAGTAATAATGTCTTCATTATTTTGTTAAACAGTTTTTTTGGGGGTAAAAATGCTTGTAGATTGCATTTCTCTGAGCGTAACATGGGCTGACATTGGGTTGAATTTACTGGGACATCCACTGCTGTCATTGTGATGATGCATTAATGAATGCTGCAGACCAGCAAACTGCTAAAACCTCTGCTTTTAAAGTGGTGGCCACATTTGCTGATGATCAATTAAGTGTGTTTGATTAGCAGCACCTGGCTGCTACTGGCCCTCTTTATTCCTATGGAAGCAGTGGGGGTGTGGTTGGTATTACAGTGTCCTCTGAAAACTTTCTTTTTCGTGTGACTGTATGAATAAAAACCATCAAATAAGCAACATAGAAGGAATTTCCTTACTGATGAATTTCCTTCTTTCTATCAGCTTCTCATACCTCACACTCGTTACACTCTGAACATCAACTTCTTGGCTCGGCAACTTCTGATATCCAAGACTGGAGTTTTGACTCGGGTATGAAAAAGACCAACACAGTGAACACACCAGAATCTAAACAATGTTTTCTTTTTCAGTATCATGTAAAGGATTTGACTCTCACTTGTATTTCACTTTTTTTGTAGTTTGCAGCTTCCGGTGGAAAAGGTGTAGTCACAATCCTGCAGAAAGCGCTGTCCTCACTGACCTACAGCTCCCTCTGTATCCCAGATGATATCGCTGAGCGTGGGCTGAATGATGTACCAAACTTCTACTACAGGGATGATGGACTGAAGCTCTGGGAGATCATCCACAGGTTCCATAAGTGCTTCACACACTGATAAATGAGGCCTAACCTGATCATTACACTGTGGAAATGTTACCACTCAAGTACAGTACCACTCAAAAGTTTGGACACACTCAGCCATTCATATGAATGTTTGCAAAGATTTTTAGGGTCTATTAGACTCGAGGCACTCCATGACCTGATGGTTAAATAGACTGATGATAAATTCCAAAGTCTAGAGCAAAAACTTTAAGTGATTCATACCTGTATCCTTTCCTGTCATCCATTACTATCAAGAAAATAAATAATCCATTTAAAAAAAGGGTTAAAAAATAATTGATGGTGTACATTGTGTTTAAAAACCTGTAATATGAATGGGTTTGTGTTTCATTGGTTTCATTTATCAAAGGTTTGTGAAGGAAATTCTCAGCTATTACTACAAAACTGATGATGACGTCCAGAAAGACCATGAACTGCAGAAGTGGATTCAGGACATCTATGAACATGGATTCCTTTCACAAGCAAGCACAGGTGAGCTGCATATGGACCTATTCTGCTCACTTCCTGCTCCATACTTTGACTCTAATAGAGGACATGCAGGACTTGAAGTCCAGCCATCACACAGACACAGGAGTAGTTAATGGAACATCAACAATGTAGTAGGTAATGTTTATTATAATTAAAATTAAAGTACAGAAGTAAAGTGATTAGATGTCTTGTCAACCACCAGGACCTGATGCTATCACTATGTCACAGCCCTGGTTCTTGACCAGCTCTAAACTAGCTGACATTATTATATCATAAATAAACCTAATGAAGGCATTTGTGCTCAGATGGCAGAGAATGCATTCAAACACTAATTTCATGAACATTATAATCCAGGTCAAAACTTTCAGCAGTGATTCTTGTCCTCCAAAATCCCAACAGCTACAAGAATGAATCCGAGCATTTAGAGCAGTTTGGCTTGTATGGCCTGCTAATACATAAGATGACCACAGCATAATCTCAGACTTTATTATGATAATAACACTCTGTGTGCACCTAATATTCTCCTAAGTGTTTGGAAGTGATGCCTGGTGTTTTCTTTCCGGTGATCAGGAATTCCACAGGAATTCACCACTGTGGCTGAAATGGTCAAGTTTGTTACCATGGTGATCTTCACCTGCTCTGCCCAGCACTCAGCTGTCAACTCTGGACAGGTGAAGCCTCCTGACTTCATTTCATTTCACTGATTTAGGTTGCAGTCATTTAAGGCCATGTCAGAATCATCAAGGGTCTAAAGTGATAAGCTGAACCTGCTTCTAGCTATTTTCTACTTTCCAAACTACTTCAGCACCCATGCTGGCTACTTCCTTAATACATGGAGAGTTTTTAAACTGTAAATATAATTTAAATGCTGATAGAATATTATTTAAATATCTAGATTGGACAGTTGAGCTCAGGAACATCTTGCTTTTCATACTGAACTCCTGCAGCTCCCTGCAAACTAAGATTAGCTTGAGGCCCCACCCACTCTTGAGCCTACCTCTGATGAGCCACCGCCAAGCTTAACCCATGAATATGTAGTCTCATGTAGTTGTGTTTGGTTTGGTTGGACTTACTGCAGCTTCTGAGTCTGCCAGCCAAAAGTCTCCTCATACTCATATATATTCCCAATATTTGATGGGAATATTAGCACTCTAGTTTCAAGCGTGCTCTTTGTTTCCCCTCCATCAGCTAATCAACAGATTAGCCAAGTCAGGCCTTCATGTTTTTTAGACCCCTGACTCATTGGGCTCACATGGACTCAGCATTATTTAGAGGAATCTGGGAACTTCCCCATAACGGACAATTCTGTTTTGGGTTTCTGTCATTTTGTGATTATTTTTAATCACTCAGCTTGTTTCAAAGTCCTGTTACTTTTCTTCCAGTCCTTTAGTTTTATTCTTGTGCATTCCTGGTTCCAGTTTGATTTTCCCCTGAATGAAATTTGCCTTTTGTCGCATGTATCAAGATCACATTTGATTATAGATGTTGAATTTTACTCTTCCTCATCTTTCCTGCATGTTGGTTGTTTTCCTTGTGAATCATTACATCATGAGCTTGAGTCATCACCTGGGATCTCCGCTCTCTAAGAGTTCATAAAGATATATCCAGTTGTTTTTGAAACATTGTGGACTGACTCGTGCTACCATCCCTGGAGTCTGCAGGTTTTAGAATTTGGCTGTTTGAGCATAAGAAAGCCTAAAAACACAGAAGTATTTAAACACTGAGATCACACTGCTCTGTGCTCCAAACCCCATTCATGACCTGTTCATTATTTCCTGCAGTACGACTTTGGTGCATGGATGCCCAATAGTCCTGTCACCCTGCAGCTTCCCCCGCCAACCAAAAAAGGGAAAACAAGTGAGAAACAGATGCTGGACACATTCCCCAGCATCAATACAACAGTTCATGGCATGGCCGTCATGTGGCTGCTCAGCAAGCAGTCCTCTGACTCTGTAAGTGTTCACGTTGTGCGATGTACATTAAAATGTCTAAATGCTTAAGTCATACTCGTGTAGTTAATGTGCCTCTGATCTCATGTCACTCTCCTCAGGTCTTTCTTGGCCAGTACCCACAGGAGCATTTCACTGAGGAGTTTCCCCTCCAGAAGATCAAGTATTTTCAAGAAGAGCTCAAAAACCTGAGTGCAGAGATCAAAGCCAGAAATGAGAGTTTGGACCTGCCGTACACATATTTGGATCCTGAGATGGTTGAAAACAGTGTTTCCATTTAAATATTGGAAGCTTTTGTTTACCAGCAGGATCTAATATATGCGGTCTTGATAAATTTGTAAATTGGAGCAGTTTCAGTCACGTTGTCACAGCTTTGAGACAGTGATACAACCATACACAACAGGAAGTTCCTCCATTATCATACACTTTCCTCTTCAGCTGAATGTAAATCCATTCATGGCATCATTATTGTTGTGTGCCTGAGCATGCAGGTGTGCTACATCTGAACTGTAGGTGCGCTTCCCTTTTCTGTGAAGCACAAGAACAACAATATGTACTTAATAGGCAACCTCTTAATGCTGGATATTTTTGATCATACTAGTCAGAAGCAGGCTTCATATTATGCCTCTTAATACTGTGCAGGATTATACTGTAGCATGGTTAAACATGTGATTAACAAAGAATTAATACTAATGTAAATTTACTGTAAAAGCTGCATGTAAGCCTGTGACTTGTCCAAAATGCCCCCTGCCCTATGACCTGGAATAGGCCCCAGGCCCCTGTGACACAGAACTTATGGAAAGGGCAAGAAAAAATATGAAATGATGGTAAATTTTTGCTAAAGTTCACATTAGGAGAAATGCATAAAGGATCTTTTGGGGAGTGAAATCTCAGCAGAGAGCTGCTGAGCTGATCAATAATCTAGTTTATTGTCTGCATCTTTAAGGTGGATTCACTTCAATTGTGTGTTCATGCAATATTATCAGAAATATGGAAACAGACAAAAGGATTCTTTCTGTTTAAAGCAGTTCTCAGAGGTCAGTGATTCCTTTGGACTTTAGTCATGTCACTGTATTTACTGTGAATATCACTTGTTGGTCTGAGTGTTTTTATGAGTTCAAAGTATAAATTAATAATAAATTAGAGAGCTTTATCAAAGCTGTAGCTACTTTATCCATCCACTGGGTGGAGACATGACTCTTCATTAGGAAGAGCTGAAGAGCAACTGGGAAAAATGGCTGTGAATGACTTCAGTGACAGAGAGTGTTTCAGAAACTGTTTTGGTGTCAGACCGTATCTTAGAATAAAGCAAAACAAACAGGAAGTGTGATGTCATCTTTCTCACATGAACTAATGTCTCTGAGGAGTGTTTCATGCAGCTTCTTGAATCTGCTGCAATGAATGAAAACAGCTCTTAACACAGTGAAGTGTGCCCAATAAAGTGACCTGTTTGTGTAGACTCAGAGAACAGACAGTGGTGAACAGCAGGAAGTTAACGAGCTTCTCAAGGTGATGATTTAGGGAGCCAAGGTGACTGAAGGTCAGGTCACCTGTGAAACAGCATGGCTGCTACCTGAACAAGTGGCTGCTGACCATAAAGCTGCTGTTTGCTCACACAGTGCACCAGAGGATACACTGGATTTATGATAAATCTTCAGATTCCCTGTTCCTGCCCACCATATTTACAGAAATATATGGAGAGGCACTGGACAACCTGCAGCCCTCAGTTTTTAGTTCATTGCTCATACAAACAGTGAAGCACTTCCACCACAGACTGAACTGACTCAAGCTCCTTTCTGTATATCTGACGACATGTGAACATGACAGCTTTATGTGGTAATGACACCCTTTCACTTTTCACTGTGCGCTGATTACCACATATGTGATGACACACAGACAGGTTTCATTAGAACTGTTTCCACTGTTCTTTATTATAGTGTACACATGTACAACAATAATACATTTCTCACAGAGCCGGCAAAATAAAGTGAAAATGAGGTCAGTGAACAAATAAGATAAAGTAATGTATTAGATATTCTGTTTCCTGCTCACCATCAGAGACTGCACAGATGTGTATTATCCATCAATTATTCTTAAATCTATTGAATAGAAAGTGGTTACTTTAGACAGAAACAAGCTGTTTTAGCTTGAGCAAGGCCTGTTGACAAATATACGATAAAGTTGGATTATTTTGAACTATGAATCATACAAAGCTACTCTATAAAAAAAAACAAAACATGGAGGTGGGCAGGAGAAGAAATGAAATGTAAGAAGTCAGTGAGTGCTGGGCTGTAATAGATATTCATGATACTTTCAAACTTTGCATATAGTTCAAATTTCTGTATGCAGAAATCAGATCAGCTGTCATGTTTTCACTTTATGAGTCCACTTTAAACAGCAAATTAAATAAAACTTCACCACAGCTGACCAAGAAGGTGACAATAACCATGGATACAGTGAGACAGCTGACTGCCCTGTTTTCTAACCTTTGTTACAAAATGATCCATTGTGGACATGAAGAACTGGAGACCCAACAGCCCACAGAGTCATTCCTGTTATGTTTCTTTAAGTCTGCTGCCTGGTTGTTCATGTGTCGTTGGTGCATTGGAACCTAACTTCTCCTGTGCAGTCACAAAATGCAGGCAGGCCTACGGACGTCTACACGACCCTCTCACTATCTGATGAAAAAATTAATTCACTGGCACCCAAGTGGACCCTAGCAGGAATTATAATCCCTACTTTAGGGTTTAGTTTGATTTTAGCCACATGCTAAACAAGCATAGTTAAAAAAAAAAAGACATCAAGTATATTGTATGCATTTGGACTTCTGTTATAAGATTTCCATTTGGTGCTCCATATAGATGGGAAAAGGAGGCAAAACTGAAAGCACAACACAAAGAGCAACAGCTCACAATATAAAACAGGAAGTGAGACAACCAAAGAGCCGACACGACCTAAACACGGGAGACTTGGCACAAAAGGGAGGAATGCTTGAATTTCTTCAAATACTCACACCATCCCATCTGTACTGTCTTTCCCACTTTACACCCTTCAGGAGAGGAACCAGCAACCTTTGTTCCATCAAGACTCTGGAGACCTTTGCTCTCTGTCCACAGGTTTAATAATGTAGAAAATGGTGTCGTTATACTGTTTGCATTTGTGTAATATCGATGCCACCATTGGTATTGATATTGATCAATATCAGTGTAATGAGACCGATACTTTAGCTTCAGTTCCTCTCCTGCATGCGCTGCTGCAGTTTCATTGCCGACCCTTTAAGTTCTGCTCCGGTCACAGCACAGAGCAGGCACACTTTGCTCCTCCCACCCCCACTGGGTTTTGATGTCGTACCGTCACATGACTCCGTGGCGCCAGACAAAAAGCAAGTAAGCAGGCCCGGCCAGCCGGCAGCAGCATACAAACACTGGCAGTGCTGAGACGGCGCAGAGCAAAGTGAAAGATTTGGTATCAAGTAAATACAGGGCCAGAATCACCAATACTGATACCAATACTGATAAGATACTCTTTAATAATTAAGGTGAATTCTACATGTGGGAAAGACTGTCTGAGTAAAAGGAGGCGGTTACCACAGTCCTCTGTCTCCTTGGAAAGAGCTCACTTTGCTTAATGGTCTGTCATCAGTCTCTCCACCAATGCACTGAGATCATTTGAGGAATTAACCAGGGAGATATCAACTGAAAATCATGTTTCGGTTTCAGAAGTGATTCCTGGTGTCACTGCTTCTCAGAACCACTGCAACGTCTGAGTGCCAAAGTAGCAAACTGCTGTCATCGTCATTTCAGAGGTACTGAATTGTTTTATGGCCTTTCTGTCAGCACCTACCTGGACATTAGATTTAAAAACCTGGGAAATATTGAGCCTGTAAAAGTTCAACTTGTCACTGAAATACAGTTTCTGAGTCAGATCTCTTCATCTTCATCATTTTCATCATCTTCATCATCTGCATCAAGCTCAAACTCTGCCATCAGCTCCTAAACTACTTCAAGCTCATCTGCAGAGGCTGCTGCATCCCCACGTGTCCCACAGCTAAGAAGCTAGCAGAGGAACAATGATTCCAAACCAGCAGAGTGACTGAAAAAGAATCAAATTATTGCAATGACCCAGTCAAAACTCAGACCTCAGCCTGATCAATATGTTGTGACAGGACCTGAAATCAGTACCACAATAACAGTTTATGTTCACATTCTTCAGCTGTGTGCTTCATCCCAGTTCAGAGCAATGCAGACCACACATGTGGCTGACAGCAGGGATTTGCTTCTGTTGGAACCCAGATATGAACTAAAGCCCGACTATTTTTGTGATAAGAAGAAACCTCAGCCAGAGCCAGGACATGAGTAGAAAAAACAGGTTAATATTAAATTAACCAAGTTTCTCATGAAGGTCACTTCTTTGAAATTAATCAGAAACTGGACAGACGTCAGTCTACACTACACACCAGACTCATGGAACAGCCTGGGCTAACTAGCCCATTCATGCCAACACACGTGGGCAGCATTGTGCTGTGTGTGTTGTGTATTTATTTCTTGCACCTGATGCATGTGTACTGTGTGTTCCAGTTCACACACCTTGCAGCTTTTTTCTTTTGTTGCTACTGGATCTAGAGCAGAGTTCAGATCATATCTAATGATATGGATGAATTTTTAGATGGCGTCACAAATGAAAAGTCTAACATGAGATTTGTTGTCATACACAAGCATAGCCACCATTTATGCTGCCCCTTGTTGCAGCCTTTGCAGAGCTGTGCGGTGGCTCATTCATTGGCCAAAATGATCCACTTTCATACACACTCGAAATATATAATCCGACTCATTTTCTATTTTATTCTCTGTGAGCTGAAGTTTGAGCTAGTTTTGTTACAGGCTCCTCGTAACATCTCTGAAAAGAACTTTCTGTTCATTACTTGTCATTATTGTCATTATGCCGAGTTTCTGATAAGCGCTCGCTACGTTCACTGTTGAACTTTTCCCCGTTTCTCCTTTGTGTATTGTGAGGTTTCACTTGTTTGTTGTTAGTTGTGTAATCATAGTCTACTCTTCCAAGTATTTGCTGTCATCAGGACCAAATCACAACAAACAGTCGCCTGAAGGCGCGTTTCCTCTCACTGAAAAACCAGTTTCAGCCTGTGGGATAACTTGCAAACACGTGACCCAGGACACCATCTCTATATCAGATCATGTTAATCCAGAAAACAATTCAGTCTAGAGTCAGCTGATTTTATTTAACCTGTTTGCATTTAAACAACAGAGATCGATTAAAGTCATTTGATGAAGTGAATCATTAAGGCAAAGGTTTGGGAGGACTCAGAGGAATGCAGGGGAACTTATCAGGCTTATAGAAGTCATCATTCTCCAAATTATTTCTTAAAAAGTAAAGAAATATTCAAGTTAGATGGAAATGATTAAAATTCATATTTATACAGATTACAGCAGTTCTTAGAACTTAGAGCTGGTATCATCAGCTATTATCATTAATTAGATTACTAAGACCTCTAAAATATCCTTTTATGTATTTGTTTTGCAAGACATTTCATAAAAACATTTCTGCAGCGCATCATGTACAGATCTGCTGAACCTGCTGCCCATAATTTGTAAATAATCACTCATATTTTCACACTTTATTTTTACACTTTTCCCAGTTCAGAACAAGCGTATTGGAGGCAAAGCCAGCGACGACCTAGAATTGAATGCTGTAAGTAAGCGATGCATCTGAGTGAGCTGTCAGGAGAAGACCAGTTCCATCAAAGTGTAGGTTTGCCTTGGTCATAGTTCAGTAAAGATTAATGACATATAAAATGAAAGGAGCAGTGTTAGAGCTGATCTCTGGGGCGAGGCCTTTCTTACCAATGTAGAGGTGAGTCTTAGTCCCACACACTGAAATGTGTCTGAAATAGTACTGACAACTTTGCTAACTTTAAGAGAAATATAAAAATTAAAAAAAAAACTTTAAAATTCCAGCTGGTCCTGGTGAAAATCTGTGAGTTACTGTTCATGGACATCATTCCCAACAATAAATCAGCTGCTGTATCACACTCTGCGACTCTCTGAGCTGGGAAGGTGACAGTGACTGGGAGTTGCATGCGTGGTAGAACTGAGCAGCCCTTTGAAAAAGAAAGTAACTAAAAATGAAAATAAGACATAAAAGTAAAACCGATCTGTTTTAATCTCTGACTCGCACATTGAGCAAGTTATTTCCTCGACACTGGATGAATGACAGTTTCCTCATAACTTATCTGATTTGAAGAGAGCTCTCTCTTCAAGGAGGCAACTTACCTGCCATAGTGCTGGCTTTTTAGAAAGTATTTGCTAAGTTTCCTCATTTTGATTTCTTACTCTTTCTTTTCCTCGTGCCTCCTTTGTGGTTCTCCAGGTTTCACCTGTTTCTAGACAGTTTCTCTTCATCTTGTGTTCAAAGTCCCGTTTGTCTTCATGAGTGTGATGAGGTGAACTGCCCATCACTGCAGGAATAGTTTGTAAAACCTTTAAGATTATCTGAATTTCTGCAAACATTACCTCGAAAGCCTCCCCTCTATATCAGACAGATAACCTGTTTAAGGAAATTCAATGAAAGCATTTCATTTGTTTAATTAATGTAATCCACCCATCTTCTGCTTATCCAATATCACTGGCATTATAAACAGCAGTTATTTCAAAGTAAAATGAAGAATTTGAAATGTTGTCATCTGTGTGACATGTCATTATAAAGGTGCAGCATGTACCAGCTGTGAAAGGCATTTTACTGACAGCTGACTCTCAGGTTGTTTTTGACAGGAGGAACCGTGAGACCGTCAGAACCTCCTGAAATGTTTGGAACGTTCAACTAAACGCCACCGTTTTGGTTTCTGCTCAGACTGCTGTTGTTTAACTGAACAGCTCAGTTATAAGAACATAGCGCTGCATGCTGATGCTGTGGGAGTACTATTGCACAAAACTTGGCAAGCAGTTCAAAATTGACTTCTGCTATAACAGGAAGTCACTCATTTTCAATTTACTCTGTACTCTTAGTGCAGTTTCCAGGTGTCGTAAAAGCTGTGATTCTCTTCATATTATGCAGTTTTTCTCTCTCTGTAATCATGTAAAATGACATGAATTGTAATATGTATTGTTGATCTTTTTTTTTTCAGGTTACTTCACCAGAGCTGACAGTTGAATTTCACAGGACACTCCCACAAAGCTGAGCTTAAAAGGAGACATCAGTGCTGGTCTCCAACAGCAGAGTCCAGCATCAGAGGACAAATTCATCAAATTCATCTTAGTGCCATCGGCAGAGGTAGGACAGATAATTTATGAAAGGATTTCAGTCAATGTCAGATTGGTGGTTATTTGATTGTTTAAAAAAAAGAATAGAAAAATCATTTTGCATTGGTTACTAAGCTTCAAGCAGCCATCGTTTTCCTACTTTCAGAAGTAAAAACGATGGATTATGAAGTCATCGTGTTCACTGGCAGGCTGGGCTTTGCCACAACTTTTGACAATGTCTACATTAAGCTGGTCGGCATAAATGGATCGAGCAAACGTAAATGCCTGTGGAGCTGCATGCCATCTTTCTACAGCGGTGCAGTAAGTCTGAAATCTCCATCTGTTTTAATGTGTGTCATACTCACTGTGCAGCTCTGATTTATCACACTCAGCACGATCAATTCAATTTTATTTATACAGCAATAAATCACAACAGTCGCCTCAAGGTGCTTTATATTGTAGATAAAGACCTTTCAATAATACAGAGAAAACCCAACAGTCAAACGACCCCCTATGAGCAGCACTTGGTGACAGTGGGAAGGAAAAACTCCCTTTAACAGGAAGAAACCTCCAGCAGAAGCAGGCTCAGGGAGGGGGGGTCATCTGCTGAGGGGGGGGAGAGCCAGAGATTAATAATAACTAATGATTAAATTCAGAGAGGAGTATAAGGAGAGTAAAGGAAACATACATTTTTGCCATCACGTGTAGTAACTGTATCCTAATGCCTGGCAGGTTAGAGCCCAGTTCCTGGGTATCATATACATGTAACATTGATGTAACATCACTTGTAGATTTTAAAAATGGCTCTGTTGTTACGCCAGGTGTCACGTTTTACCGTGACCAGTCCAGTCCCCCTCGGAGAGCTGCTGCTGATAGAGATAGACAAAGAACACTGGTTACTCTTTCCAGACAAGTCTTGGTATGCTGCCAAGGTGGAAGTGAATTCCCCTGAGGGAGATACCTATCACTTTCCCATCTACCAGTGGATCACTGACAGCGATGTCCACCGCTTCAAAGAGGGAACAGGTTTGGGGAAATATGCCGTCCTGCATGCATTTCACTAAGAACAGAAAATACAAAACAATATAAAGTAAACTGAACAAATCTGAACCATACTGCATTTAAAAAGAATTGCTGTCAAATAGTAGACCTTTCTATGTTTAAGCTCTCAGAGCCTCTCAAGAGAAAAACAGTCTTCTGGCCAAGTACAGTCGGCAGGAGGAGCTGGAGAAGCAACAGCAGGTCTACTGGTAAGGAGACCGAGCTAGCATTTTAACATTTGGAGTCAATAACTAAGGCCAGAAATCCTCCGTTTGACCCCATAAACCCACTTTATTTCAGGTCAAATATATCTATATACAAAAATAATCAAAGTTGACATGAAAAAAGAAAAGAGTGGCATGGTTAGAAAAGGAAGAAAAGCTGCGGAGGATAGGGACCTACTGGGCTGTTTGTCAAATATGAGAAACTCATTAATGGTAGCTAATAATAATAATGTTTTTATTATTTAGCAATAAGAGCAGAAACCTGCTTATGCCATTATCATTTGTTCATTTGTGTACTGTGAGGAACTTCTTTGTACAGTTTGAACAGGCAAGAAAATATTGATGAGTCACATGAAGACACAGTTAACAGTCATATCCATGGCACCTCAAAACTTTTGTTTTTCTTTTTTCAGCTGGGAAAAAGAGGGAATTTCCCACTGCTTGAAGGCTGACAGCATTCAGTCACTGCCCTACGACATCCGCTTCTCTCTGACCAAGACTGCAGAGATGACCTACATATCAGCCCAAGTGTAAATGCCACATCCATCTATCCATCCATCCATCCATCCATCAATCCATCCATCCATCCATCCATCCATCCATCCATCCATCCATCCATCCATCCATCCATCCATCCATCCATCCATCCATCCATCCATCCATCCATCTTTACTAAAAAACTTTATTTTGTTTAATTTGCAGACTGGGACAACTGGGACTGATGCAAATCCTTGAGTGGAAAAAGGAGTTTACATGTATGGCAGATATTAGTCTCCTGTTAGGTCTCCGTAAGAATAAAACATCAGGTAATGAAATTATCCTTAACCTACTAAAGACTAAAGCGTATGCATATTTTAGCATTTCCAGTATAGACTAAAGGTTGTTTCATGCAGTAAAGAATCTGTCTGGCACATTTTAAACAAGTAAAATTAAGTTTTATTTCCAGAATATGTCCATAAACATTGGAAGGAGAACGCTTTCTTCGGCTACCAGTTTCTAAACGGTGTGAACCCCATACTGATCAGACGCTGCACTGAACTCCCCAAGAACTTCCCTGTGACTGATGCCATGGTCCAGCCTTTCTGTCTGGCAGATGAAATGAGGGTACTTATGTGGTTTATCTGTTTGGGAATTTGAATACACTGATACATTCACTTTGTAATAATGTTAACACTACATGGACTCAAATACCTGTTCCTTCTCTCTGATATTTAAAACAGAATGGCAACATCTTCCTGTGTGACTACAAGCTTTTGGATGGAGTGCAGGCAAACACCATCAATGGGAAGAAGCAGTTCTTGATGGCCCCCCTCGTTCTGCTCAGGAAAACTGAGGATGATGACCTGGTGCCAATTGCCATTCAGGTAAGCTTAAAACCTGTGGTCTCAATTCAAGCACTGCCAAGGTCAATGTCATCTTGGTTAATGTGTCTTATTCTTTTAAATGGCATTTTCACACTTTGTATATGATGTGTGTGTGTGTGTATATATATATATATATATATATATATATATATATATATATATATATATATATATATATATATATATATATATATATATATACACACACATGAAATTGGGCCTCTAAACATACTCGACATCTATCAGTGCTAACAAAGAGATTAAGTCAAAGCCGTCTTTCCTTCTCCTGCAGCTGAAGCAGAAACCAACAAAGGACAATCCGATCTTTTTACCTACTGACTCTGAGTACGACTGGTTGTTGGCCAAGATCTTCGTGAGGAGCGCAGATTTTAATCTTTATGAACTCAATGCTCACCTGCTGCGCACTCACCTGCTGGCTGAGGTTTTTGCTGTGTCACTTCTGCGCAACTTGCCCATGGTCCATCCTCTGTACAAGGTAACTGCTCCTGAGGGGACCAGAAAGCAAAAAAGCCAATTTAATTGTAACAAATTTCTCTGTTTCCATCAGCTTCTCAGACCTCACACTCGTTACACTCTTCAGATCAACTACTTAGCTCGGGACCTGCTAATATCTGAGAGCGGATCTTTTGCTAAGGTATGAAAAGTCCAACAAGTTTTCTTTTTGAGTGTCATATATTTGTCTCTCATTGCAGTTTGACTGTTCTCTAGTTTACAGCTTCTGGCGGAAAGGGTGCTGCTGAAATCCTGAAGAAATCACTGGCCTCGCTGACCTACAGCTCCCTCTGTATCCCAGATGACATCAGGGAGCGTGGGCTGACAGATGTACCAAAATTCTACTACCGAGATGATGGACTGAAGCTTTGGGAGATCATCCACAGGTTCTATCACCACTCTGCCCGACAGCACATATGTTTGTTTTGGTTTTTGATGTTCAGAAGATTCTCCGAGGTTCTCCGAGTGTTTGGTGGATTTGACACAGACAAAAAAAATAAACAAACTTCCTGATCCGAGCACAGAAAGCAATCTTTGTTGAATCTTCCTCATCTTCTCTTATCATGTCACTCCGATAATCAAATTTGGAAAACTAGATGATTTTTTTAAAGAGAGTAAAGAGAATGTGCCTGAATGAATGTGTCTCCATTTGTCAAAAGCTTTGTGGACTCAGTACTCAAACACTATTACAAGACTGATGCTGAGGTCCAGGAGGACACGGAGGTGCAGAACTGGATTAAGGAAATTTTTGAACATGGATTCCTTTCACAAGAAAAATCAGGTGATGATAATATGCATGTTATATTTTATCACAATATAGCTTGAATTTAGTCTCTTTGTTGACATAATTCAGTGTATTCTTTCTGATGATCAGGAATTCCTCAGGAATTCCGCACTGTGGGTGAGATGGTCAAGTTTGTCACCATGATGATCTTCACTTGCTCTGCTCAGCACTCAGCTGTCAACTCTGGACAGGTGAAATCTTGATGACCACTGATGACAGTTTGATCAAACTGTAGTAGACTGTAGCAGAAGCTTTCCAGCATGAACGGATAAAACATGAATGTGCAGATAAATTCCACTAAAGTTTGAAGTTTATGTAACCCCCTCAGCAGCTGAAACGAGCACAATCAGACTTAAACGTGTCAACATGTCGGCACCAAGTAAATACAGTTCCCAGGTTATGATCCTCAATCTGAAATAAAGCTTTAAACTTCAACCTTTCTGACAAACTTACCCAGCACTTAAATAGATTAATGTCTGTGCCAGTCCACAGCCTGCTGCCTGCCTGCCTGGCTGATTGCTCAGACAGCCAAAAGACAAAAGTAGCTTCTAAATCCTTTCAAAATAAAACCTGCAGCATCCCAGTCTGCGTTTTACACCTCCATCTTTCTTGTGCTGGTGTGTTTATATGAGTCCAGCCATCGGATAAGTTAACATCACATCATGTCAGCGAGACCAATTTAAGTAACTCTTGAAACATCACTGATATTTAGCTTTAGCGTCATTAATTTCAAAGGTATATGCTTCTGTACAATTTAGACGCATGTCTGAAGATGGAAAGTTTCCAGCTAATTTCCTGCTATCGTCTAACTCCACAAACATCATCAATCCTTTATTTTTGGATTTTAAACTTTATTTTAACACCAAGAACAACAGTCACACTGATCCTTTTATTTTAAAGAAATGCCTAGTAATCTCACATTTCTAAGCTATACTTCAAAGTCTGTTCTTCTTTTCAATAATAATAATTATTATTATATATTGAAATTTTTTAGGGAACATTTGGACTCTGTGCTTAATTAGATTAAAAATACACACCTCCTTCCAAGCCTATTAATGCATTTTCATCACTTCTTCAATGCAGTATGACTTTGGAGGCTGGATGCCCAACTGTCCTACCTCCTTACAGCTTCCTCCACCAACACAAAAGGGGAAAACGAGTGAGAAAACGATGCTGAGCACATTCCCCAGTGTTAACACAACAGTGCATGCCATGGCCACCTTATGGCTACTCAGCAAGCAGTCCTCTGACCGTGTAAGTGCTCTGCAAACAATCAATGAAAAAATGATCCTAATGTACATTAAGAGCAAAGCTGATCTCTTAGAACAAGCCTGCTCAGATTCTATCATTGCACATTAATGCATCAGTTTGTCATTTATGTCATGTTGATGTCATCAGGTCCTTCTTGGCCACTACCCCGAGGACCATTTCACTGAGAAGTTTCCTCGCCTGAGAATAATAGACTTTCAAGAAGAGCTCAAAAAGCTGAGCGCTGACATCAAAGCCAGAAACAAGAGCCTGGAGCTGCCGTACACATACCTGGATCCAAAAGTGGTTGAAAACAGTGTGTCCATTTGAATATTACAAGGTGTTTCCTCCTTGTTGAGTCTAATATTAATGAGAAGGAGGAGAAAGAAAAGTGTGTTTTCTGATTTATAACTGATTCTACTGGATTTGATTTTGTTTCCCATCATAATCTAAAAAATGCTTATTACCTTATCTGGGAGCACAGTGGACAGGAAAATGTAAAGAATAGAGCTGGGGCTGCTGCACTGAGGGTTTTATGATTTCTCTTTATTTTTCTATTATTATTCTATTCTATTATTATTCTATTCTTATTCTCCTTTTCTGTCACTGAATGTCATTTTCTTTTGGATGTAATTGTAATCCTTTTTTCTCACTGCAGATTGTTGCATGTTAACTGTAGTATTCCAACTCACAGAGTTCATCTATTGTAAATTCCTATGGTGCCCCCCCCCCCCCCCCCCCCACACACACACACAACATAAATATTTACATTGTTTCAAATAAAGACATTAGCGGTGCTACACAAACACTGACTCTGAGATGTTTAATGATCTTAGTAAATATCTGATTAATGATGGCTGTCAAACTGTCACATTATGTCTAAACTAAATTGCTTGTGGAGTTTGTACATTTTCCTTGTGCCTGGATGACTTCTTGCCACCACCCAAAGACATGGACGTTAGCTTAACTGCTGTTTCTAAATGAAATCAAATGTGAGAGGTTGCCTTTCTCTTGAGTTACCCTCTGAGAGACTGCCTACAATCAAGCTGTGTCTTTATAAATGTAAATACAGGGGCGTACAAGAAGGGTGCAAACCACTCGTTACAGATAAGACCAGGAAGGTCAGATTAGTCTTTGTCTTAATGAAAGCACCTGGAGGGTTAAGGGCCCAGTGATGTCAGTGCAAGGATTCAAACCAGCATCCTCTTAGTGATAAACCTTCTTCTTTTCCTCTAGGCAACCCCTCCTCCTTATTCTGCTCTATCTACCAGCAGCTGGTGTTTTCGTTCCCCTGGGATCTCTGCCAGTTCCCTTTGTGGGTCCCGCTCATCTTAGCTGCTATGACCCCTTTTCTCTCTTACTAGCCCTGTGACCGACCATTGACCTGTCCAGAATACACCCTCGTCACACCTGGTACAGGCTCTGTCACATGTTAGCAGTGTGGCCCAAGAAGAACATGTAGACATACTTGGTAACCACAGATTCAGAAGGATGCTAACAGCATTAGAGTGCCAGTGACATCCTGATGGTGCTGCCCACAAAACCCTTTTTCAAGACCTGCTCATGATTTTCCTGCAGTGCTGAGCAAACAATGCTGACTAAGGTAATAAATATATATATATATATATATAAATATATATATATATATATATATATATATATTTACAATCTCCAGCAGCCTAACCCATGCATGGCTACTGGGATGGGCTCATTCCATTTTCTGCTGTTATGATGCTTTTAGTTTTTGGTTTTATTCCAGTTTTGGTTTCATTATTATTCTGTTATGTGGATCATTACAGGGCACATAAATTCAGTGTTCATACACTCCTTTATCAATGCATTTTTATAATTCTTTCTCTCTTATGTATGTTTTTATGAACCTCCAATTACAGCAAGTCAAATGGTATTCACTGTGTGGTCGTTTGAAGGCCATGACAGTAGACTGAATGTTACACACATCAAATATTCAAAACCAAAAATGGTAATAAAATTAGATTTTTAAGTTTCTTCACTTAAAACAAGGGAAGAGAGCAGAGTCACAACTGAAAAGCTGCATCCCCACCTGGGTACACACCCTCTTCTTAAAGTATACACTGATCAGCCATCACATCACTGACAGATGAAATCAATAACACTGATTATCCATTCATCATGGCATGTGTTATATAATAGGGACCAAGTGAATATTTTGTCCACAAAGTAGATGCGCAGGAAACATGTGCAAGTGTTCCCAGACTGCCGTAGTCAGTATTCATCAAAGGTGGTCCAAGGAAGGAACAGCAGCATGCCATAGGTGGTCAAGGCTCGTTGATGCGTGTGGGGAGTGAAGTGCATCGATCAGTCATTTGAACTATTGTAGCTCAAACTGCCAAAAAGCTTTAGTGGTGTTTCTGATAAAACTATGTAAGCGTACACAGGTTGTTGTGTATGGGGCTGTCTTGTCAGTGTGTCCATGCATCACTCAGCAGAAGCTTCAACAATCATGTGATTGGGCCTGTGAGCATCAGAAGTGGACCACAGAGCAACAGAAGATCTGATGAATCATGTTTTCTTGTATATCACATGGACTGTCGGATGCATGTGTGTGTGCGTGTTACCTGGGGAACACCTGGCGCCAGGCTGCGCTGTGGAAAGAAGGTAAGCTGGCAGAGGCAGTGTGATACACATTTCTGTTTTCTTTGCTTGTTTCTTTTATTTCTGTTGTGGCTAAAGCAGAAATTTTTTCACTCACGTTTAAAGTGACTGCAACAAAAGCCCACTAAAGAGGAAACAACAGACAGATGAGGCCGTAAGCTGGTTCTTTTCACAGCACTGGATGAACGACAGCTTCCTCATAGCTTCTGTTTCAAAGAGACTGTTCAAATCTTTGGTTACTTATCAGTTATGAGTTTGGTGCACAGTATCTTTGCTAAGTTTCCTTGTTTCTTTTTGTTTTGCTGCTCATCGTTTCCTCATTTGTCATTTTATGGGGTTTCACCTGTTTCTTGTTCCTTGTGCAGTAATTAAACGGTCCATTGCAGGGGTGGCAAAAGTGTACACAATCTTTACTTAAGTAGGAGTACACGTTGCTGTGTTAAAAGAAAAAGTACTCCTGTAAATGTTGAAATACTGGTTCAACTTCTTTACTCAAGTGAAAGTGAAAACATACAGGCTCTGAAATGTACTCAGAGTAAGAAAGTAAAAGTAGCTCTTTGGAGGACTAACTGAACCTTGTGCTGAATAAAACAGTAATGTGACATGAGAATACAAATATTATTCCAATCAGAATTTTAATTGCATTTAATTGAATCTGTTCTGTAGGACACAAACTGTGAAAGTGAATTTAAACACAGCTCTATTCTCTGTGTCCTCCATAGTAGAGGGTGACTGTGCCTCCACCTAAACACCAACATGAGGATCCTCAGGGGTTACAGTGGGATTCAGAAGGTGGAGGAACCCTAAGATCAGCTGTAGTGTCTCTGCATGGGGAGAAGAATCACAGCTTTCTATTGTAGCTGCAGTAAATGATGTTGGTGTGCAGGCTGTGATCAGCTGACCTGCTGCTGCTGCTCTGAGGTTTACTGCTCTGTGTGGATGAAGTGAACTCAGCTGTAAGCTGATGTTTCACGAGCTGTCTTAGCTGATTTCCACCCTCTGTACTGACAGTATGCAGCTCATACTGTCTTTATACTGACAGTATGCAGCTCATACCGTCTTTATACTGACAGTATGGAGCTGGTATGAATGTTGGATTCAGTGAGTGAATCTAAGCATTAATGAGCTTAAATTTACATTCAGCTCTCCTCCACTTTTTCTTTTAAACCTTTATTTTACCAGGTAACATGTTTGAGAACCAGTTCTCCTTTACAAACATGACCACTTGATGTACACTTGATGTAACCTAACTATGATGGCCACAGCTGCTCAGCACCAGCCCCACACAGAGCTTTTGAAAACACTGTCACTTTTATGCTAGTTCCTTGTCTGTAGCGCCACCTAGATGTTGAAGTACTGCGACCACAACTTATGGACATCTGCACCCGGTCAGGCCCACTTTGACACTGGAGCACAGAACCATGTGTGAACCTGTTCACCCACATGGCAATAAAACCTTCATTCATTCATCCATTCATTCATAAATGATGGATAAATTATGTTTTTGCATCTTTCATCTCTTTGTATGTGATAAGCTCCAGTGATGGATACACCAATACGATTGGTTATTATATGTAATCGTTCCTCCATTTAGGCTCAAGTCTTTGAAGGTGTAATGATGTGAACCAATAATGCAGGTGAGAGTGATGTTTCCTCCAACTTAAAACAAAAAGATATGAGCACATATTTAATAAATGCATTGGTAACGACTGTTTGTTCAAAATCTAATCTGTATTATAAATAAACAGAATCAAATGAAGACAAGAAAATTAACAGGTTTATTCTACCAATGAAAGAAGAAGGACGGTGCTGAGGAACCACCAAGTCAGAGTACTGACCTATCAGCAGAAATGTGGCAGCTGAAGCAAGAAGTCCAGCCAAGATCTCAGACCTGAAGCTGATCTTTTTTTAGAAGAACGGGCTTTAAGTGTCAAGGTGAACATGCGCTTATTAAAAAAAAGAAGAAAAAAAGCCTGTTACTATGTGCATCTTTGGAGGGATATGATCTAACAGCATCCGCTCTTCTGTGAAGGCTTTGTGTTTGAAAGGTTTCAGAAGTCTCTCTGTGGAGAATTCACCCAGAAAAACTTTTGTAATGTTAGAAACTGATGGGAGATGCTTGTTGCTTTTGATACTGTTGATACTTTTTGCATTTAAAAGTAATCTTGCTGTGATTCTACAGTAATCCAGTGGGGAGTGATTGGGGGACTAAATGGTGGCGACATTTTCAGCGGCTCACTGAACAAAGAAACAGCAAACTGTAAAAAGAATGTTGTTTGAATTACTGCGGCTTAAACATCGGGCTTATTGATAACTTTACAAACACTGGATGAATGACAGTTTCCTCATAACTTCATTCCACATCTTTCCTTGTTATGTTCCGGTGCATCTTTTCCTTGTTCCTCTTTCAGGATTTCTGCGGTTTCATCAGCAGCTGCTTTCTTGTGTCTTCAGTGTTCTGGATGTTAGTTTCAGGAGGAATCTGTTAATCCTTTCAGGTTATCTGTATTTCTGCAGAAATATGATCAGGAACACCAGCTGATTTTAACACAATCTCTACAATAATATAAAAATAGTGGAAAGAAATTATTGATTTTTTTTAAATCAATTCAGAAAAAAATTCCAATATCATCAGTAAATTTAAAGATGAAATTAGCCTAGATGTAAGTGCACAAACAAAATTTGATTTTCACAACAATTTTAAGGAAGTGAATCATGAATAACAGTCAAAATGTTTGGGAGGACTCCAAGACCACAAACCCCGAAAGGTATTTTGTTGATATCAACTAGTTGAGCAGGAAGCAAGTAGCTCATGATTTGAAAGGAGGAACTACACTGTTAACAGAAAAGCTTTTTATTTATTTTAAATAAAAACATTAAAATGCAGCTGCACTGATTTTGATTTCTGCTGAGAAAACAAAATGAACCTTGATTGATCATTTGCTGAGCTCAAATTCAGCATTGGTGATGCTCAGTCACAGCTGTACTGGAAGATGAAGCTTCACCCACAAATCTGTAACAGCAAACACCATAAAAACACTTCAATAAGCAGCACAATCAATCTGATATCTGATAATTGATCTCCCCTACAAAACTTCACTGGATTGGTCCTTATCCTGTGCTCTGGCACAAGAATGCAGACATTTTGCAACATGAAACTGAACAGGATGAAGATTCTGCCACCAGTGCTGAGAGCTGCACCTTACTGACACGCCCACAAGGTGTGCATATAAGGAGATATCACTGTTGAGTTAAATCAACAAGGTCGTTCTTCAGATCATCATCATCATCAGCAGAGGTAAGACTGAAAGCTTCATCAGCGTCTGACTGCGACTGTTCACACATCATGAAACAATTTATATTTGGGTCACTGTGATTTTCTCCCTGCCAGGATTTTTTCTTCTCTCAAGAGTGAAAATGGGCGATTATGAAGTGATCGTTTTCACTGGCGACCGTTCCTCTGCCTCCACTTTTAATAAAGTCTACATTAAGCTGGTCGGCACTGACGGAGCGAGCGAGCGCACACACCTGTGGAGCTGTGTGCCATCTTTCTACAGAGGAGCAGTAAATATGATATTCAATTCCATTTTTATATATTATTTACCATTTCATGATAACAGCGTATACCCTACAATATTAGAGAAGACCTGAACAACAGGCAATCACCTACAAGTGGCATGGAGAGAGAAATCAAAGCTCCCTTTCAAGAGAGAGAAAACCTCCAGGAGAATCAGGTTCAGAGAGGAGCAGCTATCTGCCACGACTGGTTGGGTGTGAAGGGGTGAGGGTGGGGGTGGAGACTGACAAAATCCAAACTATGGGAGGGAGATGACAAAACTGGGAACGAGTCCAGCCTCTCTCCAGGAGACTGGTTCCAGAGCTCAAACCATGCACTGAGGTAAGCCTGACGATATCTAGCTGGTTTATCTCAACCTCACGCGTTAGCTCAGGCTCTTTCCCCAACAGAGAGGTGACATTTCATAGCTAGTTCCAATAACTGGGGATCAGTCTGCAATGGCCTCCACCCTTGGCCACTGCCCGATACACATTTCACCTGACCCTTACGACACCTCCTGCAGGTGGTGGGCCTACAGGAGGGCGGGCCCATGTCGTCTCTTTGGGCTGCACCCGGCCGGGCACCACAGGCTAATGCCTGACCAACATGCTCTTCCTTGAGCTCCTTCCCCAAGCCTGACTCCAGTGTGGGGCCCGGGTAACCGTAAACAGTTCCCTTGGTGGCTTTTCATAGAGGTATTCTGAATCGATCTTTATCTGGCCCCTCACTCAGGACCAATTTGCCATGGGAGACCCAACTAGGGGGACAAGCCCCTGGACAACACAAACCCCTCCACCATGATAAGGTGGTGTTTCACCGAGGAGATCAGGTTTACCTGAGAAAACCTGCAGTTTAAGTATGTGTCCTGGTTATATTAAAAAAATATGGATTCATCACACCACAACAAGTTTCCTTTGTTAGTCATTGTACACAATGAGATTATGTTCCAGAACTGTGACTGTATTGTGGTTCCTCAAAGGTTACAGCTCAGTTAAATGCACATGATGCCCGTCTCATTCTGTGTTTCCTCCAGGTATCACACTTCATTGTGTCCTGCCAAAAATCCCTTGGACAGCTGGTGCTCATAGAGCTGGATAAAGAGCGCCACACACTCGTCCCAAACAAGGCTTGGTATCCTGCCAAGGTGCACGTGACGTCCCCTGAAGGAGAAAGCTACTTTTTTCCTGTCTACCAGTGGATCTCTGACAGCAACACTCACTACTTCAGAGAGGGGGCAGGTTTGTGAAAATGTTAGAAATTAATAAACTAAAACCAGTAAATAATTAAAATACTCATCAAGAAGAAATGCTAAATATTATAAATCCACTAACTAATTCAAACAGGAAGCATTCAGAAAGCCTGCTTACAACAAAATAAAAGTCTTTAAGAAATTAAAATATTTTCAGAAGATCTGAAACACGGGAAAAAACAACAAATAAGTTCTCCTACCTGCTTCCCACGAGTGAAACCAATCCAGGGGGGAAATCTGACCTATGAATAAAGCTTAAAAGTAAAATCAGACTTCTATTCCAAAAATAAGTTACCATCAACACTTATTATAAATGCAGTGGATTAACATTGTATCAATCCAGCTGCACAACAATATATTCAGTTCATTATAATACTATACATACTTCAGTAGTATTTGAAAAACACCTGTCAATGGCATTTAATAATCATGTTCATCAGCATTTGAACAAACAAAACAAAGCACACAGTGAACGGAAACGATCATCTGGAATAGCAGCACTTCTAACAAATACACAAAGCAAACAATACTCCTCTGATGTTAAAGAGTTATGTCTAATTACTCCAGAAAATTCTTTATTTCTCCACGGAGATTTGTGGTGGTAATGGCACCAGAAAACACACAAATACGCAGCCATCAGCAGGGACAGGAAGTGAAAGAGGCGACGCTGGGCTTATCACTCCACCTGTTGGTGGAGCGATAAATGACGGCCTCTTCCTCAGATCACATGGGCTACACTAACCTTTGTGTACACTCAAGCATGAGCAGAGGAAGTTACAGCACCTAATCAAGAGGAAATAAAAGCATGACTGATGCTGAACTGATTTTACTGAGTCTCCTGAGCTGCATAAAAAAATGACTCGACAGTGAAGGTGGTTTATTCAAGCTGAGGTGGTTATTAAAATGAAAAGATTTTTGCAACATTGGTCCAAATGAAAGGGATCAAGATCCCAGTTGAGTTTTGGATATACAGATAGCAGTTTTTATACCTGCCTTTTTTGTTTTTTTTCTAGCTCGCACACTAATTGAAGACAAGCACAGATTTCTTGGTCAGTACAGTCGGGAGAAGGAGCTCGTGCAGCGACAGGAGGTTTATAGGTAAGAGACCAGAGCAGCATGGTAACCCAGAGAGAGGTCCTCCAGGAGCAGATGGCTCTGCATTTATGACATATAAAGGAAATTTAACCACCACATGACATCTGTCATGATTTATTAAAATCTATGATGTGCTGTTTATCTTTTGTTAAGTTAAACCTAAACCTTAATATACAAATAAACATAATCTAAATATTAATGTGCCTTTACATACTCTTTAACTCCTTATTTTCATCTTTTAGATATGGCCAAAAAAAACCCAATAACATTAATGATTAAGCAGTAAGTAATTTAAGCAGTTGTTAGCAATGATGTAATGTGTTTACATCATTTGTTCCCCTGCATGGATTTTGGAAATGTGTTTTCAGGATACAAACAAAATCAGGTACGATGATGCTGATGAATCACAGATTTATGTGTACATACAGTTAGTAAACAGGGTCCATTTCTTTTCTGTATTTAAATTTCTTACAATGCTACTGTTGTTTTTTGTTTGTTTATTTATTTATCTTATTTTTTTAACCAGCTGGGACAAACAGGGAATCGCCCACTTTAAAGCAGACAGTCTTTTATCGCTGCCCTACGACATCCGCTTCTCTTTGACCAAGACTGCAGAGATGATCTACACCGGAGCCACAGGGTGAGCTCATCATGTCTACACACACACACACACACACACACACACACACACACACACACACACACACACACACACACACACACACACACACACACACACACACACACACACACAATCTGTATATATACATTTATGGTTTCCATCATCCTAAAATGGTCTTTGTTTTCTAGACTGGGAAAGCTGGGGCTGATGGGATTACTTCAGTGTAACAAGTTTACTTGCCTTGAGGATATTTATAATCTGCTAAACGTCCACAAGACTCAAGTATCAGGTAATGAGTTATAATGTATACATGATAGCATGTATTAAAATGCTACTTAGAAATAATGATCCAGTCATGGACATCTGAATCTCAGCCAAGTATGGAGTAAAGTATGGAGTATGGAGTAAAATTTAAACAATTTTCCAAGATTTTCTGAAAAAGTATTTGAGCTTTCTAAAATATGAAGAACTCAGAGGCCATTTTATACTAGGACATTCATTCTACAGCTACTTGTAAATGTGCAGAAAATATTTCTGTGTGTAGTTTGCGGTAATCAAAAGACTGCAGTGTGCTTCATATAATTCAGGCTCTAACTGGCAGTTATGTTTTTGAGATCAGTTTTATTTTCTCAGTTTTCCTGCAGTCAAAAATGTTGGTCTGACCAGTGGCTGACCAGGATGGTTTAGTCCAGCATTTTCAATAAAATTGTTTTTTATTTCCAGAATATGTCTATAAAAATTGGAAGAAAGACGCCTTCTTTGGCTACCAGTTCCTAAATGGTACCAACCCCATGTTGATCGAACGCTGTGAAGCACTGCCAGAGAACTTCCCTGTCTCTGATAAAATGGTGTTCTCTAACGGTCAGCATCATTTGGAGGATGAAATAGAGGTAATTTTTTTAATTCCCATGAAATAAGGTTAACTGTAATATTCACCACATCTGGTTCATGCCTGCACTTGGTGAAGTATTTGCATTGACACGTTTACTTTACACGTGTATTGTCCAGACTACGTAGTTGGGGTCAAACCATTTATCATTGTGTTTGAAATTTCCAATAGAAGGGTAACATCTTCCTGTGTGACTACAAGCTTTTGGATGGAGTGGAGCCAAACATCATCAGTGGGAAGCAGCAGTATTTGACAGCCCCCCTCGTCCTGCTCTGGAAAAATGATGAAGATAAGCTGGTGCCAGTTGCTATTCAGGTAAACTTTGAACTCCGACATAAATATTAAGGCTCTGCATCTGAGTATTTTTCGATTTCACTTTCATTGGCTGTTTTTAAAAAGTATCCACCTTGCTGAATGTGTCTTTAATCAGGTAGTAGCAGTTACCTCAGGCAGTAATGGATCTAGAAAGAAATAAATTCTCTCTATTCTCCTCAGTCAAGTTTCTTCGGTCCCTGTCTGAATTCTTTTCATTGTCATATCAGAGTTTTACTTATTGACAGCTGAGTGTGACAAATTTGTAAGTGTCATTTATTTATGAAGCTCAAAATTAACAATTTCCCTTAAACAAATTTAAGACAAGAATAGTAACTTCCAAGAATCCATTGTTAGTAACAATATCAGGTACTCTTGAACACTGAACTGTGTTCATGCGTAGTTTGCTTAGGGTCAGGAAAGGCCATAATGAAAGGAAGTTTCTAATTTTAGAAATATTGTGCAAATGCAAAAAAGCGGTCCTACATATTTGATTAATATGTGCATTGAAGGACATATCCTGGTCAAAAATGACTCCAAGATTTCTCACAGTATTACTGGAGGCCAATGTAATGCCATCCAGAGTAAGTATCTGGTTTGACACCATGTTTCTAAGATTTGTGGGGCCGAGAACAAGAATTTCAGTTTGATCTGAATTTAGAAGCAAGAAATTAGAGGTCATCCAGGCCTTAATGTCTTTAAGACATTCCTGCAGTTTAACTAATTGATGTGTGTCATCTGGCTTCATTGATAGGTAAAGCTGAGTATCATCTGCATAACAATGAAAATTGATGCAATGCTTTCTAATAATACTGCCTAAGGGAAGCATGTATATAAATAGAATTGGTCCTAGCACAGAACCCTGTGGAACTCCATAATTAACCTTAGTGTGTGAAGAAGACTCCCCATTTACATGAACAAATTGGAGTCTATGAGATAAATATGATTCAAACCACTGCAGTGCAATACCTTTAATACCTATAGTATGCTCTAATCTCTGTAATAAAATGTTATGGTCAACAGTATCAAAGCTGCACTGAGGTCCAACAGGACAAGAACAGAGATGAGTCCACTGTCAGAGGCTGTAAGAAGATCATTGGTAACCTTCACTAATGCTGTTTCTGTACTGTGATGAATTCTGAAACCTGACTGAAACTCTTCAAATAAACCGTTCCTCTGCAGATGATCAGTGAGCTGTTTTACAACTACTCTTTCAAGAGTCTTTGAGAGAAAAGGAAGGTTAGAGATTGGCCTATAATTAGCTAAGACAGCTGGGTCAGTGATGGCTTTTTAAGTAGAGGTTTAATTACAGCCACCTTGAAGGCCTGTGGTACATAGCCAACTAATAAAGACAGATTGATCATTTTTAAGATAGAAGCATCAATAATTGGAAAGACTTCTTTGAACAGTCTAGTAGGAATGGGATCTAATAAACATGTTGCTGGTTTGGAGGAAGTAACTATTGAAGTTAACTCTGAAAGATCAACTGGAGCAAAAGAGTCTAAACAAATACCAGCAGTGCTGAAAGCAGCCGAACATGAAGATAAATCTTTGAGAAGGTTATGAATAATTTTTTCTCTAATGTCTAAAATTTTATTTGTAAAGAAATTCAGTTAAAGTGTTAGTTAAAGTGAAAAGAATCTAATCTCCTGAAACTGGTTGCTGGGATATGAAATGTTGGGATATTGAACCAGTGTCCTTAAATTCTGACGTTGTCCTCAGTGATAGACAGTAAACAGGGGTGGATATGCTTTATATTGCACAGACCTTGAGTGGTAATGTCTCTAATTGGTATTTAGGAACACTGTCCTGGAAAAATGTCTCCTGTATCCAACAGGGGGAGCAGTGATAATGGAAGCACATTCATTTCCATCTTTCTTAACTGTTTATTGAACCACTTCAAATGTATTGCAGGTTATATACGTGATTATAACAGAGCCATAAAGGTGAACCGTTCTGTAAAACAGTCATATAGACATTTGTTTGCAGCAAATAAAGTAGTGGTTGTACACCCTGAAGGTTTGCACTCAGTGGTTACTGCTGACTAATGTATCTGAACATGAAAGTATTATGTAACCACACTGCTAATGTTTTTAAACAAAAAGTAAAACTGAAACTTACACGAGTTGATAATTGCTGGTTTCTGTCAGAGAAGTGATTCAAAAAGGGCACGTCTGACAGAGAGCACTGACACTGCACAACAATACTGAGTGTGTGTGTGTGTGTGTGTGTGTGTGTGTGTGTCTCTGTGTGTCTGTGTGTCTGTGTGTGTGTGTGTGTGTCTGTGTGTGTCTGTGTGTGTGTGTGTGTGTGTGTGTGTGTGTCTGTTGCCTGTTGGTCAGAGTTGATAATAAAGCAAATGAAAGACCAAAAACACATTTTTTCTTCTCCTGCAGCTGAAGCAGAACCCAGGTGAGGACAATCCGATCTTTTATCCTTCTGATTCTGAGTACGACTGGTTGATGGCCAAGACTTTTGTGAGAAGTGCAAACTTCAACTTGTATGAACTCGATGCTCACCTGCTGCGCACTCACCTGCTGGCTGAGATCTTTGCTGTGTCACTGCTGCGCAACATTCCCATGGTGCATCCCCTGTACAAGGTACCAAAGGCTGAGGAACCGCTATGCTTCTTAGATACCACACACAGGCTTGTGACTTTGATATTAGGGTTAAACATGTGACCATAAAACATCAGACTAGAAAGGAAAAGTTCATTTTCTTACTAATGAATTTCTCTGTTTCCATCAGCTCCTCATACCTCACACCCGTTTCACTCTGAACATCAACTTCTTAGCTCGGAAACGTTTAATATCTAAGGGAGGATCCTTTGATAAGGTATAAAAAGACCAGCAAAGCCAACAACTTTTAGTTCTGAGTTTCATGTATGTGCCTTTCACTGGGTTTTGACTGTTTTCTAGTTCACATCTTCTGGTGCAGAAGGTGCCCTCACAATCCTGAAGAGATCCCTGCCCTCAGTGACCTACAGCTCCCTTTGTATCCCAGATGATATCGCAGAGCGTGGGCTGACCCATGTTCCAAACTTCTACTACAGGGATGATGGACTCCGGCTCTGGGAGATCATCCACAGGTTCTCTCACCACTTTGTCTGACCACACATTTGTATAATTAGAGAATAACTTTCATTAGTTCTGGGTTTCTTTTGTTGCAGGTTTTGGTTATGTTTGGATTTCTAGTTCCTGTGTGTTCCTGGTGTGTCCCTTTGTGTTTTTAGGTTTCAGTTTTGGTCAAGTTTAGGCTATCTCTGTGTGCCAGTCTCCCTGTGTGTTACATCTGCATTACTAGGCTTGGTTTCTTCCTGTTTTTATTTTGCTTTTGTTTAGTTTTGTGTCCACTTGTGTCGTCTGTGTATTGTGCTCAGGTGTGCTACTCATCTGTTGTCACTCCCCTCATTATCAAGTGTGTGTATATATTGTCTGTGTCCTTGTTAGTTTATTGTCTGTTAGATTAGATGTTAGATTCAACTCATTGTCATTGTGCGCACAAGGCGCACAACGAAGTGATGGTTCCAGATCCCTCATCCAGAGACGAGCATCTGCGGTCATGCAGCCAGAGACCGGCGCTACCGTTAGGTTTAAATGTCTTGCCAAAGGACACAACGCAATGCAGTTGTGTCCTTTGGCAACTTTGCGTTGAACCGGCAACCCTCCGGCTGCAAGGCGAATGCCAACCCACTGCACCACTGCCACTAATTCGTCATCTATGCCTACGCGTGTGTGTCTTATGTTTCATGTCACGTTATGTCAAATCACCCACATTTTGTTTTGAGTTTGAGTTTGTGCTGCTGGCTCCTGTCCAGCCCTTCCCTGTTTTATTTATTGAATTAAGTTTAATTTAATAAGTTTAACAAAGTTTAAAGTGTAATAAAGCCTCTGCCTTTAGTATCCTGCTCTGGGGTCATCATCCTGCCTGCCACACAGCGGTACATGACACAACCTGTGCACGTTGTACCCTGCCTTTCACCCCATGAAAAATGGGATAGGCTTCACCCCACCCCCACCCCCACCCCCAACACTGGCAACAATGAGCGAAAGAGGATGGATGGATTACAGTTTGTTCATTTTTAACAATGTATTTTTAAACTTATAATGTAATCAGGAATGTGTTTGATTGTGTGTCCATTTGTCAGGTTTGTTAGATCGATACTCACCTTCTACTACAAGGATGATGCTGATGTTCAGCGTGACACTGAACTCCAGAACTGGATCAAAGAGATCTTTGAAAATGGATTCAATTCAATAGAAGGCACAGGTGATGATAATGTGCACATTGTATATTACCATAAAACTTAAATTTATTGTTGTGTTGACATTTAGTGTTGACATAATTCAGTTTATTCTTTCTGATCATCAGGAATCCCACAGAAATTCACCACTGTGGCTGAGACGGTCAAGTTTGTCACCATGGTGATGTTCACCTGCTCTGCCCAGCACTCAGCCATCAACTCTGGACAGGTGAAGTCCTCTAATTTCCCCAGATTATCAGTGATGGTGTTTTTGCACGGATCAGTTCTGGATGAAAACCCACTCAGCAGCTAACACAATACTGTAAGGTTTAATGTATTCTACTGCAAGCAGCAAGTAAGTTGAACTGTTTCCTGTTGGAATTCCACATATTTCAGTGATGAACATGTTTTTGTAGGTCTAGCACAGAGGTGTCAAACTCAGTCACAGAGCGAGCCCGTCTTCAGACTGTAGTCTGAGGCTTGGGTATTAGATTTTTTCCAGGAGCTTGTCTGGTGTGCGGACTTTCTTTTTTGCTTAGTTTTTGCTTTTGTTCCTGCACCCTTTTGAACTTTTTTTGGATGTGTGTTTTCCTCTTCAGTGTTCGAGAAATAAAACACTAACATAAGGCTATTAATGATCTTTGCTATGGATACACGACATCCTCACCACCGTCATGCTCCTAATGTCCCCGACTGCCTCCAATTCCAGCTATTCCCAGGGACAGATAAAAGAATGTACTTCATGTTTTTTAACAATATGTGAAAACAGAATTTATTATGTGTTATTGATGGATCAGCTCAGACGTTCTCTTGGCTGAAATTTGATCTATTTTTGGCGTCTTCTTCTTGCCATGACTCAGTAACAAGGTTTCAGAACACATGACATCTCCCCTTCTGAGATTTTGAAAAGCTTTAACTTCAATTGTGAGAGACAGAATCTAAAAAAAAAGTCCAGAAAATCACATTGTGTGATTTTTTTTTAATAATTAACATTTAAATGCATAAAAAAGTATTAGATTACCTACCAACCAGCATGAATTCTGGCTCTCACAGACCTGTTAGTTTTCCTTGAGAAGCCCTCCTATTCTGCACTAATTAACTGTATTATTTGCACCTGTTTGAACTCATTACCTCTATAAAAGACACCTGACCACATGCTCAATCACAAACTAACATCTCCACCTTACCCAAGAACAAAGACTTGCAAAATTGGCAGTGTATCAATATTTGTGTTCCCCACTGTATATTAGATATATTATATGAACTTATTATTGCACTTTTGTTTAAAAGGTGTGCAACAAATTTGCTTTATTTCATTCTCAACAGGGGCTGGGGGCACATCTAACCTGACTCAGTCTCGTGTTTGTTACACACCTAAAAATCCCTTATAATCCTGATGAGCTATTCTTTCATTGTGCGTCTGGCTGATGGAGTTAGCAAACTCATCCCGTACCTTTTTAGGGTCATCTTTCTGACTGCTTGTCCAGTCTAGAATTTTGTAGATGTCTCCACCTTTTCCACAAATCCATATGCTGAGCCAGCCTACCCTCAGCATGACCTGAGCTCAGACAGCAGGCCTTCAAAACAAAAGTGCCATGGCTCCTGAGTCTTTCAGATAGGTTGATACACATCTGTGGTGTCTCTGATAACTTCCTGCTGCCATCTAATTCAGCTTAACATCGTGGATACCAGGATGTTAACGTGATTTTAGCACACTGGAGCTTTTTTTGAGCTAAAATATTAAATGCAGCTGAAAGAATCTGTACCGTTTTTAACCCAACTGTTCGTGATGATTTTCTTTTCTTTTAAATTTAACATTTGAAGGCATTTGGGTTCAATGGTTAATGCTGTCAGACTTAAAAGCTATTCTTCAAAGCCCATTACTGACTGATCCATTACTTCTTCAATGCAGTATGACTTTGGTGGCTGGATGCCCAACAGTCCTCCCACCCTGGAACGTCCTCCACCAACAAAAAAAGGGACAACAAATGAAAAAACAATGCTGGAAATGTTCCCCAGTGTTGGCACAACAGTGAATGCCATGGCCACTGTATGGCTACTGAGCAAGCAGTCCTCTGACCAAGTAAGTGCTCCACTAAGACTTTCCATCCATCCATCGTCTTCTGTTTATCCTGGGCCGGGTGGCGGAGAAGACTTTACATTCTTTTTTTTTATGTAGCATACAGTAAACTGTTACTAAACCAACAGTGGAACCAAAACTAAATGTGTCATTGATCTCATATCGATATCATCAGGTTCTTCTTGGCCAGTACCCTGAGAAGCATTTCACTGAGAGGTTTCCAGTCCTGAAGATAAAAGAATTTCAAGAAGAGCTCAGAAAGCTGAGTGAAGACATCAAAAGCAGAAACTCAGGCTTGGATCTGCCGTACACGTACTTGGATCCAGACGTGGTTGAAAACAGTGTGTCGATTTGAACACCGGAGGGCATCCTTCAGCTTCAAATCAGTGACAGTGGGCAGAGTGAAAAATGTGTGTTCTGATCATCACTGATTTTACTGATTCAGCTTTAGTTTCACTTTATGATCTTACAAACTTATTATCAGGGAATACAGTGTTGATGAAACTGAAAGCACAAATGTGGTAGTCAGAAGGTTTTCATGAACTGCGGCTCTTTGTAATCTTCTGGGCTTGTTTTGGTCTCAGCATGTGAAGTTTTTTAATCTCTGATTTTTGTTTGTGTAGCTATAAAGGATCGCTGATTTCCTCTGCCATGAATTCTGGTGTTAAAAAACATATCCATAATAATATTTACATTTAATGAAATAAGAAGTGAAGAAAAGATAAAGATGCTTTCTGTTTTAAAGGAGATTTAACAAAGCTACACTGAGATGTATTATTGTGACAACAGTTCCAACTTTATCACTTTTAATATCTTTTAATCATTTTAGGAATTATGTGATGAGGGTGGCTGTAGCTCAGTAGGTAGAGCAGGTCACCTACTGATCGGAAGGTCAGTGGTTCAATTCCTGGCTACTGCAGGCTGCATGCCAATGTATCCTTGGGCAAGATACTTAACCCCAAGTTGCTCTCCGACCGTTCCGTCGGAGTATGAATGTGAGTGAATGTTAGACGATTAAAGCACTTAGCTTAATTAATTAATCATGGAAGTGCTTGTATGAATGCGTGTGCATGGGGTAAATGTGAACGTGTTGTGTAAGCGCTTTGAGTGCTCATATCTGAGTAGAAAAGCGCTATATAAGAACTAGTCCATTTACCATTAATGACAAAATATCATGTAACTGCTGCATTGTGATCACATAAATGTAAACATTAAACTCAAAGCTTAATCCACTGTGTTATCGTTCTGTGAGACCAAATGTCTGTGTAGGATCTCTGTCATCCAGGTCATTGTTTTAGTTGCTAAAAGATGTTTAACCTCTAATTTGAAAGGCTTCTTTAGTTCTCAAACCAAAAGGTGCAGAGATCCAGGTATTCAAATCCCAGTGAGTGTAGAGTGTGACCAAATAAAATCCTAGAATTTAGGAGTCACCACAGCGGCTCACCTGCCTCAATCTCACCTTACACCCAGCATCCTCCTCTGTCACCCCGACCATCCTCACATCCTCTTTCACTGCATCCATGAATCTTCTCTGTGGTCCTTCTCTTTTCCTCATCCCTGGAAACTCTATCTTGAACATGCTTTGTCCATTATACCCACTATCCCTCCTCGTCACATGTCCAAACCATCTCAGCAGTGCTTCTCTAACTTTGTCTCTAAATCACTCAATCTGAACTGTTCCTCTGATGTACTTATTTCTAATTTTTTCCTTCCTCGTCACTCCAAATGAAAGTCTTAACATCTTGAACTCTGCCACCTCCAACTCCTGTTCCTTTTGTTGGTTAGCTAGTGCATGATATAGTCGGGCTTACCTTACTGCATGTCCTGGGCTCTGGAATCAGTCTCCTGGAGAGGGGCTGGACTCTGTTCCAGTCTGGAATTGTCCTCGGTGAGAGGCGGTGAGCTGGGGAGCGTATTCTTGTGTCCCCTCAGCTTTCTGCCTGTATAGACTACACTGAGGGTATACTGTTTATACTGTCTTTATACTGACATTACCTTTAAATCGAACCTCTCTTCTTCCTCCCCTGTCCTCTTCCATCTTTCTCCATCTCTGAGTGAACTTCTCTCTTTCTCTTCTCTCCCGGGAAACACAGCAGCTCTTCTTTTAGCTAGCAGACACACTGTGTGACAAATGGCAGACACTTTGTGTGATTGCTGATATTTGTTGAGTTTCATTTGGCACTTTATTAGGAACAGCTCAGTGTGTGTGCAGCAGCAGCTCAGGGGGCTTTAAAACACCTGAGATTAAGGTCCAGAAGTAGGAAAGTGAGGAAAGGATCACGCTGCAGGAATCAGTGAACAGAAGAGGACGGATGTGAGCTGAAGAGCTGAAGGTGAAACAGTCATCAGTCAGCACAGCGTTCCTCTTCAGGCTGTTTCAGTAGAAACTGTTCACAGTAACTGTAGGTGTGACTGAAGCCTCGAGCTGACCTGTGCTGCTTTACTGTAACTCACAAAGCCACGTCATTAATCCGCTCTCCCTCTGACAAAATACATGTGGTTGGAGTCCAGAGCAGCTTTAATGATGTTCTCGTTAAGCCTCATTATGGATCAGCAGCGTCCACATACACCAATATAACGTATGTTACAGATGAACAGTACGAACTCTGATCAATCACCAAATGTCATATTTAAGCAATATGACTGCATCTAAAATCACGTATAACAAAAATGTTTGACTGCTTCTGGTTTGTTTAGTAGGTTCATATATAATAATATATAATATTTGTAGGTCCCTACTTGGCGCTAAACTGCACCAAACTTCAGATTTCCCCCAGTTTTAGAGGCTTTCAGTTCTTCTGTTTTCTTCTTTTAATTTAAATTATTTTTTTTATGGATGCAGCTTGATAACCAAGCTAGCCAGCATTAGGTCATTAATATTCCTTCCCCAGTCCCCCCATAATACCAAAGGTGGGGCTTCAAACAGGGAGGACACCATTAAATGGGTGACAGCACAATATGAACATCCATGTTTTATATCCAGCCTATGGCTCAGACAGAGATGAAACTGTCACCATTTCTTTGATACAAGGTCAATAATTAACTGTCAGAGAAAGAAGAAAGGTACTCATGATTCAAGAAGTTACAGCGAAGGATGACCCAGTGCTTTAAGGTTTGAGTTTATTCATTAAATCATGTGTAGCAGTTACACAGTATTTTGTACTCATATTTTCTGAGATGATTAAATGAAACATCAAAGTTCTATACTGCTGATTTTTTTTAACATCAGAATTTGTAGTAGATAAAGTCAGAGATCAGTGAAAGCTACTAATGCACCAAATATGCAACACACTGCAATAAGAAAAAATAAAGATAAAATATTTCATGTGTTGACACAGAAAAGAAAATGTACGTCCAGAAGACTGCAAAGAAGAACCCATCCATAAAAACCTCAATGATGCAGTACATGTATTTCATAGTTCCCCTTCATTAATAAACCAAGAAAAGTTCAAATATGATGTAAAACAAAAGCTAAATATATTGTATGAGCTATAAATCAGAGCACACCCTTTTCCCTCTGCCCCCTTTGCTAGATATTAAACACACCCACTGTAATAGTAGCCAAGAAAAAAAGATTAGAGACACCTCCTAATATTCAAATAGACACACTGTTTTCAATCACACCTGGATCCAGGTATGTGTATGGCAGGCTCAATTTCTTGTTTCTGTCCTTGATGTCTGCACTCAGCTTTTTGAGGGCATCTTGAAATTCCTGAATCTTTTGGAGGGGAAACTCTTCAGAGAAGTGCTCGTTAGGATAGTGGCCAAGGAGGACCTGATGAGAGTGATTTGAGATGAGCAACACATTTAGTTTTAGATCCACAAACATTTAATAGCGATCTCACACACACAGACAAACACACAGACAATCACACGCGTGCATGCACACATGCACACACACACAGATACTCACAGATTATTAGATTGGACTGATTCTAGATCATTTTTGCTCCACTTATATCTCAGTTTGTTATGTTGTATGTGATTGATTTTCATTTTTCATGAAGTCTTTGCAGACCACTTACAGAGTCAGCTGATGGCCTGCTGAGCAGCCACACGGTACCCATGCCATGAACTGTCGTACTAACATCGGGCAGCGTGTTCAGTATCCTTGTTTCACTTGCGTCGCCCTTTTTGGTTGGTGGGGGAAGTTCCATGGAGGTAGGGTAGTTGGGCATCCAGCCACCAAAGTCGTACTGCATAGAGAAACAGAATAACAGAATGAGTTTAGTAACCTTGATATTCAAACAGAACATTGTTCTCTGTTTGGTAACATAAGTCACTGCAGTTCTTTAGTTCATACTGAAGCACTTCAAATACTACGCTATGGAACATTAGAGACATTTTACATTATTACAGACATCGAGCCCACATGATGAGCTAACTATATAATTCCTTGATTTTTCATTCTATGCTACTATGTTAATGTCACTGCCAGTTTTGTATATTATATACCACATTTCCTTACCCATAAACTCAGTGTATTTGCTGGTGAGTGTCTGAATAAGACCACAGAAGTTTTCGGGGACAGTAGGAGATTAGTGGTGTTGATATTAAAGTCATGTAACCAAGCCACAGCTCTATGAGATTATGATCACAGAAATCATTAAAATACTGTGTTAGCTAACACTCTTGTTGTATAAACTCCCTGACAAGCCTCAAAGTTCAGTGGAATGTGTCTGTCCAGGATTCATCCATGAATGCTGGACAGAGAAACAAGAACATCTGATCAAACACCTTCAATAAGTTCTATCAGAGGTACATTAATTGCACTGGCAACATGTTCTAACTTTGGCAGAATTTGTATCCCACAATATGTAGATTTTTCCAACACATTAAACTGTAATAGTTCAGGAATTGGGATCTTTCAGGGTTCCCAGTTTCATTTAACTGTTGATTAAACCTGTTTTCCTCCTGTTTTAATTTAATTTTTACTATTTCCTGCACATCTAGTTTCCAGGGTTATTATAGTTAACGAAAACGAACGAAATAACGAAAACTGAAATTGAAAAAACATTGTCGTTAACTGAAATAAATAAAAACTATAATTAAAAGGAAAAAACGATAACTAATTAAAACTGAATTGTGAGTTTACAAAACTAACTAAAACTAACTGAAATTATCGATAAACTGACTTTCATTTACTTGTTTTTTTTTTTTAAGCCTTGTGGATTGATATGAAATCATTTTTTCCGCTCTCCGAGTTTAAGCTGGGAGCGCCACAGGACAACTGTGTGAGTGCGCATGTGCGTGCGCTCACCGCGCTGTAATGGCTGCGGTCTGCCGAGAAAGCGGCAGAGTCCCGTATGGAGGTTCTTTGAGTACAAGAGCACAGATAGAATCGAAAGTCTTGTTGTGGATGATGAAAAATGTGCGGAACGCTTCTCAGTCAGGAAAAACCAGCAACATCAAAGTCCACCTCAAACTGTAGCGTCCTTGTGCGTTTCCGGCTACTTTATCAGTGAGAGAATAACAATCAGGAATAATAATCAAAGCATCAATATAAGGACTCACAACTGTCAGCAAATTCCTGGTAGGAGACTGTTGAAACTATCAGGATGGACGTGAAGGAATGAAGAAAGTGAAAAAAAACAGGGACAAATATGTTTGCAGCCAAAAAACTGAGCACAAAGAGCGAGGACCAAAAAAGAAGTCCCAGCCTGCGCCGCATATAAAACACCTGCACACGACCACAAGGTAATTAACACACACACCAGCTACACAAGCATAAATGTGGACATGAGGTCGGACACTTCCGTAGGTTGTGTACAAAGACCCTGCAAGTTTAATTAGCAGCATCTAACCAAGCTAGCTCCAAAACAGAAGCAGCTTCAGGTGGTGAGAACATCAGGATGCAGCTGGATTTGAGCTTTGACTCCTTCAAAGAGTTTGTTTTTGTCAAACACCACATGTAGCTGTTATTAATCTGCTGCACTGATGCTGAACTTTATTGTGGAGTTTATTGTAGAATTTATTGAGTTTGGGAGTTCATGTTTTTCTTTGTTTCTCCCTGTTGGTGTTCATGTGTGTCCTTAATATTACACACATTTAGCATGTCTTGTGAACAGCTGGGTGTTGAATATATTTCTTTAAACGGTATCTTTTGTGAAGTTTTCATTACACAATAGTCACTTTTGCGCCTTGAATCTTGCAGCTGATTAGGTATGAAAATACTAAAACTAATACTGAAACTAACTGAAACTAAGCATGAAACCAAAAATAAAAACTAATAAAAACGAGAAAAACCACTCTGAAAACTAATTAAAACTAACTGAATTAAAGAAAAAAAAGTAAAAACTAACTAAAACTAAACTATAATGTAAAATCCAAAACTATTATAACCCTGCTAGTTTCTTTCCTTCATGGAAAAAACAAAGAATCAAAAAACTAAACAAATTATTCTGACCTGAATTAATTCATCATATCCTGAGATATCACAAGATTTCTAATAAAGCTGGGATTGATTTGCAGAGTTTTTGATAAACTTAAATCATCAGTGTACAGTGATCGTTTTTGCCTGTCGAAGGCTTCACCTGCCCCGTGTTGACCGCTGAGTGCTGGGCAGAGCCAGTGAAGATCACCATGGTGACAAACCTGACCATCTCATCCACAGTGGTGAATTCCTGTGGAATTCCTGATGATCACAGTGAATAAACTGCATTACTTCAATAGAACTAGTGGACTACATGTAAGCTGAATTATGATAATATACAGGAGCTGCATTATCACCGTAAACCTTGACTCTTTCTTTAAAGCTCACCTGTGCTCTCTTTGGAAAGGAAGCCGTGTTCATAAATATCGTGAATCCACGTCTGCAGCTCAGCGTCATGCTGGACCTCATCATCAGTCTCGTAGTAGTGGCCCAGCACTGCGCTGACAAAGCTTCGACAAATGAAGACACATTCAGTCAAACACAATCCTGATTGCATTTTAGGTTGTTATACACAGTGATGAATATGGGACCATTATATAAAAATATGTGAATACATCTTAAGTTTACAGTGCTTTAAAAAAACATACGTTTTCTTTATTAAACAGCTGCAGTAAGGGGAGAATTTGAAAAAACAAGATTTAGCAAAGATCATTTTCTGAATGCAGATTATGGACTGTTTGGATTTACATTCTGTGTCTGAACCATCAAACCATCACCTCAAGACTACTGGATAACCCACATCCCACTGTAAAACAGGCTATAGCATAAAAACAACTTTGGAAAGACATAAGAGAACAAATCTAGGGAATAATGTGATGGGTTTTCTAGGGTGACTCAACCTGCAAGGCCTCTTTCATCAAAGTGTGGAGCACGGTGCAAGAATAAAGTTTATAACTGATTAAAGTTATTCTGTAATTCTCATATTATCAGCAAGAGTGACAATAGAACCTGTGGATGATCTCCCAGAGCTTCAGTCCATCATCCCTGTAGTAGAAGTTTGGTACATCATTCAGCCCACGCTCAGCGATATCCTCTGGGATGCAGAGGGAGCTGTAGGTCAGTGAGTCCAGTGATCTCTGCAGGATTGTAACTGCACCTTCTCCACCAGAAGCTGTAAACTAGAAAACAGTCAAATCTCAGTTAAAAATAAATATTTTACATGCCTCAGAAAAAGAAAGTGTTGGTTTTCTCATACCTGTGTGAAAACTCCATCTTCAGATATAAGCGTCTCCCGAGCTAAGGCATTGATCTGAAGAGTGTAGCGAGTGTGAGGTATGAGAAGCTGATGAAAGAAGGAAATGTATTAGTAAAACTGACTTTTTTTTTATTTCACGTTTTATATTCATATGTTCTGTTGATGATACTTTTATAACCAAAAGGAAGTTGAAATACCTTTGAAACCTAATGATTTACCTTGTACAGAGGATGCACCATGGGCAGGTTGCGCAGCAGTGACATTGCAAAAACCTCAGCTAGCAGGTGAGTGCGCAGCAGGTGAGCACTGAGCTCATACAGGTTGAAATCTGCACTTCTCACAAAGATCTTGGCCAACAACCAGTCATCCTTAGAATCAGTAGGAACAAAGATGGGGTTGTCCTCTGCTGGTTTCTGCTTCAGCTGCAGGAGAAGAAACAAACATGTTTTTCTTTCATTTTATTTGATCTATTATTAGTACTGTCCAATAACCGTCAAGGATCCTTGGTAAATATTGCTTAATTACTGTAGGTTTGTAACTCAGACATGTTTGTCTCCTGCCATGACTGGCTCAAAAGCCATGGCAAGTAATGGGAGATGATACTGTTAGCTAGGTGAAAGAACCAAAGCTTTATCTGAAATGAACAGAGTAAATTAAAGTTACCAAGATCATAATCATGGTATATATTGTGTCTATATTGTGAAACAGTGTTTGCTTCAAATCCATCAGTGGATCATATAATGAGAAAAAAGCAGACATGTAACCAAAGAGCTCCTCTTTACAGTAACAACCAACATTGGGGCAGTTAACCAGCTGAGTGTAATTTAATTACACAGCATGATTCTGACATGCTTCATCAAGACCAAGTGAGGCCCATTGTCATTATACTGATAGTAACGTAAATAATATATGCACTGCTCTCCCAGCTGCTAGAAAACATAAATGACATAGAGAATGTGTAACTTTACAGAGGAGGGTGGTCTGTGGTTGATGCTGTGATGCGTTTGGTGTTAGCTTACACAAGAGAGCATGAGCTACATGTAAACACAGGCAACGAAGGTGTCACAGAAAGGAGGATTCTTTCTATCTTAGAGTAAAGGAAAGTTATTTTGATCAACACGCAGCTTTAGTATGTATATATATAGTTTTTTTTTTTTTGAGCACTAAACTCACCTGAATAGCAATTGGTGTCAGTTCATCATTATTAGTTTTCCAGAGTAGGACGAGGGGGGCCATCAGGTACTGTTTCTTCCCATTGATGGTGTTTGCTGGGACTCCATCCAAAAGCTTGTAGTCACACAGGAAGATGTTGCCATTCTGTATGAGATTTTGCAGAGAATGAGAAATTATTTGACCCCCACACATGCAGTCTGGATATTACAATTTTAAGATTAATGTGTCAATACAATCATATTAGCCATTCATGCAGGTAAGATGAACCGGATACAAGAAGCACTTAGTCTACTTCATTTCAGGAGGATCACACACTTACCTTCATTTCATCTGTCAGACTGCTCTGGTTGTGGGTGAAGACCATTTGATCAGTGACAGGAAAGTTCTCAGGCAGTGCTGTACAGCGTCAGATCACCAGGGGGTTGACACCATTCAAATACTGGTAGCCAAAGAAAGCATCATCATCCCAGTGATGACTGACATATTCTGGAAAAAGAACATCATTTTATTTTATTGCATTTAAAACTTTGGACTATGCAAACATGAGAATAAGCTTAAAACTGTAAAGTCTCCATGGTTGATGCACATTTCATAAAGTTGCAAAATATTGTTGCAATATAAAATGGCTTCTGTTTTTTATATAGTAGTACCACTAGCAGACTGGAAAGTCTATCCCATAATGGGATTTGCTATAATATAATTGACATAATGGGATAGTTGGGCATGCACTAAAAGCATGCTGTGAACCTAGAATGATGGTTCTTTACCCGATATCGGAGTCCGATGGAGAAAGAAAAGGCGACTTATATCATCCATACAAGTAAACTTCTTCTTACACTCAGCATATTCCAACAGTTCCAGCTCTACCAGTCTACAAAACAAACATACAGTAACTTTGTTAAGGTGCTTTAAATAATTTCAGTAGACATGTACACAGATAAATAAGAAGAAATATCTTTACCCTGTTACGTAATTGTAGGCCATCTCTTTTTTCTTGGTTATGGAGAAGCGGACATCATCTGGCAGTGAAGCCGCCTTTCCCTTAATGCAGTGGGGAATTCCCTCTTCATATATATCCCAGCTAAGATAGAAAAGAACAGAGCAGTAAGGGATCTGGAGAGTCTAACTCACTAATGCAGCTGCAATCTTAATATAGAATATGTATATAAATTCAAACTGAAGCATGTTTGAGATTTTAAAGTTGCTCAGATTAACATGCAGAAAATACCAGTGCTTATTAAGTAACTGCACCATTTGCTTTCAATCTGCCTGCAAGCTAAAATCTGTCAAAATAGTGATCAATAGATTATTTCTTTTTAGATGCATCTTAAACAGTGATGAAACTACCAATGACACTGAGGTGCTGGAAGCATAAGTTTCATATCCTTCTGGTTTTGGTGAAAATTCATCTTGAAATCTTCATAAAGAAATCACTCCACAGGCTGTGGGAGGCAACCAGAGACTTGGGCAAGGTCCCTTTTTTCAAGTTATGTTACAATCTGTTACAAGTGATGCACGGCATTTATTTTTCTAGTCTGCATTTTATTAACAGCTGTGCATATGATATGATCAATAACAGAGGCACGGTGCTGAATAGGCGCCCCTGTGCTCCTTCACCTCCCCTGGATAAGCAGAAGAAAATGGATGGATGGAAAATAAAAGTCCAATAAGTGAGATCTGCACACATGAACACACACGTGTGTGTGTGTGTGTGTGTGTGTGTGTGTGTGTGTGTGTGTGTGTGTGTGTGTGTGTGTGTGTGTGTGTGTGTGTGTGTGTGTGGGTTTGGGGAGAAATGTGTCCGCATACACCACAGAAAGTATCCAGATAGCTCTGCCCCTGCTATTTATACACAGAGGCCTGAAAGCAGCTGGGGAAATGAGACACAAGCACATACAAGAGAAAAAGAAAACTCAAAGCAAGACACAGGAGAAAACTATCAAAATAAAACAGGAAATAACAAGAGAACTCAACTAAATACAGAGATAAGGAAAGACACACTGAACAAAATAAAAAGAAACACCAGGGGGGCTAGAATAATAAACTTGAGATAGAAACTCAAACACAAAACTAAAACTCTTCACTAGAATAACTGTAAAATACAGAAAGGTGCCAAAAACTCACAGTAAATCAAAACAGGAAGCAAAACTCAGCCTACCAATAATCAAACATGAAGAGCATGAGAAAAACAGTGAAACTAATCATTTCTAAAGCATGCCCAGAAAACCCTGAGACCAAACCAGGCATCATGACATGAGATTTATTTGTATTTATTATTTTAACATAAATCCAACCAGAGGTGGAGGAGCATTTTAAGTTTCTTAGTTCTTTGGTTGCAAAATGTTAAAACAGAAGCTTCTTACCAATAGACTTTCCTTTCCTGCTCAAGCTCCTGCTGCCGACTGTACCCACCAGGAAGAGGGCTGCCATCATCGATTTTTGCTTAAAAGATTAAAAAAAAAAAAACAAGGCACCACAACAAGGCTTAACAACAAAGTGGCTTGAATTTGCTCCATAGTCTGTGTCTTATATATATATATATATATATATATATATATATATATATATATATATATATATATATATATATATATATATATACACACACACACACACACACACACACACACACACACACACAAACATATTTCCACAAACCTGTCCCCTCTCTAAAGTAGTGCACCTCTCTGTCAGTGATCCAGTGGTAGATGGGAAAGTGGTAGGTCTTATCCTCAGGGGAAGTCACTTCCACCTTGGCAGGATACCATGCATCATCATGGAAATGGCTCTGTTTGTCCAGCTCTATGAGCACCAGATCTCCAAGGAAGGTTGGGCAGGACACAGTAAACTCTGACTTCTGGAATAATAATGATGAAATACCTCTGAAAAATCTACAAGAGATCAAGCTCATATATCTACGATAATCAAAAACAAGGCTGTAATCTCCAGGGCAACCCAATCTCGCAGCAGTTTGTGAAATGGTCACAATCTGTAATTTATTGATTTGTGTTGCTGAACATGAATTTTGTTTTTATTTAATTATTTTTGAGTGTGTGTCCCTGGGCATGACTTTTTTTTTTAAACTTTCTATTTTTGGTTACAATAGTTTTTCTTCCCTGATTTTTCTACACAAAATATGTGCTGCAGAGACAAAATACACTTCCTGTTGAAATACATTACTTGTGTCCATGATTGCATTTTGTTCATAGAGTTTGTAATTTTTAATTATTTTGCATAAAAAGGATTGAAAACCCTAATTATTGACAGTAGAAGATTTTAAAATGCCTGTCATATATAAATGAAACATCCCATGTATGAAAACACAAATAGAGCCACTAAAGAATGATATACCTTTATAAAAATGTAATGGGGTCAGTAATAATGCCATCAGGTCATATTAGCCACTAAAATAACTTTATTACTTGGAGGTTAAACATGGAGATATTTCATGGAGATAATTCAGACTTACTGCTCCTCTGTGGAAGGGCGTATGTAAAAGTTTCCACAGCTGTGTTCGTTCACTCTCCCCTTCTGTGCCGACCAACTTAATGTAGACACTATTGGAAGTACCAGCCCATGCCAGATCACCAGTGAACACGGTCACATCATATTGTACCATTTTCACTCCTGAAAGTAGAACATTTCTAATAAAAAGAGAATTTTAATAAACATTTTGACTGAAGGCAATGAAATGATAATGGCAAAAGATATTATAAGAAATTATTTAAATTTGTCTTCTCTATGGATGATTGAAATCGAATCACTGCTGTTTGAAATTCTTTCTGAAAATATGTTTTTTACCTCTGCTGATGAGACCAAGAAGATGTTTGAAGCTCTGCTCCGTGGGTATGAAACATCCACATGGTCTCTCTTTATATACTTTTTTGTGGGCGTGTCCTGTCAGTTGCAACATCAGTCAGTTGGAACAACTTCAGCTAAAAGGGGAGATGCCTTTTCAGATTTTTTTTTTTTCCATTTGCACTGAACTTGAAATGTTCACTGATAAGAATCTTTTACATTTATTAATTCTTTTTCAGAAGCATCCAATCGGACTGTTAATTGGTCTAAAACCGCACTCTTACCATTCTGTATGGAGAGACTTGATGTGGCAGCCTTGGTGTGACACTATTACTGTCAAACCAGAAATATTAAATATCTTGAGATGAATATTTACCCCAAGCTTTCACAGTATCCTACTTTAATCTTAGTCCATTACTCAAACTGTTACAAGATGATTTAAATAGATGGTCCAACCTCCCTCTGTGAACAAATACCAAATAGTTGTACCTAAAATTAGAAAATCTTTGCCCTTCAAACTTGGTCCTTTACCACAGGCCTGGGAGCTTGAGGCTTCTGCACAGTATTTTATAACAAAAAAAACCCTTATGCATGTTTGCAAGAGCATACAAGTGGAACACAGCCAGGGGAAACAAACAAAAAAGAACAGGAACCGAGGATGATGATATCTGGGTGTGACAGAAACCACAAATAATTATTGTATTCTAATTTTATTGCCTCAATACTAACAAAGAGCCCTAAAATTGATTAGATTTTTCCATAGAAAAAAATTTGAGTTCTCTGGAACTGACTGAGTACTCACTGGACCAGCCCCAGAAATCATGAAGGTTGTCTGCTATTGTTCTCATATAACAAGATCAGGTCACAGAGGTTCCAGTGAATCAGTTCCACATGTGCGAACATGAGGCAAATACACTTGATGGTTTTTTTAGCCAAAAATGTAAAATTTTTGCAGAAATAAAGAACTTGGATTCAAACCCAGGACCGTCTTGCTTTAAGGCAACAGTGCACTGCACTGCTGTCCTGTCATTTAATTAAAGAAAAAAATATAAAAAACCAGTGCAGCCTGTAGGAGTCTGATTGCAATTCTTCTGTTGGACTTTTGTGCTAATCTCAGTTTGCATTTCTCGACTGGTTTGGGAACGCCTAGTGATGAGTTCTCTGGAACTGACTGAATACTCATTGAATCCAAGAATTTATACAGAAACTGAGTTTTCCATTGTTTTTGTTCTCATGTAAGAAGATCTCAGGTCACAGAGGTTATGATGAACTAGTTCTAGACATGAGGCCTGATGGTTTCTAATGTAAAATGTAAAATTTTAGCAAAAAGAGTATAAAACTTAATACAAGGAACAGTTTACAAAAAGACCAGTATGGATTTGTGAGTGAAAGGCAAAGAGAAGGCCTTTGAATGCACTGAATGGCCCAGTGTGCTCAATGTATTTAAAAAATATATATATATATCAGAAAATGGGGTCATCTCATTTCTAAAATATTAACAGCAGAAATTCTGACAAATATTTCACAGTGAATGTCTATCAAAGAAGGCTGATACCATGGAGGTCTTCTGTCACCATTGCTTTTCACACTATTTTTGCATGACCTCTCAGTTTAGATGTCCCTACAAATAATCACACATTTTACTTAATAAAAAAAGGAAACTATGTCAAACACCAGCCATCATCCAGCGCAGCAGTTTCACTAGAAATGTGTTGGAATGTTATGCAGTTTTGACAATATTTGCCTCAAATAATATTTCCTGGATCAATACACACAGTTAAACAAATATTGATAATATCATTTGTTTATTTCCCACAAAAATGCATAAAAGAAAGAAAAAGAATGAGGAGCATGTTATTGGGTTTAATTTATAACAGGGTAGAGTTATGTATGAAAATGTTGATGGTGATATTCCACTGCCAGTGATTCCACATTTCTTCTGGCCCTGCTGGCCCTGTCCTCCATGTATCTCTGTGCTATTGCTGAGTATCAAAGTATATACAACTCAGTTACCTGCTTACTTTCTGTCATGGTTAGCTGTGTGGCAGCAGGATAGCACCCCAGACTGCAGGACTCATAGAGCCAAACTGAACATAAAACATGGTTTTATGGTTTTATTTTATAAATACAAGAGACAAGACTGACAAAGTAAAACAGGAAACAAGTAGGCACTGTACACAGACTTGTCACAACAAAGGGAATAAACTAAATACAAACACACGAAGCATGGAACATTACACAGAGGGATAAAACAGACACAGAAGCACAGAGACGCGAGGAAGACAAGTACAAAAGGAAACAGGAATTCAGTATAAATAACTACAACCAAGAACAGCCCTTATGAACTCTAGCAAACAAAGAATAAAAACCATATGCAAACTGCGACACACAACAGAAGAATCTCAATGGAAACAGAAAATAAAAGAATGAACAAAAGTGTGTTTTACCATACAACTTGCTGGCATGTCTTAACACCTCTTCCTTCTATTCTCACAACTTGCTTCCTGGCAACTTGCTGCTTGGCCTCCTGATGACTGCTTGCAGCTAAATGTATTGTTATTATTATTTAACCCTACTGTTTGGGCAGGAGATGAGCCTGTACTTTTTCACTTTTACTTGAGTAAAGAAGTTGAATCAGTACTTCAACTTTTACCAGAGTATTTTTAACACAAGTATCTGCAAATATCAATTGGTTGGCTCTCACTGCGGTATTGTATCACTTCCTGTTCCTGTTCCGGAGCACAGTCGTGTTTTGCTGTTAGCTGTTAAATCTGTATAGTACTTGAGCGTGCCACAACCTTTTTGTGTGCTGCGTTAGTGGATTGTGCAAACAGTTTTGTTGTGAAGAAAAAAAAACAAACAACTCCCGATTATATTAAAAATATCAGATTCTGCATTATACCAATGAACCTTTATTCTGTATGCTTCATGATAGCTGCTAGGTTCCTTAAGCACACGTAGTGTATCAAACAGCAGCCATCTATGGTTGATTTATTATATGTTTCACCAATACCTCAAACATAGCGCAGAATGTGCACCTACTCAAACAGCTGTTTTACTCCCATATTTATCGTCAGTTTTAAGCAGAAATTAAACGTGTACTCCTAGTTTCTGTTTCAGCACCGATGCTGTTTCACTGAGCTTGATAAAACCTGACAGTTTGGTGAAATCACAGCTGCAGACTCTCATCCTTTTTCTGACCGTTCCACACAGATTACCCAAAGCACGATTCAAAGTCACAGCAGAATATCACACAGGAGGAAATAATGTCTCAGTGACATGTATAATCCTATTTTTGTGTAAGTCAAAACGATGCACCGATTTACCCATTAACCATGTTTCTATTCTTTTTCATCATCATTAACAGAGGATCTTAGCTTGTTAGTGAAACATCTCTGCACAGTTTGTCTTCATCAGAAGCAACTCAATAGACTACAGCAGAATAAAAGTTTTATTACAGGGTGTTGTTAAAACACATCAAATCGGCTAACATGTTTAAACAAACTCCCACTCCTAAATAACCTTTTATAAAATAACAATGCTAACAGCCCCTGTGTCTGCATCGTGCAAAAGGTTTAAGGTGCTGATAAATCAGATCATACAGACTAGCACGTTTTTTTTCATGTGTAAACTTTGTTTTTTTCTGTATCATAGTCTGCATAGTGCACACAGGGCTAGCGTCAGTCAAGGATGGGCCCGACAGAACAAAGGATCATGGGAGTTCTCATTTCGGGGTTTATGTGTTTAGTTACAATGTTGTCAGTTATGTTTTGCTGCTCTCTCATCGATATTATTAATTTGAGATGTGAATTACGCACGTTGTCAGGTACGGAGGTTAGCTAGTAATGTGGTTCCAGTGGTTCAGTGGTTCTCATAAATGTTCTGGATCATCAGAACAATAATCCATGATTCTGGTTACAGAGATCATAAAAATCCCCAAAATCAAAAGCATTAAAGTTACTGATGCTTCATTTTCACACCACCCAGATTATCTTTAAACTATTTAAATGATGATGAGGCAGTTACATTTAAACATGTTTGTTCTTCTGTGCAGTGAAGCTGAGGAACAGACTGAGTGATGACCTGAAGCAACATCCCAGCATCACTCAGGGCAAAAGTTGGTACAAAAATATGTTTTTGACAACATACGGGAGGAAGACGGGCTTTGACCGGGCGTTTAAATTTATTAGAACACCTCCAACTGTGAGGATTATGCCACAGCTGCCCTAAGTTAACAAGATTGGTAATTACAACATGATTTTTGTTAACAGTTAATCCGCCCATATGTGCAAGCGATTCAATCAAAATTAAATGTTTAATGCTAAAATAGAGTTATTGTTGTCATGAATTTTTAGATGTCATGTTTTACAAAAAACAAACAAATAAAAAAAATAGTAAACACATTAAAACATTTTGATCAAGTTGCCAAATTACAGTTATTTACATTCCTGAACAGAAAAATTAGTTTTAGTGGTTGGATGTTATTGTCATGCAGCACCAAATGCAGCCTTTGTTCAGACTGAGCAGTAGTCCCAAACAGCAGCACACAACCAAGTCCAAACACACCAGATGAAAACACAATATGACGCCACAAACTCCAACAAACTGAGGGTCTGCACACACACAGGAAGCTCAGAGGGTACAGGAAACAAGTGAACACAGCTCAAACTAATCGCTGATAATGGGACAGGGGAAGTAAAAGTAAAGGCAAAGACAAATAGAATATAAACTCTAAACAGTTAAACTAAACTAGAGAAGGGGACCCAAGAAAACTTCAGATCACAATCATAAAGAACCTAACAGGTAACATCTGCTATATGGAAAAGAATACAAAACCCCAAATAAAGTAAACAGAAGAATCCAAAATTTAGCCCACACAACTTTATCCTTTTCACAGTGCAGTCAGACAGGTACTGTTCCCTGGAAACCAGCAAACCCACACTCATCCATCAGACTGGCAGATGGAGAAGAAAGTGACCCAAATAACAGATCTGATCGTCATAAGTGAAGCCAGGTTATTACAGTAAACTGAAACTGTCAAATGAGAAAGAAATGAACTTTTTTAAATAATAAAGACTAAAAGTGAACAAAACACTGGAAAACTAAAGAGTCCAATACTGTGAGAGCCTGATCCACCTGAAAGAAGCCTGAATCCAGAGAAGAAGCTGAGTAGGAGGACAATAGTTAAGAGAGAGAGACTTCTCTTCCTAATAATTTATAATTCATTATTTATAATAATATGTTCTGGATTTTGTTGTAGCTGACTGTGTGATGAGGGCTGTTTTACAGTGAGCTCTTTTTTAAAAAAAAAACAAAAAACATGACTTTATCGTAAATAAAACCACATATTAACTCTTTTATAATGTTCTTCTTCTACAACAAACATTTATTTATTCTAATCTGAATTATTTGTAAGCTGAACGCAGCACAGTGGTGTGGTAGTTAGCACTCTTGCCTCACAGCTAACGTCTGGGTTTGAATCCACCTTGGCCTGGGCTGTTCAGTGTGGAGTTTGAGAGATCTCAGTGAAACAAGCTGTTTACATGCAGGAAAGAATTGTAATAGTCAGTAGGAATTACTGAATTATTTAATCTGCTCTCTGATGACTGCACAGATGTAGCACTGGAGCTCCACACAGGCCTTTCATTGCACGTTCCTCCTGTTTGTTCAGCAGCAGCTCATCTGATGCAATGAGACGAGTCAAAGCATTGAGAGGAGGAAGAGTCCTGATCTTCACATGGAGCTTTTGTCATAGTTTCCCAGCAGCTGCAGAGAGAGGAGCCGCTGATGGAAAGATTCACTCCGACTTTTACCTTTGCCAAACAGTAACATCAGTATTACTGCATGAACACAGTACAGCTGCACCAGCATGTGACTGGAACTCTATGTAAATTGCACACTGTAAGTCTCAGATACCAGTGGAGATACCAGCCGACAGACACGCTGAAGTCTTTATTCTAAAAACAACATTTATCAGACCAGCTCCACTTTAAACCCACCACCCTCACACCTGGTCAGAGGCTCTGTTCTGGGTGGAGTCTGAGGTCCCCGTTTCTCACCGATCAATCACAGTAAACAGGTTTGTCAGCTTAGACTCACCTGAAGTTACACAGCACAGCAGACACACCAACGCCACCGAGCTGCAGAGAGACGAACGCTGACGGAAAGACATGAGGCTGAACATAATTCCTGCTGTTGGTGTCAAATACAGATTTAACAACGTCAGCTGCCAGATGACTGTCCACCTACAGAGCTGATTTACCAACACTCTGCACCACAGCAAAAAATCTCTCCTGACAGTAAAAATCTACTGAAGCGATGCAGCGTCAGTGGATATTAAAGCGCAGCTGTGACTGCTAAAACTTTGACTCACCCTGTAATTCCTCACTCATCCTGTCATCATCCTGCATGTTTACAGCTGACTCCCTTTCTGCTCCTCCGTAACACCAGTACGTTATTCACCAGGCAAGACTGCACGGATCAGCAGTCTGCATTTTTCACCCCTGTGACCCTGAGTTGGAGTTCTGTAATCTCCTTTGCAGGAAGATGCATTTGCTTCTCTCACAGGAACTGGGGACCCTCCAGCCAACTGCAAGACAGCAGTTCATACACAGTTGCTCCCCTGGATGCATTATCTGCAGGGTTTGGTGAGGACACGAAAACCTGCTGCACCCACCAAAGGTGTGAAAATCTTCAGTCTGTACTTCGCAGTGCAGAAGAGCTCCTCTCTGAGCATGTTCCTCTGAGACTGAGACCGCTGCTGCTGTCAGTTCTAACCTTGGAACAGCGGCGACCGTTTTAGGAGATTTTCCCACCATGAAAGCACAGTAAACATCTCCATCCTTGGTGACCTAGGCACTAACTGCCCACTTTATCAGGAAAAGCTGAACCCCAGAGTCTGCGATTAATCACTGAGTTTTTACTTTGGTGCCAGACAGGTTCAAGTTACAAAAACTGCTGATTTGATGGGAGGAGAAAGGTGCTGGAGCTGACCGCAGCAGTGGGTCATTTCAGTCAGAAACACAGTACAGTGGTTTCATATTTTTTTATCTGATGCATGATGGATATTCGAGTTCTTTTTCTAAATAATCATTAAACATGACCTTTGATCAATACTTTTCTGACTCAGTTGTTTTGCATGTAGAATAATTTGGAATACAAACAGGACTTGAATCTCTGCTTTTATGTGATCATGTCTAAACAAACAGATGCAGATACATAGATGCAAACGGATACAGTTCCTTCTTTTGTGTTTAAAACAGTGATCCTGAGAGATGAAGCTCACTGATTGCTCTGAACAGTCGTCCTCTAGCTTCAGCTCTTCATCAATCCACCCCCCCCACACACACACACACACACACACATTTTTGATGTCATAATAACATCAAAAACCTTTAAACCTTTTTAGCAGTTAATATTCCATTTAATGAAAACATTTAAAATTTTTGCTGCCTGATTTGATTAAAATGTGTGTTTGATTTAAAGAGTCATTTTCACTTCAGAAAAACATTTCAGTGATTTTTTTGTGTCAGTTCTCAATAAGTTTAAGATTCAATTAAACATTATTTTCAGATTTTTTTGGAACCAGAAAAAAAAAATCAAAGTTGGAAAAAGTCAAATAAAGTCAAAGTGTTTATTGTCATGTGAATCAGCAAACAGCAGGCATGTGTAAATGATGCAGAGTGTGCAAACAGAAGCACACAGCAAATATTGTGATGTGCAGAGAATGAGTGAGTCAGAGGAAGCTGAATGTGTTACCAGGTGGAGGCACAGCTTCAGTTCTTCAAACAGATCTGAGGTCAGTGTCTTGACGGCTCGCTCACTTTAAACACTGACAAACTGCAGCATGTGAGCTCCGCTTGTTTACAGCCGAAAACAGGAATTCATGTATTAAAATCCAACACACTGAAGTGGATAGTGCAACATTTTATTGGCTGTATTCCCAGCACTGCTTCATAAATAAATAAATAAACTCACACTGACCTGGTTGTGTTTCTTTTCGTCACTTCAAATAAACTCACACTGTAGCAGAAATCCAAACCTGTACAACGTTCTCCTTTAAAGCCAGCCTGTGACACTCCATGATGTAAATATACAGTTAGTATTGATAACGGCGCCATCTGGTGGCTTCAAAGGTTCATTTAGTGTTAAATGATTGTGGCTCAAACTTCAGGAACTTTGAATTGTCTCCAAACACACAGAAACACAAACACACAAATTAGAGCCACAGAAGAAGAACTTGAAGAGGTTCACTCTGTGTGACGAGCGTCAGCCTCTAAGAGCTGTTACTGTGAAACATCCTGGAAGTTTTGGTCAACATCAGGGTCGTATGGATGTTGTTGGCATATTATTTCCTCCTCTTTATGCTGCAGTGTCTTTTTCTGTTTCAGGGATCATAAAGATCTGTTTCTCAGGTTCAAGCTTCTACTGGTGAAATAAAGACTGCTTACCTTCATCCTACAGAGTGAAATGTTCACTTGAAGCTACGATCTAGTTTCTGACTAACTTAAGTTCAAACCTCTACTTTAACAAGCAGAACAGCACAAAGAGAGGAGCAGAGAGGAGAGCCGGGTGGAGGGAGGAGGTTACTGCTGCATCATGTGCTGCAGGAGGTGGAGTCTCCAACATTACTTTAACAGCTGGTTTCTCTGCAACACAAAACAATCAAACATCAGTTTAATCAGAGCTGAATGAGTAAAGAAACACAAAGACTTTTTTTCTTTTTAAAGAAGGAGGCCTGGTCTGGAGATGGGCTCAAACTTGACTTTATGTAAATGTGAACATTTACATACTCCCGCCTGGAGAACTGGTGCCAGGAGAACCACCTCCTGCTCAACGTCAGCAAAATGAAGGAACTGATAGTGGACTTCAGCAGGAAGCAGCAGAGGGACTACCATCCACTTGTCATCAGTGGTGCTGAGATGGAAAGAGTGGACACTTTCAAATACCTGGGAGTGACCATCTCACGGGACCTGTCCTGGACTCATCACATTAACATCACTGTGAAGAAGACCAGACAGCGTCTCTACCTCCTCAGGCGGCTGAGAGACTTCAAGCTCCCACTCAAGGTGCTCAGGAACTTTTACATCTGCACCATCGAGAGCATCATGCGTGGGAGCATCACCACCTGGATGGGAAACTGCACCAAGCAGGACTTCATGGCCCTAAAAAGGGTGGTTCGTTCAGCCGAACGGACCATCAGAACCACCCTCCCCAACCTGCAGGACATTTACACCAAGCAGTGCAGGCTGAGGGCCATGAAGATCCTAAAACAGCCCAGCCACCCCGGACACTCTCTCTTCTCCCTGCTCCCGTCAGGCCGGCGTTACCGCTGCCTGAGGACTAAGACTGAAAGGTTGAAGAAGAGTTTTTACCCACAAGCCATCAGTCTGCTCAACTCTGAGCCCTAACTGGACTATTATTGCACTATGTAAATAATATAATATTCTATAATTCCATGTAAAAGTGTGTATAGTGTATAGTATATAGAGTATAGTGTATAGTGTGAATTACTTATTTTATTTTTATTCTTCTTATTTATATGTGTGTATATATGGTTGCAGGTACAAAATACATTTCACTGTGCATTGTACTGTGTATAACTGTGCATGTGACAAATAAACACTATCTTATCTTATCTAAAGTCAAGTTTGGGCGGCTTCATGTAAAGCAGGGGTGTTCTCCTGTCCAGAAGCTGAACACCTCCTCTGAAACGTTTCTGCTGTCGGTCTAAAAACAAAGAGTCAGATTGTTTTTGTGAAGCTAAGTTTTGGTGAAGCACATGTAGGGTTACATGGACACACGGGGACGCTGCTGATCTATAACGAGGCTTAACGAGAGCCTCAGTGAACCTCGAGCTTTGTGTGCAGCTCGTTGTGAGTTACAGTAAAGCAGCACAGGTGAGCTCGAGGCTTCATCCACACCTACAGTCACTGTGAACAGTTTCTACTGAAACAGCCTGAAGAGGAACTCTGTGCTGACTGATGACTGTTTCAGCTTCAGCTGCTGCTGCACGCACACTGAGCTGTTCCTAATAAAGTGCTCGTGCTCCTGAACTGACCTGTGAATCTCAGAGTCAGTCTGCTCTCATAGTCCATTCTGGGGATGTAGCAGTTGTACGAGCCGGCGTCGTCTGCCCTCAGGTCCTTTATGAGGATGGAGAGGTTTCCCTTCTTGTATTGATCTGGGTAGCTGAACACTCGACCTTTGAACTTTTTTTTTTTTTTTTTTTTTTTTTTTTCTCTTCAGCTCTCAGCGGAGACAGTCGCACTTTTCTTCTCTCCCCAGCCCTCCCTTTTTCCCCTGCTTTGCTGCTTTGCTGCTTTAGAGCCTCTCTTCACACAACTTCCGAATTGGAATTTATAATTATGGATCTGGTCAGCTGGTCTCTCAACGCCATTGTTTTTGATCAATTTTTCACCATGAGGAGATTGGGGGAAGGAGAACCCTATTCCCTCTTATCAATTGACATTCCAGCTGGCTACGTTATGGATTCCTGTGTGGTGTGGAAGATGACGTGCCTGGCCGTATTGTCAATGGAATACACACACATTCGGCTTATTGACACTGGGGTTTCTCCGAATTGGACCTGGAGATACCTGGTTTGTCGTTGCAATTCAGGAAGTCTAGGCAGCTGTCTGGCCTTGGTAAGGCTGCTTATGACGGGAATGCGGGAAGGGTACAGACTCAAACTCAGACTCTGTATATCTGGAGCTGATTCTGAGGGGTAAGATCTTGGAGATGTATGTATCTGTTTCTGCACGGCGAAGGAACGAACCAAGAAGATTCGGATGAATTGGATTTTTCGCCACAGAGAGGTGCCAGTAAGACTGAAGGCTGTCAACAATTTAATCAGTACAGTCTGTACCAAAACAAGTCATAGAATCAGGAATTTGACTCCCTGGCAGCCTTGGACTGCTGCTTATCAAATTGTCTCCGGGATGTTTGTAAACAGATGCTCTACGCCCCCGCCGTCCTGTCTTCTTCTGACCTGTGTTGGACTGATCTCCCTGACCTAGCTGCTGATGAACTCTACATCTTATCAGAACTGTTAGCTGAGGAGGGAGTTTGAGTCAGCCCCACAGTAGCCCGACCCCCCCCCCCCCTCGCCTCCGCTGGCTCCCCTGTCCATCCCTCCCCACCCTAGTGCTCCCATGCTATATGTTTCTGCTCTATCGCAGAGGTTTTTGTAACCTGATACTGTGTATGTGCATATGTATACAAAGTATGAGATGATTTTTTTCCTCACTCATCCCTGTATGTTTCCACTATTGTTTCTGTCTTTTTAATGGCAGCGCCTCCAGAAGGGGGGCAGCATGGCCACAGTTCACCTATCTCCCCATGTTTGTTATGTTTGTCTTCTTGGATGGGTGTTCTGTTAACTGTAATTTCCCCATTGTGGGATCAATAAAAGTATCATCATCATCATCATCAACTTTGCATCCATTTTATCCTCTCTGCCGTTGATGATGTCCAACACAACTCTGTTGTCTTTGTCCCTCCAGAAAGCGTTGACCTTATCAGACAGCTGTCCAGGGTAGATGCAGGGCAGCAGGACGTCATCCCCGACGTAGCCGTTCCTCACAGACTGGCTGCTGCCTGCAGGAGGACAGGTCAGGTGAGTTACAGGTTACCTGTGCAGAGCTCCATTAAAGCTTTGAGTTTTAGATCACTGTGTGAGCTCAGCAGCAGAGCAGGCCTCAGAGAATGTGTCTGAAACCTAAAGTGAGCAGCCACACCTGGACCAGGTGAACACTAAACTTCCACAGCTACAGCAGAGGGAGGTGCTGCCTCAAAGTAATTCTGCAAAAACTGGATTTAAATACTCTGCTGAACACAAATGGAACCAAAACCATGAAGCTGTCTTCTCTGATTGCACTGGGACATTTTCAGATCTTAACTTCATGGATTCACTCTTCTTCTCTCCTGCCTCTGTGCCCATCTATACTGTTGTCAGGTCTCAAAGGGACTCTGAGGTGCTGCTTTCACAGAGACTCACCTGAGCTCAGACTGCACAGCAGACACACCAAAGCTAAAGAGCTGCAGATGGACAAACACTGACAGGTGGACATCAGGCTGAATGCTTCCTGACTCATCTGTGCTCAGCCTGCAGGAGTGACGGTCTGATGCAGGTTCTACTGACTTCTGTCAGATTTGGTGTTCTCACTGCACCTGCATGAAGAAAAAACAAAACACACACCTGTAATACCACAGCAGAATGCCCAACAATTAAATAAAGTTTGCATGAAGAGTCACTGCAGGTGGACAGGATGAGATGTTTGCGCCTCATGTGTGTCATGGTCGTTGACCCAGTGTTTTTGTGTTTTTTCGGTGTGATTCTGTTTGTGTTCCTTAGTTTGATCATTCAGAGTCTTAGTTTGTGTTCTGTATCTTATTAGTAATCATTGTTTATACTGAAGCCCTGCTCATTGTGTGGTACTCCAGTGTCTGTCATGTCCCTGGTCTCATGTGTTGTTGTCTTTGGTTTTTCCCAGTGCTGTAAGTCTCTGTTGAGTTGTTTCCTGTTTTATTTTGACAGTCTTGTGTTCTGTTTCACTTCCTTTGTGTCATTAGTATTATGTTGTTCACCTGTGTTCCCTGTTGTGCTCACTGGCCCCATCAGCCCTCCTGTATTGTGTTTTCTCTGCTGTGTGCTTTTCCTAAGTGTTTGCTGCTGGTTCGGTCCAGTTCTGTTGTCCTGTGTTTTCCACCAATAAAGCTGAGTTTTGGGGTCCTACTCTGCTGCCACAGCAGTCCATGACAGTTTGTTGCTTTTTCTCAACATTTCATTTGTGCACACAAATGCACACAGACACACACTGAGGAGGCAGTCTTATCAAGTAACTATAAGGAACCCCCATATTGACCATCCCACAGTGACTTGGTCTCTTCTCAGAGGTCAAAAGGGCACTCTTGTTGTTCTGATCTCAGACGATGACCTCTGACCTCTCCTATCTGAGCTCTCCTGCATATGCTGTCACACACTAAATTTCCTTCAAGTGCAGCAATGAACGAGCCTGCTAAAGAAGTGACAAAGTGCAAAGACAGGTAAGTTCACCTGGATAACAGAGCAAATTAATGTAAAGTATTAACTGTCCGAGGTAAAAAAGAAGGAAGTCACAGTTTTTCTACAGCAGCTGAAGTGGAACACAAACCAAACCTGATCAAAAAACCTCACTGCAATAAACTGATAACTGACAACCTGAGTGAGCACACTAATAATTTTCTTTTGTCATGAAAATGCGATAAAAATAAGCACAATATGTAACAGAAAATTAGTGTTTTTAATGACAGCAGTGGAGCTGCTATGAGAGAAACAGGTTAGTACATGAGAGCTCTGCTGAAACACTGACAAAGTTCAAACAAAGCATCGAGGTGAGCAGCACTGAGTCAAACATGTCTGAGTTAAATAGGAGCTATGAAAGGTTATTTTCTGTTGTTGAGGTCACTGGAAGATGAAGAACTTGCTCTTGTTTTAAAATGCATCCTTTCTGACCAAAACTTACAAAACTCACCTTAAAATTCAATGAAATGGGGTTAGGATATGACCTGCATATCTGCATATTTAAACTTTGACATAAAAGCCCAGCTGGCTACATATAATAAAAGCTGCTGTGGCAAGCAAGGCAGAGAGCCGAAAAAGATTCGATCCACAATAGTTGTGTGAGATCCCGCAAAAGCTTTTCGAGGCCACGCATGTCCACGTTAATCTTGATATGACAGCGTCCGTTGTCACGTTGAAAGGATGGGTGAGAAACTGCCAGCAAAAGTTGTCTTTAATTCATAGGTCAGTGGTTACTGTTGGCAATCTCTCACCAATGAACGTGCTGAACGACTCTATCATGTCAACTTGACATGATAGAGTCGCTGCAAAAAAGGACCAAGATACAGGAACACAACAGATACAGGAACACAACAGATACAGGAACACAACAGATATAGGAACACAACAGATACAGGAACACAACAGATATAGGAACACAACAGATACAGGAACACAACAGATACAGGTACACAACAGATACAGGAACACAACAGATACAGGTACACAATAGATACAGGAACACAACAGATACAGGAACACAACAGATACAGGTACACAACAGATACAGGAACACAACAGATACAGGAACACAGACACGGGGAAGACAGGAAACCAGGAAGTCAGTATGTAAACAACAATAACCAATGACAGGACGAGAGACTATGATGACCAAAGAAACAAAACCAAATGCAAACTGAGAACATGACAGAGAAACTCAGTGATGACAGAACCTAAAAGAACTGAACACAAAACTCTGGGCACACAACGAGGACCATGACTGAAGCTGGACAGAAGAAGCTGCTTTATTAAAATCCTGTGTGAAACTCATGCCATTTCACATCCTCTCATGTGCATCAGAAGCTGTCCTGTAATTAGATGTATGAACGGGACCATGAATAAATGTGCAGCTGAGTTTAACAGGACTACAGCTGGTGGTCTTCTCTGTGTGTGGACCCCGTACTTCAATTTTGTTGTGGTTTTCTACCACAACCATGCACAAAGGGAAAGGTCACAGCACCACAGAGCTCTCACAACAACTCACTGTTTCCATCACAGCCCCCAAACACACACTTTCATCATCAAGTTGGCAGCGATCAGCTGTCCTGTAACATTTGACACGATTTGTCTGTGTAGATTCTCAGTCATCCAGGTCATAGTAGTCTCTGGAGCTTGAAAAAAGGCGACTGGACTTCTTTTTGTTCCTTGAAGACGTTTCACCTCTCATCCGAAAGGCTTCTTCAGTTCTCAACCAAATGGTGGAGAGACCCAGGTATTTAAACCCCTGTGGGCGTAGTCCCCTGGAGGTGGTTATGACCCTCTATTGATCATGTGCGTGAACACATGTGCCCAGGTGTGAAGGGGACGTGGGTCATATTTAATCAGTGGTTTCAGTTGAAACCAATTTAGGACTCCGCTCCATTGTTTCCTGTGGCCTGTTGAGGTCACTGGAACAAAGGTGTGAATGGGGGTTAAGACGTCTGGGAAGGGAGCTCAGGACAGCACTGTAAGCGGGGGAAAGTTGGTGATGTAATCCACCTCCTCTGTTCAATGATGGTTGTTCACAGTGGACATAGATGGCTTCTTTCACTCCTCTTTCAAACCATCTGTTTTCCCTGTCCAAGATGTGAACATTGGCATCCTCAAAAGAGTGACCTTTCTCCTTCAGATGCAGATCTTATCACCGCTTGTTGGCATCACACCCCACCACATTGAAAACTCTACAGATTTTACTAACAAGGTCCAGAATCTTGTACTGGATCCAGATGAAACCATGGTGTCCTTTGATGTGGTTTCACTTTTCACTTGCATACCCACAACTGAGGCAGTGGAGACCGTCAGAAGACGACTACAGGAAGACAATTCCTTACTGAACAGAACCAGCTTCACCCCAGATCAGATTTGTGCACTTTTAGATCTCTGCCTTACCACAACATACTTTAAATACAATGATGGATTCTACAGACAGAAGCATGGATGTGCCATGGGCTCCCCAGTGTCTCCCATTGTAGCCAACCTTTACATGGAGGAAGTGGAAAGTAAAGCTCTTGGTTCTTTCAAAGGGATGGCACCTAGCCACTGGTACAGATATGTAGATGACACCTGGGTCAAAATCAAAACCCAAGAAGTAGAAGCCTTCACTCGTCACATTAACTCAGTGGATAAATACATACGTTTTACCAGGGAGGACACCAGAGATAACAAGTTACCATTCCTGGACTGTGCGGTGCTTATCGAGGAAGATGGAAGCCTCAACATTGAAGTTTACCGGAAGCCCACACACACAGACCAGTATCTCCTCTTTGACTCCCACCACCCTCTGGAACACAAACTTGGGGTGATCAGGACCCTACAACACCATGCGGAAAGTGTTCCCTCTAAGGCAGAAGGGAAGCATAAGGAACACACACACATTAAGAAAGCCCTCAAAACATGCGGTTACCCCAACTGGGCCTTCATCAAATCAGCTAAGATGCACAGGAATGAAGGCCAAACACAAACTACAGAGAATAGGAAGGACAAGAGGAACAACCTTGTCATCCCATATGTGTCAGGCTTGTCAGAGAAACTCAGAAGAATTTTCTCCAAGCATGACATCTCAGTATACTTCAAACCTAGTCACACCCTAAGACAAAAACTGGTTCATCCCAAGGACAAACCCGCCAAACACAAGATCAGCGATGTAGTGTCTGCTGTCCAGTGCAGTGAGGAGTGCTCGGACCTCTACATTGGTGAAACCAAACAGCCTCTTCACAAACGAATGGCACAACATAGAAGAGCCACCTCGACAGGACAAGATTCAGCAGTACATCTGCATCTGAAGGTCAAAGGTCACTCTTTGAGGATGCCAATGTTCACATCTTGGACAGGGAAAACAGATGGTTTGAAAGAGGAGTGAAAGAAGCATCTATGTACACTGTGAACAACCATCATTGAACAGAGGAGGTGGATTACGTCACCAACTTTCCCCCGCTTACAGTGCTGTCCTGAGCTCCCTTCCCAGACGTCTTAACCCCCATTCACACCTTTGTTCCAGTGACCTCAATAGGCCACAGGAAACAATGGAGCGGAGTCCTAAATTGGTTTCAACTGAAACCACTGATTAAATATGACCCACGTCCCCTTCACACCTGGGCACATGTGTTCACGCACATGATCAATAGAGGGTCATAACCACCTCCAGGGGACTACGCCCACAGGGGTTTAAATACCTGGGTCTCTCCACCATTTGGTTGAGAACTGAAGAAGCCTTTCGGATGAGAGGTGAAACGTCTTCAAGGAACAAAAAGAAGTCCAGTCGCCTTTTTTCAAGCTCCAGAGATTTGACACGATTATTTGTTTCTGACTGATAAACATCATATCTGCTGTCTCTGATGCTGCTGCCGCCTTCACAAACATTCACAACATGATCACAAGTTTCACCATGGCAACAACTCACCTGCTTCCTGCCTGCTACTTATTATTCATCACTTAGCTTCATTTCTGTGCCTTTCTCCCTCCATTGTTTCTCACCGATCAACCACAACACAACACAATTTGTTTGATGCTGCTGGTAGAGACAGAAGAAAAAAAGACTCTGCATTTGACCACATGCAAAGTGGGAGACGAGGGGAGTTACCGCTGCATCATGTGATGCTGGAGATGGAGAAGGTGGAGTTGTCACTTTAACAGCAAGTGTGTCACAACACAAATCATCCAGTCTGTCATGAACCGCGGTGTGTTAGGCTGGGAAAGGACCCCAACGCAGGACTCAGAAGACAAGAACACAACACTGAATGAACCAAATACAGATTCACTCTGAACAGTAAAACCCATCTTGGTATGAGGACATGACAAAGGGTGTAGACAATGCAGACAATATATATACCAGAGGTAACAAAGGGAAACAGGTGGGGGCCCAGCTTATCACAGGGAAACAAGATAAGGGCAGTAAAAATAAAAGCTAGACACGAGAACTGGAAAGTAAAACAGGAAGTGAGTAAACATGGAGACTTGTTGACACAGGGACAAAGGCACACTCAGGAAATATAATAACACCATACAGATGAATTAATAACACAGGGGAGGCAGACCCAGTAACAGGTGGCATAACTGAATAAGGAGACTAAGGGATAGCTAAGGGAATAGGACACGGAGATAAGGCAGACACAGGGACACAGGAAAAAGAACATGAAGATTTACATGATGTCAAAGATCAGACAGCTTTAAGTAAATCAGGTGTTCATATCTCTGGAGCCCAGTTATGGCCTTATGGACGAGCCACACAAAAGGTCACTGTGCACCCTCAGCTGAACTCTATTGACCCATTTTTACAAGAATAAGCAAAATTAAGTAATACAATTTGGTAATGAAAAGTATTATTCCTATTTATTTATTTCACTGAAATAGCAAAGTGAACTGAGTCTAATGATATGTTTCAGTACAGTCCAGCAGGTGGCAGCACTGCAGCACAGAGTCACTGAACAGGCTGTTCACCAGTCTGATAACCAAGAAGTTCATGTGCAGGAGGGGAAGGTTTGACAAAATTAAAGGAAAGTTACACAAGAACTGAAAGCCTCTAAAATCTGGATGGAGTCTGGAGCAGTTACTGGAGCCTATCCCAGCGGGCACAGGGTGGGAGGTGCTGCCTGTACAGGTCACCAGCCTGTCGTAGGGCTTTTATCCCACAGAGCCTGAAAGACAAACATGATTTAGTGCAACATACTGGGACTTCTTCGGTCTGTTTGTGCATGCACTTGCACTTTTTTGTCAGTTTATGTGAACATAACATTCAAATAAGAATAAACAGGACAGACAAAGTGTTTTTCTGCGAAAAAAAAGTCTGTAAAGGTTGTATAATTTATTAACAGACATACAAAGCCTTAAAATTAATCTGCTCTGTCTGAAAACATGCTGAAGTGTCCCAGAAAGTGCAGTTTTGTGATAAAAAGCCACTCAGTGCTCTTTGATGCCTTTGATTATGAGTCAAACTGTAGTCGTGAAGAACGTGAGCATCCCACTGTCTGAAAAGCATCTGCAGGCTGCAGCCTCTATAACGACTGCTGATGTTACACAGAGTCAAAACCTGTTAAAGCACAAAGAGTCTTCAAACCTACACACTGTCACATGCTTTGACAGTGTGTAGGTTAAGTATATGTGCTCACTGCTCAAACACTGACAAAGTTCAAATGAAGCATCAAGGAGTAAGTAGTGAAAGTAACTGAAGTTTTGGGATTGGAACCTATGCCAGCTCTCACAGGGTGAGTGGCAGAGTTCAAAGATTAAAAAAAAAAAATCCAATTAAAGAGGAAAAAAGTGACCTGAGTGGTGCTTCAAACCTTCAGCCTCATAAAGTCAACTACTTACCCAACAGAGCTAATAGTTTAACTTATGATGATGAAATTGCAAATTAGGTTAATTAAAAAAAAGACAAATGCCATTAATTCTACCTTTGCAGTAATCTGGTCTGTATTTAATGATTTCTCACTTTGTAAGACACTGACCCGACCTCAAGTGGTCCTGACGGATCTCAGTTTGTAGCTCACTTGGCCCGGTTCTGAAATGTAAAGTTTTTCTACAGATGGAAACTTAAACTTCAGCTCTTATTTCTTCCTGTTTTTCAAAGGTCAAAGTGCACCTTCATAAGCTCCCCTCTGTGTTCTCCCCTGTGTTTGACCTGGGTGATATTACTGGTCTGTGTTGGTGGTGTTTGATGCACTGCTTTTATGCACAGTATGATTACAAAGACTGACATTTCCCCTACATTTAACTGTACTGCTTCACTTTTACAACCACAGTTACATAGTGACCAGTCACTGATTGTGCTCAAAGATAAAGAACCCAGCACCTGCACACAGATGTGCTTATGTGTGACCTGCAGTTTTATTCTGCACTGATGCACTAATGTGTGTGAAATGATCGTGTGAACAACCTTTACTCAGTGTATTTTCTTATGAAAGGATTACAGAACCTTTGGGCCATGGCTGTTTACTTCTGGACCTGTGTTTGCAGGCTGAAGGCTGAACGTTGAACCTGTCAACACTGCAGCTGCAAATCAGTCCTCAAACAGAAGACTCAAAATCAACACAAACAAGTGTGTGACATCTTTTATGTACCTGTAAAGTTTCCATTATGTTCAGATATAATGCACTGTAGGTATACTAATACTAACATACAACAGCAGACACACAAAGCAATCAGTCTACACTTGTTGCACAGAAGCACTTGTCCTCAGCAGACATGGTACTCCTAAAATACTGTGTTACAACACTGCTCAGCCTGTCCTGCCACCTTTGTCTGCTCCACGTCTCCATCCTCACACTTACCTGGTGACTTCAATATTCATGGTGACTCCAATAGCTGTTTGTTCACCTGTGAATTTGTGTCATTGTTGGTCTGCTCCAATTTCTCTCAGTACATTAAAGATCCTACCCCCATCACAGGCCACACACACTGGTTTGCTCTAAATGCACAACTCCTTTCAATCTGAAGCGGCTGGACCCTGCTGTCTCTGACCACCTTACTGTTTTCCTTTCTGTTCCTCTGCCTAGGCTGTGCCCCAAATGCACCATCACATACAGGAACATCAAGACTATCAGTGCATCGGCCCTGAACAACCTCAGTCTCAAACCCCGCCAACATCATGGTTGATTGGCTTGTTGACAGTTATAACTCCACCCTATCCAGCAACCTTAACTCCCTTGTGCAACCAACTTAGAGATGGGAAGATGGATTACAGTGTAATAACAGATATATAAATATCAGAAGGAACCCGGGTTTGTGAGGAACCAAGGATTAGAGCAGCAATGAGGGTCAGACACATTTGTAAAGAATGGGTCGCAGCCCTTATATTATAAGTGAAAATGGCCAGAACATATAAAGATACAAATAAATTGTTCAATAAATGCTTGAAATCAATAGTGTGCACACAAAGAAAATAAAATAAATTAGGGCCTTGACTCAAAGCCTTGAGATGCACGCACCTTCCAGAACTCTCCAATTCCATCTCTTAGTGAGTATGCTGATGACCTTAGAAGGACCTCAGGGGATGGAACTCAACTGCTGCTCCCATGGTGACCACCTACTCAGTAAGTTGCCCAAATATCACAGAGATGGGCTCATCGAACATCTCCAGCTATATGGGAAGCTTAACACCACAAGCCTCAACCCTTACAACCTAAAAGACTTGAACGGCTGGCTACAAAATAAAGCTCAACAGCAGGGAATATCAAACAGACTAGCACAACGCTATCAATCTGAAAAAACTGCTAGTAGTGGGAAGAAGCAAATCCCAATTAAAGGCAAAGGTCAGAGTTCAGCCATCAACCACGGTGCAGAGCCCAGCTAACTAAGCACTTTTATGCAAAAGGAAGATGTTTAAAGTACACTGCATCTACTGACTGCATCTACTGAGACAGCAAAGAACATTTACGTCAGTCACTGTCCCAGCATTAACGTGTGTTGGGACGATTCCTCAATGACCTGCAATCCAGCTTTGGTTCATGTATTTGTTCTTTGTGTCCCATATTTAAAAATTATCTGCCTGAGTAATTCCATCTATAAAATGATAATAAATAAATAAATACAGAAATGGTTTGGCTTGTCATTGATCCTAAATTACATACTGGACAGGGAAGATGTTCAATAATGAGGCATTAGATGAGATTGATCTGTGCAGGAAATGTGTGCTTATGCACCTCGATTTTTTTAATTATTATTAATATTCAGGAATATTTTTTCCACAGTAGATGGGCTTCACTGGTTTCCCTTTTTTAGGGACAGCTTCTCCAGCCTTTGAGAACATCCTTTCACACGGAACAGAAGAAGATGGTGTGACCAGGAAGTAAGAAAGGGAGAAAGAAAGACACCTCTCGAATGATATGGCACTATGAGTATTATATTTGAATAACCTCTGAACAGGTGTGTTGTGATCACTGCATCTTCGGCCACTGACCTGTTTGCGTTTCGACACGTTGAACGTCGCTGGCCACTAATCGCACATTTGGACACCAATTTGAAGGTGGATGCATAATGTTATGTTTTAAATTAAATCTTATAGGTGTCATCATGTTTTGTTGATCATAAAGTAGTTTATTAAATCAAATTTTCTAAAAATTGTTGTTTAAATAAACAAAATATTAATCAGCTGGCTGATCCTGCTGATTAAAGATCAACTTGAAATGGAGCAGCTGTGAAGTGCTGTTTAAAAAAAAAATGATAATCTGCTTCTGCTAAGGCTCGAGAGACACCACAATTGAGAATTATATTATTTCTGCCATTACTGGATAAAAATGAGAAATGAGATTTACAGAAAACCTGCTTTAATGTTTCCAGTTTAACCATTTATTCTGACCTAACGTCAGCTTCACTGATAGATGGCAGCTCTCTGACAGCCACAGCAGAGATGTTACTGTTAAAGGTCATCGTTCAGTCATGGTTTCATATTTAGCTGAAAACATTCAGAGCAGCTTTCCAGTAATGAATGTAAAGTTTTACCAGTAAAGGCAAACATGTTATGATAAATGCCTCAGCTTTATACGTTTTAAACATTTCAGTACGTTTTGAGCATGAGGCGGGAAAATGAATCCATTATGAACAGATCCAGGCTGGATGAGCAGGAAAAAAACTGGAGCCTGAACTGGATCTGGACCTTATCTGGTCTGTATCTGTGATCCTGATCCATTTGGATCCTCCTGCTGTGCGGGTGGACTCAGACGCAGTTTGCTGATCCGTTATAGAGCCTATGATCACTGATTTAGGTGATTTTCAGTGGAAATTCACACTGAATTTCAGACATTGTAACTTTCAAAATGACATTTAAGTCACTTTAAATCCATTTAGTTCAGTTTTCAAGTCTTCAAATATTTCAGCCTCATCTTCACTCAAACATTCACATCATCTTCTGATCCGGATCTGATAAAGGTTATTAAACATGCTCTCAGTAAAGAACCCACTTATGCACAGTGACACATTAATTTGTCAGACAGATAAATGAAGTAAATGTCTCTATAAAATCCTCACTACAGTTCAAAGACTCACTGTGAGATGGTGGCAGAAAAACTGCTGACAGAGCTCAAAATTAAAAACTAAATAAATTAAAGCCACAAGCGGCGATGATTGGGCCCTCACACCCAGCGCGCGTCGACCCATGGTGCGCTCGAGCCGCGCAGCCCTCGGAGGCTTTTGGATCGTGATGGTGTACAGAATGTCTATAAGCAAAAAAAGATGAAAGGACATGCACATCCAAATGGAAATGAAGGCTGGGTGCTGGGCCAAAAAAATATATAATCAAGAAAAAGAGAAAAGGGTCCACACACCGGCAAAGCTCCTGAATAATGTTTATTCTAAACAAACTTTGACAGCGAGTGACGTTTCGGGCCACAGATTGTCCTTCTTCAGACTTAACAAACACAATGCAGGTGTCATGGTCCTGGGCCGTCTGCCCAGCGTTTTGTGTTTAGTTCTGTCTTCCCTGAGTTTTGATACGTTTGTTCCCCTCGTCCCTGTCTCCCCTGCTCCATGGTCTTGTTTGTTTTGTCATGTCTTAACCCTGACCTCCTGTGTTTTCATGTTGAGTTTATTCCTAGTGTTGTGACTAGTCTGCGTCTCTGCCCCGTGTCTGTGTGCCAATCCCCCGTTTGTAGTCTGCGTGCACCTTGGTTAGTCACTTCCTGTATTATTTTGACAGTCTTGTGTTCCCTGGGCTTTGTGTCTAGTTTTGCTTCCCCTGTTATTAGTTTCATTTGCTTCACCTGTTGTTCCCTGCTGTTTCCTCTTGCCCTGATTACCTGCTGTGTATTTAAGCCCTCAGTGTTCTTCTGTTCCTTGTCGCGTCGTCTGATGATGTTTCTATGTCGTTCGCTCCCCTGCTGTGTGCCTCTGTGATTCCCTTTTGTCCTGGTTTTGAGTTCTGGTTTTGTTCCTGGTTCCGTCCTGCACTTTGCCCAAATAAAGACTGTTTTTTCCCTTTACCTCGTCTGCCTTGGGGTCCCCTTCTTACCTGCCACACAGCTGACACATGACAGCAGGACTAATTGTATATATACACAATAATACATCATGTGATGGATGCTGCCTACCAATCAGAAAAGAGGAAGGCAAAAGACAAACGTGTATACAATCAACCATCAACGGGAAAGAAAATATATAAATATGCAGATATATTACAAATATACAATAAATATATCAAATACACAATAAGTATTTAAACAAGTCTGAAGAAGGGCAATCTGTGGCCCCAAACGTCACTCGCTGTCAAAGTTTGTTTAGAATAAACATTATTCAGGTGCAGAATGTCTATCCAATTTCATTCATTTACAGGAAACTACATTTTTTGCTCTCCATATAAACCCAATACAGTATTTGTGGTGTGGTCACGGCTGTGGAGTGCAAAATAGAGCATGAGTCTCATTGACATTTTTGATCAGGATGATGTCAGGATTGTTGAAACAAATTTTCATGCATTTCAGAGAAACTAATTCTGTGGTCGTCATACAAATTTTCATTTATTTCTGTAGGGGGTGCTATTACACCCATAGCCTTGAATCCGTAGTTACGGGTTCAGCCTGAGTTTGTACATGAGTGATTACATTTTTAGGCCAATCGGGCAAAGCATGTGTGAATGGTTGCACAAACAATTTTGTAGAATATTCAAGGCCATTGAATATTCTACAAAACCATGAATATCTTTTGATGGGCTACTTGTCTAGATGATCTGGAGCCATTTTGGTCTCACTGGGTGAAATGCCCTAGGAGGAGATGATTCAAATAGCAGGCCTGAAAATGGCAAAAATTGACACCTTCAATTGAAGATGGCTGACTTCCTGTAGGGTTTCGGGTATGGGTCCAAGAGACTTTTTTTTGTACGTCTTAGGATGTTACATGAGCCTGCACAATTTCAGATATGTAGATAAAATGTAGCTCCGGGGCTTGTTATACATGTTATTTCATGATATTTCCAGGTCCCACAAGGTGGCTCTCTAACATTTAGGACTTTATGCATATCATTGTGTTCAGGGCAGGATGCTTATCAAGCCACTAAAGTTTAACGCAGATACGGCAATGTGGCTTTGAGTTACTGCCATTTTTGTCTTCATGGCAAAACACCAAATGCTGCCATCCTGCCAGGGTCACGCGCTTTGGCGAAAACTCACAGTTTTGAAAACAATGTAAGGCCAACTCCTTAAGGCTTTCCAGGGGAAATTTGAGATGTGGAGCTGTACCTCAAAGTGTCAAACATGACATTTCCTGTACCCAGTAGGTGGCGCTGCAACTGTCAGTAAATATTATGATATGTATGGGTTCGGGGGCGGACCGTCTTCCTACTGTGGAAGTTTGATCCAGATTGGAAAATGCAGGTTTGAATGAGAGGCATGTTACATATGTGTACCAAATTTCATACATGTACGTGAAACACGGCAGTGGGATTTGAACTAAAGGTGGCGCTGTAGAGCCATTTTGAAAGGGCCATACCATACCATACCATACCATACCATCTTTATTTATAAAGCACTTTAAAACAACCACAGCTGACACAAAGTGCTGTACATTAAAACACAAATAAATAACAATTTAATAACTCTTTCAGGTTAAAAAAGAAAAAAAAAAAAAACAGTTTAAAACTAGATCCCGCTGGAGTTAAAAGCCAAGGAAAAAAGATGGGTTTTAAGACGAACTTTAAAAGTGGACAGTGAAGGGGCCGCTCTAACCTGCAAAGGCAAGTCATTCCATAACTTAGGACCAACAACAGAGAAAGCCCCGTCCCCTCTGAGCTTCCTTTTTGATCTTGGTACCTCCAAGAGCAGCTGGTCTGCTGACCTGAGAGACCGGCAAGGTATGTAGGGGTGAAGAAGCTCAGAGAGGTAGGTTGGGGCAAGATTGTGCAAAGATTTAAAAACAAACATAAGAATTTTAAAATGAATCCTAAAATGTACAGGCAACCAGTGAAGTGAGGTCAGGTCAGAGGTCATGTGCTCTCTCTTTTGAGTTCCCATCAAAAGTCGTGCAGCAGCATTTTGAACCAGCTGCAGACGTGAGAGTAGCGACTGACTGACTCCAAAATAAAGTGAATTACAGTAATCCAGTCGAGATAAAATAAAAGCATGGATCACTGTTTCAAAATGCAGCCTAGATAGAAATGCTTTTACTGATGCCAATTGCTTCAAATGATAAAAACTGGACTTAACCACACCTCTGATTTGGCTGTCCAACTTAAAATCACTGTCCACCTTAAAACCAAGATCAGTAATAATGGGTTTAAAATATACCTCCAAGGGTCCCAGGTCAACAGAGGAGGACTCACAGGAGCCACTGGGTCCAAACACCATTACCTCTGTTTTCTTTTCATTAAAATTTAAAAAGTTCAAGGCCAACCAAGCTTTAATATCACCTAGACATGCCAGGAGATGTTTTATGGAATGGGCATCCTTCTTCTTCAAAGGCAAATAAATTTGACAATCGTCAGCATAACAATGAAATGAGATTCCATGTTTTCTGAGGATAGAACCCAGAGGCAGTAAATACAGTGAGAAAAGCAGTGGGCCCAGAATTGAGCCCTGTGGGACACCACATGGCAGAGAAGCAGCAGATGATTCAGCATCAAGAATGTTCACAGAAAAAGTTCTCTGTGCCAGGTAAGAACTGAACCATTTAAGAACAGTGCCACCAATGCCTACTAAGTGGTGTAAATGAGATATTAAAATGTTGTGATCTACTGTATCAAAGGCAGCAGTTAGGTCAAGTAAAATCAGAACAACATGGTTCCCAGAATCACATGCAAGAAGGGTGTGGTTAAAAACTCTTAATAAAGCAGATTCTGTGCTATGAAGGGTTTTAAAACCTGACTGAAAAACCTCCAGGGTGCTATTCTCATCTAAAAACTGTTTCAGCTGACAGTATACAATTTTTTCTAAAACCTTAGAAAGAAAAGGCAGCTTGGAAATTGGCCGATAATTAGCCAGCACAGCAGGATCAAGACCAGGTTTCTTAAGCAGTGGCTGGACTACTGCATGTTTAAAAATAGCAGGGACCACACCTGAGGACAGACTGCTATTTATAATGGTAAGAACAGGCTGCCCTGTACTAAATAAAATTTCTTTAAAAAATCATGGAGGGACAGGATCATGGGGGGAATATGGCCAATATGGCTTAATGGCTTAATATGGCCAACCACATCCTCTAAAAGTGAGAGAGTCACAGACTCAAACTGAGTGAAAACAGCAGAGCAAGGGACTGAAACAGAGGGGTCAGAACCAGGAGCTGTGATAAGAGCCCTGGTACTAGCAACCTATTCAATAAAAAAACGCAGAAAATTATTGCACGTATCAGGAGAAGCTTCCAAACAGGCATTCTGTGGAGCATTAAGCACAGAGTTAATAGTGTTAAACAAAACACGTGGGTTATGGCTGTTGGAGGAAATAATTTTTGCAAAGTACTCCCTTTTTGCCTCTTTAACCGTGCTCTGGTAGTGACGCCAGCAGTCTTTTAAAATTTGAAGAGTCACCTGCACTTTATCTTTTTTCCACCTGCGTTCAGCTCAGCGACATTCCCTCCTCACAGCACGAGTTCTGTCATTAAACCATGGCTCAGGTTTAGTCTTTGGCTGCCTGGTTTTTAATGGAGCCACCGAGTCCAGGATGGTTTGACAGGAAGAGTAGAACCAACAAATGAGCTCTTCTGTATCAGAGGAGAGAAAGTCAAACGAACCACAGAGGTGAAAAAAAGCAGTAGAAAACTGAGCGGCAGTGGACGGGTTAATAACCCAACAGCGCCGAACAGGAGCGCGAGTTTTAACTGCAGTACGTGTCAAACTAACAGTGAATAACACAGGCAGATGATCCGAGAATACAGAGTCACAGATTTCCAGGTTAGTCACAGGCAGACCGCAGGAAAGAACCAGGTCCAGTGTGTGTCCGTGCTCATGTGTAGGGCCGGGTACGGCCTGTACCAGGTTAAAAGAGTCAAGAAGGCTTAAAAAGTCCTTTACCAGTGGCTTATCAGGACAACACACATGTATATTAAAATCTCCAACAATAAGAACATATTCATAATTAGGTATAATCCCTGCTAGAAAATCAGAGAAGTCATTTATGAAGTTTTTGTTGTATTTGGGGGGCCGGTAAACCACAGCGCAGAAAACCGGGTTAATGTGCCTCATCTCAAACGAGGTAGTGCGTCAGGTAAAATTTCAGCTTCACCAGCCGGCTGCTTCTTCTTCCGCGACGACGATGACGTCTCCGCCGGGAAGTCAGCGCAGGAACCCGCCACAGATGACTCGGAATCTCCGACAGAAACGGGGGCAAGGATTGCTGTCCACCAACACCAAATATCACCATGTCCTGGACCGAAGGTTGGAGGTCCAGTAGTGTTCGGCGATCATACACCAGCAGAGACTCAGTTTCATAAATGACATAGGTTAAAAACAATATAAACACAAACAAACATGAGAATGACAGACGAGCAGCCACACACACCGGCGCCATCTTGGATCTTGGATCTTGGGCCATGCCTGAAACCATTAAAATACTTAAATTTTTGCCAGACCTGACGTGTGCAAAATTCCATGAGTTTTTGAGGGTATTTAGGCCCTCAAAAAAAGCAGTTAATTTGCCTAAATGTCCAAAGCAATTACAATACGGCCTTTGCACAGGTTGTTCTTGGGCCCTAAAAAAATATTCAGTGTGCAAAAAGTGAAGCTTTGTGATAAGAAGCCCCTTGGTGATCTTCAAGCCCTTTCGCTCTATGGTATACTGTGCTCATGAGGAATGTGAACACGATGCTATCTGAAGTAATCTACATCCACTATAACTGATGCTGACGTTAGATAGAGTTAAAACATGCAAAATCACATGTCTTTTCAAACCTAAAAAATGACAGCAGATAAACGGGAAGACATAACAAGGTTCAGTATGTGTCCTGTCTGCTGAGTTTCTGCTTGTATTTGTGTGTGTGTGTGTGTGTGTGTGTGTGTGTGTGTGTGTGTGTGTGTGTGTGTGTGTGTGTACACACATATATATATATATATATATATATATATATATATATATATATATATATATAAATAAAGGGAACACTTAAACAACACAATATACCTCCAAGTGAATCAAACTTCTGTGAAATCAAACTGTCCACTTAGGAAGCAACACTGATTGAAAATCAATTTCACATGCTGTTGTGCAAATGGAATAGACAACAGGTGGAGCTGGAGACAGGCCAGTACACCAGGAGACGTGGAGGGCAACAACCCAGCAGCAGGACCACTACCTCCGCCTTTGTGCAAGGAGGAACAGGAGGAGCACTGCCAGAGCCCTGCAAAATGACCTCCAGCAGGCCACAAATTGGCATGTGTCTTCACAAACGGTTAGAAACCGACTCCATGAGGATGGTATGAGGGCCCGACATCCAAAGATGGGGGTTGTGCTCACAGCCCAAAACCGTGCAGGATGCTTGGCATTTGCCAGCGAACACCAGGATTGGCAAATTCGCCACTGGCACCCTGTGCTCTTCAGAGTCTGAAGAGTCTGGAGATGCCGTGGAGAGCGATCTGCTGCCTGCAACATCCTTCAGCATGACCGATTTGGCAGTGGGTCAGTAATGGTGTGCGGTGGCATTTCTTTGGAGGGCCGCACAGCCCTCCATGTGCTCGCCAGAGGTAGGTACCGAGATGAGATCCTCAGACCCCTTGTGAAACCATATGCTGGTGCGGTTGGCCCTGGGTTCCTCCTAATGCAGGACAATGCTAGACCTCATGTGGCTGGATGAAGGCAAGATGAAGGCATTGAAGCTATGGACTGGCCCGCCCGTTCCCCAGACCTGAATCTGATTGAGCACATCTGGGACATCATGTCTCGCTCCATCTACCAACGTCACGTTGCACCACAGACTGTCCAGGAGTTGGCGGATAGTCCAGGTCTGGGATGAGATCCCTCAGGAGACCATCCGCCACCTCATCAGGAGCATGCCCAGGCATTGTAGGGAGGTCATACAGGCACGTGGAGGCCACACACAATACTGAGCCTCATTTTGACTTGTTTTAAGGACATTGCATCAAAATTGGATCAGCCTGTAGTGTGTTTTTCCACTTTAATTTTGTGTGTGACTCCAAATCCAGGCCTCCATTGGTTAATAAATTTGATTTCCATTGATGATTTTTGTGTGATTTTGTTGTCAGCACATTCAACTTTGTACAGAATAAAGTATTCAATGAGAATATTTCATTCATTCAGTTCTAGGATGTGTTATTTGAGTGTTCCCTTTATTTTTTTGAGCAGTGTGAGTGTGTTTCTCCCTCCTGACATTTGAGGACACACAAATCACTGTATAAAAGAATTAAAACAGAAATTGTTCAGTCAGGCAGACAAACATGCACATTGTTGCACCCTCTTTCTTCTGTGGCCAGAGCTCAGTTAGCTGGTTTCAGAGACTTCTACTGCACATTTCCTGGAAACACACACACACATGCACACACACCGTTTGTTGTTTATCATAATGATGATCTAAAGAGAGACGTGATGAAAAACAAGAGGAGTTTGTGATCAGACAGTGAAAAGATGAGCCATCGACATATTTGCACATAGTGTAAAGATGGATCTGATAAAGGCGATAAAACACGTCCTCGGTAAAGCAGATACCTGTACACCCCAACGTGATATATAAAATCTGCACCACAGTTCAGGGACTGTGTGCAAGAAGTGCAACTTTGTGATAAGCCCCTCAGTGCTGTTCATGACCGTTCACTGTAAGTCATACTGTACTTGTGAGGAACGTGACCATCATGCTATTTGAAATAATCTGCAATCTTAAAATGAATCTCATATTTCTCATCACACACTTATAGAATATATCAACAATTGCACAATTTTACAGTGTTTCTTTGGAAACTCATCCAACCCAGATCTAAAAATAAACTGGATTTCAAGAGGAAAATTAAGATATCACAAAGACAAAAATCCTTGGGAAACGATTATTTTACAAAGAACAGTCATAAGACGAAGAAGGATTTTTGAACTTCCAAATCAAAGTCCTGACCTTTCAGGTCAGATATTGTGGAAGCTGAAGCAAGCAGTTCATAAGAGGAAACCAATCAACATCCCAGAGCTGAAACTGTCTGTCCATCCATCCATCCATACATCCATCCATCCATCCATTTGTTCTTCCACTTATCCTTTTCAGGGTCATGGGGGCACCCTATGAAGCTGTCCCTTGCAGACAGGTAAAAATTTTTGTATAAAACAATTTAAAAAATGTATATGTACATTTTTTATCTAATTTTGAAAGCTGTTTGTTTTAAAGTTGACATTTCAAGGGTTAAATTGTCTGTGTGAATGTTATCATAAAGGCACATACCATAGATATATATCCCTTCTTTATCCAGGAAACAACTTTCATGTTCTGACTGGAAAAGTGAAACTATAATAATGCTGACAGTCTGTATGTCCAACTGCAGTGGTGTTTGGGGTGTGAGACTGAGATTCTATAATTATTTTACCCCTATTTACAGTAAAACCTGGTGGATGACTCAACCATTCATAGTAAGAAGGTGCTCCACTCTCTGCTGTACAATCACCATTGTCCTGGACAGGTCCTAGTCTGTGCAAGTGTTGTGACTGTATCTTTACGTTACAGCAAAAAGCATGAAGTTATTCAAAACCAATGCAAACTGATGTCTTATTAAGGTGTGGCAAAACTGCTAATTAACATTCCCTTAACAACATGTCAAAGGCTTAGCCCTCTGCTCTGCTGACATCAGATTCAGAAAATCAGTTATTTTTAATGGTGTATGCAAATGCAGCACAGCTTCTAGAGATTTTGGGGATTTGTACTTTCTACTCTTGTGACTCCGGTCAAGTCACATGTGACCTTTTTTTCTTAGTAGTTCTTGACAACTGTTGGAGTTATGGTATAAATTCCATTCTGTTTATTATGAATTATCCTATCTTCTGTTTGTATATTTTTTATAAGTTGTTTTATGTACATATGATACTGTTGTTTTTATGTTTGAAACAGAAACACGTGGTGACATTTCTTACAAAGGAAGTTGTAGTTACCTGCAGGCTGTTTCAAGGCTGCAAAAACACACAGAGTGTCTCAAATACGCCATGTTACGTATGCACATTCCACAGTATACTTACTATCATATATGGTAAGGAAAAAGCCAAGAATGTTGTTTATAACATGCTGTAAACTGTTTGGTGTAACCCATGTGATCTTATTGTGAAAGTCCGAATAAAAGCGCTGCGCAGGAAGCCGTCCTTTGGGACAGATAACTTCCGCTCAGCCGCGAGCTGAGATCAAGGAACGGATCGCTCCTCCAAGTTTGAAAAGAGTTGTGTGTTTGTTCTCTGAGTTATTAAAATGATCTGAACCTATCAGCAACAACATAAAATGCCATGAAATCTTAAGTGCACACATGTCATGACATGTGTGACAAAATTTAAACCTGCAGGTTTAAATTTTGTCACTAGCACTGATTGTTTGACCTCACAGAATACGCCCACATACTGTGCATAAAAAAAGAGATACCAATGCTCATTTGTTATATCAAGAGAGCAGTTCTTCAGGAGAACTTCTTTGTCTCATTAGTAAAGGTAAGGTTGATGCTTTTGAAAAGACTTCAATCAGCAATAAATATTATGCAACTTATAAGAATTAAAGTTCAATTTGAACTGACTTCTTTGATTTTGCTATTAAAATTCTCTCCTCATCAGGATTCTTCCATATTTGAAAGTGAAAATGGTTGATTATGAAGTGACCGTGTTCACTGGTGATCTGGCCTTTGCCTCTACATTTGACAATGTCTACATTAAGCTGGTTGGTTCAGACGAGAGCAAACGCACGCTTCTCCCCAGGAGCTGGATTTCATCATTCTTTAAAGGAACAGTAAGTCTGAAAGCCATCTGTATGCTTATGTTATGCACCCTCACCTTTAGCTAGATGAGATTAAATGCATTTTAATTTTGCTCCTTTCTGTAGTAACTGTTTTGTGGCTACTATGATTACAGTTATTGGTTATCAGATACATGTAAGGATGATCTCTTGTAAATATTTCAAAGCCTTTCTGGTTTCTGTCATTACTCCAGGCGTCACACTTTACCATATCCTGCCCAGCCTCTCTTGGACAGCTGACGCTGATAGAGTTAGACAAACAGACAAAGTTTTTCCAAGACTCTTGGTATCTTGCCAAGGTGGAAGTGATTTCTCCTGAGGGACACACGTACAGTAAAGCTCTGAATCATTAAATTGTTTTTATTTCCAGGCACTGGTATAAGTTTTCCAATTACTTAACAGAAATGAAGAAAAATAAATGTTGGGCTGTTCAAAAAATAGAAGTGTCTGCATTTTTCTTTATAAACTCAAATATTCACTTTATGAACTGAAAAATCTTTAGGAATTAGCATTTCTGTGAATCACTAAACTAATATTTAGTTGTATAACCACTGTTTTTGAGAACTGCTTCACATCTGTGTTGCATGGAGTCGACCAACTTCTGGCACCTGTGAACAGGTATTCCAGCCCAGGATGATTTGACAACTTTCCGCAATTCTTCTGCATTTCTTGGTTTTGCTTCAATAACAGCATTTTTGATGTCACCACAAAATTTTTCTATTGGATTAAGGTTTGGGGATTGGGCTGGCCACTCCATAACTTTAATTTTGTTGGTCTGGAACCAAGATGCTGCTCGCTTACAGTTGTGTTTGGGATCTTTGTCTTCAATTCAGTTCAATTCAATTTTATTTATATAGCACCAAATCACAACAAACAGTCGCCTCAAGGTGCTTTGTATTGTGGGTAAAGACTCTACAATAATACAGAGAAAACCCAACAGTCAAACGACCCCCTATGAGCAGCACTTGGTGACAGTGGGAAGGAAAAACTCCCTTTTAACAGGAAGAAACCTCCAGCAGAACCAGGCTCAGGGGGGGGGGGGGGGGGGTCATCTGCTGAGGGGGGGCTGAGGGGAGAGAAAGACATGCTGTGGAAGAGAGCCAGAGATTAATAACAATTACAATTAAATGCAGAGTGGAGTATAAACAAAGTAAATAAGGTGAATGAAAAGAAACAGTCTATTGTGGGAACCTCCCAGCAGCCTAGGCCTATAGCAGCATAACTAAGGGAGGGTTCAGGGTCACCTGATCCAGCCCTAACTATAAGCTTGATCATAAAGGAAAGTTTTAATCCTAATCTTAAAAATAGAGAGGGTGTCTGTCTCCTGAATCCAAGCTGGAAGCTGGTTCCACAGAAGAGGGGCCTGAAAGCTGAAGGCTCTGCCTCCCATTCTACTCTTAAGTATCCGAGGAACCACAAGTAAGCCAGCAGTCTGAGAGAGAAGTGCTCTGTTGGGGTGATATGGGACTATGAGGTCTCTGAGATAAGATGATGATTTCTACCAAAAAGATTGATTGATCTAGTTACTCATGTTGGACTCGACAGTTGCACCTTCGTGTAGTACAGAGGGGATATGTTAAATCACAAGACACAATAAGACACCTGATCAAGTTATTTCATCTACCCGAGGTATTTAGTAGAGGGTACAGCAGCTGTGGACATTATTTGACTTAAAATGGCGATTTTAATCTCAAAATAGTATTTCAGCTTTTTTCGCAAAATAGTATTTAGACTTTTTTCTCAAAATTTTGACTTTATTCTCAAAATGCACAATTTTATTTTTTTTCTCAATGTGGCCCTAATATTCCTTTGTATCAAAAGACTAACCAAAAAACAAAAGAGGGAAAATAATTACTTTATCCCTATGAAGACAGCATAGTTTTTGCAAGAACTGTTAGAACATATTACGTCATTCCTGTGGGTAGAAAAGGAGAATGAAGACTGTCACAGTGTGAAATGTACCACACCCTGTCATTTTTTGGGGGAAAATGAAGGACCCAACTGCTGAAACAACCGTTAGAAGTTTAAAGTCTTTGTTTGCACAAATCCAAAGGTTCGTTTGACAGGGAATGTCTGGGTTTAGACAGGGGGAACTGCGTGGAACTCGCTTCCCGTTACCCATCAGCCAGATGATGCTCTCACTCTCACTCCCTGTTCACCAGTACACGGAATCAAACTCAGCTCTGCATACAAACAATGGTTAATCCACAAGTCACATAGCAAGCTGGTCAACAAAAGAACACGGAGCATAATTTGGGCTACTGGTAGGGGCAATGATGCAGCGAAGACTGAAAATTTCACATGGCTTAAATACCCGTCTGGTGAGCGTTCAGGAAGAACAGGTGAGTGAATAGCGATTACCATCTTGTGTGCAGATCACTGCTGCAAGAGGCTGGCCAGAAGGTAAAATAATCACAGAGCCTGCCTAGGAAATGACACACATTCAAACAAAACAGCAACATCGGAGGATGGCATTGGAAGGAGAGGCGGAGATGAGAGACCACATCTGTGCAGTTGGCAGTGAAAAGGCTAATTCTGCATTCACACCAATATGTCCAGGTCCTAGAAGATACCTCAACTTCCCCTGTTCAGACATCTCATCTGGTATGGTGACACCAACTTCAACTCTCCAGCATCCTAAAACAATAGTTCCCTGCCAGGGTTATAATAGTTTGGGATTTTACATTATAGTTTAGTTTTAGTTAGTTTTTACTTTTTTTTCTCTAATTCAGTTAGTTTTAATTAGTTTTCAGAGTGTTTTTTCTCGTTTTTATTAGTTTTTATTTTTGGTTTCATGCTTAGTTTTAGTTAGTTTCAGTTAGTTTCAGTATTAGTTTTAGTATTTTCATACCTAATCAGGTGCAAGATTCAAGGCACAAAAGTGACTATATGTAATGAAAACTTCACAAAAGATACCATTTAAAGAAATATATTCAACACCCAACTGTTCACAAGACGTGCTAAATGTGTGTAATATTAAGGACACACATGAACATCAACAGGGAGAAACAAAGAAAAACATGAACTCCCAAACTCAATAAATTCTACAATAAACTCCACAATAAACTTCAGCATCAGTGCAGCAGATTAATAACACCTACATGTGGTGTTTGACAAAAACAAACTCTTTGAAGGAGTCAAAGCTCAAATCCAGCTGCATCCTGATGTTCTCACCACCTGAAGCTGCTTCTGTTTTGGAGCTAGCTTGGTTAGATGCTGCTAATTAAACTTGCAGGGTCTTTGTACACAACCTACGGAAGTGTCCGACCTCATGTCCACATTTACGCTTGTGTAGCTGGTGTGTGTGTTAATTACCTTGTGGTCGTGTGCAGGTGTTTTATATGCGGTGCAGGCTGGGACTTCTTTTTTGGTCCTCGCTCTTTGTGCTCAGTTTTTTGTCTGCAAACATATTTGTCCCTGTTTTTTTTCCACTTTCTTCATTCCTTCACGTCCATCCTGATAGTTTCAACAGTCTCCTACCAGGAATTTGCTGACAGTTGTGAGTCCTTATATTGATGCTTTGATTATTATTCCTGATTGTTATTCTCTCACTGATAAAGTAGCCGGAAACGCACAAGGACGCAACAGTTTGAGGTGGACTTTGATGTCGCTGGTTTTTCCTGACTGAGAAGTGTTCCGCACATTTTTCATCATCCACAACAAGACTTTCGATTCTATCTGTGCTCTTGTACTCAAAGAACCTCCATACGGGACTCTGCCACTTTCTCGGCAGACCGCAACCATTACAGCGCGGTGAGCGCACGCACATGCGCACTCACACAGTTGTCCTATGGTGCTCCCAGCTGAAACTCGGAGAGCGGAAAAAATGATTTCATATCAATCCACGAGGCTTAAAAAAGAAAAAAACAAACAAGTAAATGAAAGTCAGTTTATCGATAATTTCAGTTCGTTTTAGTTAGTTTTGTAAACTCACAATTCAGTTTTAATTAGTTATCGTTTTTTCCTTTTAATTATAGTTTTTATTTATTTCAGTTAACGACAATGTTTTTTCAATTTCAGTTTTCGTTATTTCGTTCGTTTTCGTTAACTATAATAACCCTGTTCCCTGCATTCCCAAGAGAAAGGCCTGTAACCCTGTGCCAGGCACCAGCCCCAGATACAGCAGCTATTGACGACCAGTGCCAGAGGCGGCAAAAGTACAGATATTTGTGTAAAAATGTAGGGAGTAAAAGTAAATAGTCAGAAAAATAAATACTCAAGTAAAATATGGATACCTGAAAAATTTAGTACACTGACGAAGTATCTGCACTTTGTTACTTCCCACCTCTGATGACCACAGGTGTACCCTGTGAGACCAGAGGTGCTTAACATGGACCACAAATAGGCCCAAACTACACCTTACCTCAGGATCCCTTGACCTACATTCTGCACCAGTATGGACCTGTGCAACCACCAATAGTTTCACACCAGACTCTGCCACCTTTCCCAGCAGTGGGTAACAACGTCCCAGCTGCTGAGTCACAGATACCTACATGCCAGACTATGAATTCACACAACTTTGGTCTGCAGCCACTCTTCATATATAGTGTGCCTAACCCTAAAATCCCAGATTTCACTGCAGATAGCGAAAGGAAGTTTGCCAACCTGAAGTTAGCTTTAGACAACCTAGTTGAACAAATATCATGTGCTGCTCGAATACTTCATGCTTCCTGAGGCACAGATGATTGTCCAGCCATGTCATCATGATCCATTCTTATACACAGCAACCATGCAACATTACAATTTCAGTACGCCCAGCTGCATCAGCCAGCTCAGAGCGAGATAGCAGCTATTCTGACAATCCTTGATGCAAAGTCTGGAGATGCATGCACCTTGTAGAACTTTGCTCTCCAATTCCATCTCTTAGTGAGTATGCTGATGTCCTTAGAAGGACCTCAGGGGATGGAACTCAACTGCTGCTCCCATGTTGAGTGCCTACTCAAGTTGTCCAAATATCACAGCGATGGGTTCATCGAATATCTCCAGCTACATGGGAAGCTTAACACCACAAACCTCAACCCTTACAACCTACAAGACGTGAATGGTTGGCTACAAAGTAAAGTTTACCAGCATGCCAAACAGATTAGCACAATGCTATCAATCTGAAAAAAACACTACTAGTAATGGGAAGAAACAAATCCCATTTAAGGGCAAAGGTCAGAGTGCAGCAGTCTACCATGGTGCAAAGCCCAGCTAACCAAGAATCAAGAAGAATATATTGTCATTATATGCAAAGACATACAATGAAATTACGTTCCAGAACACCCATCCAAGAAATACAACCAACAAAACAAACCGGGAAGACAGGTATCTGAGGTCACACAGCCTTTATGCAGCGCTACCTTTTAAGAAGAGAAAGAAAACAAACACACAACATGGTAGTTAGGTTAAAAAACAATTCACCCTGGTATGGTGCTCATATATGAGCACCATACCATATCATATATGAGCCGGGATAGCAATATGGTTGAGTAGGGACGGGGGGGATGGGGTGCCAACGTAGACGAGAGGGTCAGGGTATCATGGAGCCAGATCCCGGCTCCCAGCCAAAACAGTTCGCTGATAATGTTGAACATCAGCAGGCCTGGAACGCCAGATCCAGCTCACACAAATCACAAATAGAGCTGGGGGGGGGGCTTGTACACATTGACCCGGAGAGATATGATTACCAGCTTCAAGGCCGGCAAGATACAGAGAGCATTTACAGCAGCAGGTCTAGATCTGGTGGAGCAAACCTACCCAGTACAGATGTTGCAAAGACGACACTCCCATTTGCGAGGAATACCACTAACATTGTTCTACAAAGTACGACCACTGGTGTTGCTCTGCTCAGACCCTGAGGTCTGGCCCACCTGAGGAACACAGAGAAGTGACTCAAGAGAGAACCAGAGAGAGCAGAAATCTACTCAGCTGAGATAGACAAACTCATAAAGGCAGTTTATGCTAAGAAACTTCAGCCCAATGAAGTGGAGCAGTCAGCAGAAGCTTGCTTTCTCCCCTACTATCTCGTATGTCACAACAACAAACCACGCCTGGTTTACGATTGGTCGCGGGTTTACGATTTTGGCATCAAGATTCCTCCCTAAATGAAGAACTCCTACCTGGGCCACTGCTAGGTCTATTGCTAGCGTGTGTCCTCATTTGATTCATACAACACCAAGTAGCAGTAAGTGGTGGCATCCTTTTCATCAAATCCGCCCTCTACCCGAGCGTAGACCACTCCTGTGGTTCGTCTGGAGAAACATGCACTGTGAGAACACCCCAGATGTGTATGAATGGCAGGTGTTGCCATTCGGCATGGCAAGCAGCTCAAGCTGTGCTATCTTTGCGTTGCAGCACCATGGTTGAAACTACCAAGAAAGTCATCCCAAAGTGCTACAGTCTGTGCAGCAGAGCTTCTATGTTGATAATTGTCTTTAAAAATTTACCACCAGATCTGCAGTCAAAGAAAGAGTTGACCAGCTGCACGCTCTACTGATAAAGGCAGGGTTTGATCTCACCTGTTCAAGGCAATCACTTTGTTGTCTCTTCGCCCAATTAAAATGACGACCCATAAAAATATGAATTTGAAACTTATCAAATGAAGTTTTAGCATTACTGTGACCATCACAATGAATATCAAATAAATAATGCATATTAAAGTAAATGCAATTTTTATTTTTAAATGAAAATATAATGTGCAAATAAATAAAAATGGCCTCTGTCCAAAAGTTCAAATAAGGCTTCAAATTAAATCAAAAAGAATTTTCCATGCAAATAACAGGTTACATGATTTGTTTGTGAAGGAAGACACCTGAAACACTTTAATTATAAAAGTAACTAATTTAATATATTAAAGAATCAGAAGATGTAACACATGTACACGTGGGACTCAGATTTCAGGAAGAGACAGGCCTGTGTGTGCTCTGCCTCTCACTTCTGAGCCCGTGTTCCTCTCTAACTACAACATCTTTATATTGCCACTATCTACATGTAAAGAGTCTGTATGCTCTGAGTCCGCCTTCGTCATTTGGTCTTGTCCAAGCTGGTTTTCATGATTCCTCTCATCAGTGAAAAAGCCAAAAAGCACATCTTCTCCTTTGATGTTTCAATGTAATCAATACAGAGCAATCTTATTCAGATTAATAGCAGAACATGGTGATGTTTTAATTGTATGTACTGTGGCCGAACCTCCAGAATAAGATGCACTGAGACTGAGAAGTTAGTCAGGCACTTTCTAATGCTTAATGTATCTATTTATTAATTAATTTTTAATTATTAATAGTCTGTTGTTTGCTTCAGCCACTGTTTATTAATTAATTTCCTGGATTTACTTTTAAACATTTGTCCATTTGTCATTTTATTCTTTGAGCAAAAAATAAAGCCCCAACAACTCCCTTTGACACCTTTACCAAAAAGGTGTCAAAATACACCACGATGGTTATTAACCTATTGGTCAAAACTTTTAAGAACATTAATGGCATGATTATAATTAGGGGTGGGACTTTAACGTATTAATTTTGATTAATTAATTACGGAGAAAATAACTAATTAAAAATTTTAACGCATTTTAATCACACTTTGCACCGTGGAATGTTTCTCAGTGCACGAGTTCCAGTTGTTTGCATTTTCTCATTCAATTTTCTTTCAATAACAGCATTAGTGTTTGAGTTCTCATTAAGCATGTTATTGAATGTTATTGTAATGGAAAACTTGCCATTGGTGTCTTAATGAAATTCAATTCAATTAAATGATTTCAGTTTCTTGTTTGGTCAAGCAAATCTGTCTCCCTTATTTCCATCCCCAGTTATGCTGAACTGTTTTTGTTATCGTCCATGTTTTGTCTCCACACCTGTGTTCAAGGATCATGGGAAGAATCTGAGCATTTCACAGGCAGCTGGAGCGACTTTGGCTGTTTTGTCTGACAACAGTAATCATAGAGAGAAAATATATGGTTAAAATTACAGATATTATTCTTGTCCTAATTGTTAAAAGAAAAAGAAAAACTAATTGGACTTAGTTCTGTCTCACATCATATACAAACAGTCTGCTTTCTATTTAAGAGTGACACAGTTTTAGTGTTAGTGAGAGAAACCTTGATTATTTTACTTTAACCACTTCCTTTATTTATTTTGCATTTTGTTTATTCCTGTCAGTCTTGTTCTGAATATAACACCATATAGTGCAGTCAGTCAAAATCAAAGTCAGGTGAGTCTGAAATGTTGTGGTAATTCTCGGGTCAGAGGTCATACTCACACTTCCCTCCTTTGTTCACCTTTTACACAGAGCTCACAGCAAAATTGTTTTTTGTGATCATTGAACTTAAATCAGGGCGTGTCCCTCCTTAGACCTCATGTCAAGAAAAATCAATAATTAGTGTTACAAGAAACAAAGCAGATTATATTCCTGTGACCTTCCAATGATAAATTATCCAAACAGGTTATGAGTCAGACTACTGAAAATGCCAAGACTGGAATGGAATCATTGTAATTCACTGGTCATTTTTCTGCAAGTTTCTTGACCCTTGACCACTAAAGTGTTTTGGTTCTTCACTGAGACCTGTGACTGGTCACACCTGTTGTTAACGGGCCCCATGTCAGGAACCACACCTGTTGTTGACAGTTCCCTCAGTCTCAGACTTGAACACAAAGGTCATGGGTCAAGAACTCACAGTTCACCTGTTTGTCAGATGTTGGGCTTTCTTACTGGGCGAAATGTAGAACCAGGAGCCTTTCCCCTGAGTCTTTAGAGTTGTCTGTCTGTTCAGGAGAGCTTGGTATGAAGTTGAACACCTTGAACTGCACCAGAGTTTCTTTATTGGTAACTGATCAGAGTCCAGTCTCCTGCAGGTCCACTGATGTTGTTCAGGCTCCTGTTAGAATGAAACTGAGAGGTCTTTGTTAGTTAAGTCTTGAATTGATTTTAATTTTCTTCTAGTCTATATACCTCCTTTTAAGACATAACCTTTGTTTGTCTCAATAATTTATCTAAAGGGCATACCGATTTTTTTGTTTTATTAGCTTTTTGGATTTCTTCTTTAATGCTTGATTTAATATCAATTTGTTCAGACATTCAAAATGTTCTCCACTCTCTCTTCACTCTTCTATTATGATTATGCTCAAATCTGCCAAATGAATAAATGTAAATGCACAAACGTGTAAATCAGGTACCTTTATTTTGCCATATATTTTCATAAATAGGTTTCTTAGTTCTTTATGTTTTGCTTTGGGCAGCACGGTGGAGCGGTGGTCAACACTGCTGTCTCATAGTTAGAATACCATCTGGAAGGCCTGGGTTCAATTCCACCTTGGCCTGGGCCTCTCTCTCTCTCTCTGTGGAGTTTGCATGTTCTTCCTGTGTCTGTGTTGGTTTCCTCCCACATTCCAAAGACATGCACTAACTGGGGTTAGGTTAATTGGCTACTCTAAATTGCCCATAGATGTGAGTGTGGATGGTTGTCTGTATTTCCGTGTTTGCCCTGCGACAGGCTGGCAACATGTATAGGGTGTACCCTGCCTCTTTCCCTGTCAGCTGGGATAGGCTTCAGCCCCCCCGCGACCCTGAACAGGATAAGTGGAAGAGAATGGATGGATGGATGTTTTGCTTTGTAGCAGAGTGGCAGCTCAAGGTTTGGCACTTTGTTTTGTGTCTTCAATTCAGCTGTGTGTCACAAAATATTCGCATGCACTGTTTTGTTTTGTTTTATTTTTCTCTAACCTTTCTTTTTTAAGGTTTCACTAAAACTTAGTCTCTCATAGAAAGTTCTTCTTGGAATTTAACAACAATCTTCTGTGAAATCAATGATCTCTAACAACTATATTTAACATAATTTGCATAAAATACCTCAATTTGCGAGTTTCAAGTCTGTTATATTGGCTTTGTTTTAGGAAAATCATTTAAATCATTTTTTTAATTAATTAATTTTTTTACACTTTCATGTCCTTCAATGTTAGGCAATACTCACTTTGTATCAGGGGTAAACCTTAACCAGGGTCCTGTTCCCGATCCGGAAAAAACACATCCAAGGAGGCTCCCGAGCTGTCATCGCGGTGGATAAACTTTACGTGAACGGACAGCTGTACCACGACCAGGAAACCACGCCATGGCTGTACTGATCTAACAGGTGATCTGTGTTCACAACAACGCCTTTTTCTGTAAATTTTCATTACTTCTTTTTTTCAGGTTCATTAGACATGTCCGTATATGACAATAAAAGTTTAATCAGCATAGTGCTTTGCCATTGTTGTTTGTTGTTTTTTGTCACTTTGGATGGCTCTTTGGTGTTTGCGCCCTTTCATCTCTCTCCCACTCCTTTATTCTTTTCTCTTTCTGCACCCAATATGTTTGCCACACGGACACAGCACACACACCGTTATACAGTATACACACACAGACAAACAGGATACATGCGAGAGAGCGCACGCACACACCCCTCACATCTTTAGTGAACACACAACACCTCCCCAGTTAATTCAGACATGAGCACACTGAGGTTTGTTGCATTGAATGTACGCGGAGTTGGTTCGAGGGAAAAGAGAGTGAAAACTATTAATCGGCTAAATGATTTACAGGCTGATGTTGTGTTTCTACAGGAGACACATGTGTCCAGAACATCTGCGCACACACTCTCCTCTCCACAGTTCCCTCACATGTACTCAGCCTGCTACAACTCCGGAAAAAGAGGTGTAGCTATATTGATTAACAATAAGATAAATTTCACTATTAGAAATACTACATCAGTATGGAGGACCAAAACTGACATAATCAAAAAATAAAAGCAGAAATATATATATATATATATATATATATATATATATATATATATATATATATATATATATATATATTATTACATCTGCCTTGGTAGTCTTTAATGTCATTAATGTATGTGAACATTGCCTGCAAAGAAACAAAAACACACTGCAAAAAGCCCAGTACCATGGCGCTAACCTTCTCTTGACCTTGGGTTTTTGTACCATTTGGTGCTGCTGCTCTTATTTCAAATAGATGTCCTACAGGAGCTCATGCATTTACTACCAACCAGGTGAAATGGCATGAGGAATGATAAGCTTGCAACAGGTGCATGATCAGATCTGCTATAGTTACCATCTTTAATTGCCACAAACTGTATGATCATAGTGTAGAAACGCAATGCACCAATCCAGTTTTTTATAGTTCTCTTATGAATCTTTGGGAATACGCACAGCAACACACATACAGCCCCCTCCTCTCATGCAATCTCTTTATCTCTCTCTCTCTTTATCTCTCTCTCTCTACATATATATGTAAATCAGTCTGCATCTCTCATGCAAAGGCGAAGTGTACATGCTGGTAACATTAAGCAGCTTGCTGGTGGAAAAAAGACATTGGGAGAAAAGTCAGCAAATTCAGCTGAAAAATAAGTGTCAGTAAGGAACCAGGTCAGTCTAAAACAACCTTCTTGACATTTTTTTGTTTTGTTCACATTGTGGATGTGTGAGAAGTTAGGTTTTGATACTTTAATGATTGAATATACAGTGGTTTGAAACTTTGATCTCATTCTGTACCCTCAGTTTTAAAAAGTGAAGGCCGATTGTCTTGTGTGTTTGGTCCTGTACATTAGCTTTTCATGCAATCACTGTGTTTTCTCTGGCCTGTAGCGTGAGCAGACTGTGAAAACCCAAAATTCATACAGACCTCTCCTGTAAGTTACAATTATTTACTTTTCTAACTTGTCATGGTCATTTCAGCCTTGATTGTGTTACTGTATATTGTTATTGAGCACAGACTATATAAAAGACATTATTTTGAGCTTTTATTGTGATGAGGAGAGGCAGATCTGACTGTGAATGAAGAATTGGTCAATGGATGAGGAGAAAATAGCATGAATAATCCTCCATTTCAATACATAGATTAAAAAAAAGGGATTTAACATCTTATTGAGAATGACTAAGAACAACTGAGAATATAACTGTTGAGAAAACTGTTGACAGAGATCACCACAGACTTCTAAAGGGCAGGAGCCAGAAGGACAATAAGAGCCAATAGGACTGAAAGTCTTATTGCAACTATCACCATCTTCCTTCAGATAGAATGCAGGTTTTTGATGGGTTTTTTTCTTAAACATAACAAATTAGTAAAGGAAAGCTTGAATTTTCCATGTATTGTCTATGACGCACACGTGCACACACACACACACACACACACACACACACACACACACACACACACACACACACACACACACACACACGCACACGCACACACACATACACACACACAAAGAGGGAGAAGAGAGTTACTTATGGTATTATATTTAGGTCAAAAGCTGTGCGGGAGAAAAAATAATTTACGTGAATAATTTCAATTCGTGAGCACAGACATTCATTCCTTGCGAGTAAATTTAACAGCACAAAGAAGCACTGAGTTTCTGTTGTGTGTGCACGGATCTGAATTCTACGCCCGTGAAGATACTGACTTTTGACCATCTAGTGGAGCCTATGCAGCCTAATGTGGTTGATTACTTTGATGGATAGTTCAGGTTACTGTGATAGACCAAGGTACACCATGGCAGCAACATACAGAGCTGTTTTAAACCAGATTTGCTCACAGTTTGGGAATAAATTTCCCAAATTAAATATCAGTAGTTATTGTTTTCTGTCACATGAAATATGGCATGATAACATCATTTTAATGTGATTAAAATCATGAAATAATTTTGAGTATGTATGCTTTTGTATGAAAATGTGGAAATCTGGAGAATAAAACCTGCCAAATTAACTATAAGTAGCAGCAGAAATATTGAAAACTTTCACTGCATTAATTTAAGGATGAATAAATCTTTAAAGACAAATTCTGAAACCTCTGCACTTCCATCCCATTAATATGCTGTACAGTTATGATTTTAAAAAAAAAAATCATAATGAGAGTCAGGAAAGAAAGTGTGGATCTGGATGTAGCAATTGTAATTTTGGCTAAAACAGACAAACACGTGTAACGGCACCATGACTGGATGAAGCTTCAAAAAGTAGCTCAGAATCCTTCAGTTTTTTAAAGATTTTTTTCAGTATCAAAGTGAAGCCTGAGATAAATCAGCACAGTAGAAATAACAGCTGTAAATAAAATGACAAACTTCACTTTGAAAAGAGTCAACAAAACAGCAAATGTACAGCACAGGAATCTTTCTGTGATTTTTGATTTCTGTATAAAAAGATACAAAGGCAAGTATTTTACTTTGAACTCCATTTAACACTTTAATTTTACTAAGCAGAATTAGATTAATATGAAATAAACTATAGTGATAAAAAAACAACATATAATACAGTATGTACATGGGTTATGTAATAGTGTCTACATGAATGTACCCTGCCTCTCACCCTATGACAGCTGGGATAGGGTCCAGCCCCCCCCCCCCGCGACCCTGAACAGGATGAGCGGAAGCGAATGGATGGATGGATGGATGGATGGATGGACTTCTGTAAAATTTTAGCTACAGTGAATTAACTCCAGGTGTGGTGTACATCTCAGTGATTCGACTATTATATAGAGTTTGAACTAAAATTTAAGTACAATTCAATTAAGTCTTTCCATCGCAATACACATTGGATTGATCGAAAGCTAAGTGTGCTGACGGCCAAAATCACTAACTTGCCATAAAGTATAATAGTCTAACTATTTTTATTAAAAACATTTATTTCTAGGGCAGCACGGTGGCGTAGTGGTTAGCACTGCTGCCTCACAGTTAGAATACCATCTGGAAGGCCTGGGTTCGATTCCACCTTGGCCCAGGCCTCTCCCTCTCTCTGTGTGGAGTTTGCATATTCTCCCCGTGCTTGTGTGGGTTTCCTCCGGGTACTCCGGTTTCCTCCCACATTCCAAAGACATGCACTTACTGGGGTTAGGTTAATTGGCTAATCTAAATTGCCCATAGGTGTGAATGAGAGCATGAATGTGAGTGTGAAAGGTCGTCTGTCCCTCTGTGTTGGCCCTGCAACAGGCTGGCGACTTGTTCAGGGTGTACCCTGCCTCTCGCCCTATGACAGCTGGGATAGGCTCCAGCCCCCCCGCGACCCTGAACAGGATGAGCGGAAGCGAATGGATGGATGGATGGATGGACTTCTGTAAAATTTTAGCTACAGTGAATTAACTCCAGGTGTGGTGTACATCTCAGTGATTCGACTATTATATAGAGTTTGAACTAAAATTTAAGTACAATTCAATTATGTACATATAATGTACATATAATGTAGTATAACTATAGGGTTTACAATAGGATACTTCTGCCACAACTGCAAAAAGTTGATAATCAGTATTTCATCAGAGCATTTGTTCACTGTTCATGGAAACAGTCATTTTTCTAATAACCACAGATCAAAGTACCTACATTATCAGAAACAGGTCTGATAGTCTTTTTATGAACACTAGATTTGTAAATAAATTAATAAACATATTCAACAAAAATACAATGAAAAATTAAAGACAATTGCACAAGAAATGTTTTAGCAGTGATAAGAACTGACAGATGTGTAGCAATTCCCTGTGGTCGCAGGTCCAGGGCAGAGACTGAAGCGATGGATCTACAGCAGACATAACTAAAAATAATCTGCACAGAGATCACCACAATCCATAAAAACTTGGCATACCGAGCACACAGCAGCAACAAGGATGGTGTGCAATGTAGTTAGAAGAACACTTAGATTCACACAAAATGACAACCTGCACAGTTTTGTCAAGCACTATTTCAGGTCAGACAAATGAGCTATTTTTTCATGCACAGCAGACAGTCGCATGTGTCATGCTTCTTTGTGTGCGTGGCTGCTGAGTTATGCCTGCGTGAGTTGTTGAATTTACTCACAAGGAATGAATACCTGTGCTTGTGAAATCACCTTATTTATACTTATGCCAGGTTTTTAATTTGTCTTTAGATGTTGTTATTTGTTTTCATTCTTAGTGTTAATTGTTTTCCAATTGCACAACAACAAAAAAAATAAGACTTAAAACACTAGCTGATATTCATTATAATTCATTTAGAATCTTGTCATATGTCATGAAATATTTTATTTCTTGATAGTTATTTCATGGTAATCATTTAAAGTGTATTGTACAGTGGTTTTCAGGACCTACAGTTTGAACATTTTGTCACCAGAGTTAACGGTTTCACCTAACACTCAAACAAGATTGTGCCAAACAGGTGACATCGGTGTTGTGTTAAGCAGTTCTTCAAAGCATCTTCTCAGTCTCTATAGCAGAGGTAAGGAAGATCATTCATGAAAGAACTACATAGTTGATCATAGTGAAAACAGAAACATGAAATAATTTATCATAACATCTTTTAGTCACTATATTTCTCTCCCATTAGAATTTTTTCTACATTCAAGAGTGAAAATGATGAATTATGAAGTGACCGTGTTCACTGGCAATCTGGCCTTTGCCACCACTTTTAACAATGTCTACATTAAGCTGGTTGGCACAGATGGAGAGAGCAAGCACACACGTCTGACGAAGTGGAAACCTTCTTTCTACAGAGGAGCAGTAAGTCCAACTCCATGTCTGAATTTTGCCCCCCTTTGTAGTACCTACCTGTATTGTAATTGCTATAAGGTCATAGATCAGTTCTTGGTTATCTTGTAGTTTTTCCAAAGCTTTTCTGTCATTACTCCAGGAGTCACACTTTGACTTATCCTGTTCAACCTCCCTTGGAAAGCTGGTGCTGATAGAGCTGGACAAAGAGACAAAGTTTCTTGCAGACTCTTGGTATGCTGCCAGGGTGAAAGTGACTTCCCCTGAAGGAGACACCTACCACTTCCCAATCTACCACTGGATCACTGACGGTGTAGTGCATTGCTTCAGAGAGGGTGCAGGTTTGTGGAAATGTGTTTGCCAGACAGCATGCAAGCATTATATGATATAAAACACAGGCAACAAAATATACAAGTAGATCTATCAAATTCAAACCAGTATTTATTCATTTATTTTAAGCTCTTAGAATCTTTGAAGACAGCAACAGTCTTTTTGGCAAATACAGCAGACAACAGGAGCTGGACCAGCAACGGGAAATTTATCGGTAAGAAGTCAGGGCTTCTGTTTTGACATTTGGCTCACACAACTAAGAGATTAAATCCTGTCCCACCTGCCTCACCTCTAGTTTGATGGATCTCCATTGAAGATGAGCATTAAATTCTTGTGTAACTGCCGAATGGCAACTGCACAAGAAACTACAGTCAAGAGAGACATTCAATTTATGGAGGTGTATTTTGAGTTTGGGGATAAAATCTGATCATGGGCTGTCTTTTGTCTTACTCATGTTCAGTAGCATACCTGCTGAGGAAACACTCTGAGATCGGTGACTCTCATCTCAGAAATGTGAAGGGATACTAGTAACAATAGTTTCTTGCCTTCCAGGGAGCAGGGCAGGTGATACTGAAGGAAATCTGAAACTGCTGGCTAAGGCAGATTTGGTAAAATTATAATTCATGTTGGCAGTGATGATACCTGGTTGTATCAATTGGAGGCCACCAAAATTATTTTCACACTCAGCTCTTAATTTGCCATGATGGACTGTGTCAATCCATCTGTCCAGCTCACGCTACCTTCTCTCATCCATGAGATACTTAAACTCTTCTTTCACCCTGGCAGAGTTCCATATGAAACGAGTCTGACTTGTTGCCAGCAATACAGAACAAGCTGTCAGCATCAGCACTGAATGGTACACAATAATGGTCCAGAGACCCCAAATTGCTACAGCAACCGCACACAGTACCCTAAGGGATGCAGTTGAATGCTTTCTCCAAGTCCACAAAATGCATGTAGACTGGATGGGCAAACTCCCATGCACACTTGAATATCCTTGTGAGCATAACAAGCTGGTCCAGTTTCACGACAAGTGGCACCACCCCAGATTGCGAAGATAGCCCACAGCATCAGGAGTCTTCAGGAACTCAGGGTGAATCTCTTCCACCCCAGGGGCTCTGCAACATAGGAGTTATTTAACTACCTCAGTGACCTCACCCCCAGTCATTGATGAGTCATCCCCCTCATCCCCAGACTCTGCTTCTGCTACAGAAGATGTGTCAGTGGAGTTCTGGACATCCTCAAAGTATTTTTTCCACTGCGCAACTATAGCCTCAGTTGAAGTCAGAAGCACCTCGCCTGCACTATATATTGTGTGAGTCAAGCACTGGTTTCATCTCCAGAGTCACCTGATGGTTTAAAGCCATAGGAAAGTCTTTTACCATAGTCTCACCAAACTCCTCCCACACCTGAGTTTTTGGTTCACCCCACCCCGAACCCACAGGCTAACCAAGCCTGATAGGACTTTGGTGTCCACCATCTGGTTCAGGGATTACCTCAGGCACCAACCACCTTGCAGCCACAGCTCTGATTAGCAGCCTCAACAATGGAGGTGCAGAACACTGTCCATTTTGATTCTATGTCCTCAGCCTCCCTAAGAATACTATCAAAGTTCTATGAGAGGAGGGAGTTGAAGATCTCATGAACTGGGGCCTCATTCCCCGTGCACCCTCACAATAGCTTTAGGTGGTCTCTCTCTCTCTCCAGGTCTCTCCAGCATCTTGTCCAAAAAGGTTGGGTCATTTGACACATGAGTGCTGACCCATTCCCTGGCCTGAAGGCACAGGGAAGTGACCTTCTTGTCCACTGGTGGAAACTCCATCATACAAGCAACAAGCCGAGGGGATACAAGGATACCCACCAAACTCTCCCCAGCAATAGCTAATAGGGCAATTTCCAAGCTTCCTTTCCTCTCAAAAATTATGGACAGAGTAGTTTCTGTCTGTCAGTAGCTAACTGATCATCTCCAGAGGAATGATTTGTTTGAAGAGTTTCAGTCAGGATTCAGATACAGAAACATTTTGTGAAGGTTACAAATGATCTTCTTATTTATCTTCTTATTTATCTACTAGACTCCAATTTGTTCATGTAAATGGGGAGTCATCTTCACACACTAAGGTTAATTATGGAGTTCCACAGGGTTCTGTGCTAGGACCAATTCTATTTGTATTCTGTATGATTCCTTAAGGCACTATAAGGCATACCATACATTTTTACTGATCCATCCATCCATCCATCCATCCATCCATCCATCCATCCATCCATCCATCCATCCATCCATCCATCCATCCATCCCTCCCTCCCTCCCTCCATCCCTCTATCCATCCATCCATCCATCCATCCAAGTTTGCCCACTTATTTGGGGCTAGGTCACAGGGGCAGCAGCCTACGCAGAGAAGCCCAGACCTCCCTCTCTCCAGACGCCTCCACCAGGCCCCAAGGCCAGCGTGCCCTAGGTCTGCCCCAGGGTCTCCTCTCGGTAGGACATGCCGAAACACTTCACCCAAGAGGAGCCCGGGAAGCATCCTAGTCAGATGTCCAAACCACCTCAACTGGCTTCTTTTGATGTGGAGGAGCACTGGCTGTGCTTTAAGCCCCTCTCTAATTGCTGCACTCCTCACTCAATCTCTAAGGGAGAGGACAGCCACCCTTTGGACAAAGCTCATTTGCACTTCTATACACAATCTCATGCTTTCGTTCACTATCCAAAGCTCATTATCATAGGTGAGGGTAGGGATGTAGATTGACTTTCACTCTTGATCTATCAATGAAGCCAGATGACACACATCAGTGAGTTAACCTCTAGGAATATCTTATAGACATAAAGACCTGTGTGACCTTTAATTTCCTGCTTCTAAATTCAGATAAAACTGAGGTTATAATACTTGGTCAAAACATCTTAGAGACATGGTGTGTAACCAGATACTTAATCTGGATGGCATTATTTTGCCTAAGTACATGTAACACTATGACGAACCTTGCCATCATTTTTGACCAGGATATGTCCTTCAAAATTCTGCAACTACAGTACTGAGACTAGAAAGTGAGAGCATATTTCTCCCACATTGGCTTCTCTTCACAGGCTTCCTGTTAAATCAGTAACTGAATTTAAAATCCTTCTTCTCACATACAAGGTCTAATCAGGCTGAATGGTATCTTAAAGACCTCATCATACCATATCACCCCAATAGAGCACCTTACTCTTAGACTGTAGGGTTACTTGTGTTTCCCAAGTACACTGGAAGGCAGAGCCTTCTGCTTTCAGGCCCTGTGGAGCCGACTTCCAGTTTGGAGTCTGAGGCTGTTCTAAATTTAATTACAGAGTATGCTGAAATTCAGGTAAGAATTTCTTGATGAATCATTGATTTGTCTGTGAAATTATTATTATACTTATAGGGGTTTATATTGAGAATTGCGCATATAAACTGTAAAGTATCCAAATCCCTTACCCTCCACTATTGTGCTTTTTCCTTTAGCTGGGATGTGTATGAAGAGGGAATTCCCCACTGCATAAAGGCAGACAGCTTTCAATCCCTGCCTTGTGACAGCTGCTTCTCATTGACTAAGACTGCAGAGATGGCTTTTACTGCAGTTACAGGGTGAACTACATTTATTTCTAGTAGCAATTCTGTAGTCTCCATTTTGCAAAGCGTAGTGACCACAGGGATCTACTTTGTCTGTCATCTGGCCAGACCCTACAGATTAAGCCTGGCTACCAGATGCTCTTCAAGCTCCCTTCCCAGGCCTGGCTCAAGGGTGGGGCCTGGGTATACCTATCTTGGGCAGGGTTAAGTTTTCCCTTGCTGTGTCTTCTATAAGAGTTGCATAAATCTAACTCGCAGAAAACAGTTGCTCAGGACCCATCTTGGTCAGATGCATTTGTCACCCTATTTCTAAGGGAGAGGAGGCTCATTTCCGTTGCTTGTATCTGCAATCTCACTGTGACACTACCCAAAAGTTGTGACTATACACTCCCCTCCAAATTTATTGGAACAGTGAGGCCAATCCCTTTATTTTTGCTGTAGACTGAAAACATTTGGCTTTGACATAAACAAATGAATGTGAGACAAAATACCAACATATCAGCTTTTTTCCCCAGGTGTTTACATCTGGATATGATGCCCATTTTTCTTATGAGCAATAGTATTGGAACATGAAAGGTGTGTTTTGTTCCCGTGGTGTGTCCTGTTACACTAAATATTCAAACAATAGATAGCTTTGAATGTCTACACATAGTCTCAAATTGGGGCTTTGTCCTATGCAGACTGTGCAGTTTTAGTTAGAGGAGTGACCACTGAAAACCAGGGAGCCATCGTTGGGTGAAAAACAATCAACCATGAAACAGAGAGTAGATGGAGAATGAATCATTGCACAAACCTTGGGCTTAGCCAGTACACACATGTGGAAGGTCCTGAAGAAGAAAATAATCACTGGTGTACTGAGTAACAGATGCTGAACAGGTAGACCAAGGAAAGCAATAGCAGTTGATGACAGAAACATTGCAAGTGCTGTAAAGAAAGACCTTAAAACAACTGTTAGTGACATCAGCAACAACCTTCAGAGGGCAGGAGTGAAGGTATCACAGCCTACTGTTTGCAGAAGTCTTCATGAACAAAAGTACAGACGCTTCACCAGAAGATACAAACTCCTTGTTTGCAAGAAGAACATGAAGGGCAGGCTGGAATTTGCCAAGAAGTGCAGAGAAAAACCTCAATACTCAATACTGGGACAAAGTTTTATGGACTGATGATACAAAGATGAACCTTTACCAAGATGATAGAAAGGCTGAAGTTTGGAGAAAGAAAGATCTGCTGATGATCCCAAACATTCAAGCTCATCTATCAAACACAGTGGAGGTGATGTCATGGCTTGGGCTCACACGGCTTCTCCTGGGATGAGCTCATTAATCTTCAATGATGATGGCAGCATTAAAAAAGGAGTTCATCAAGGGCAGGAAGAGGAAGGTTTTAGACTGACCTAGTCGATCTCCAGACTTAAACCCTATCGAGCATTTTACCTGCTAAAGAGGAGACCAAAGGGACCAACCCCTCCAAAACAAGCAATAACTGAAAGAGGCTGCAGTGAAAACCTGGAAAAGCTTCAGAAAAGAACAAAGTGATATCAGTGAGTCCCAGGCTTGATGCATCGGAGGGAAAGGATTTCCAACTAAACATGAAGTCTTCATCACTTTAGTGTATAAGTATAAAGCACACTCAAGTAGAGTAGCAAAGCGGTATAAAAGAATTCATCCAGTTAACACTTAGCTATCAGTTTAAATCTGGCCTCTCTAGCAAGAGCACAATATGTGCATGTATCCACTCTCACACTCTACAAACATGATAGTACACTCATACATGACATTAGAGCATTAAAATACTGTAAGTATTTACCAAGTGGATATATTGATCAGTATTAGTAAATATATCAAATGATTCTTTTTCTTTTTTCAGCTGCTCCCACCATCTGATCAAGTCAGTAGTATCCTCTTTTCAAATACACTGAATGAAAAACATGTCCTTTCCTTCTCTGGCAGCTGAAGCAGAAACCAGGAGAGGACAACCCGATCTTTCTTCCTACTGATTCTGAGTACGACTGGTTGATTGCAAAGATCTTTGTGAAAAGTGCTGATTTTAACTTTTTTGAACTCAGTGCTCACCTGCTGCGCACTCACATGCTGGTTGAGGTTTACACCCTGTCACTGCTGCAAAACTTGCCCATGGTGCATCCTCTGTACAAGGTAACTGAGGCTGAGGAGCTGTTATGTTTCTAAGATTTTACACACAGCTACATGGTGGAAAGCATCAAGATGTGAAACTATCAGTAGTTTAATTCCTTGTTGATTGTATACAATGAAAATAAATAGAAGAAGCAAAGTTTGGGAACTTTTGACTTGTACTGTATAAATATAAAATACCAAATAATAATTTATGGAAGAATTCATTTTCTTACTAGTTATCTTTGCTCTTTCAATCAGCTTCTCATACCTCACACTCGATACACTCTTCAGATTAACTTCTTAGCTCGGAAATTGCTGCTATCTAAGGACGGAGATTTGGCTAAGGTATAAAAAGACACAATCCTAAGCAAATCTTTTTTTTTTCATTATCATAATATTTATTATTATTTGTCTCTCACTGGGATCTTACTGTTTTCTAGTTCACATCTTCTGGTGGAGAGGGTGCCATGACGATCCTAAAAAGGTCAATGTCCTCACTGACCTACAGCTCCCTCTGCATCCCAGATGATATTGCAGAGCGTGGGCTGGATGATGTGCCAAACTTCTGCTACAGAGATGATGGACTGAAGCTCTGGGAAATCATCCACAGGTTCTACTGTTATATCACCACTTCATCTGGACACACATTTTAGAGAATAACTTTCACCAGTTTTTTCAGGCTCCATGCCATGATCAGTGAGGCCTTGGTCTTTGTTTCCAGTCAGATGGTTTATGTGGAATGGAGGTCTGTGTTTGACTGACTGGGAAATCTGAAGCCAAGATCAATATTACAGTTTATATTTATGCTGTCTGGTAGACTTGGGGTGTTTCCAGTGTTTAGGTACAAATCATGATCCCTAAAGTCTTTCATGAGTCCAGACAAGGACCTTTGTGAATCTTCCTGTTCTCATTCATTATTCATTATATATGTTTATGTGTTTAGCAGCCTTTAATGCAACCAAGAATGTGTTTGGCTGAATTTGTCTCCGTTTGTCAAAGGTTTGTGAAGAGTGTGCTGTGCCACTACTACAAGACTGATGATGAGGTGCAACAAGACTCTGAACTGCAGAACTGGATTCGGGAAATTTTTGAACATGGATTTCTTTCACAAGAAAGCTCAGGTGAGTATCCAACTTTATAAAGACAATAAAGGCCTGTATATTTTCACAGTGCCACTTAAATTCACTTTCTGAGTGTGTTTATTCTTTATGATCATCAGGAATTCCACAGAAATTCACCAGTGTTGATGAGATGGTCAAATTTGTCACCATGGTGATCTTCACTTGCTCAGCCCAACACTCAGCTGTCAACTCTGGACAGGTGAAGTCCTCTAATTTACCCTGATTACTAATCTTGAAGTTTGATCAGATTTTGTAGTTTTTTCTGTCCTGCATGAATGGATCCCTTATGGATAAATGATTTCTACAAAGCTTTGGAGGGTTGTAAGGGAGCGTATACAAGCCCATCAGCAGCTAACATATTATTATGATTTAATGTTTTCTGTGATGCTAGTCTGACATTACTGTGCTTACATGGGAGCAGCAGCCCATCTGATTCTTTTTTTGTAGGTGAATTTTCTAAGATACCTTTACGCTGGTTCCTTTGACCAAACTCCAGCAGGACTAAACTTTGGATTACTGAGGAAAACAGCCTTTGGAGGAAACTAAGGTTGTTTGTTGGACTGAAAGTATTTCAGAAAATATTTCAGCATGTTCTCCAATCCAAACAGCTGTATCAGTCATGGGGAACATGACAGTAACGGTCATAAGGCATCTCAATCCAAATAATTTTTCTATTTTTTATAACAGGAACTCTGTGATAACAACAGGAAATATAACAGGAAACATTTGTGGATAATCCAATCCAATTTTATTTATAAAGCACTTTAAAATCACCCACAGGGTCCAAAGTACTGTACAATATAACAATAATATACATAAAACAACTCAATAAAATGCATTAAAATACCTGAGAATTACATAAAAAATACAAAAAAATGTGTTTAATTAGTGTTAAAAGCCAAACAAAAAGGTGAGTTTTTAAAAGCAATATAAAGTGTGCACCCGATTCGAATGTTATCAGTCCATTAAATGGACGTTATTAACAATTATCAGTCTAGTGTAGTTCAGACTGGCCCTCCTGCACCTACTAGTGTGCGAGTGATAAGGCCTGTCTAATATGCAGTGGCAGATCATTCCAGAGATTCGGTGCTGCCACTGCAAAGGCCCGGTCCCCTCTGAGCTTAAACCTGGTTTTAGGCACAGTCAGAAGCAGCTGGTCTGCCGACCTGAGTGACCAGGTGGGAATGTAAGTGTGTAGAAGATCAGAGAGATAGGGTGGGGCAAGACCATTTAGAGATTTAAAAGCAAATAAAATAATTTTAAAATGGATCCTAAAACAAATGGGTAGCCAGTGAAGTGAAGCTAAAACAGGTGAAATGTGTTCGTGCTTGCAGACACCAGTTAAAAGCCGCCCAGCAGCATTCTGCACCAGTTGAAGGCGAGCAATAGCGGACCCTCTAAGCCCCATATAAAGTGCATTACAGTAATCCAGCCGAGTGGTGACAAAGGTGTGGATTACTGTTTCAAAGTCTCGCCTTTGGAGAATTGGCTTTATTTTGGCCTCAGGTGAAAAAAGCTTGGCTTGACTACAGCATTTATGTGGCTGTCAAGCTTCATGTCTGGATCTATTTTGACTCCTAAGTTTGTTATTGTTGGTTTGAGAAACTGTGCCAGAGAACCCAGATCTACCAGAGGGGTCACTGAGTTGTTACCAAAAACCATCACCTCAGTTTTTTCTCATTGAAACTTAGGAAATTTAGAGCCGGCCGTACCTTAATGTCACCTAAGAATTTAAGGAATTGTGCCACTGAGTAGGAGTCTTTCCTTTTAAGAGGCACATATATCTGGCTGTCTTCGCATAGCAGTGGAAAGAGATACCATATTTTCTAAGTATGTGGCCCAGCGGTAATAGATAAAGAGAAAAAAGGAGTGGGCCTAGCACCGAGCCCTGTGGTACCCCACACACAAGTGGAGCCGTGGAGGACACAAATTCACCAAGTCCGACACAGAAACTCCGACTTGACAAGTACGACTGAAACCAACTCAGGGCTGTGCCCCTGATTCCCACCCACTGCTCCAGATGAGAGATTAAAATTTTATATATAATGACTAATTATAATGAATAATTATGTTTTTGGATTAAAATATTCTGATTAAGTAGCTGAAGAAAAAGCATTTAAATTTTATATTAGTCTTTATATTTTAGTCGACTAAATTGACTGTAGATTTAGTCGACTATATTCTTACGATAATTCATAGACTAAAACTAGACTAAAACTAAAACTATTCAGATAATAAATTATGACTAAAGCTAAATTACATTTTCATCAAAAGACTATGACTAAATCTAAAACAAAATTTGCTGTCAAAATTAACACTTCTCTGCACAAGCAAGCCAAAGAGGCGGGCCATTACTGAGATGGTGAGGTCAGGTGGAGCAACCAGGAAACAGCTGGAGGTCCTTCATCAACCACTTGATCAGCAACATGAAGAACAGAGAACTTTGTAGCTGCTCCATCCACCCTGTTTGTTTCACACAGAGAAAAACTGCAGTACAGAAGTTAAAATATTCAGATAAATTGTTAATACGAAAAATGATTTCTTATCTGATTAATTGATGGAGTAATCGATAGAATACTCGATTACTAAAATAATCAATAGTTGCAGCCCTACTTGTATTCAAAAAGCCATAGTCAAACATTAGTTTTCAGCACCAGTGGAGCTGTGAAAGGCCTTCAAGAAAAAACTACAATTTAGAGTGACCAATTAACCTAACCCCAGTAAGTGCATGTCTTTGGAATGTAGGAGGAAACCGGAGTACCCGGAGGAAACCCACGCAAGCACGGGGAGAACACGCAAACTCCACACAGAGAGAGGGAGAGGCCTGGGCCAAGGTGGAATCAAACCCAGGCCTTCCGGAACCCAGGCCTTACTGGCCTTACTGGAAGGCCAGTACTAAACACAACCAGAAAATACAACAAAAGAGAATTACACAAAAAGTCATTCAAATCACTGGGCCATGGGCCCAGGACCATGATAAAAACAACATAATACAAATAACAGAATATCAAAAACAGGCGCAGGATCCTGACAGGCGAGCTAATTTTCTGTCTAAATCTGCTAAATTTTGTAGCTTCTCTCTTTTTTTTTTTAAATAAAAGCCAGGCTGTTGAAGGTTATTGTAACATCTGGGAGAACAGCCACACTCATCATCTTATTGGAGGTGAAAGGATTTGGACTGGTTTTAACTTTATATGGTGCCTCAGTATTTTTGTTTTGGAGAACTGAAGGAGCATTTACTAGTTAATGCTGTTAGAAAAAAAGGTTTGAAAACTGTTAAAAGTGATACATTGCAGACTTTAATTGAGTTAATCATTATTTATTCGACACAGTATGACTTTGGTGCCTGGATGCCCAACAGTCCTACTTCCTTGCAGCTTCCCCCACCAACCAAAAAGGGGACAGCAAGTGAACAATCAATGCTGGACTCATTCCCTGATGTTAACACAACAGTTCATGGCATGGCCATCATGTGGCTACTCAGTAAGCAGTCCTCTGACTCTGTAAGTACTTTACCAAGGCTTTATGAAATTACATTTTTAAGTTGTACTGTGCTGATTAAAATGTCAAAATGATCCTGCTGAACTCATACTGCTATATGAAAGAAGGAAAACTGAATATGTCACTGATCACATATCAATCTTATCAGCTCTTTCTCGGCCAGTACCCAGATCAGCATTTCACTGAAGACGTTCCCCACCAGAAGATAAGGGAATTTCAAGAAGACCTCAAAAAGCTGAGCGCTGATATCAAAGCCAGGAACAAGAGTTTGAAGCTGCCGTACACATACCTGGATCCAGCTGAGGTTGAAAACAGTGTGTCCATTTGAATATTGGTAGGCAGCTTCTCCTCCTTCAGCTTCATGGTAAGAAAAAGGATCGGAGGGAAACGTGTGGGCTCTGATTTATTGCAAATTCGATTGATTTAGCATTTGTTTTACATCATAAAATAAAAACAGCTTCTGAGCGAGGAAACTATAAGCATAGATGTGCCACTGCAGTAACAAGGTTTTATGAATGAGGATTTCTTTCATGGGGACTTTTTTCTTCTCATCACAACATATAAAATAATGAATCTTTTCTTTCCCTTGATTATCATTGCAGGATATGTGTGTGCTGGATATTTAAAAAAGGAACAGAGGGAAGAGTGTGTGCTTTAGTTTTCATATCATCATCTTAAACCTGATTGCCAGTTTTTTTTATTGATCTTTTAAAATCAACTTATTTAGCTTTTCTTTTTCGTCTCAGCACATGAATTAATTGATGTATTTTTTTCAGTTTAGTTTGTTCACTGATCTCTGAGTTCCTCTGATGCAAATTATATTAAAAATTATGTTAAAAATATATAGCATGTATTTACATTAGAAGAGGAGTCCTTGGCTGTGTTCTGTTTTAATGAAAATTCAATACATTACTTGAGTATCGTATTTCATATAATCATATTAATAATTATCTAATTGTAATCACATGATTTAATAATTAAACTCAAAGCTTGAAGCACAGTGTTATCATTCTGTCATTGATTATTAAGCCTGTGTGATATAAATTGTGAAATTTTTACATCTTCATAATGTATATACTGTAAACACTGTGCTTTCTGACCCATTGGAAATAAAAAGAAGTCTTGTGTTAAATGATTATTTAAAGAGTGAGACGTGATAAAACCACAACTGTGCCTCACACAGGCAGACCTGCAGTGGAGAGATGAGTAATTGAGGTCTTTGCACAGGGTGTAAAGATGGATCTGATGAAGGTTGTAAAACATGTCCTCAGTAAAGCAGCTGCCTGGTATTTGTCAGGGCAGAAAAATGAAGGAAATGTCTTCATATAAAATCTGCACGACAGTTCAACGACTGTGTGCAAAAGTGCAGCTTAGTGATAAGAAGTCCCTTAGTGCAGTTTCATTGTGAGTCATGCTGTACTTAGGAGGATCATGCTATCTGAAGTAATCTGCTGCCTGCAGCCTCTATAACTGCTACTGATGTAAGATAGAGTTAACACAAAGGACAGAGTCAAACCTACTAACAGAAAAAATGCAAAGCAGTGCAGCTGTCAGTTACAATGAGATAAATAAAAAACAAAGTTCCAAATGAAGCAAGTCGTAAGCAGTAAAAGTAGCTGAAGTGTTGAGATTATTTTAATCTCACTGAGTCAAACATGTCGGAGTAAATAACTTAAAGCGTGATAGGAGCTACAAATAGGTTATTTCTTGTTGTGGGGGTCATTGGAAGATGAAGAACTGCCCCCTGAGGCCAGCAAATGCTTCAGCATTGAATGACGATCAGCTGAGAACTCATTTATTGATGTTGTCATGGTTGAAAAATGATTAGAAAATAAAAGTTAAACAAATGTTGCAAAATTACCAAACCTCCAGTTACATTACAATTACAATATGTAGAGTACTGTTTAAAATCAATTCAATTCAATTTTATTTATATAGCGCCAAACCACAACAAACAGTCGCCTCAAGGCGCTTTGTATTGTGGGTAAAGACCCTACAATAATACAGAGAAAACCCAACAGTCAAAACGACCCCCTATGAGCAGCACTTGGCGACAGTGGGAAGGAAAAACTCCCTTTTAACAGGAAGAAACCTCCAGCAGAACCAGGCTCAGGGAGGGGGGGTCATCTGCTAAGACTGGTTGGGCTGAGGGGAGAGAAAAGACATGCTGTGGAAGAGAGCCAGAGATTAATAATGACTAATGATTAAATACAGAGTGGAGTATAAACAAAGTAAATAAGGTGAATGAAAAGAAACAGTGCATCATGGGAACCCCCCAGCAGACTAGGCCTATAGCAGCATAACTAAGGGAGGGTTCAGGGTCACCTGATCCAGCCCTAACTATAAGCTTTATCATAAAGGAAAGTTTTAAGCCTAATCTTAAAAATAGAGAGGGTGTCTGTCTCCTGAATCCAAGCTGGAAGCTGGTTCCACAGAAGAGGGGCCTGAAAGCTGAAGGCTCTGCCTCCCATTCTACTCTTAAGTATCCTAGGAACCACAAGTAAGCCAGCAGTCTGAGAGCGAAGTGCTCTGTTGGGGTGATATGGTACTATGAGGTCTTTGAGATAAGATGGTGCCTGATTATTCAAGACCTTGTAGGTGAGGAGAAGGATTTTAAATTCTGTTTTAAATTCTATTTCCTGTTTCACAGGCATTACTGGAAATGCTCTAAATGCCACACATATGAAAGGCCTGGATCTAACTCTTTGAGACACATAGGCCTTGTTTTCTTCCATTATTACTGATGCAAGGGCACCTCTTAAACAGCATGAAGACCTGTGGTCAGCCTGATGCATAGCTCCACATACAGCAGTTTTTAACTATATCTTTCGTGTTCATCATTTAAGAAGAAGAAGAAAGAAGAAACAGCCTTTATTGTCCCACAGAGGGGAAATTTGGCCTTATATTTCAAGGCTATGCTGCTCTGTATGACTTTAGGTTTAAGTCATTATTAGTGCAAAGTGTTAAAAGGCTTTAACAGGATCGAGCTGCTTTTTCTAGATATCCTTTTTTCTCTCTGTTAGACAGATGTCTGTTATCAATCATTTAATTTGTTTTCTTTGGGGGGGGGGGGTCACTTAGTCTTATTAGTAGTGATGCTACTGTTAAATGTAGTAGAATTAGATCTGTTCTACTTGCAAAGATCCCTCAACCATTAGCTTAGAACACCTGTCTCATAGATGTAGGAGCACTCAATGTGACAGGAGCTGAGAGAGTGGTGGGAGGACTCCAAACACTGTGGTTTGATAAGAAAAAGACTCTGAGGGTCAATGTTTGCTGATACTCTGCAGGATATCCCTGTCGCCCAACTGGATTGGAGGGAACTTGTGCTCTGGTGCAGCTAATCATGCCATTCTAGCAGGGTGGTCCACAAATTACTCCAAGATACTGATTAAGTCTCCATCTGGCTAAAAGGTCTCAACCGCAGAGCTCTTTTGACTCACGAGTCTGTATTCACACCAAAGGAGTTCCCTGGGGAGTTCCTGATTAATTTAAGGCTTGGAATCAGGTAGCTGTAGGGATTGAATCTCTTTTCACATAGTGGGATACAATTAATAAATATCAAGAATCAAGAATGCCTTTATTAGTCCCACAATGGGGAAATTGCAGTTAACAGAACATCCATCCAAAACAAGCATAAACATAACACAGACAGGGGGGGGGGGCTGCATGACCTCAGACAGATGTCTGAGGTCATGCAGCCGTTTCTCAACGGCGTTACCTTTAGCAGAAAGACAGAAAGAGATACACTGGGATAGTTAGGTTCAAAAAAATCATCTCATACTGTGTTCATAAAGAACACCGTACGAGGTTCCAAAAAACACCTCAGCAAAAGCATATTGCACATATAAAGCCGGGATAGCAGTATGGTGGGTAGGGTCAGGGTCAGGAGGGGATGCAGACGGAGACGAGAGGGTGGGGGCATTGTGGAGCCAGATGCCAGCTCCTAGCCAAAACAGTTCGCTGATAGTGATGGAAGTTCATCAGCGGCCGTGGTACACCAGATCCAGCTTCACAAATCACAGAGAGGGCTGAGGGGGAGAGCAGCCATCACGCATAGCTCTGGAGAGATATGGTTGCCAGCCAAGGCCGGTTAGGGAGCCGAATTCTGATAATGCAGATGTTGTTTTGGAACAGGCTGCTTGTTTTTTTTCCAACAGCCTTCAGTCTCACTGGGAAACCATTCAATAAATCCAATAATCCAAATTCATTAGTTACCGTCCTCACTGTACAGAACCGTACCTTATCTCCAGATCGAACCCCTCTCACCTGCTACTCCCCAAGTCTACGGCTCAGGTTCATCAGGCTTTGAGTCTGAGTCTGTACGGTTCTTGACAGCCCGTCCACCTGGGTCGGCAGCCTCTGCAGATGTCGAACTGCTGTCCAGATTTCCTTGATTTCTCGGTAAATCAGGTATCCTCCGAGCCCAAACAAAAAAGATACCGCTACCAGATAGCCAAATATGTAGGCGTCTTCCACGTCTTCCACCTCGAGGGCCGAGAAGCACACAGGTCTCCATGAGCTCCAAGAGTCGATGACGTATCCAACCGGGTCTGTTCCACTCGGACACGCGGGCTCCCCTTTCCCAGATCTCATAGTGGAAAAAATTCTATCAATGGTCGTGAAGGCCCAGTTTGCCAAATCCATGCTCTCAATCTTATTCTTATTCGAACAGTGTGCAAGAGACGCTCTCACAGCAAGCAGCAAGCAGGAAAGATAGGGAGGGCAGGGAGAGAGATAGAGTGCGACCGTCCCCGTCAGAGGCTGGAGCAAGAAATATGAATATGTAGATTGGATATGTTTATTACAGAGATTAGAGCATACTATAGGTATTAAAGGTACTGCACTGCAGTGGTTTGAATCATATTTATCTCATAGACTCCAATTTGTTCATGTAAATGGGGAGTCTTTTTCACACACTAAGGTTAATTATGGAGTTCCACAGGGTTCTGTGCTAGGACCAATTTTATTTACATTATACATGCTTCCCTTAGGCAGTATTATTAGAAAGCATTGCATCAATTTTCATTGTTATGCAGATGATACTCAGCTTTATCTATCAATGAAACCAGATGACACACATCAATTAATTAAACTGCAGGAATGTCTTAAAGACATTAAGGCCTGGATGACCTCTAATTTCCTGCTTCTAAATGCAGATAAAACTGAAATTCTTGTACTCGGCCCCACAAATCTTAGAAACATGGTGTCTAACCAGATACTTACTCTGGATGGCATTACTTTGGCCTCCAGTAACACTGTGAGAAATCTTGGAGTCATTTTTGACCAGGATATGTCCTTCAATGCACATATTAAACAAATATGTAGGACTGCTTTTTTGCATTGCATTAAAATTAGAAACATCCTTTCTCAGAGTGATGCTGAAAAGCTAATTCATGCATTTATTACTTCTAGGCTGGACTATTGTAATTTGTTATTATCAGGCTGTCCTAAAAGCTCCCTGAAAAGCTGGATCAGGTGACCCTGAACCCTCCCTTAGTTATGCTGCTAAACAGAATAGAATAGAATAGAATAGAATAGAATAGAATAGAATAGATTAAATTATGCTGCTAGCCAAGGAGGAGTGTGTGCCATGTTTGTGGAGGCTTGTTGTACTTTTATGTAGCATCTTGTGACAAAGGCTTTAGAGGGCCTGTGGTGCTCCTCTGTATAGGAGAGAGTTCTGGTATTTCTAGACTGATGAGTAATGGCAGCGGAAATGGAGTGATTTGATAACTTCTTTTCTGGTTTCTATTGCAGTGGCCATGGCTCTCATGACAGTGTGTGAGTGTTGTTGCATTTTTGCATTAGAAGACACTGGATCAGCATAGCTGTGTGATTTTTATGTGCTGAGCTATGAATGAAGAGATGAGCTGCTCCATGGTGGGGAAAGCTGAGAGGAGAACCATGACTGTCAACAAACAATATATGCATGATATTATAAACAAGAGCGAAATATTGGAAAAATAGTTGCTGTGCTAATTATAATTATCATGTTTATATGAATTGTTGTATATGTTGTTATATGAACAGAGATGTGTCTATGTAAAGAGGAAACCTTTGTATGACCTTTCAGAAGGTGTTTTGTTCTAATCTCAGAGTTAGCAGGAGTGTGAACTACTGAACCTGTTGGAGGGTCTAGTGAGCTGTAAACCACCTTTAATTTGTTCCTGTCTCCATAGCCTTACCAGAGATGGGAATTTCCACAGCCACAGAGCCTGTTTTCTTTTTTTATCTGGCTCTCAGGCTTGGCAGTTTGCATTCTGTGTGTATATAGAGTGACTTGCTGGCCGGCCCGGTGTGCACTCGCTGATGCCTGAGCTGAGAGCGACTGCTGCTCTTGCAAGAAATAAACTCTTACTACGAGAGCTGGTTGAATGAACCTGATTATTTCATAACTGAAGTTTTCCAACAGTCACACAGCAAATACATTTTCTTATTACACAAGAGACATAGAGGGACATAGAGGGGAGGTATAGGTGTCAGGGACTTTTGTAACCACTGCAGAACATAGAGATACTGAGTTTACTCAGTCTTGGTGGAAATCTGTGAGATCTTATTGATTAGAAGAAATTGTTCACACAAAGCTGCAAAGTTGCTGTAAAGCTCAATTATACTTTGTACCTATCTTTGTGTTGTCTCACTGTATCATAGTATTCTGTATTAACCCATACTGTATATTCACACTGTTTGCATTTGAAAACACTCTGAATACAGTCATTAATTGAGTTTGGGGAGTGCCTGAGACAGGGTGGTTACAGAACGAGAAATGAATGAAAAAGAAAATGAAATTAAACAAATGTAAATCATGTCAGTTACTGTGACCTCAAAGTTAAGGTAGTTCTTAGTGAGTGAAAAGAATTTACAAACAACAGATAAATGACAGTTTCCTCATAGCATCTCTGGTTGGGTGAGGATCATCAGCTCGAGGGCTATCAAGAAAGAAAGAAAGAGCTTTATTTGTCACATACATATACATGCAGTGAGATTCAGTCTCTGCATTTAACCCATCACACACAGAGTATGTAGTACACACAGCATGGAGCAGGGGGCAGCCAGAGGGCACCCGGGGAGCAACCTGGAGGGGGTTGGGCCTTGCTCAGGGACCCACAGTGATGCCAGCCCAAGGATTCAAACCAGGGTCCTCTCAGTGATGAACCCTCTTCTTCTCCCCTAGGCCAACACCAACCATCAAGTGTACTTTGTTTCTTTTTCTTTGATTGTGTGTGTGCAAATAACTAAAATGTGTACACACAATCAATGCTTATGGGATAGTCTCTGTCTGCAGCAAACCTGCTACATAGTATATAATGTCTCTGGACTGACTCTAAAGATCAAGTGGGTCATGCAGCAATCAATATCACACAAGTTGATTAAGTAGGTCTCAGACTGATATTTTCCGTGGGACTGACGGTGTCCCTTTGGAAAATCCACCAACTCTGATCTGAAAACAAACTGAATCTCTGAAGAAAACAAAGATTCCACGAGACAAAAATCCTTTGGAAACAAACTGAAGCTGAAGCCAGTGCTTCACGAGAGGAAACAACCAACCAACCATCCCAGAGCTGAAGTTGTCCCTTTGCAGACAAATGGGCAAAGTGTGAGGTGAAAATCTATGTGGAAAACAATTAAAAAAATGTAAGTGTTAATTTGTTTTTGTTAAACATAACTTGCTATTTGTTAAACTGTCTGTAAGAATGTTATCATAAATTTACTGCACAGGTATTTTTTAACCCTTATTTAGAGTAAAATCTGGTGACTGACTTGCTCATTTATAGGAACATGTTGCTGCACTCTGCTGTGGAATCACACCTGTCCTAGAAAGTCTCTACCAGTGTTTACTGCACAGTACCTTTACCTTTGCAGCATGAATTACTTCAAAAGCAATGCAAACTGATATTAGTAGCAAATCTGGTGTAGCAATTTCAGCACAGCTTCTAGAGATTTCCTGGATCTATCCTGTCAAGTAATAAATCACAGAACATTTTTTCTTAGTAGCTCTTGGTAACCACATAAAATGGCACAAAATATTAAATGCAGTGTCTTTCAGGTCAAACAGGTGTAACTTTTGTCACCAGCACTGATGGTTTGAGATCTCAGAACACGCCCACAATGTGCACAAAAAAAGAGATGCCAGTGCTGATTTGTTATATCAGGAGAGGAGTCCTTCAGGAGCACTTCTTTCTTTTACTGTCTCATTAGCAGAGGTAAGACTGATGGTTTTTGAATGGATTTTAATCAGCAATAACTGGTTTGAAACTGATAGATGATAGACAAAGTTGAATTGACTTCTTTATCTTTTCATTGTGAAAAACCAGTAAAGGTGAATGATTATTCCAGTTCTCTCCTCATCAGGATTCTTTCATACTTGAAAGTGAAAATGGTTGATTATAAAGTGACCGTGTTCACTGGTGATCTGGCCTTTGCCTCTACATTTGACAACGTCTACATTAAGCTGGTTGGTAAAGATGAGAGCAAACGCACGCTTCTCCCAAGGAGCTGGATGTCACCTTTCTTCAAAGGAAAAGTAAGTCTGAAAGCCACCTGCATGCTACATTTATGTCATGCACCCTCATCTTTGGGTAGATGAGGTTTAATGTAGCATCTGTGTTGTGCTTACTAAGATTACAGTTCTTGTCTATCAGATGTGATGCTGATCTCGTGTAAATATTTCAAAGCCTTTCTGGTTTCTGTCATTACTCCAGGTGTCACACTTCACCATATCCTGCCCAGCCTCTCTTGGAAAGCTGACGCTGATAGAGTTAGACAAACAGACAAAGTTTTTCCAAGACTCTTGGTATCTTGCCAAGGTGGAAGTCACTTCCCCGGAAGGACACACGTACCACTTTCCCGTCTATCACTGGATCACTGACAGCGATGTCCACCGCTTCAGAGAAGGGACAGGTTTGTGGAAGTGTGTTTGCCTGAGATCATGCATGCATTTCACCAACAACAGAAGATATGACACAAAGATAACTTGACCAAAAAAAAAGAGAGAGAAAATACTATCTTTATTCCAATACCATAAACCATATTGTAAAACACTATTAAAATACATAAACATTGCGATGTTATCCTATTTATTCTCATTTTATTTTAAGCTCTCAGAATCTTTGAAGACGACGGTCTTGACAAGTACAGTCGGCAGCAGGAGCTTCAGCAGCAAAAGAAAGTCTACTGGTAATTTATTTATTTGTGTGCTCTGAAGCCTTTCAACATTTGTTCATAGACAAACAAATTCATGAAGAATTTATTGATCAATCACAGATTCCTTGGCCTTCCATTTCTTTCTTTGTTTTCCAGCTGGGATGTGTATGATAAGGGAATTCCCCACTGCATGAAAGCAGACAGTTTTCTGTCTCTGCCCTGTGACATCCGCTTCTCTTTGACTAAGATAACAGAAATGGCCTACACTGCAGCAAAAGGGTGAAGTCTTCATATCATGTCATATACATGTACCTATTTTTATACACACGTACCTATTAAAGCAATTTAAGCCGTCTCTGAAAAAAAGCTACTGTGCCTTTATTTTCCAGGCTGGCAGAGCTGGAACTGATAGAAATAGCTGAGTGTAAGGAAAATTTTACTTGTATCGAGGATATTAGCCACCTGTTAAGTGCTCATCGGACAGAAACATCAGGTAATGAATCATCACAAGTATATGACATACTTTATAGTGTATTCACAATAACATATATTGAACTACTGCCAAATAAAACAACACTATGAGGCACACTTGGTTCCTCGCTGAGGTGGAATTCTCTTTAGCATGGTCCTTACACTCTCTTGACTTCTTAGTCGATGTGAAAAATATAGAAAAGCTTCAAAAAAGACAAAAGAAGAAAATGACAACACACAAATCACAACACAGGGCTGCACATTAAATCACATTTTAATCTCAAATATGAGTTTGGCTTCCCACATCCGTCCATCCATCAATTCTCTTCCACTTATCCGGGACTTGGTCACGGGAGCAGCAGCCTAAGCAGAGAAGTCCAGGCTTCCCTCTCCACAGCCACCTCTACCAGCTCATCCAGAGGGACCCCACAGTGTTTCCAGGCCAGCCGAGAGATATAATCTCTCCAGCATGTTCTGGGTCTACCCCGGGTCCTCCTCCCAGTGGGACATGCCCAAGAGGCGCCCAGGAGGCGTCCTAGTCAGATGCCTGAGCCACCTCAACTGGCTCTTCTTGATATGGAGGAGCAGCGGCTCTACTCTGAGCCCCTTCCAAATGGCTGCACTATTCCCCCTATCTCTAAGGGAGAGGCCAGCCACCCTTCAGAGGAAGCTCATTTCTGTCGCTTGTATTTGCAATCTTATTCTTTTGGTCACTACCCAAAGCTCGTGACCATAGGTGAGGGTAGGGACATAGATTGACCGGTAAATCGACAGCTTCGCTTTTACACTCAGCTCCCTCTTCACCACGACAGACCGGTGCAGCATCCGCATTACTGTAGAAGCATCCCCGATCCGTCTGTCGATCTCCCTTTTCCTGCTGCTCATGAACAAGATCCCGAGATACTTGAACTCCTCCACCTGAGGCAGGAACTCGTCCCTGAGCCGGAGAGGACACTCCACCCTTTTCCGGCTGAGGACCATGGCCTCAGACTTGGAGGTGCTGATTCACATGACAGCCACTTCACACTCTGCTGCAAACCATTTCACTGCGAGCTGGAGGCCAGTAACTGATGAAACCAACAGGACCACATCATCTGCAAAGAGCAGAGACGAGATTCAGAGGCCACTAATGCAGAAGCCTTCCACCACCTGGCTATGCCTAGAAATTCTGTCCATAAAAGTTCTGAACAGAATTGGTGACAAAGGGCAGCCCAACACCCACAGGAAAGGAGTCTGAATTACTGCTATACAGACGAAGGTATTGCTGCAGTTATACAGGGACTGAATGGACTGCAACAACAGGCCAGACACCGCATGTTTGTTGGGCGGTGTCTAAGGGGGGAGGCCCAACTACTGAGACTGCCTACCGGGACATGGTTTCCCACAATTAAGCAATATTTAAAATGTATGCCCTGCCAATTAAAATGCAACAGAAACACAAATAAAGTGATTCCTATGTTAAATGTCTAGCACACCCGAAGGCAAAGAGCTGATCTCTTCAGGGGGTCACCATCAAAGGGGAATCGTCACCATTTAGGGCAAGTGACGTTAACCAAGAGGAAATCATGTGCAAAGTGCTGTGCGTCTGCATCACAATACAACTAAATTATTCAACAGCCTGAAAACATACTGGTCAAAAGATATGTTATCCCATCGTGTAGTTATTTTTATATATATAAGTGGCAAAACCTGCACAATGAGCAAAATGTCAGGGGGAAAGGAGAGGGATCTCAGAGGAGTAGAGTACTTTACTACAAGTTTTCTTTACATCCCTCATGTAGGTAAAATGGATGGAATGAATGACTTTGTGTTATTTGCAGAGATACATTTCTAAAAAACAAAATAACAAAACAAAAAAAACAACACAAATATAGCCCAATAGGTGGCTCAGAAACCGTGGACTTCAAAATTTTAAACACAATGAACTAAAAATGATGTTATATTTCCAGACTATGTCTGTCAGCACTGGAAGGAGGATGCATTTTTTGGCTACCAGTTTCTTAATGGTGTCAATCCTCTGTTGATCCAACGCTGTACTTCACTGCCGGAGAACTTTCCTGTTACTGATAACATGGTCTTTCTCCACGGTCAGCATAGTTTAGCAGATGAAATGAAGGTAACTGCATGACACTGTCTGAAAAATTCCACCTATTTATTGCATGAAATTCACTTTGCAGTAATAACATCAAGACTGCATGCACTGAGTCAGATCATTTATAATTCTTTTTGGAAATTCAAACAGAATGGCAAAATCTTCCTGTGTGACTACAAGCTTTTGGATGGAGTGCAGGCAAACACCATCAATGGGAAGAAGCAGTACTTGATGGCCCCCCTTGTTCTTCTCCAGAAAACCCCTGATGATAAGCTGATGCCACTTGCCATTCAAGTAAGCTCCGAATATAAATAACAGTTAGCCTCTAAATCATTAAACATCAGGGCTTCACCAGGAAGGCCACCCAGAACAATGCATGTATATATTTTAAGCGTCTCCTCCCTGGCTTCAACCAGGGGTATTTTGCTTGTTATGTGAATGTGTAAACCCTTTGTCTCTACCTCACTCTGTTACTGTTGTTTTTCCTGCAGCTGAAGCAGAAACCAGGAGACGAAAACCCAATCTTTGTTCCTACTGATTCTGAGTACGACTGGTTGTTGGCCAAGATCTTTGTCAAAAGTGCAGATTTCAACCTGTATGAAATCAGTGCTCACCTGCTGCGCATTCACCTGTTGGCTGAAGTCTTTACAATGTCACTGCTGCACAACTTGCCCATGGTGCATCCTCTGTACAAGGTAACTGAGGCTGAGGAGCTGTTACAGTATGTTTCTAATCTATTACTCACAGCTAAACACTTTAGAAAGCATCAAGACTTGTAACTTTGATATGAGTTATTTAGTTTCCCCTTGATTGTACTATAATTACACATGGGATTACACATATGACTGTAAAACATCAGACAAGAAATCAAAAAGTCATTGTCTTACTAATCATTTTCCCTCCAGCTTCTCAAACCTCACACTCGCTACACTCTTCAGATCAATTACTTAGCTCGGGACCTTCTATTATCTAAGGATGGAGATCTGGCTAAGGTAAAAAAGGACAATGAAACAAAAAAAGTTTATTTTTCAGTATCAGGTATTTGCCTCTCAGTGAGATGATTATTTTCTAGTTCACAGCTTCTGGTGGAGAGGGTGTGACCACAATCCTGCAGAAATCATTGTCCTCACTGACCTACAGCTCCCTCTGCATCCCAGATGATATTGCACAGCGTGGGCTGACAGATGTGCCAGGGTTCTACTACAGAGATGATGGACTCAAGATTTGGAATATCATCCACAGGTTCTAACATATACAGGGGTTGGACAATGAAACTGAAACACCTGGTTTTAGACCACAATAATTTATTAGTATGGTGTAGGAGCCTCCTTTTGTGGCCAATACAGCATCAATTTGTCTTGGGAATGACATATACAAGTCCTGCACAGTGGTCAGAGGGATTTTAAGCCATTCTTCTTGCAGGATAGTTTCCAGGTCACGACGTGATGCTGGTGGAGGAAAACGTTTCCTGACTCGCTCCTCCAAAACACCCCAAAGTGGCTCAATAATATTTAGATCTGGTGACTGTGCAGGCCATGGGAGATGTTCAACTTCACTTTCATGTTCATCAAACCAATCTTTCACCAGTCTTGCTGTGTGTATTGGTGCATTGTCATCCTGATACACGGCACCGCCTTCAGGATACAACGTTTGAACCATTGGATGCACATGGTCCTCCAGAATGGTTCGGTAGTCCTTGGCAGTGACGCGCCCATCTAGCACAAGTATTGGGCCGAGGGAATGCCATGATATGGCAGCCCAAACCATCACTGATCCACCCCCATGCTTCACTCTGGGCATGCAACTGTCTTGGTGGTACGCTTCTTTGGGGCTTCTCCACACTGTAACTCTCCCGGATGTGGGGAAAACAGTAAAGGTGGACTCATCAGAGAACAATACATGTTTCACATTGTCCACAGCCCAAGATTTGCACTCCTCGCACCATTGAAACCGACGTTTGGCATTGGCACGAGTGACCAAAGGTTTGGCTATAGCAGCCCGGCCGTGTATATTGACCCTGTGGAGCTCCCGACGGACAGTTTTGGTGGAAACAGGAGAGTTGAGGTGCACATTTAATTCTGCCGTGATTTGGGCAGCCGTGGTTTTATGTTTTTTGGATACAATCTGGATTAGCACCCGAACATCCCTTTCAGACAGCTTCCTCTTGCATCCACAGTTAATCCTGTTGGATGTGGTTCGTCCTTCTTGGTGGTATGCTGACATTACCCTGGATACCGTGGAGACAGAGACTTACTGTCTTGGTCACAGATGCACCAGCAAGACGTGCACCAACAATTTGTCCTCTTTTGAACTCTGGTATGTCACCCATAATGTTGTGTGCATTGCAATATTCTGAGCACAACTGTGCTCTTACCCTGCTAATTGGACCTTCACACTCTGCTCTTACTGGTGCAATGTGCAATTAATGAAGATTGGCCACCAGGCTGGTCCAATTTAGCCATGAAACCTCCCACACTAAAATGACAGGTGTTTCAGTTTCATTGTCCAACCCCTGTGTGACTTAATGTACTTTTTCCAACATATATAAACAATTAGAAAGTAACTTTCATCAATTTTAAAGGTCCTAGCTCCACTCTCAGATAACTGAGGCTTTGTAATTTGAAATCAAACTTTCCTTGTTTTACACAGCATGAGCTGTACTCCAAAAGAGGACTCAAGTGTGGAACCCAAAACAACCAGTCACATGAAGTTGAAAAAATATTTCATTCACAAAAACAAAAGGGATCACAGAGAATCAACAAGGGACTGAACAGAAATCTTCTGGCAGGGATCTCAGAGCCAGTCATTCATGTAAACACTTGACACTTGCAAAGGGGGCCCAGGACGATCCTGAGCAGAGGGAGAGGAGAGTTGCTCCTGAATCACCCACCTTGCTCGGCATGGTGGGTGATTCAGGTCCGGGAGGGAAGTAACAGGTCGGCGTGTAGATGTAATTCCACAGTTCCAAGGAGAGGAAGGACAGGCAGGTGATAACTGAAGCAAAACGTGGTACAGGTCCATGGGGGGAGGGAAAGAGCACAAAGCGTGGTTGCAGTACAACAACAGAGGTGGAAATACAAAACACAGGAAATCCAAAATCATCGAAAGCATAGAAACTCCAACCTTATGTCCTAGTTTCTATGAGTAGGTAGCTGACTCTCAGGCGAGGAATATTTCATTTACCAATAGAACATAGAAAACATGATTTGATGGCAACAGCACATTTCAAAAAAGGTGGGATGGGGCAACAAATGACGGATATAAACACTACTAAAAAGACACAGGTGGATGAGCAATTTATAGCTAATTAGGTTAACTGGCAGCTGGTCAGCAACATCATTGTGGATTATCTCAGTGTTTCTCAGAACCACCAATCTGCAAATCTTGAAGAAAAAAAAACAGAATAATGTTTATAATTAGACTTTTACTTTAGTTTATCATGAACATTTAAAAGAATGATACACAAAAGACACTGACATATGGACATTCAAGAAAAATAACTTTTTTTGCTCCAAAAGGAGCATAAAGTAGTACAGCATGATCTCACACCATCTTTCATCTCCAATGAATGAGATTAATATCCAGCTTACTGTCAAATAACCTACCAATAGCCAATGGCCTCCCATCCATCCATCCATCCATCCATCCATCCATCCATCCATCCACCCATCCATCCATCCATCCATCCATCTGTTTAGGCAGCAGCCTAAGCAGAGAAACCCAGACTTCCCTCTCCACAGCCACCTCCACCAGCTCATCTGGAGGGACCCCAAGGCTTTCCCAGGCCAGCCGAGAGATATAATCTCTCCAGCGTGTCCTGGGTCTACCACGGGGCCTCCTCCTGGTAAGACATGCCTGGAACACCTCACCCAAGAGGTGCCCAGGAGGCATCCTAGTCAGATGTCTAAGCCACCTGAACTGGCTCCTTTTGATTGCTCCCTTCTCTCCGTTACTCGTCAACAAGACCCTGAGATACTTGAACTCCTCCACCTGAGGCAGGAACTCATCCCTGAGCCAGAGAGGGCACTCCACCCTTTTCTGGCTGAGGACCATGGTCTCAGACTTAGAGGTGCTGATTCTCATGCCAGCCACCTCACAGTTAGCTGAAAAATGTTTCACTGTGAGCTGGAGGCCACCCCCTGATGAAACCAACAGGACCGCATCATCAGTAAAGAGCAAAGACAAGTCTCTGAGGGCACCAAGGAAGAAGCGTTCTGCCACCTGGCTATGCCTAGAAATTCTGTCCATAAAAATTATGAACAGGATCAGTGACAAAGGGCAGCCCTTACGGAGTCCAACACCTACAGGAAAGGAGTCCAAATTATGCCAGCTATACGGACCAAGTTCCACAGACCACTGTTTGTCTGGCCCCTCACCCAGGACCAATTTGACATGGGACAACATAGCTCATGGGATCACTGGGACACACAAACCCCTCCACCATGATAAGGTGGCGTTTCATGGAGGAGCATAAGTGTGGCAGTTTGCACAGCTGGAATGATACTATCAGTTCTGAAAGGTATATGCAGATTTTAGAGCAACTTTTGAGGGAAGGGCTTACACATTTCAGTGAGACAATGCTAAACAGTATGCTCTATCTATCAACAACAGCATGGCTTCATTGTAGAAGAATCCAGGCGCTGAACTGGTCTGCCTACACTCCAGACCTTTCACCAACTGAAAACATTTGACATATTGTAACACACAAAGAAATATGACAAAGATCCAGGAGTGAAAGTTTAATCCTCTACCAGACAAGAACTGGACAACATTCCTTTCCCAGGAGTCAAGCAGCTGGTCTCCTCAGATGTTTAACAACTATTGTTAAAAGAAGCAAGGATGATTCACAGTGATAAACATGGGCCTGCCATAAATTTCAATATGAGCTAGTATTTTTCTTACAATGGTGTATTTCCCCACATTTGATAAGTTTTCCATGTTTAATTGCGAATAAAAAATGGGTTTTGAGAAACAAACAAACTTACGGAACCCTGCAAGGGACACGGGGAAAAAAAACATGGGAGAAAAAAAAAAGAGGCTCTCGCAAACGTTTTCAATATTAGGACATGCGCTTCTGCATCAATCTTGATATAGCAAAACTGTACAGGCATGAATGAATGAACCCGGCTGACTGTCTCACTGTCACTGCTTCACTCGTTCGCCACAAACACACACAGCGCTCCCCCGCGCCCTTCTCCTCTCAGCCCCCCCCCCCCCCCCCCCCCCATGTCTCTTGTGGGGTTCCGTAAAAAAACCTAAACAAACAAGAACAAAAACAAATATTCAAATTTTGTGGAAATTGTGGAAAGAAGTTTTAACCATTTAACATATTTCATAACAGCACATTATACATAGCACATGTTTTTTAATAATGCATTTAACAACCTGCAATGCAGCCAGGGATGTGCTTGACTGAATGTGTGTCCATTCATCACAGCTTTGTCTCCAATGTGCTGCGCCACTACTACAAGACTGATGATGAGGTGCAGCAGGACACTGAACTGCAGAACTGGATTCAGGAAATTTTTGAGCATGGATTCCTTTCACAAGAAAGCACAGGTGAGCTTTGAATAAAGTTTCAAACTTCATGATGATAGTATGGATGTATGTTACCACAAAGTAGCATTAATTCACTCTCTGACTGTGTTGATTCCTGCTTCATGATCATCAGGAGTTCCACAGAAATTCAGCACTGTGGATGAGATGGTCAAATTTGTCACCATGGTGATCTTCACCTGCTCTGCTCAGCACTCAGCTGTCAACGCTGGACAGGTGAAGCCTTCTAATTTACTCAGCTTTGTCAGGGAGTGTATACAACCCCATGAGCAGGCAACACAATGTTGTTATATGTTCTCTTAATCTGATTATTGGCAATATTGTTAACATAGCTTGTCAACAGTAACATGACAAAAGGCTTACTCTGAAGAATCTGTGGTAAATTCAGGTTTTGATGATGTGTGCAGAATGTTAACATTTCTGCATTAATTACTGCAATCAGAATATCAACCATAATGGTTTTGGCTCCAGCTGTGCTCTCTAGTATACCATAAATTATCCACTGAAAAATTCCCAGCCCACACTTTGATCCAGATAAATGTATGAATGGTGTAATATGCCTTTATTTAAATTACTAAGATCCCAGCAAATTGGTATGTTGCCACCGTGGAACTAACCTGTTCTGTGAGCTGTTAAACTTTGACAGTGCAGCCACTTCCTGTCATTTCACAGAGTTCCTGCACAGTCTCTAAAGCAGATGACGGCTAACAAGAAGCAGAGCATCCTTTGCATTTGACTACATGCCCTCTGAGAGTCTGTGTAATATGTTGTCCAACATAATACCACGTCTGGAGTTCTAACAGGCGGGAATCAGGTCTCAGTAACAAGCCCCCAAATGTCCTCATCTGAGTGTTCTGTGAATATGAACTTAGTCTTTAGTAGCTAGCTGTGGTATTGCTTATGAAGCTCTCAAATTGAGGATGCCTTCAGTATCCTCTTTACATGGATGCCTGGATGCTGATTTTTTTGTCACACCTGGCCACACAGATCAGGTTACTGGAGCTGAAATAATTGGAATGTTTTTAACTCTGTGTTGGGTTGATTTTGTGAACTAAATGAGTGTTTTTATCATGACACATGAAGCTGTCCGTGTGGGGTATGTAGAAGGAGAGGACCCAAATGCAGGACTCAGAGGCAGGCAGTTGATGTACAACAAAGAGCCTTTATTTTGGCTGATGACTAAAATCAGCCAAAAGGAGAATAACAAAACTAAAAAAAACAAACCTGGGGGAAAACTAAGGAACACAGGAGCAAAAACACTGCAACAACAGCAGGGATGACAACTGACAAGGGAGAGACTGAGACAATAAATACACAGAGGGAACGAGGAGAGACCTAAAGTTTAAAGCATCTGGGAACTTAACTGGGAATAAATAAGGGGATGTAACAAAATGACACAGTGATCATGAAGGCCAAATAACTACAAAAGTCCTTTAACAAAGAAACGAAGGGTCACAAACTGAGAACATGACAGTTTTTTTTACCTGTTAATGTCTTTAATGCAGTATGATTTTGGTGCCTGGATGCCCAACAGTCCCACTTCCCTGCAGCTTCCCCCACCAACAGAAAAGGGGGCAGCAAATGAGAAAACAATGTTGGACACATTCCCTGATGTTAACACAACAGTTCATGCCATGGCCATCACGTGGTTACTCAGCACGCAGTCCTCTGATTGTGTAAGTGAACTGCATAGAGTTAATGGAAGGTACATGTTCAGATTGTACAGTGTGGATCAGAAAGTCAAAATGATCCATCTCAGCTCATACTGTTATATCGATCTCATCAGGTCCTTCTTGGCCAGTACCCAGAGATGCATTTCACTGAGGAGGTTCCTCTGCAGGAAATACTCAAGTTTCAAGAAAACCTCAAAAAGCTGAGTGCAGACATCAAAGACAGAAACAAGAAACTGGACTTGCCATATACATACTTTGATCCTGAGATGATTGAAAACAGTGTTTCAATTTGAATATTGGAAGGCATTTATTCATCCTTCAGCTTCATAATAACAAAAAAAGTGCAAAGGGAAAAATGTTTGCTGTAATTTATAACTAATTGTATTGATTTAGCCTTTGTTTATTATTATAATCCACAATCTGTTTCTGCGCTCATCAGTGAACACTATGAACAGGAAAACAGATGTGAAGCTGCAGCTGTAAGAAGTTTAATGAAAGAGGTTTTCTTTCATCTGGACTTTTTTCTTTTGTCTCATCATAGAAATGAATCTATATTCCTTTTTCCTTTGCTACTATTGCAATGTGTTTCATATTCAGAGAACAGAGGGGAGAGGGTTTCTGATTTATAACTGAGTTTATACATACAGCTTTAGTTTTTACATCATAATCTTAAATCTGCTTTTTAGTCAATGAGTGATCAGGGAAACTATTAAAAACAGACCTAAAGGACTTATGTTTGTATTTTTTGTCTCAGCATAGAATAAAGATGGGTGGATAGAAAATATCCCATAAAATTCTCATTTAAACATAAAGAAAAGTTTTCTAAAAACACAACTAAGAAAAAACACAGGCTCACCTGTTGCTTAAGAAAATACGAGAGAAGGAGCCTGAGGAGGAGTGACTACTGATGCTGAATAAAACACAGTGTTTATGACAAGATGTAAATGAGAGAATTACTGTGTCTCTGTGACAGGCTGTTAACCTTCAGTGTTGGTGGTTCTTATCAAACAGGATCACATGTAGATCCACCTTAAATATTCTCAACAAGCTACAGAGTTGTTATATTTTATGGACAATCCATCCATCCATCCATCCATCCATCCATCCATCCATCCATCCATCAATCAATCAATCAATCAATCAATCAATCAATCAATCAATCAATCAATCAATCAATCAATCAATCAATCAATCAATCAATCAATCAATCAATCAATCATTTATCCATTTCAGGGTTGTGGCTACCATAGGTTGAGACTTGGGACACACCCCAGGCAGGTCACCAGTCCATTGTAGGGCTAACACAGAGAGACAGACAGCCATTCATACTCACATTCACAGCTTTGGGCAATTTAGATTCACCCATTAACCTAACCCCACTGACTGCATGTCTTTGGACTGTGTGAAGAAACCCACACAGAGTGAGAACATGAAAACTCCACACAGAAAGGCCCGGGCCAAGGTGGAATGAAACTGATTCCAACTAATGATTAAATGCAGAGTGGAGTATAAACAAAGTAAATAAGGTGAATGAAAAGAAACAGTGCATCATGGGAACCCCCCAGCAGCCTAGGCCTATAGCAGCATAACTAAGGGAGGGTTCAGGGTCACCTGATCCAGCCCTAACTATAAGCTCTATCATAAAGGAAAGTTTTAAGCCTAATCTTAAAAATAGAGAGGGTGTCTGTCTCCTGAATCCAAGCTGGGAGCTGGTTCCACAGAAGAGGCGCCTGAAAGCTGAAGGCTCTGCCTCCCATTCTACTCTTAAGTATCCGAGGAACCACAAGTAAGCCAGCAGTCTGAGAGCGAAGTGCTCTGTTGGGGTGATATGAATTAGCTTTTCAGCATCACTCTGAGAAAGGATGTTTCTAATTTTAGAAATATTGCGCAAATACAAAAAAGCAGTCCTACATATTTGTTTAATATGTGCATTGAAGGACATATCCTGGTCATAAATGACTCCAAGATTTCTCACAGTGTTACTGGAGGCAATGTTTTTCATATATTCATATAGTGTGGATGAAATTGGTTGGTGTTCCAGGTCATATTTTCATAGAAATAACCTCAAAGGGTTAGCAAACTGTTGGCGTAACATTCAGAACATTAGGCTATGACACAAGAAAATACCGGCTGATGAAACCACAGAAATCATAAAAGGAGGACCAAGAAAAAAATACACCGAAACATAACAAGGGAAGATGTCACATGAAGTAATGAGGAAACTGTCATTCATCCAGTGTTTGTAAAGTTATCAATGAACCCGTTGTTTAAGCCGCAGTAATTAAAATGAGCTGCTTCACATTCATTTCATAGTTTGACTTTTCTTTTTTCAGCGAGCTGCTCAGTCTTTTCATTCCTTCTACCACAACGCTGTCCCCAGTCACCACATACACCCACTGAATTATTGATATATTCACAGAAGGATTGCTTTCAAAGAGAACACTTTGCAAAGAGAAAAACGAATATTTAGTGCACTGTAATACTTAAAGAATGTGTCATACAGCAGCAAAACAAGACAAATAAACAGAGCTGCTTTTGCTGCCTTATCTGAACCATACCAGAAACATGTTTTCTTCTACACATGCAAAAATGTGCCTCATAGTAATAAGACCTCATAGTACCATATCACCCCAACAGAGCACTTCACTCTCAGACTGCTGGCTTACTTGTGGTTCGTAGGATACTTAAGAGTAGAATGGGAGGCAGAGCCTTCAGTTTTATCGTGTGGGTGGGAGTCACTTAGTCTTCATCAAGTGGTTCTTGTTTAAGTTCAGAACAGAGAAACTGCACACACAAACATGTGGAGCCAAACAAGTCAAACATTTTTGTTGCAAATTTTAATCTCTGGAAACTTTTTATCCAGCTGCCAGTGATGTGCCAAAAAAGAGATTTCAGAAAAACAAATGGATTTTATGAAGGCCTTATAAATAAAATAGAGAAATTATCAGTTTTGCAAGTATCTTTATGACTGTGTTATTGTATCAACATTATAATCAATCCAGTCTTTTTAGGCTACATCAGCCATCTCTATAGAGCTGTGATGTTATATTTGTTGCAACTTATGCTGTTCACTTGGGCAGATCTGTCTAAAAAACTGAGCTTTTACCCTGATAAACAAAGAATACCCTTCTCCCTGGTCACTTTAGGTTAAAAAAAGTCACTATTGATTCTGAAGAGTCATTAAGTTGGAAACAGTGTGTCAACCAGGGGCGGGCTGGGGTTGAAATTCAGCCCTGGAGCTTGGTTTGGAGAGGCCTTTTATCCGATCGTACAACCGACAATCCAGAATTTGAAAACAGGAGCTTTATTTGCAGTATAAAAACACTGTTGTTTCAGCAGCATCAAAACAAGTGTGTGTGTGTGTGTGTGTGTGTGTGTGTGTGTGTGTGTGTGTGTGTGTGTGTGTGTGTGTGTGCATGTAATGACAAAGCAAAAAATTAAAATCAGTCAACAAAACTTCATCAAACAAGCAGCTTATGAAAAACAAAGCAGATATTTGGGAACCAAAAGCCTCCACAGTTACAGACCTATGATGTTATGAAACCCCCCAACAGAAGGACGCCGTCATAACTTACTTCATTAACAAGCCCTTGAGCAGTACACTGGTTCCTGAAACTCTGTCTATGACTGCATTGTTGTCTAAAGTCATGAGGGTCTCAACATTAGCATAAATGCCTCGAGATGATCCTGTGTCAGGGTGGTCCTCAGTCTGTTTTTCACAAAGACATGGACAAAGTCCTCTCTCAGGCCACCTGACAAAAAGAAAGGGTTAGCAGGAACTTATAGGCTGGTCCAATGACATGATAGGCCTCAGTCAGTAGGTTGTATTTGAAGCACACACACACACACACACACACACACACACACACACACACACACACACACACACACACACACACACACACACACACACACATCTCTTATTCCACCAAAGTTTCTTGGATGCTATATCGTCATAAAGGGCTTAACTTGGCAAATATGAATGTTTTGTAAGATAAATCCTTTTGCATACAATGTTTCCTATATGAGAAGCCTTATACTTCCTGGATTTTATGTATTTGTTCCATCACAAAAGCAGGCGTTCTTACTTTGGAATATCTTTTAATCAAACTTTTAATATTTATTTAGCACAAAAACAAATGAACACGCCACAGCAAACAAATCTACCAAACAGACTTATTTATTATATATTTTTAAGCTGCAGCAGGATGAAGTGTGGAGCCGCTGAGAGTGAAAGCTGAGCAGGAATTGGGTTAAAAAAAAAATGCAATTAATTGGGTAGAAAAAAAAAAAATCTGATCACCTGCTGGTTCAGCCTGGAAACGCCCGGCTGTTTGGGAAACCTCCCAAACCTTCCAATGGCCACCACGCCCCTGGTGTCAACTATGACCCTCTCCAAAGGCACACAGCTGGTAAACTGTTCAGTCTTTTTTAGGTTTTGAAGCAGTTGCCAGGCATCTTTTACACAACACTGCCTCCATGAGTTAAAAAGAGGAATTGAATGCTGAGTTGTATTTATTGCTTGGGGTGGCGGGACAAAATTGACATGCTTGGACTTGTGGGTCAAATATGTGAAGAAACCCATGAAGTCACCCATGAAGTCTTCACTGCTGAAACACTAAACCTCCATCCTCTGAACCAAATCCTCTGAAGCCAGAATCAGAATCAGTCTGTGGCCAAAGACAGAAGCAGAAACTCAGAGCAGATTTCCTGCACCTTTTCCAAATGCTAATCCAAGTCTGCTCACTACAGCTGCACAGCGTGACATTTTCACACTTACGTTGTTACAGAGAAATTAAGAGGCTTCAATTAATCTTTAAACCTCTGTGTGAACATAACAGATCATCATCATCATCATCATCATCATCATCATCACCACGAGTGTGATGACAGGTTAATACAGTGAATAAAATGGAGTCAGATCAGTTTAGCAAAGGACCAAACTGGAAAGATCAAACCTGCTCTGGAAACCAGCAGAGGTGGGAAGTAAAGCTAAAGCGAGCGGGAAGAAGAAGGTCTCTGGCACTGGGTACATTTTAGAGATTTTTGAACACATAATTGTTTTTGACTTTATGTCTTCCAAGGCTGACATTTACAAAGATTATAGACTATGCTGGACCTGTGCAGTAGAGCTGTCGTGTTCAGAGGTGGCAAAAGCGCAGACGTTTTGTACTTCAGTAGAAGTATTGGGGTGCTCTGCCTTGTCTGCCATAGCATTGCATGACAACACCAGTCTAAAATTTGAGGACACACAAACTGACTCACAAAAGTGTTAAAACAGAACGGATGCACGCAGGCATCTTTACTCTGTGCCTCACAGGAAGGACATGTCTGATGTATTTGACAGCATAATGTTACGCTCACTGATCTGTAGATCTCACCTGCACAGTTCCTGCAAACACACAAACACCTACGCACAAACACACACACAGTGTGCTGTTTATCATTAATGATCATCTAAAGAGGAAAATGTGATGAAATAACCATGACTTACATGAACAGACCTGAGTTTGTGCTCAGACGGTGGAGAGATGAGTCATCGACGTTTGTGCACAGGGTGCAGAGGTGGATCTGATAAAGGAAAATCTGCATAACGGTTGAAGGGCTGTGTGCAAAAATTGCAGCTTTGTGATAAGAAGCCCCTCAGTGCAGCTTGAGCCCTTTGATTGTGAGTCTTTCTGTACCTGTGAGGGACATGAGCGTCATGCTATCTGAAATAATCTGCTGGCTGCAGCCTCTATAACGGCTGTTGATGCTTGAGTTAAAAGATTTTAGAGCACAAAGAGTCAAACCTACCAACAGTCAGTGGCTATAAGATAAACAGGCCTAGTTATTTTCTGGTTATGCAATCACGTGCACCAACCTGTTTTAGCCTCGCTAATTTGTTTCTAGTGCCAATCTGTTGCTACAGAAAGTCTGCATGGATATAAACATGGAGGAGGCGGGGCGGTGGGTCCTCCCATTTTCCCTTCCCTCCATACTTCTCCTCCATTGGCATCAAACCCAGCTTACTCATGTTTGACAACTCTGTTTGTTGGGAGCGGTTTAAGTGGTGTGCCTAAGTGTGAATGTGGTTGTGTGGTTGTTGGTGGTAGGAGTGAACATGGTTCTGTCAGACTGCAGCTGTGGCTACATTAGTATCTTACCACCACCAGGTATGATTGAGGTGTGAATGAATAGTGCATTGTAAGATCCCACAGGTTATACATCTGTGACAGCTCCTCCGTTTCAGTAGGGTCCTGGACACATGGTCAGTGGGGTATTACCTCAACTGCTACTCTGTGACTCTACTTAGAGCTGTGGCGGAGTGACTCGTCTGGCGCCTTCCTCTGAACGCCGATGCTGCCAGTCAGGGAGGCCTACACAGCTGACCCCGAAGCTCAGTCCCGTTAGTTATTAGCAGCTCACTCCTTATGATCTATTGCACTTGGTATTTTGCCAGGTCAAATTAGAGAGCTAGGAAAATAAGGTCTGAGGACATATTTTTAAGATAAGTGGAGTCAAAATTAGTGTAACCCATCAGAGCCAGATATTAAAGCTTAACTTACCTATAATTTTACTGTTGCATGAGACTAGGTGTACCAAAAAGGGAAATAACTGTCAAAAGGACTACTTCTGACTGTCAAAAGTCAAATTTTATTATTATAATGCAGGTTCAGCTTAAGCAGTTGCAGTTAGCTCAAAATCAACTCTCAAATAATCATTGGATCTCAGTAATCAACTTACAAAATCAGATCTCAACATCAATATATGTATATATGAGTCAATCACAGAGTATGATTTCTAGAATATTAAAATTAATCGAAATGGAATACTTAGGAGCTGAGTTGGCTGAAGAAGTAAAATGGGAAAAAACGGAAGTGTCCAACACTGCACGAAAAGAGGCATATCCGTCCCCGTATACTGACGTGGGCGCCGCTAGTAAACGGCAGCTTTCGTCAGCATACGGGGATGCCCATATTCCTTCGCCTGAGACGGATATGGTCGTTTACGTACCACCAGAAGCAGCGGGGGGTAAAGTTGCGGGGGGAGCCGGCAGGCGTTAACTACTTTACATATGAATAGCAGCGCCGCAAGCCGAAGCAGCGGCAAGAGACCCACGTGGCTTCTCAGTCACTGGATGAAAAAAATGACATCACAATTCATTACTCACATGTGATTGGTTGGTAGATCTGTCCCCCATTGGCCTTTATAAAGACAGACCTGGGTAAGCCCCTCCCTAATAAATAACCCAGTAATAAAATTTTTTTTTTAATTATTATTTCTGTGATATACCTCGTGTGGTATGTTGTATTCATGCCATGCTAATAACCTCAACTAAAGGGAATTCAATTAAAACAAATTGTGAGGCACAAGTTTGAATTATTTTTTTTATTTTATTTATAAAGCAATATGCACATACACACACACACACATCATATAATCTATATATATATATAAAGAAAACAAAAACATTATGACATATAATGCTTTGCTACTTCTGGGCCATGTGGTGGTGGCTTTCTCTCAGAGCATGGTCCAGCATACAAACACTTATGGTGCACGGCGTTGTATTTAGGCTGAGCTTCTAGTCAGTCTTGCAGTTTGGCTCAGAGGTCACTGAGCTCCTGGCTGGGGAAGCTTGGGGGTCTTAATCCAGCCCGACACGCCCTCTGAGACGCCATCCTCCTCATCGAACATGAGGTCAGTGGTGACACCGTCCCAGAAGGCAACCTCCTTCACTGCCAGGACACTCGCCCTCGCCTCCAGCAGCTGTTGACACAGAGCACACATTAATTCATTATGAAACTATATGAAATATTGTGAAAAATCAGGAAACTACACTGGAAGTTTGAGTCTCTTGACTTTGAATGCACACATAGCAGATAAGACCCTGAATGCAAACAACAAACAAATGTAATCAGCCCATCTTTGTCACCAAAAACAATGGTTATGTGACAAAGTACCAACTCCTGCATCCTGTGAATAAAAGACCAATGAACAAGTACTTTGAAAAAATGTAACATTGATAAAAGTATTTCAGTGATTTTGGTCATTAACCCTTGAGGCACCTTTAAACTGATTATACACTTTTTATCTTTTAGGTCCCAAAATGTTACAGCTGCTGAAACTATAAACATTCAATGTTAATTATTTTCACCTTCACCACTGCAGTGCATCACCTTTTTATTAAAAAGGTGATGCACTGCAGTGGTGGGCCGTCAGGGCCTGCAAGGCCTTCTCTGCTGGCCTAAAAAATATCTGAATCACAGACTGATGTTAATTATATCTTGTCCATTAATACTTGTTAAATTATTCCAAATGGTTTGTACGGTTCCTTTCACAGCTTTTCCTGTGGTCGCGCTGTTTCCAGACGTGTATTTTCATATTAAAGCATTTAACAATCACATTTCAGCCATCATTTGTTGCCAGGGTCAAAGAAATCTGCCTGGAGGCCTTCACAATCAGTTCTGCGGGCCCTGTAGCACAAAATAAGTGTCGATCAAACAGTTTGATCAACCAATCAGATTATGACTTGGCAACACCGAGGCCCTCTAGCAGGCGTACGGTAACGGCAGCATATTCATACACTTTGATTGGATAGTCAGAGCTAGCAAACTGCATCTGTAGCGAGCTGCACAAGCAAAAATATAGTTGTGCTGATTTTATAGCTGTTTTGTCAACCCACAATGGCTGAAGGAGGAGAAGAAATGGATTTGGTTGCAGATTTATTGTCAAAGCCATTTTCAAGACAGACTTTTCAAGAAAAGCTGGACATCATTAAGAAAGGTCGGGCAACTCCGAAGCTAGCAAGCCTGTCACAACCGGGAAAAGGATGTGTCCACCACTTTCAGTCCACTAATTACGAGCGGTACCACTGGCTCACAGGCCCCGAGGAACACTGCAAATTGTATTGCTGGGAGTGACATGGTGTTTGGAGCCACACTGGGTTTCAGTGTTGCCAAGTCCGCTTATTATAAGCGACTTTGGGCTTGTTTTTTTCTAAAGTTGCTCGCAAATCTCGTGAGTCGTGGGTTGCTGTTTTTTGGGCTTGTTTTTGAACGTGGAGTTGCTTATTTGGGCTTAACTTTCTTTCCGAGTGAAACTCCTTGAATATCTCTCGGCGCTCTATAATAAAGCAAAGGACGCGTGGTAGGTAGTTTGTCCCTTCCAAGCCCCCGTTTCCTGTTTATCGCTCCTGCCCAAATTGACCGGGCGTACACCCAAACAAACATTCATAACAGCCCAGAGTGAGGAGGCAGCGCAAGAATGAGCTCCAGTAAGCGGGGAAAATATTGAAAAAATATAATAAAGAGTGGGAGAAAGAGAGCGCACTTACAGAATGGATCCGAGCTCCGATGGGAGACAGTGGCGCTAAAAGTGGGTCTGCACTATATGCATAGGGGCGCCGCACAAGAGGGGGGCGCCAAAACGATGCGGCGAAATCATTTCTCTAGTCGCATTTTCTGTATTTAACAGCTGTGCATATGAAATGATCAGTTACAGAGGAACGGCGCTGATTAGCACTAGAACTATCAGCATTTTCACACTACTCCTTTTTCTACCAAGCGCTGCCAAATGGCAGTTTACATCTCATTAGGCCACCTTTTGTTATGTACACGGGGCCAGTAGATCGGAATGTGTGTGGGATGGGTGTGGGGGTGGGGATGGGTTCCCAGCTAGCAATGAACGTTCAGACAACGTTCAGTGAACGTCGCCTTGAACGTCTGGTGAACGTTCACTGACAACGTTCACCAGACGTAAATCTGCAACACCATATGACGTTCAGTGAACGTTCACCGTCAACGTTCACTGAACGTCTCATGAACGTTCACTGAACGTCTGGTGAACGTTCACTGACAACGTTCACTGAACGTTCAATGAACGTCTGTGAGGATGTTCAGTGACCGTTATACTTTTGATATTTCCAACATGGCATGTTGAATGTATTTTTAAGGTTTACCTGTGAACATATGTCCTCCATTTTCCAGTGAGATTCATCCGCACTTGTATCAAAAGTGAATATAGATTCCAGCCACTTAAAATTAACACTCAGCAAAGAACAATTTAATTTAACCGGTAGGGAAGAATTTTGCTGCAGTTTTATTTTATTTTTTTTTGCAGAATAAGCTATTTCCCACAAAATTTTTAGATTTATGTGCACAGTTCAATTTGTAATGATCTATGATTCCATTTAAAGAAAAATCAATGTTAAAACATTTTAACTGCATAATTCAAGACTGCAAAATACTTGCAAATGTTTTCCATGTTTGACCCTACGTGCTTGCCTGAAACTAGTGTGAAGTGCAGGCCTAGATAAGATCAAAGCATTAATAACAACCAAGGCAATGCAATGATTTGATAAACAATTATGCTTTAATTTTGTTGTTACTATATACATGTACATTTTCTAGTATGATAAACAATGCTTTTGGATCACCACTAAACACTACTAAACAAAAACACGTCTTGTACTCTACAGTAGAACACTTGTTAGTACAGAGAAACAGGTCAAACTAGCAATGTTGCAGCTGCATAGTCCCGATTTAGGGTTCGTCCTCCTCATCAGTCCTGTCCTGTCCTCGATTGGCTGACTTGTCTTTACGACACTTCGCATGTTTCAGCCAATCTCCCAACACAGCCTGGATCTCAGTATCACTCAGAGTATCTGACCCTTGGTTCTTTCGTACAGCCCCTGAAAAATATACAGACAAAAAAGAATTGGAAGTGTGAATTGGAGTACCGTGGTTGGTGTCAGGAGGCAAGACAATATGATTTTCATGGGCTATAGAGAAAAGTGCACAATGGCTAAAGCTTCAGTCTAAATTCTGACCTTTTAGTACTTACTAAATATCACGGCCACCAAGTGCTTGTGAGCAGAGAAATTCTTTTTGCCTTTCCGTCCATAGAGGCTGTATTGTTCTGCAAGGCGGTTTGTGATGATTTTTGGTAAAATATTATACACAGCAGCTCTCAGATCCCTTCCTCCAATGACTGCCAGATGGTGCACCTAAAATGTGAAATACAAAAAATTTAAAAGTCACTGTTTACACAGAAGGTAAAGGCTCATTTTGACTGTCATACTGTATCCAGTTTTATTGAATAAATTACGCATACCACTTTTTTTCTGACTGCTCCGGACTCAAGTGCCCGGTTCAGAGCTTCTAAGTCTTCTGAGCTGGAGGCTGGAAGCGCGAGCTCATCCAATGGGTCCAGCTCTTCCACAGAATTATTAGCAGCCTGTTGGGTCAGAAGTGCTTGCAGCATCTTGGCATTGTTCAGGGCTATGGCCTTGACCTCCTCTATGGCCCTAAAAACTTTAAGCTGAAAGTTGTATTCTGAAAAGAATGATAAAAGATCAGAGAAACATAAAATATCAGTTGGTAAGTAATTATTACCTAGTTTCAATTAGGCAACAAGGAATCATGTTTCTGTTTAAAAGCACACAATTAATTCACCATTGCCCTACCGTTTTAATATTCATTTACAGAAATGCTTTATATTTATAACGTATTATATGACATGATAGTGCACTCACTAGAAGTGTCCTCACTTCTTGTGTGTACTTTGTTTGTCACATTTACCTGATAGAGGAGTTCTCGTTCCAGATCCCGTTTCACTTTGGATGGAGTTGGTGGGCGTAGCGAATGGATGAATGATATGCCCAGTAGGTGCAGATGGGTGGCGGGTGGCGATGGCAACTGTGTTTGATGTGTTATGAAAGTGGCTGCTGGTGGTAGATGATGTCGCTTGGTGACTTCTGATGATGGGCACCGCAGGTGGTTTAGGGGGAGCTGGTGGTTTAGGAAGGTTTTTCCTCGACTGTCTTTCCTCGTCCTCACTCTCAAAATCAATGCTAATTCGCCTGTAAGAAAGAGACATTCCATAAGAAATTACTACAACTTATTTACAGACATGAGAGGTTTAAATGGCTCCATGTGACACATCTCATTAACTACCTACTTTCTTTTTCTTTTACCCCTACCCTCCTGGGCTTCTGGTTCCGTTTCTGTTTCTAGGTTTGAAACATCCTCGGCCAAGCGACACTTTTGTCGTGCTTTCAGGTAGTCGTCTGAAAGATAATTTAAATAAAAAGTAATCATTAGTTTATTTGTCATATGTTCCAAAGAAATTATGCACAAATGCTCGGCTAGGCCAATGTAGAAGGTAAACTCATTAACATTTTTTGAAGGAGAAATGTTGTTATGGTTAAAGAACAAAGCAATCAATTATCAAAATATTTTGATTTTTGAATAGCACTACTTACCATGGCGGTACAGAATCTTGATTTCATATGCATTCCACTCAGATGGGTCACTGACTTCCACTTTGTTTTTAGCCATCTTTTCAGCCATTGTACTTGTGTAATGGCTACCTGGCCACCAGCAGAGCTTATCATTGCCATGGATCCACGAAGAAGCCACAATGTCAACCTCTGTTGTAAGTTGCTCCTCACCATCGATGGTTTGTTTGTGCTGGAACTCCACCACAGAGTAAGCCATTCCTAATACAGACCAAAACAAACTTAAAGTAAACACTGGCAGATCCAACAATTACTGCTATATCCTAAAACCATGTGGCTACATGTACTGGTCAGGTTTATTCACTAATAAAGCCCAGCCCTGCCCAGGCATCATCAAGTAGCACATACACTTGATTCTGTAAACATAAGCATCAGGGTTTTTACTTTACTTTGTGAACATGTTTCAACATGCCTATTGGCAACTCTTCATTTAGACTACTACTAACCAAAATAAAGGCTGCTTGGCACCACCACCTAAGTTATAATCCATGTGTCAGTAGCACAAACTCAAATCTAGTACATATCTACCTACTCAATAGTCTAATACATGTACTCAAAGGACTTCAGAAGTTAATATTTATCAAAGCCATCTAATACTACACAATGATCTGAATGTCCAGCACAGCTAAAGGTTTCTAATCATTTGTATTGTTCTGTGATAGTGAGTACAACAGAGGCATTGCCACAAATGTGGGTTTGCCTTCTTCAGGGAAAAGAGCACATTTACAAGTGATGTCACTGGCTCTGACTAGTTCCATCTCTAGTCTCAAGTGGGACACTCGATAAATTGACAGAGTACTGGAATGCACAGGATAAGTGAAGAAATCACCACACTTACCAAAGAACTTAACAAGCACAAACTTTTCATCATCAGATGTAATGATGTTCTGAACCAAACCAACCTTTTCATTCACCTGCACACAATTATCTCCCTCTGAGGAAGCAATACAACCAAAGTCCAAGTGCAGTTCACTGTACTGCTCATATGCAAGTGCTCTGCCACCCAAAGGTAATGGGCCATGAAAATGCTGCCCTGTTGCTGCATTTACCTCTGGCAGGTGAATGGGAGATGTTTTTCTCTTCTCTGATAGTCTCCTTATGATTTGTGACAAGGCTGAGTTTGGCTTCCTAAGCATGCGCTTAATCCTTCCCAGAAAATTCTCAAAAGGGAATGCTGAAATATTTTCCAAACAACCATGTAACAACACTTCATTTGGTAAATGAATCAGGTTATGGACATTATAAACTATGTTTCTCTGGCCATACAAAAGACCAAAATGCTCAACAAACTGAACCAGAAGTTGAGACGCAAATTGGCAGTAGTCCTGGTACAGTGCTGGTGAGAGCAAGCAACGCATTGCCACCGAAAGCAACAGGAAGTTCTGGTACACTGCAACGTCAAGCACTTCTAGCAAAACAATAGGCCCGGTGTAAAGCAGAAACTGTCGGAACTCAGTAGCTTTCCACCTGTCTACTTCCCAAAGAGAGCGTGGTTTGCGTGCTAATTCCTTAGGAACTGCAGGCTTCAACGTTACCATTGATTTTGAAATGGTACTGATCTGAGTAGAGCCAAGACGAGTAGCACCAGTGCCGGATTTCCACAAAAAAATCAATTTCCTCATGACACCCAAACAGACTAAATGCATATAGTCTAAAGGGAACTGAGTCACCATGCCTATGCCAAGAACATTCCAATGACAAGGCCCTGTGTGGTGTTCATCATCTTCATCCACAACGACAAAATCTTCATCCTCTCTCAGTGCAGCATCAGTTTAAGGGAATGTCATTCTTCGTTCATGATGGACACCAATCTGTTTACACTTATCACAACCAAAATATCCAGAATGACCCTTTACACATTTAACAAATGCACGTGCAGGTGCATCACAAATCACTGTGGAAATCTGTAATTGGTAACAATGACCAGCAAACACAATACCACTTTCAGATAGAGTCACCATCTCTGTTAAAAACTTGTCAAGGTATAAACCAACATCAGTAGGCTTATGTTTTCCGCAATACAGACCTATTATGAATGGGTCTTTTTGGGGAAGCTCCTCAATTAGACCCAAGATTGGCCAGAACTGATCAGAAGCACTTTTGAATAACGGAAGGCCATCAATGTTTATTTGCAATGAAATCTTATTAATGGAACTAAATAAGCTATGGTGCTGATACGCCTGAAGTTTCTGAATAACACCATTTTCCACACCGAAGTGATAGTATGATCCACCAGCAATGTTCAGGATATTTGAAGCATAGCCGGTATCTGTCTTCAGCAAGGTTCTTGCATCCTTAGGAAGATCGGTATGTCCACAATTCCTAAGAATTTTCAAAAGACTGCAGAGAGCAACCTGTTTTATTTGAAATTTGACTGCCCAGTCCGAGAGCTCATGACCCAAGCAAATGTCCTCCTCACTCTCAGTATCCAAGAAAGAAGAATCTGTGGAGCAATCCGGTTCTGATTCAGAGCTATTTTCAATGTGAACAAATGATTCAGATGGTAAGTCAGAAGGATGACGGATATCATGTTGGTCAAAAAAGTCTGTGCCAGGTTCATTATCTGCAAATGTCCCAAGCAGCGATACATTCACAGGTATACTTTTAGTGTCACCTTCATTGAGCATGCCATCATCATTGTTACTAGAATCGGAACTTACAACTGAATCACCAAGTATGCCGAGGCGGTCATGCTGAAATGCAGTATTATCAACCAGATGTTCAGGATATTCATCAATTTCACTGTCATCATCTACACACTCAAATTTTCTTTTTGCAGCACGGCAAGCCTGCCTCCAAAGAGTCCATCTTGAGAATGAATCAGATTTGTTTGCCATTCTTAGTGATAGCCTAATGGTAATAAGCCACACTTTACTGAGTTCAATGTGATTAGAGCCAACTCAGGGCACACCAGCCCATTTGACTGAAAAGAATTTGTTTTTCAATGTAATCGGCACAATAATAAACTGAACTGGGAGTGCTGCTGTAACTGTGCTCTTAGCTAGTGATCTGGATAATATTGTAAAAGGAAGAAGCCAAGGTCCAGTATTATATCACGTGAAAAGATCTAATAACACAACAGGAATGTGCTATAAAATAAAGATTCAAGCACAAAATTTAAAAGTCTCTAAGCCTGACTAAGCATCAATGCACAAATTACATGCATGCTTAAGTCAAAATTCAGGTTGTAAACCGTATGGACATAAATGTATGAGTACTACTTACAACGCAGCTCAGCCGCGGTGGCCATCGTTTTCAAACAAAGCATGGTATTTACCGTAATAAATTTTACTTTACGTCCTAATGACTATGTTTTTGATCAAAATACAAACAGTGATAAATAAACTTACCTAACACTTTAGTTTTGGTCGGTATCCGCTGAAATAAAGGAATATTTCTGGAGCTCGTAATTGTTGGACGTTCACTGGTAGTCGTGCGAAGAAATGGCGGAATGGCGTTGCTCGATCTCGTTCTTGTGTGTCTGATGGCGGTTGGCGCCTGATACCACGTCACTTCCTACGTAATCGCGTTGTTTGTTATGCGCGAAATTCAAACCTGGTAACTGTGAGGTACAGAAAGAAAACGGGAAAAGTACAGATTGCTAAATAAACACAATTAAAACTAATCATGGTTTTGTGTTTTTTTAAAAGCATTACCTGAATTGATGCGTTTTATATTTAGTTCACCCCTACAGAGGCGCCGGCGCATCAGTTTATGATATCGTCGACTTCAGATGACGTAACAGCAGGACACAGATTCGCTGATTTCAATTAATAGTTGAAATGCAGACTTCAAACTACGTACCAATTTTTAAATCATGCCATGTCTTTTCCTGTATATTATCCTCGTGTTTGTGTGCAGGAGAAGGGCAGGAAGTTCTTGGTAGCAAAAACAAACACACACACAAAAAAAAAAACACGATCTTGTTCCCTATTGGATGGAAAAATGGAGCACAACAGCCAATCACAAAATTATATGGCAACGTACGGTATTTGGTTGCTGAGGGACAGGTGAAAAACTGGTGATGTTTTGCATTGCCGTGGCTGCATTAAGAACAGGCAAGTCCGAAAAATATTTTTAACGCACGAAACATTCGCACGGAATTTACGCATCCGTGTGAAAGGGCCTTAAGTTGTACAGTTGTATTTTAGTTGTATTTTAATGTACTTGTAATTGTAATAACTGTTTTATTTTATAAATTTGTGCATATATTTCTGCATATATCTTAAATATTTTAAGAAGATTACATGCTAACATTTACATAAGCCACATTTTACAGAAACACTAGACATTATTTCCAAACGTTCACAGGACGTTCAGAGAACGTCAGGGGTGCACCAAGAGAAAAAATGGAAATTTGGTGAAAAAATATTGTTAACAACACTGCAGATGTAAAAGATATAACAACCGATGAAATAAAAGCACAGCAAAAAAATTTCCATGATGAATGAACGTTCACTGAACGTTCACTGAACGTCATGTGCTGAACATTGAACATTAGACTTTCAGGGGACGTTCAGTGAACGTCTTCTGAACATTCGCTTGCTAGCTGGGTTACCAGTGATGACCAATGATGACCCAGGGTCGCCAGGTGTATAACAAGCCAGGTCACAACACATATTTCACCTACTCTGTTGACTGAGAAGCAAAGATGCTAAAGGTTTACGGCACACAGCAAGCTTTGGACATGATCCTCAACCATGTCAACCCCTGTGACTCCGATGGAGATGAAATAACCCTTGTGCTAAATTCCGACTCTGAAAATTCTTCTGGTAAGATTTCCTAAATTTCCTATTTTCGTTTGCTGTTTGTGGTGTTTTAGGAAGAGACGAATATCTTTGCGATTGCACATTATTTCAACATTTCACTAATCAAATCTCAAACATATGGTCACCCTGTAGATGAGGAAACTTCGCCACCTCCAGAAAAGAGAGGTCGCATGGAGACACATGAGTGGCTGACAGAGACGGCACAGTGTGGCGTGAGGAACAGATCGGAAGGCATCTGCATCACAGCCCAATTGATTGTTATGCCACAGATGGAGAGCCAACTGCTTTGGCCAGAAGAAAGGTGTCGAGTCGCTTACAGAGTTTCCTCTGTTTCATCACTCTGGAAATGCTTCGGCCCATTCAGGAGTGGACTGTCCAGCATGCACGCCAGACACAGCAGGGAAACTGGTTCATGGCCCTCCCTGAACTAAAGGCGTTCATTGCAATCCTCATCCTGCGAGGGATTGTCCGCCTTCCAGCGGTGCATGATGTATGGTCAGCAACACTGGGAGTGCCCGCAATCAGCAAGATTATGGCCCAAAACCGCTTCCAGGACATCATGCGGCACCTACGCTTCGATGACAAGGACACACGCAATGAACGAGTTGCAAATGATCGGTTTGCTGCAGTCTCTGACATTTGGGGGGTCTTTTGTTACCAACTGCATTACCTCTTACAACCCAGGAAGGCACATCATCATAGATGAGCAACTTTTTCCAACTAAGACCCGTTGCTGTTTCCTGCAGTACATTGCTACAAATCCTGACAAGTATGGCATAAAGTTCTGGGTGGCATGTGACCTGAAATCCAAGTATGTATGCAACATCATCCCATATCTTGGCAAAGACCCCAGTCGTCCCACGGGGGAAAAACTATCGGAAAATGTGGTGATGAAGCTTATGGAACCATTTATGGACAAAGGAAGAACCGTTACAATTTTTTTACGTCATTGTCACTAGCACAACGACTGCTCAGCCGGAAGACCACACTCCTTGGCAAAGTAAACAAGGTTCGCCGTGAGCTTCCAGACTCCGCCAAAAAGACTTTGGACCGTGAGGAATTCAGCACACAGGTGTTTTCAACCTCTGGTGCCACACTGACCATTTACGCGCCCAAACGGAGAAAGACTGTCTGCATCCTCAGTAGCATGCACAGTGTGGTAGAGATACCCGGAAAAAAAAACCAAACACAGTCACCGACTACAACAGCCTGAACTGTGGTGTGGATGTCATGGACCAGATGGTGCGAAAGTACACTGTGCGTTCAGGAACACGGTGTTGGCCAGTCGCTGTGTTTTACAACTTGATTGACATTGCAGCACTGAATGCACATGTGCTTTACCAAGCATGCACTGGGGTCAAAGAGAGACGGACGGACTTCTTGGTGAAGCTTGCAAGAGAGCTTGCACAGTCTCATATGGCAGCCAAGGAGGTGCATAAGGAAAACCTTCAGCAGCAACCACTCTCACCTGACACAGGGAAAAGGGCATTGTGCCAGGTGAAGTGTTGCTGCAAGAATAACCATGCCACTAAGCGTTGTGTTTATTGCAACAAGTTGACATGTGGAAAATGCAGAAAGGAGATGGCGTGGCAGTGCCAGATGTGTTCAGACAATCTGTAACAAATATACCAATAAAAATGTGCTGGATAAATATTTTGGTCGTCTTCAGTCCTTTTATAGTCGTATACAACTGTCCATCAATACTGAGATAAAGTATTCCTAAAAAACATAACATAACAACATTCACATAGAAGTTATATATACATATATGGAGTTCTAAGTATGGCAGTTCAACACTTCAAAATAAAAAATAAATCAAATTAAATAATATTTGAAAATAAGCCAAAACACTATCAAATAAAAACTTACACTCTAAAGTTAGTGGCAGCTTTACACAAGGGCATTTGTGTATGGACTACGGAACACAAATGATTTATAATAGTTTTACGGATATTTACAGTTAGAATTTCCTTACAGTACATGGCAATAGGAAGCCTACTTTGTCTTTTTGACCGATGCTGAATAAAGGGCATGTGAAAATGTATGAAATGGTCAAAAGTTTATATGGTACAGTAAATCTGATGAGTGAAACAATACAGTGCATTTTGAAAGCCCCTTCTAGTCCCTACTCAGGAGAGACGTCTCAGACATTTCAGACTTCTAGGCTCTGCTCAAGCATACCCCTCCCCCTAAGGTCTGTGCTTGAACCTCCAGGTCTGGCAGGTAATGGCTGCATTTACAAATGAAAGGGGGTCGTCTAGTGGCTAGTTGTGCTGGCCTCATTTGCATGACACAATTCACAGCTGCCATTTGGCAGCACCTTGGGATTTAAAGGTATAACTGCCATTTGGCAGGAGTCTGGTAGTTCTAGTGTTAGGCAGCCCTGTGCTCCTCCTGCCCCCCCTCCCCCCAAAAAATTGTGTCCGCATACCTCTGAAAGTAGCTGCGGTCCTAATGGGAGACGTACCAAAGGCACGTACCAGATTTTGCAAGTGTGAAATCTGTGCTCACCATGCTGATTAGTTCAACATGCTGATACAGAGAAGCACACACACACACACACACACACACACACAAAAAAAACTGTGCACCCTTCTCTTCTATGAGGCTAAGAACCATGGGTTTTACTGCTCCAAAACACAATCAGACAAAACAAATTAGTGAGCTATACTACTATAGAGATATACTGTTTAAAATCGGTCTCAGTTTTACACAGTGCTGTGGGTTGCCAGCTGGGCTTCTTTTGGGCTTGTTTTCATAGAGCTGGTTGCTTGTTTCTGTCGCAAGATGTGGCAACACTGCTGGGTTTGTAAATTTGACTTGCCTAACCAAGGCAGCAACGAGACACCAAAGCACTGCCGGACACTTACAAGCAACAGTGCTTTCCAACACATTCGGGGACACCAGAGCGGATCTACAGCTGAGCGAGCAAGTGCGCAGGGAAGCGGAGCTCCACGACGTAAAGGTGAAGAAAAATAGGGAAATCTTAAAGAGACTGTTAGATTGTGTCTTTTTTGGGGGGGGGCAAGCAGGAACTTTTATTTTGGGAACATGATGGCTAAAATGTTTCTATTTTAATAATAATAATTTTATGAGGTTTTTATCAATGCATTTTTATGTGTGTCGCAGCTGTAGCGGCAGTAAAAGGAGACTTGTGCACCTTGGGTTTGTTTCTTTGGTAAATGCATTTATTCTGCCTACATGAGCTCTCAATCTGCAATGCAACAGCTCTTTCTACTGCATTTCTGCATTTCTTTCTACTGCATTTCTGCATAGAAATGCAGTAGAAAGGCAACAGTTTCAGTTCCTCCTTTCTTCCCTTGGCTCAGTTGCACAACTTCCTCAACTCACTGCTTCAACCATCACTTCTGTTATACTTACACACATCATAAATCATATACTTCATTCTCTAACAGTTCTATAAATTTGAATTATGATTGTTTATTCAGCACCAAGCTTAGGCTAGTGGGCAATCGAGATCTCAAAGTCACTTGACAGCATGAAATTGTAAAGTGTCTTTGAGTATCTTGAAAAGCCCTGTACAAGTCTAATGCACTATTATTTTTATTGAATATCCATCAGTTTAGCAGTCTTTTCTTGAAGTCATGTCATGGATGAAAAATTGTGTCAGGCGATTCTGGAGAGCTGGGCCCTGCCTGCCTGCATGCAGTTGTTTTTTTTTTGTTTTTGTTTTGTTTTTGCTGGTGCAGCAGTTGGTGAATCATTGTGGTTTTCTACTCGCACTCTCACCATTTTCTTCTTATTTTCTGCCCCTTTTTTTTGCTTTTTTCCCCCACATATCAATGCTGGCATTGCTACAAAACACATACATTTATGTGAAAACTAACACAAATAAATGAATATAAATAAAATAAAACAAACAATGCTAACAAGAGGAGCCTATAGGGAATCTATAGAGCTCATCTATAGTTTGGCACAAAAGTGCATTCAGGTCACACTTCTTTTTGCAAAACCTGCCAGACAACACAGGCTGTAGAAACAAAGCTGTCAGTGTGAAGCGTTATCTGCTTGTCACAATACTATTTCTTTTTAGTTCCTTTCTCTTTTTTATTTGTTTACTTTTTTGTTATTTCAGGGTTTTATTCTAGTCTCTTCCAAGTGTCAGTTGTAATCAAGATTTACTGCAGCACAGTGAGGTGTACTGCCTGTAGCTGCAGGAAAAGTTTTATCTGCAATACTGTAAAAATACAGTGTAGACCATCACAGCATCTTTATTTGAGACAAGTGAAATGAAAAGATTAGTTTGGAAGGACTCTAAGGAAGGCAGAGGGACTCGAAAGCTGCTGAAGGAGTCTCTCTGATGTTGCTACACAGTCCACACGTCTTTGGACTGAATCTAAAGATCAAGTGGGTCAAACTCCAGAACGTTAGCGGAAGAGGAAAGTTAATATTCCTGAACTTCCAAACCAACCTCCACAACATCTGACCTCTCAGGTCAGAAGTTGAAGCTAGCAGCTCCTGAGAGGATCCCAACCAACACCCCAGAGCTGAAGTTGTCCCTTGTAGACAAATGGGCATATTGGCAGGTGAAAAGCACATGTTTAACCTAGAAAACAAATGTATGCTTGTGTACGGATTTCTAAGAAAGCTCAGGTGACAGGTTGACAGGTTCGTGTGGGTGAGCAGGAAACAGCTTTCATGTCCTGACTTGAAAACTTAAAACATACTGTTAGTGACGCTGAACTGAACTGTGTGAGACTGAGATGCTCTGCTGCACAATCACAGGCCAACCTCAAACGGGTTAGGTGGTGATTAAAGGTCATAAATTAGTTTTTCACCATTATTCCACATGCACAGGTGAGGTGGATCTGATTGTAAGTACATCCTGGTGGAAATCTGTCACTGAGTGTTAGAAATGATTCCCAAAGCTTAAGGCCTGTTGTTAGACATTTAGTTGTTGTTCTTTATTTTGCTATAGCACACATTCTTTAAGCATTAGCATATATTGTATTATGAGACTTTCTCTTTGCATCTGACAGCAGTCTGAACACAGTCATTCACTGAGCTTTATTTTAGAAGTTGTAGAAACGAGCAGCGCACTGAAAAGCAAAATGGAAAAAAACAAACCAACAACAAAACAACTCAGAGATACATGAGAGACATTTTAATTACTGTGAGCCAAACGTTGAGTTCTTGTTAGGTGAGAGTATTTGGCACGAATGGGTGAATGACAGTTTCCCCATAACTCCTCTGGCTTTGTTTGAATTTTTTTTCTTAGTTTTTGACAACAACATTGTTTTTAATGTCCCAAAATTGGAACATTTTGTTACTCGAGCTGACGGTTCCACCTCACAGGACACTCCCAGAAACTTTGCATAAAGAACAGACATCAGCGCTGACTCGTTAAACCAGCGGTGCAGTTCATCAGAGGAACTTCTTGGTCTCATAGCAAAGGTAAGACAGATGCTTTATGAAAGGTGATCATAGAAAAAACACACAATTTAAATTGGTTTCATCTTTATATTTAAGATAGATATAATGTATCTGTGATTTTAAAGTTGTTAAAGTTTTTCTTCATTGAAGGGTGAAGATGGTTGATTATGAGGTGACCCTGTTCACTGGCGATCTGGCCTTTGCCTCCACGTTTGATGATATCTACATTAAGCTGGTCGGCTCAGGCGAGAGCCAGCGAACACTTCTCCCCCGGAGCTGGTTACCATCTTTGTTTAAAGGAGGAGTGAGTCTGAAATCCTTCACGTTTAAATTTGTGACATGCATCCTCAACTTTGTGTAGATGAGATTAAATCTTGAATTAGCAAATTTGTTCCCATCTTTTAAGTCACTGTGATTACTAGGAGGTTACTGATGAGTTCTCATATACATGTGATGATGAAGCTTTTCTGTTGTTACTGCAGGTGTCAAAGTGTACCATATCCTGCCCCAAATCCCTTGGAAAGCTGGTGCTGATAGAGTTACAGAAAGAGACGACGTTTTTTAAAGACTCTTGGTATCCTGCTAAGGTGGACGTGAAATCCTCTGAAGGAGACACCTACCACTTTCCCATCTACCACTGGATCACTGACAGCGAGCTGCACTACTTCAGAGAGGGCACAGGTGTGTGGAAATGTGCTTGTGTGCATTTCACTGACAACAGAAGATCTCAGACAATGACAAAAAAAAACTAGACAAGTGGACTGATGAGTCTCAACTTTGTTCTATTTGAAGCTCTCCTGGTCTTTGAAGACAAATGCTCCGTTGATGGTTACAGCCGGGAGCAGGAGATTAAGCAGCAACAGAAAGTTTACTGGTAAGTGATCAGAGTTTGTATTAGACTCTAAAAATAAATTTCCATGTGATGCAAACATGATGTTTTACTCTAAATCTAACGGTTGTTGAATGCCGTTTTCACTCAAAATGCTGATACACTGTGGTAGTGTGGTGTAAGCACTGTTGCCTCACAGCTAGACGGTTTGGGTTCGATTGCACATTCTTCCAAGCCTTTCTGGGTGGAGTTTGCATGTTCTTCCTGTGGCTGTGTGGAAAAAAGCTTTGGTGTGAAGTATGCTGAATACTGTTTCTTCAGACAGACTATTGTCATGTGTATTGAAGTCTGCATCATTTATTTGTATGCTTGCTCTCAGGCAGTTCTAATTTTTCTCAGAGAATAAATAAAGTTACTGATGAATCACAGACTTTTGCAGACAGACTGTTTTGATAACCCCTCACTCCTCCATTTATCCACGTCTTTCTCTCTTTTTTCTTTTTCAGCTGGGGTGTGTATGAAGAGGGAATGCCTCACTGCATCCAGGCAGACAGTTTGCAGTCTCTGCCCGATGACATCCGCTTCTCTCTGAGTAAAACTGCAGACTTGACCTACACTGCAACCACAGGGTGAAGTCTTTATTTCCAGTCATATACACTTATCCATTTATCTACATGCATACCTAATAAAAATCTTTAATGGATATTAAAAAGTAACTGTGTCTTCCTTTTCCAGATTGATAGAACTGGAACTGATAGGAATTTCTGAATGTACGGAAAATTTTACGTGTGTGGAGAATATTGATCGCCTGCTATGCGTCCATCAGTCTAAAACATCAGGTAATGAGTGCCGCACTTTATAGTGTACGCATACTGGGACACCTTAACCTACTACCTGAGAACAGGTTAATGTAGCAGAGACACTTGGTTCCCAGCAAAGCTGGAAGTCCCCTTTTGGGGGACACCTCCTTGGAAGTTCAGCTATTTCAACTAATTGAAAAAAAAATCTAAATTTGTAGATTTTGCAGTTTGAAGCTGACAGATAATCCTTTATCCAGAGTACGTCAGACAACACTGGAAGGAAGATGATTTCTTTGGCTACCAGTATCTAAATGGTACCAACCCCATCCTGATCCGACGCTGTGAAGCACTGCCGGACAAGTTTCCTGTCACCAATAAAATGGTTTTCCCTGATGGCAAACACAGACTGGCAGATGAAATGAAGGTAATTGTTTAATTTTCATCAAATGAAGGTACATTCCTTGTACCTGGCTGATCTTACCTGCATGTTTAGCAGTATGACTGCACTGACACAATCACTTTGACTACATGCAAGGGGTCAAATAATTCCTCATTCTTTCTGACAAACAGAAGGGCAACATCTTCCTGTGTGACTACAAGCTTTTGGATGGAGTACCTACAAACACCATCAATGGGAAGAAGCAGTACCTGACGGCTCCTCTTGTTCTGCTCTGGAAAACTTATGATAAGCTGAAGCCAGTTGCTATTCAGGTAAGATTAGAGCTCAGACAGATAACACCAAGAATAAATTTGACCGTTGAGTACTTTTATTTGAACTTTATAAAAGTTTCCACCTTGCTGAATGTCTCTATGAGTAGATAGCTGTGAAATGTGAAAGTTGTTTTCACCTCCAGAAAAGGAAAGGGAGCTTCAAGAAGCCTGGTCTTCTTGAAGCTCCCTTGATGCGGCATTCAAGGACGGCCCATCTGGGGGCTTCATTATCCTCCTGGTGGACTTCAAGGTTCAAGTGGGCAACAACAATAACATGTAGAGGGGTATGAGTGGAGGACTTTTGTGTCTATGGAGAACATATACTCAGATGTTCACTGTAACTCCCAAAACATCAAAGTACAATCACACAGGGAATCAGGGCATGAACAAACTGTAAACAGACAACATTTACTTGGAGTCCTTGATGGTTATTGGTCAGTATTGATAAAAGATAAAATTTGGGGAATCAAAAACATGTTTGCTGTTCTTCCTTCAGCTGAAGCAGAAACCAGCAAAAGACAACCCGGTTTTTCTTCCTACTGATTCTGAGTACGACTGGTTGATGGCCAAGATCTATGTGAGAAGTGCAGACTTCAACCTGTATGAGCTCAATACTCACCTGCTGCGCACTCACCTGCTGGCTGAGGTTTTTGCAATGTCAGTGCTGCGTAACCTGCCCATGGTGCATCCTCTGTACAAGGTAACTGAGGCTTAGATAAAATATTACACACAAAATTGTTATAGAAAACAAAAGTTTCTAAGTTTATTATCAGTACAACAATGAAAGACTGGATTAAAGATCATATGATTATAAAGCATCAAATAAGAAAGCAAAAAGTCATGGCTTTACTGACCAGTGTGCTTTGTTCCACCAGCTTCTCATACCCCACACTCGCTACACTCTGAACATCAACTTCTTAGCTCGGACACGTCTAATATCAAGGACCGGAGTTTTCACTAAGGTATGAAAAGACCCACAAACCTAAAAAAAACCTTTTCACTATAATCTAAAGTATTTGTCTGTCACTGAGATTTGCCTGTTTTAGTTCACAGCTTCTGGTGGAGAGGGTGTTTTCACAATCCTGAAGAAATCCCTGTCCTCACTGACCTACAGCTCCCTCTGTATCCCAGAGGATATCAGAGAGCGTGGGCTGAAAGATGTACCAAACTTCTACTACAGAGATGATGGACTGAAGCTCTGGGAGAGCATCCACAGGTTCTGTTACCACTTTGTCCAACAACACATACGTAGAGTTAGAGCATGACCTTTATACACTTATTAAAATTTCATCCAAGATTATGTTCCACACCCTGAAAAATGAGGCCTTGAACTTTTGTTTCCAGTTAGAAGTTTTATGTAGACTGAAGATTTATTCTCATGGGGGATATGAATTTAAAACCAAGACCAAAGAACAAATATCCACATATTCTGAAACAGCCTGGAGGTGTGTTTAGGGTCATTGTCCTGTTGAAAACAAATGATGGTCCCACTAAGCTCAAAGCAGATGGGATGGCATGTTGTTGCAGAATACTGTGGTAGCCCTGCTGGTTAAGTGTGCCTTGGATTTGAGTAAACAGTGTCACCAGCAAAGCACCTCCATACATACACGTCCTCCTCCATTACTCACAATGCGAGCTACACATTCAGGAACTGTCCACTCATCTTCCCTGCGTCTCACAAAGACGTGGCGAGACAAAGACATGTCAAATTTGGACTCAAAGGACAGATTTCCCCTGGTCTGATGTCCATTCCTTCTGTTCCTTGGCCCAAGCCACTCCCTGCATCTTGTTGTTCTTCCTCAGAAGTGACTTCTTGGCAGGAGTTTGACTATATGGTCCAGATTGAACAGTTATATGGTCTTCTTTGAACAGCTGATGTTGAGATGTGGTGGTCCTGATGAGAGTCAGTTTTATCATAACATTTGATGGTCTTTGCGACTGTACTTGAGGAAACTTTCAAAGTTACTGCCAGCTGTATCGCTGCTGCAGATTTTGAGTGCTTATTCTGCAAATGACTCTGTGCTGACTGCAGTTGCTGGAAATACACCATAGCCTGATAATTTTCCCCCATGGCTTCCTGTGATTACTTTTGTTCTCCATGGGGAACTCTTCCAACGTCAGGGGCGGGAGGTAAAGTGTGCAGAAAATAAAATATATTTATAAATGTCCAAAAGTGCTGGAATGAAAGAAAAAAGCTGAAAAAATCTTGATTCCTGACACACCTGTTGTAAGCTTCTGTGTTTAGTCCCAGTTTTTGGTGACTTAGACAAAACCCTCAATGTTTCTCCTCACTATGATTATGAAATGAAGAACCTGCAGATTTATTTTTAAAAACAAAGAAAGTGATCCAGTATTCGCATATTCTGTTATTTTTCATATAAATCGATTATAAATTGTAGGTGTAGAGTCTCTAATGTGTTTTACTGAATGTGTCTCTGTTTGTCAAAGATTTGTGAAGGGGATACTCAACTTCTACTACAAGACTGATGCTGAGGTCCAGCAAGACTCTGAACTGCAGAGCTGGATCCAGGACATCTTTAAATATGGATTCCTCTCACGAGAAAGTTCAGGTGAGCTTCAAATAAAGTGTCAAATTTGATGATTAGAATCTGTATGTGTTACATTTCCATAATGCATCTTAAAGTTACTCGTTGTAGATTTGAGTCCATTTATTCTTATCGATCATCAGGAATTCCTCAGAAATTCAGCACTGTGGGTGAGATGGTCAAGTTTGTCACTGTGGTGATCTTTATTTCCTCTGCTCAACACTCAGCTGTCAACTCTGGACAGGTGAAGCCTTTGAATTTACACAGATGATCAGATTTTGATGTTTTTCCTCTGTCATGCATCATCTTCATACAGCTGCTCACTTTAGGGGTTCCCAAAGAGGATCATCCGCTTTGTCGCCCTATCCCAGGTGTATTCAATAAAATTTAAAGAGGTCCAGTCAGAGAAAATTTCATGAAGCTAAAGTCCGGCTAAGTCAAGCTGATATATATGCAGAATATCATGAAAATGCTCTTTTATATAAATATATATTAGTAATAATAGTTTTTGATTTCACATTTTAGTTTAGTTTTAGTTTTCAGAGCAGTTTTGCTCGTTTTTATTAGTTTTCATTTTTGGTTTCATGCTTAGTTTTCGTTTTTCATACTTTGTCAGGTGAAAGAGTGACTATTGTGTAATAAAAGCTCTACAAAAGATATTGTTTAAAAAAATTGCATTCAACAACCAACTGTTCACAAAATAGCAGCATTACGTGCTAAATGTGTGTAATATTAAGGACACACATGAACATCAGCAGGGAGAAGCATAAAGAAAGACGTGAACTCCAGACGGCTGCCGTTACTTTGCAGAGCTGCACGGTGAGCACGCACACAGCTGCCCGATGGCGCCCCCAGCTTAACCTGCCCGAGCGGAAAAAAAGGGTTCATATCAATCCACAACAGTTTTAAATAAAACAATGAAAACAAAAGTCATTTTATCTATAATTTCAGTAAGTTTTATTTAATTTTGTAAAATTACAATACAGTTTTGTTAGTTATTTTTTCCTTTGAATTACAATTTTTATGTATTTTAGTTAACATTTTTTTTCAGTTTGCATTATTTCGTTCGTTTTTAACTGTAATAACCCTGTTTGTTACAAAGTTTACCGACAGACACCGGCAGGAAAGAGCTCGGTGGTATCACATGGTATGGCCAAACTCGCATGCAATTGGTCAGTGGGTTTCCTTGGAAGCTTCACCCCTACCGTAAGGACTGTAAAAGCTGAAGCAGAAAGCGCTCATGATATTAAATGGGCATTTCTGTTTCGGTATTAGTTTCGGGTCTGCATGAGACATTATTTCGGTCTGGGTCCGGACCGAGGTCCGCCTCTGCCCAAGAGCCCATAACACACATACAAAACACAACTCAAAGTCCAAAAAATGCAAAACACTGGACAGCTAGCCCAGGACCGTGACATCTGACCTGGAAATGGTGAATGGTATCAGACTACAAAAACTGTTAATGACTTATCCATCTTTCTTCAATGCAGTTTGACTTTGGTGCCTGGATGCCCAACAGTCCGACCACCATGCAGCTTCCTCCACCAACCAAGAAGGGGACGGCAAACGAGAAAACCATGCTGGAATCATTCCCCAGTGTTGACATAACAGTTAATGGCATGGCCGTCATGTGGCTGCTCAGCAAGCAGTCCTTTGACCATGTAAGTACTCTGCAAAGACTTCATGAAAAATAACCTTTGTGTTGCACACTAAAATTTCACTAAAAGATTGTGGAAAAAAAACAAACTGTGTCATTAATCTCATATTAAACTCATTAGGTTCTTATTGGCCAATACCCAGAGGAGCATTTCAGTGAGGAGGAGCCTCTCCAGAAGATAAGAGCATTTCAAGAAGAGCTCCAAAAGCTGAGTGCAGAGATCAAGGCCAGAAATGAGAAGGTTCCACTGCCGTACACATACATGGATCCAGATGTGGTTGAAAACAGTGTGTCCCTTTAAAAAAACAAGCTGCAGGAAAGTGTGTGCTCTGATTTATGACCGATTCTACTTTCTAACTTACTTATAATTGTTAATCTTTAGTTTATGAACATAAGGAAAGGAGAACTGCAAAAACAGCCACGAAGCTGCCAGAAGAAGTGGTCAGGGTTTGTGTAGATGCTTTTTTCACCTCGAGACATGAAATAATATTTTTTCTTGATTATTTTAGCAGTGTGTTTTGTGTTTATTGTCATTTAGCATACAAAAAGTGTACAAGGAACAAAAGTTCACTGCAACTGGCTCAACACAGGATTAGAAAAAAAATTGCGTCAAAAATGCAATTATAAAGTGCAGTGATAAAAGTGATGTTACAGTAGGAGGCACTGCAGCCTCCACAGCTCATAGCTAGTCAAAATGCCCTCTGTGGTGCTGCTGTAAAATGCAGTGAGGATGAGCAGGGGCAGGTGGGGGTCTTCTCTACACCAACCCTTCAGGCTGGTGTCGGCATGTCTAATGTTTTCACTTCTCTGGGTGCACACTTCATCTGTCTTCATGTCTGAACTGTCTTCATCTTGGTTTTAACCAGGTCACGATGAAGACAACAGTGAGGAAGCCCTGAGTGTGAGGTGAACTGTCTCTACACTTTATAGTTAACAGCTCAGAGTCTGCTGAGCAGTGGTTGAGACAAACTCAGCATTATTAGACCAGCTGTTCTTGATGTAAATACCCAAACCACCTCCTCAGGATTTACCACTGGGTACACAGCTCCTGTCAGCACAAAATGTAGCTTGTCTCTCAGTACTGATGGCATTGGAAAATTTAAAAATAGATGTGAAACTGCCACTGTGAGGTTTCATGTTTAGTTTTGTTGTTGTTTTCCAGTTCCCCTTAATTGAACTATAGTTTTTTTTTTCTTTTTGCAGTGTTTTGCATGTTTAGTGTTAGTAGCTTTTGTTGGTGGTGGGGTACTTAATGTAAATCTGTAAATTTTGATATTTTTTCTGGTCCAAAACCTGATAATTTCACTCTTTCAAATGAGAAAATGAATCATTTGCTACTGTATTATCAAAGATACGCACAGACACTGATACAGCAGTCTATGAGTAAGATGTTGCTTCATTTAGTCATGTCAGTTATCTTGAAAATGACATAATCCTATTGTTTTCGCTTTGTTTTGCCTCTTTTGTAACGGCAGCGCCTCTCGGCGATGGCAGCACGGCAGCAGACGCTTATCTCCCCATGTTTGTCTGGTTGTTTGTCTTTTCTTGGATGGGTGTTCTGTTAACAGTAATTTCCCCACTGTGGGATCAATAAAGTATAAGTAAGTAAGTACAATACTGTGTAACTGCCACATTGTGATCACGTTTAAAAATTAAAGTCAAAGCTTAAACCACTGTTTTTTGAATGACTTCAAGACTTTCTTTAACAGTTGATTATTGAGCTTTTATATATAGCTATAGACAATATATAAAAGATGGATGTAGATAATATCATACGTGACCCAGCTGAAATCCCTGTTATCCCAGAATTATGGCTATTGCTGTCATGGCCAGTGGGCAGGTGGACTCAAAAGGCAGGACTATGGGGAAAAATGGCAATGTTAAGTTCAGGTTTAACAGAATTTGCAGGTGTCTTCCAGTGGCACTGGAATCCTTCCTCCAGTCCAGGCAAAGGAATCCATAACGCCTCTCCTTCAGCTCTCCTCTCCAACTCCAGGGGTTCAGGGCACAAGAAATGTAGTCAGGTGAAACAAGGAAACCTATGACCAAAACATAGCACAGGTGCCAACAACACTTACTGTTATCCAGTCAACACTCACCAAAACTAATGGCAGCACAACAGCTTAAATAGTGGCCTTGACGAGATCATCAGGTACAGGTGGGTCTTCCAGGTGAGTGTAGAATCAGAGGTCCCCCCCAACTCTGAACCACCAGACAGGAGTCACAGAGAAACAGGAGAGGAGCGAAAGAAAAGCAAAAGCTGTCAGGAACACACAGGAGAGCAGAGGGCAATGCCAGGTGCTTATTCTGCTAGTTGGTACTCAGCATCACTACCCAGGTTGCTATCCACACCTGCTGCCACCATCGCAGTTGATGGTCGAGAGATGGTAAAATAAGAGCTCACCTTCAACTGCTGGGAATAAAGGTGGTTGAAATTTCAATAAAGCTTGGAAGGGAGAAAGTCCAGTAGCCATGGAGGTCATGGAATTGTGTGCATATTCGACTCAGGCCAGGTGGGCACTTCAGGTGGATTGATTGGATGATTCCACGCAGTGGATGGGAGCTAGATTAGAGACTAACCTGGGCGCCAACTGCTGACCTGAAGAAGGTGATCTTGAAGACTTGTTCTGGGCACAAACACTACAGGTATTCTTGGGCATCTTTAGTATGAGACGAGCACCAAAACAGGCATTGAAGGAAGGTGATCGTGCATTTAATTCTGGAATGACAGGTAAACGTGGCAGAGTGTGCCCATTGCAAAACTTTAGCTCTTACCTTTGAGGGTACAGAGAGCTGGTTGGGTGGTCCATTTCCAGTGTCCGGGTCATCGCATCGAAAAGGCCAACAAACCTAAAAAAAACTTTTCACTATAATCTAAAGTATTTGTCTGTCACTGAGATTTGACTGTTTTAGTTAACAGTTTCTGGGGAAAGGGTGTTTTCACAGTCCTGAAGAAATCCCTGTCCTCACTGACCTACAATTCAATTCAATTCAGTTTTATTTATATAGCGCCAAAACACCACAAACAGTCGCCTCAAGGTGCTTTGTATTGTGTGTAAAGACCCTACAATAATACAGAGAAAACCCAACAGTCAAAACGACCCCCTATGAGCAGCACTTGGCGACAGTGGGAAGGAAAAACTCCCTTTAACAGGAAGAAACCTCCAGCAGAACCAGGCTCAGGGAGGGGGGGTCATCTGCTGAGGGGGCGGCTGAGGGGAGAGAAAAGACATACTGTGGAAGAGAGCCAGAGATTAATAACAATTAATGATTAAATGCAGAGTGGAGTAGAAACAAAGTAAATAAGGTGAATGAAAAGAAACAGTCTATCATGGGAACCCCCCCAGCAGCCTAGGTCTATAGCAGCATAACTAAGGGAGGGTTCAGGGTCACCTGATCCAGCCCTAACTATAAGCTTGATCATAAAGGAAAGTTTTAAGCCTAATCTTAAAAATAGAGAGGGTGTCTGTCTCCTGAATCCAAGCTGGGAGCTGGTTCCACAGAAGAGGGGCCTGAAAGCTGAAGGCTCTGCCTCCCATTCTACTCTTAAGTATCCTAGGAACCACAAGTAAGCCAGCAGTCTGAGAGCAAAGTGCTCTGTTGGGGTGATATGGGACTATGAGGTCTTTGAGATAAGATGGGGCCTGATTATTCAAGACCTTGTATGTGAGGAGAAGGATTTTAAATTCTATTCTAGATTTAACAGGGAGCCAATGAAGAGAAGCCAGTATGGGAGAAATCTGCTCTCTCTTTCTAGTCCCTGTCAGTACTCTAGCTGCAGCATTTTGGATCAGCTGAAGGCTTTTCAGGGAGCTTTTAGGAGAGCCTGATAATAATGAATTACACTAGTCCAGCCTAGAAGTAATAAATACATGAATTAGCTTTTCAGCATCACTCTGAGAAAGGATGTTTCTAATTTTAGAAATATTGCAAAAATACAAAAAAGCGGTCCTACATATTTGTAAATGCGTGCTAAATGTAATGAATATTCTCCTTTTATAGTCAGTGTTTATGTGTGGCACCTTATGTGCTCGCAACTTTCAGCTTGTTCTTTGCCGTGTTGCACTTTTATTTTGAAAGGTCATGTTTACGTTCGCCATGCCAACACTCTGCTGGCTTCCGGTTTGGCTCTACGTGTGGATAACGTTGTGTGGTGGAAGATGAAGAAAGTAAAGTGGTATTTATTGTTTATAAGTTGACGTTTGTAAGACACAAGCTTGTATTGTCATTTGCTGCATTGTCTTTACTGTTTCGCTCTTTTCCCATTTCTAAGAGTACTGCGCTGAAACGCACACTCTTTAGTGCAGAGCGCTAGCAAAGAGGTTCGGGTCTAAAACTTGATTAGCGCCCTTGGAGAGCAGAATGAGGTATAAAAATGTGGATTGTATATTCTATGACAAATGCTATTTGTTTTACCTGAAAATGTGTCATTTGATTTGTTTATATGAGTAAATTGCACAACTTGTCAAGATTGAAGGTAATATGTGTTTGATAGTTTAATTTGTTTATTTAAAGGAGATGTTATCGAGTTGTTAATACTTATTTGGTTGTATTTGGAGTTGTGACTAATACTGGAACATAATGTTCATAAGAATTGTATGTGAAATTACATCTGCTTTTGTTCTGTAGTTTTCACGGTGTCACAGTGGGAAGGTGGCACAGTAATGCTGTCTGGTGCTCGCCAAAAGAGGCAAAATAAACGACACCCGTTTGAAGCTCTACGTGTCTGGTTTCATACCATCCAAGGGGCCGCTACAGTGAAAACTCATCGCTGCACCAGCCTGTAAATCCCTGTGCGTAAGCCATCACATGCAAGGTACAGCTAATGAATAGTTGAATTCGCACCCAGCTCCCCCAGGCAAGATTTGAAACAAACAGTACACTTATGATTCACCTCCAACGTCAGGAGAGACTGGATGCCAAGAAGCAGGATGGACTGGAAAGGGATTGTGTAAACACACATATAAGCCTAATGTATTCGGGAGATAAACTTAAATGCTTGGTAGAGCTGAAATTTTGATAGTTTATGGAATGATAACAATTGAGGATATGTCTGTTTGTGAAAAGATTTAAAACTCAAAGTGCTTCTTCATTTTGTGTTGTTGATGCTCAAGCTACAAATTCCTTTTGAATGTCTTTAAATTGTCAGTGTCTGATAAATAATACTCTGTGGTTAAAGACAACTACAGCTTATAAGTGTAAAGGCAGACCTACGGCAATCAAAGGTTATAGTCAATGTAAAGCAGCTGCATAAGCAAACAAAATGTCCCCCTTGATAGAGAACACAGACAGTTCTGCGGAAGCACCAACTGAAGAGGCAGGTGAACATACAGACACACCATCTAGATCTGGCACCCGTGAAAGAAAGCTAACAGAAAAGGGCCAAGAGATCTATGATCTACTCACCAAAAAACATGAGAAAGCATTTAGTAAGGCCTATGACTCTTGGAAGCTAGTAGCAAGGGAGACAAGGACAAAACTAAAAACCCTCTGCTTATTAGAGGGCCTTGACAGGCTCCAACAAGATATCCAAGCGCAGCATGATGCTGTAAGCCTGCACTATGAACCTATTTTACGTAATAGTAAAACCACACCAGAAATTGTCAAAAAAATGGATGCCTGCGGTACTCTAACAAAGGAAATCTGTGACCTCATAGGTAAATGTCTAGAGATTATTAATGAAGACTTTAATGACCAACTGGAGAAGGAAAGAGCAAGAGCAACCTTAAACAAAGATGAATACGGATCTGTTTTTGGTCCAACCAAACCTGAAACTGTAAACTCATCAGAGTCAATAGAGAGATCAAGTGACCACTCCAGTTCAGCAGGTACCCATAAGAGCAAAATAGAAGCAGAAGCAGAGCTCGCTGCAAAGCTGGAACAAGCAAAGGCCTTGAGAGAAATTCAAGCCCAGCAAATGCATCTTCTTAAGTTAGAAAGTGAATGGAAGCTTAGAGAAGCAACAATTCAGAACTTGAAGGTCGAAATGCAACAACAATTGGAGCAAGAGAGAACAAAACTTCAGCAGTTGCATGCAGAAAAGGAAGTTGCAATAGCAGCAGCTCAGGTGAGAGCATATGATGATTTTCAAGGTTTGGGGAGCCACGGAGAGATTAATAATGTAATTAACTCTGCTTACCATCAGACAGAAACCACAGCTCAATTGAATCCAGATGCTGCATTGTTCCAGCCTCACAGAGCATCTCCCGAAGTAACAGTGGCCCAAGAGTCTGACAGTCTAGCCCAAGCAATAGCCAGCTCATTAAGCATGAGCCGCTTGCCGGTCCCTGAACCCGCAATATTCAGTGGTGACCCCTTAAGGTTTACAGACTGGAAGATGTCATTCATAACTCTTATTGAAAGAAAACCTCTCCCAGCAAATGAGAAGATGTTTTATTTAAAACATTATCTAGCTGGAGAAGCACGCAAGGCTGTAGAAAGCTTCTTTTATCGAGACTCAGAGGACGCATACAAGGGAGCATGGCAAGTTTTACAAGACAGGTATGGGAACCCATTCATCATACAGAGGGCTTTCCGAGACAAGCTTGCAAGATGGCCAAAGATAGGTGCAAATGATCCACTAGCACTACGAGGGTTCGCTGACTTTCTTCAAGGCTGCACTGAGGCAATCTCTCACATTAAAGGACTAGCTATCCTTAATGATTGTGAGGAAAACCACAAGTTGCTCAAAAAAATTGCCAGAATGGATTGTGCGAAAGTGGAGTCCAATTGTTGTAGATGCACTTGATACATCTGGAAGTTACCCAGATCTTGCGTGCTTCACAAAGTTCCTGAACAGAGAGGCACGAATAGCCTGTAACCCTATTGCCTCTCCATTCTCAATGGATTTTAAGCATACAGATGAGAGGTCATCAAAGAGAGCCAAAGCTCTCAACACAAACACGAAGAGTTCTACTCCAGAGAAACAAGACACAAATTACAGCAAAGTAAAAGTACCCTGCTGTGTTTGTAAAAATGAAACCCATGGTATCGCAAAGTGCCCTACCTTTGCTGCAAAAAGCATTGAAGATAAAAGGGCATTTATTCTTGAAAAGAAGCTGTGCTTTGGGTGCCTAAGAAAGGGTCACATTACCAAGGACTGCAAAAGGCGACACACATGTAACATTTGTAGCCGTCGTCATCCAACCTGCTTACACGAAGAGAGGAAACAAAGACCCTTAGAAGTAACAACAAATGGCTCCACATCCACAGAAGAACGCACCAGCCTGGATACTCACAATGTCGTGTCCCACACATCAACACATCGTGTGTCTGCTACCTCAAATATTGTTCCAGTCTTCGTGTCCTCAGTGCACGAGACAGAGAGAGAAGTACTCACTTATGCACTACTGGACACACAGAGTGATTCAACATTCGTCTTAGAAGATGTACTTGAAAAACTGAATGTAGATGCCCAACCAGTGAAGCTTAAACTTAGCACTATGACAGCTATCGACACAATCATATCAAGCAAACATGTCCATGGCCTACAAGTTTGAGGATTTCATTCCATGGATTACATCCAGCTGCAGCAGACCTACAGCCACGACTTTATCCCGGTGGACAAGTTGTACATTCCAACAAAGAAAACAGCACTACTGTGGCCTCACCTCAGGCACCTGGCAGACAAATTGCCACCCCTCCAGGACTGTGATGTAGGACTCTTAATTGGATATGACTGTCCACCAGCATTAGCACCCCTTGAAGTTATGTTAGGTGGCAAAAATGAACCATTTGCACAGCGATCAGAACTAGGATGGACCATAATAGGCACATCAAATCCCCACCTAGACAGACAAGGAAATCAAAGCTTTGTGCATCGTCTCAAGTTAAAGGAGCTGCCGATCCCATCTGCAACGGATGTTCTGAAAGCCTTGGAATCAGACTTCAATGAGACAACTTATGAAAATAAGTATGTGTCCCAGAATGACGTTCATTTCATACAGTTCCTCAATGAACACATCAAGCAGAAGGAGGATAGGCATTATGAGATGCCCCTCCCTTTCAAGGGCAACAGTCCACCCGCTCTACCAAACAACAAGAGGTTAGCCACAGTTTGCCTGCAGTGTCTTAAGAAGAAGCTAAAGGCCAATAAACAATATTATGATGAATACAAAGCATTCATGGAGGAAATAATTGACAAGGGTGAGGTGGAGCCTGCCCCTACAGCATCCGTGGGGGAGGCAGAGTGGTACCTTCCATATCATGGCATATATCATCCCAGAAAACCAGGTAAACTGAGTTGTATTTGACTGTTCAGCCAAATTCCAGGGTGTTTCTCTAAATGATACTCTACTAACTGGACCTGATCTAATCAATTCTCTGGTAGGAGTCCTATGCCGCGTCAGGAAGGAGGCTATAGCAGTTCTCTGTGACACTGAAAAAATGTTTTATCAGTTCTCTGTCACTCCTGAATCCAGGAACTATCTGAAATTCCTCTGGTGGAAGGATGGAGACTTGGAGAAGGAGCCACAGGAGTACAGGATGGCAGTTCATCTTTTCGGGGCTGCCTCATCTCCAGGATGTGCCAATTTTGGCTTAAAACATCTGGCACGACAACACCGTGCTAGCTATCCAATGGCATCAACATTTATGGAGAAAGACTTCTACGTTAAGTCAACGGTCCATCAGTTGAGGAAGCTGTGAAACTGATCACCGAGTCCCAAGAACTGTGTACAAGAGGAGGCCTACGCTTCCATAAGTTCAACTCGAACATGGAAGCAGTACTCACCTGCATTGAACCCTCATAAAAAGCAGCAACCACTGAACCTCTAGAACTGAATCCCACCCCAACAGAGCGTGCGCTCGGCATTCAGTGGTCAACAAAGGGTGACACATTCAGCTTTAACATCAGCGTGAAAGATGAGCCAGCAACCCGTCGTGGTTCACTGTCAGTCATTGCCTCTCTTTATGATCCTCTTGGATTCATCGCTCCATTTAGCCTAAGTGGAAAGCGTGTCCTTCAAGAGCTGTGTCACAGAGGCATCGGATGGGATGACCCCCTCCCAGAAGATGTGAAGCCACGTTGGGAGGAGTGGATAAAGGGTCTTAACACATTGAAAGAGGTCTCAATTCCGAGATGTTATTACCCACAGAACTTCCATAACATTGTTAGAATAGAGCTGCATCATTTTTCATATGCCAGCTGTGTGGGATATGGTGCATGCTCTTACCTCAGGTACAAAAATGACAACAATGAAGTTCATTGCAGTCTTGCGATGGCGAAAACATGGGTTGCACCCATGAAGATCATGAGTATCCCGAGACTGGAACTCTCAGCAGCAGTTGTTTCTACAAAAATCAGTGTGACGCTGAGAAGCGAACTTGACATGAAGATTGACGAAGAGTTTTATTGGACAGATTCACAAGTTGTATTAGGCTATATCAACAACGATGCTCGCAGGCTCCACACATTTGTTGCAAATCGAGTACAACTGATTCGAGATAACAGTCACCCCAGTCAGTGGCACTATGTGGACACCTCAGAAAACTCAGCTGACCATGCATCCCGAGGTCTTAGTGCAGCAGGCATTCAATCAACGAATTGGCTTCAAGGACCAAAATTTCTCTGGGAGCAAGAATTGCATCTCTCACCCAGTGTTCAAGCAGAAGTACTTGTTGGTGATCCTGAAGTTAAGTCAATCCAGGTGCTAATAACTGAAATGCTTAATTGCAGTGACATCCTCAAACATCTGAGTCACTTTTCATCTTGGACAGCACTTATCAAAGTGGTTGCGAGAATTAAGAGGTTGGGTTCTAGACAGAAACAGCATAGTGAACATGTGGCTGTTGAAGAGCGTGAGAAAGCTGCAGAGGAAGTGATAAAGCTCGTTCAGCGGCAAGCCTTCCCCCATGAATGGAAAATTCTTCAGAGTGGCAGGGACCTCCTAAAATCAAGTTCTCTTTTCAGTCTCGACCCTATTTTGTATGAAGGGCTTCTCTGTGTTGGTGGGAGATTGAAACAGTCATCTCTCTGTCACAAGGTGAAACATCCAGTCATCCTTCCAAATGACAGCCACATCACTAAGCTGATTGTATCCCACTACCATGCTAAGACATGTCATCAGGGTCGATGCCAAACCCAAATGGAGCTTAGGACCAATGGATTCTGGGTCATTGGAGGGAGTAAGCTGGTTGCTAAGCTGATACACACCTGTGTGCTATGCAGAAAACTTAGACGACCGACGGAGAGACAGCAAATGGTGGAACTCCCTAGAGAACGTGTGGAAGCTACTGCACCCTTCACATATAGTGGCATGGACTGTTTTGGTCCATTTATTGTAAAGAAAGCTCGCAAAGAATACAAAAGATATGGCCTGATTTTCACATGTCTATGTTCCAGAGCTGTCCACATTGAAATGCTTGAAGATTTGTCAACAGACTCGTTTATCAATGCCCTGCGATGCTTTATAAGGATCAGAGGAGCCGTTCGACAACTGCATTGTGATCAGGGGTCTAATTTTGTTAGAGCGCAAAATGAGTTTAAGGAGATGCTTAAACAATGTGACTCCAAGCTACTGGAAATCTTCTTGACTGAGAAACAATGTGAATTTGTTTTCAACGCCCCCTCCGCTAGTCATGCAGATGGTGTTTGGGAACGTCAAATCAGAACTGTGAAAAACATGCTGAATGCCACCCTTGCGCAATGCAGAGGCCGAATTGATGATGCTTCTCTCAGAACACTGTTTTATGAAGCCATGGCTATTGTTAATAGCCGCCCATTAACAGTGGATGGAATCAATGATCCTCAGATGCCAGAGCCTATAACACCTAATCATCTCATTATGATGAAATCTAAAGTTCCTCTTCCTCCACCAGGAGTATTTGTGAAGGAGGATCTGTATGCAACCAAGAGGTGGAGACGAGTTCAGTATCTGATAGAACAGTTCTGGAGTCGTTGGAAAGGGAGTATCTGCTCAATATATCCACAAGACAGAAATGGCATATATACAAGCGCAACCTCAAAGTGAATGAAATCGTCATTATCAAAGATGACAACCTCCCGAGAAACCAGTGGCAACTAGGTCGAGTGGTGGAGGCTGCTCAAGGCAGTGACGGCCTAGTTCGTCGAGTTAAAGTGCAAGTTGGGGAGCGAAAATCTCAAGAAAAACAAAATGCCCCCTTTAAACCTTCAGTTATTGAGTGACCAGTTCAAAAATTGGTACTTCTCTTAGAGAGCTGATTTCAACAAACTGAGTGGCAATTTGTGAGTACGCTGCTGTATTGTGTATGATGTATACCTATGCACATTTAATAGCACTGCTTGAAGTTATTCATTTACTAGGTTCAAGAAATCCTGTGTAAATTCATTTACTCCTGTATTAGTTCATTCATTACAACAGGATTTGGTGGGAGTGTAAATGCGTGCTAAATGTAATGAATATTCTCCTTTTATAGTCAGTGTTTATATGTGGCACCTTATGTGCTCGCAACTTTCAGCTTGTTCTTTGCCGTGTTGCACTTTTATTTTGAAAGGTTATGTTTACGTTCGCCATGCCAACACTCTGCTGGCTTCCAGTTTGGCTCTACGTGTGGATAACGTTGTGTGGTGGAAGATGAAGAAAGTAAAGTGGTATTTATTATTTATAAGTTGACGTTTGTAAGACACAAGCTTGTATTGTCATTTGCTGCATTGTCTTTACTGTTTCGCTCTTTTCCCATTTCTAAGAGTACTGCGCTGAAACGCACACTCTTTATTGCAGAGCGCTAGCGAAGAGGTTCGGGTCTAAAACTTGATTAGCTCCCTTGGAGAGCAGAATGAGGTATAAAAATGTGGATTGTATATTCTATGACAAATGCTATTTGTTTTACCTGAAAATGTGTCATTTGATTTGTTTATATGAGTAAATTGCACAACTTGTCAAGATTGAAGGTAATATGTGTTTGATAGTTTAATTTGTTTATTTAAAGGAGATGTTATCAAGTTGTTAATACTTATTTGGTTGTATTTGGAGTTGTGACTAATACTGGAACATAATGTTCATAAGAATTGTATGTGAAATTACATCTGCTTTTGTTCTGTAGTTTTCACGGTGTCACAGTGGGAAGGTGGCACAGTAATGCTGTCTGGTGCTCGCCAAAAGAGGCGAAATAAACGACACCCGTTTGAAGCTCTACGTGTCTGGTTTTATTCTTTGTGTGATTATTTTGTGTAATGTAGTTGTCAGATTCCCATCCATTTACATTGTGGTCATTTATTTTTCCTTTTTGAAAAACGATATTAAAAAATGAAAAATTGGTTGTTTTTTTAAATTTTCATTTTACACTCCAAATCCATAAAGCATAAAACTAATTATATTACTTTTTGTTTTTCTTTTGTTTTTAACTAAGTTTAACTAATTGATGTGCATCATCAGGCTTCATTGATAGGTAAAGCTGAGTATCATCTGAATAACAATGAAAACTGATGCAGTGCTTTCTAATTATACTGCCTAAGGGAAGCATGTATAATGTAAATAGAATTGGTTCTAGCACAGAACCCTGTGGAACTCCATAATTAACCTTAGTGTCTGAAGAAGACTCCCCATTTACATGAACAAACTGGAGTCTATGAGATAAATATGATTCAAACCACTGCAGTGCAGTACCTTTAATACCTATAGTATGCTCTAATCTCTGTAATAAAATGTTATGGTCAACAGTTTCAAAGCTGCACTGAGGTCCAACAGGACAAGAACAGAGATGAGTCCACTGTCAGAGGCTGTGAGAAGATCATTGGTAACCTTCACTAATGCTGTTTCTGTACTGTGATGAATTCTGAAACCTGACTGAAACTCTTCAGATAAACCGTTCCTCTGCAGATGATCAGTGAGCTGTTTTACAACTACTCTTTCAAGAGTCTTTGAGAGAAAAGGAAGGTTGGAGATTGGCCTATAATTAGCTAAGACAGCTGGGTCAGTGATGGCTTTTTAAGTAGAGGTTTAATTACAGCCACCTTGAAGGCCTGTGGTACATAGCCAACTAATAAAGACAAATTGATCATTTTTAAGATAGAAGCATCAATGATTGGAAAGACTTCTTTGAACAGTCTAGTAGGAATGGGATCTAATAAACATGTTGCTGGTTTGGAGGAAGTAATAACTGAAGTTAACTCTGAAAGATCAACTGGAGCGAAAGAGTCTAAACAAATACCAGCAGTGCTGAAAGCAGCCAAACATGAAGATAAGTCTTTGAGATTGTTATGAATAATTTTTTCTCTAATGTCTAAAATTTTATTTGTAAAGAAATCCATGAAGTCACTACTAGTTAAAGTGAAAGGAATACTCGGCTCTACAGAGCTCTGACTCTTTGTCAGCCTGGCTACAGTGCTGAAAACAAACCTGGGGTTGTTCTTATTTTCTTCAATTAATGATGAGTAGTAAGATGTCCTAGCTTTACGGAGGGCTTTTTTATAGAGCAACAAACTCTTTTTCCAGGCTAAATGAGCATCTTCTAATTTAGTGAGACGCCATTCCCTCTCCAGCTTTCGGGTTATCTGCTTTAAGCTGTGCGTTTGTGAATTATACCACGGAGTCAGGCACTTGTGATGTGATGGTTAAATTGAGTGAATAAAATTGAACTGAACTGAACTGAACTGAACTGAACTTCTGATTTGAAGCTTTCGTTTTCAGAGGAGCCACAGTATCCAAAAGTCGTACGCAGTGAGGATGTAAAACTATTGACGAGATAATCGACCTCACTGGGAGCAGAGTTTAGGTAGCTGCTCTGCACTGTGTTGGCACTGAAGAGCATAATAATGAAGGAATTAGATCCTTAAACTTAGTTACAGCACTTTCAGAAAGACTTCTACTGTAATAAGACTTATTCCCCACTGCTGTGTAATCCATTAAAGTAAAAGCAAATGTTACTAAGAAATGATCAGACAGGAGGGGGCTTTCAGGGAATACTGTTAAGTCTTCAGTTTCTATGCCATATGTCAGGACCAGATCCAGAGTATGATTAAAGTGGTGGGTGGGCTCCTTTACATTTTGAGAGAAGCCAATTGAATCTAACAATAGATTAAATGCAGTGTTCAGGCTGTCATTTTCAGCATCTACATGGATGTTAAAATCACCCACTATAGCACCCTCTGTATCCCTGAGGATATCACAGAGTGTGGGCTGAAAGATGTACCAAACTTCTACTACAGAGATGATGGACTGAAGCTCTGGGAGATCATCTTCTGTTGCTGCTTATCCACTTCTCTCATACCAGCTCTTATTAGGCATTAATATAAACACATTAACTACTGTGCAATTGTGTACATAAACTGTACTTTTTACCATTTCTTTGTGACACAACTGTATATTAGCTGGCCAAAGGAGGAAATAGAAGGCACTGATGTCAAGATAAGAAAGCTCCTAACATGCATGGAGAGTTTGACCCCAAATCCAGCACCCTGAGACTGTACGCTAAGTAGAAGGAAGGTGTACGAATACTTGTGAGTGACAGAACCACTGTCCTAGATGAAACAAAAAAGATCCATGAATACATCAGGAAGATCACCACAAAGGATGTTTGGTGAGTCCCTCAGGCAGCAGAAACTCAGGAAAGAAGAGGAGGAAGAACAGGAGCTATCATGGAAGGACAAACCTCTGCACAGCATGTACCACTGGCAGATCGAAGAAGTGGCTAACATAGAAAAAGTCTTCCAAAGGTTGAACAAAACTGGGCAGACAGACAGCAGAGGCAAGACTGATACAGATGATTAAATAATGTATTTAATACAACCAGGAATGTATCTGACTTAATGTGTTTCCATTTGTCAAAGACTGAAGGGAATACTCAGCTTCTACTACAAGACTGATGCTGAGGTCCAGCAAGACTCTGAACTGCAGAGCTGGATCCAGGACATTTCTCAGTATGGATTCCTTTCACGAGAAAGTTCAGGTGAGCTTCAAATAAAGTGTCAAATTTGATGATTAGAATCTGTATGTGTTACATTTCCATAATGCATCTTAAAGTTCCTCTCTGTAAGGAAAATGTTAGTTTTCTTCAATTAAAGACTAGGAGAGGGACGAGCTGAATGCAATGTAATGTTTATTAAAGACGTCATGATCAGAGCAGTAACAGGTAAACAGCATCTCTTAGGATAAGAGCTCAGTGAGGCAGTCTCACCATCTTTTATACACAAGAAAATGTCTGCGTGACATCACACAAGAACTCAAACAGACAATAACGGCTCTACTCAGGTGTTATCCATCACGAACTCTGGGTTAATAAATGTTTTTCACTTTTAGTCGTTATTAAAACTCTTCATTTTAAGCAAACATCACATTTATTAACTTTCGATGTCCTCAACAAGTCTTGGTCCCTAAAATCACTGTCGTGCCCTCCGTGTACTTCCCTTCCCTGCAGACCCCTCCTCTTTTCATACACTGGAGGGGCACAGAAAGTTCAATACAATGATGTACAGTTTTCTTCTTATTCTACCATTATCTTAACTGATTTTAATCATGAGCAGAGAAATACATTCCTCTTAATCACTATGCTACGTTATATCAAAGCTTGATTATGCATATTGATAACATAAAAGATTAATATGTATCTAAATTTTCCCAACACTCTGTAAATGTATGAATGTAATTCCATTCTCTGTGATCACCAGGAATTCCTCAGAAATTCAGCACTGTGGAAGAAATGGTTGAGTTTGTCACCATGGTGATCTTTACTTGTTCTGCTCAACACTCAGCTGTCAACTCTGGACAGGTGAGACCTTCTAATCAATCAGATTATCAATCCAGATCCACAGTGTTTTAACTGAGTGCAGCAGGATGATAATTATCTTTGCATTTGTTTGTACAAATGTTTACAAATGCAAATGTTTAACTGACTGTGGAATGTTTAGTAAATTTCATGACTGGACTTGTTGCACAATCCCATCATTGTATCATGCTGGAATTCACCGAGCTCTTGAGTAACCCTTCTGTCACAGATGCCTATCTGCTTGATTTTGATAGCCGCTAACTTACAGTAACATTGCCAGTGGTGACATACTAGACTGCTGCCCACCTCCTTGGTGGTTCTGGGGTCTGGTGGGTGTGGTTGTGGATGGCAGTCATTCGGGAGGGGATGACCAGCCACTGGCCGAATGAAAAAACCCCGTTCTTGTATAAATACAGTAACTCATGAGGTAACCCCTGGTATTCGAATTCATAACAATACAAAGAAATAAAATGGCTCTTACACTGGGTTGATTTTGGGGATCTGAAGGACCATTTTTGGTGACTGGTATCAGACTGCAACGCCTGCTAATGACTTCTTTCTTCAGTGCAGTACGAATTTGGTGCCTGGATGCCCAACAGTCCTACCTCCTTGCAGCTTCCCCCACCAACCAAGAAGGGGACAGTTAATGAGCAAACAATGCTGGATTCGTTCCCCAGTGTTGACACAACAGTTCATGGGATGGCTCTCATGTGGCTCCTCAGCAAGCAGTCCTCTGATCATGTAAGTGCTCTGCAAAGAAGAAAACGGTTTGTGTTGCATGTCAGAATGTGGGAGAAGAGCTAAATGTCACTGATCACATATAAATCTCATTAGGTTCTTCTTGGTCAGTATCCTGAGGAGCATTTCAGCGAGGAGGAGCCTCTCAAGATGATCAGAGTATTTCAGGAAGAGCTCCAAAAGCTGAGCGCAGAGATCAAAGCCAGAAACAAAAATGTGGGGCTGCCATTCACATCCTTAAATCCAGATGTGGTTGAAAACAGTGTGACCCTTTGATTATTACAAAGAGGAAAGTTTTTCTGTCTTTTGGACATTAATTAATCTTTTTTTAACCATTGCTGTGTGTATGTGTTTTATGTTTAGACTAACAGTATTCTAACATAACAGCAGATGCTGAGATCAGAGTGATGTTGCTTCATTTAATCATGTTAATTATCTTGTAAGTGATGACATAATACTGTGTAAGTGCTGCACTGTGATCCCATTTTAGGCATTAAATTCAAATCTTAAAGCATCGTTTACAGTTGATTATTGAGCTTTTATCATATAAGTGGTGGTGTTTTCAGCTGTGTCTGACCCATTGACTATAGCAGTCAAAGGTTTGGACACATTAACCCTGTCATGTGAATGATAAGTGTCAGGGAATAAATTTAAGCCAGTAAGGAGTTTGCATGTTCTCCCTGTGCCTTTATGACTTCCTTCCAGAATCCAAAATCATGCATGTGAGGTTAATTGGTGATTGTGAACAGCTGTGAATGGTTATCTATTTATTCTGAATCAGCCCTGTGACAGACTGCTGACCTGTCCAGAATGCACTCGGCCTCTTGCCCTATGACAGCAGCTATGGGCTCTTCCTTTCAATCATTTAAATCCAAAAATCACCTAAAAAAGATTCAATAATTTCATCTGAATACGATAAATTTCATTCATGTCATGAGATGACAATCCTGTAGAATATGTCAGCACTTTAAAGATTTTATTGTGCAGCCATTTTTACAGTTAAGAGGTTGGTTTTTAATTGTATCCTAGTATTTTAAAACAGTTGTGTTTGTACAGCTCTGTGGGCTATGCTGCCTATCTTACTAAACTGAATGGCCATAAAGCACAACTGATACCTTTCTGCTTTGGACTTCAGTGAAATTGGGCGAAACAGGAGAAAAAGTTTTATTTCTCACAGCCACCCTTTTGCTGGACTACAAGGCAGTGTGCTGTGTTAGCATATACATATCTAATAATAATTTGATTTGATTATTATTCCTGATTGTTATTCTCTCACTGATAAATTCAAAAACTTTCAGCACCGTGCCACAAAGCAAAGATTGTTCAGGAATGATTTGAGGAGCACAGCAGTGAGTTTGAAGTGTTGGCCTCTAAATTCTTCAGATCTCGATCCCGTGGAGAATCTGTGGGATGTGCTGGACAAACAAATCCAATCCATGGAGGCTCCACCTCACAGCTTATAGGACTAAAACGATCTGTTGCATGGGATAAACAAACACACCACACCTCAACCTGAGACACACAAAAATCCACAACCAAAGAGTAAAGCAGGAATCAAAACTAGGAGCCAAAAAGAAGTGAAAAAATAATGCAGCAAATCATAACAAAAAACACTGAAAAAAACAAAAACAAAACAAAAAATAAAAATGCTGGGCAAACAGCCCAGGATCATAACGATAACACTAGATAACTGACAGTTTCCTCGTAACTCCTCTGGTTTAAACCAACTTTTCAAACGACTGATTACTCATCAGTTAGTTTGGTGCATAAATCCTCTAAGTTTCCTCATTTCTTTTTGTTTTACTCTTTATCTTTTCATCATTTCTCCTTTGTCATTTTTATGGGGTTTCACCCTTTTACCTTTTAGTTCCTTGAGCAATAGTCCAAGTGTCCATGGTTATTGTGACTTAATACCAATGTGATGAGGTGTGCTGATTATTAATTTTAGTTCAGTGGGCTCAGGTAGTGATTGGGCGACTGTAGTGTGGTTGTAGGAAGTAACAGAATGATGGACTAATGCTGGACTAATCCTCCTCAGACACAACTGAAGGTTCAACTCCCTACTGCCTGCTCACTCCTTCTCTTCTCTCAGTCAAGGAATGACTCTTTTGGGACAAGTTTGTCCAGCGAATCAGGGCCTCTGCACAATCTTTGGACCACCTGTCAAAAAATCCAAACTTTGAAATCTGAACTTGCAAAACTTGGTCTACCCTTGTGCCCCCTGGGTTTAATCCCCAACCCCAGTGTCTGAATAAAGATCATGGTAGTCTCTTGTTTGAGCCTAACATGTGGGTTCATTGACTTAAATTCAGCCAGTTTAAGGAAGTGAATCATGAGTAACGGTCAAAACGGAGGCATATCATAGTCTGGGAGGACTCCAAGACCACAAACATTGAAAGGTATTTTGTTGAGATCAACTCGTTGAGCAGGAAACAGGTCTCATGTTTGGTGGTTCATGTTTTGAAAGGAGGAACTACACTGTTAACAGCTGCTGAAAAGCTTTTTATTTATTTTAAATAAACATTAACATGCAGCTGCACTGATTTTGTTTTCTGCTGAGAAATCAAAATGAACCTTTATTGATCATTTGCTGAGCTCAAATTCAGCATTGGTGATGCTCAGTCACAGCTGTACTGGAAGATGAAGCTTCACCCACAAATCTGTAGCAGCAAACACCATAAAAACACTTCAAAAAGCAGCACAATCAATCTGATATCTGATAATTGATCTCCCCTACAAAACTTCACTGGATTGGTCCTTATCCTGTGCTCTGGCACAAGACTGCAGACATTTTGCAACGTGCAACTGAACATTTACAGGATTCTGCCACCAGTGCTGAGAGCTGCACCTTACAGGACACGCCCACAAGGTGTGCATAAAAGGAGACGTCGCTGCTGAGTTAAATCAACAAGGTCGTTCTTCAGATCATCATCATCATCAGCAGAGGTAAGACTGAAAACTTCATCAGTGTCTGACTGCAACTGTTCACACATAATGGAACAATTTATATTTGGGTCACTGTGATTCTCTCCCTACCAGGATTTTTTCTTCTCTCAAGAGTGAAAATGGGCGATTATGAAGTGATCATTTTCACTGGCGACCGTTCCTCTGCCTCCACTTTTAATAAAGTCTACATTAAGCTGGTCGGCACTGACGGAGCGAGCGAGCGCACACACCTGTGGAGCTGTGTGCCATCTTTCTACAGAGGAGCAGTAAATATGATATTTAGTTCCATTTTTATTTATATAGTAGCATTTCACAATAACAGTCATCTCAAAGTGTTTCTTATTATAAGGTAAACACCCTACAACATTAGAGAAAACCTCAACAGCAGGTAATCCCCTGTGAGCGAGAGAGCGAAATCAAAAGTCCCTTTAAAGAGAAAGCAGCCACCTGCCCCAACTGGTACGAGGTGAAGGTTAAAAATAGAGTGCAGGGAGACAACAAGATGCAAACTATGGGAGTCAAGACCTGACGTGCATTAGTGGTGTATAAACACATGAGTGGTGAAAAAAGGTGAGTGGAGAAGTGTTTGATGCTTAGGAGGTTCCCCCAGCAGCCCGAGGCTGCAGCAGCATGACTCAGGGATGGTTCAGGCTCAGTGGAACCGGTCATGTGAGATTAAATACAGATTCATCACATTAAATAGTGGCAGTGGTGCAGAGGGTAGGCGCTGGCCTTGCAGCTGGGGGGTTGCCGATTTGAGCCCCTGACCCTGTGCTGCGTTGTATCCTTGGGCAAGACACTTAAACCACATTGCCTAACGGTAGCGCCGGTCTCTGGCTGCATGACCGCAGATGCTCGTCTCTGGATGAGTGATCGTTGTGTGCACAATGACAATGAGTTGAATCTAACATCTAAATACTTTGAACCTTAACAAGTATTTAATCTGAGTTTTAATTGTACCTTCTCCGTGACTGTATTGTGATTACTCAAAGGTTACAGCTCAGTTAAATGCACATGATGCCCGTCTCATTCTGTGTTTACTCCAGGTATCACACTTCATTGTGTCCTGCCAAAAATCCCTTGGACAGCTGGTGCTCATAGAGCTGGATAAAGAGCGTCATGTACTGTCCCCAAACAAGGCTTGGTATCCTGCTAAGGTGCACGTGACGTCCCCTGAAGGAGAAAGCTACCTTTTTCCTGTCTACCAGTGGATCTCTGACAGCAACACTCACTACTTCAGAGAGGGGGCAGGTTTGTGAAAATGTTAGAAAGAAATAAACTAAAACCAGTAAATAATTAAAATATTCATCAAGAAGAAATGCTAAATATTATAATATTATTCAGAGGATCTGAAATTTACTTTGGCCCCATGTGGCCCTCAAAAGTGATCAATAACATTTTCTTTTTCTAATTAATTTGTTAATTTAATTTAATTAACTCTTTGTTTGGTTTTAGAGAGATTCTGGCTGCTGCTTTATGGAACCACTGTAGACTAATTTATGTGTACACTTAGGCATGTGCAGAGGAAGTTACAGTCCCTAATGCAGAGGAAATAAAACCTGAGCTGATCTCACTGAGCTGCATAAAAATGATGTGATCTGTCTCACGTGTAAGTTTAGAGCACTTGGAGTTTATCAGTGAGTAAAACTGGAACTGCAGCATTTGCCAGTGTGCCTGAACTCTGACACGATTAAAGACTCTGACGAGTAAATAAACAATTCATAGTAAATACACGTCTGTGTCAATATTCCGACAGGCAGAAGACTGCACTTTGTTAAGATGCTGATCGTTTAGGAAACGTGCCTGTGTTAACTGGTGATGGTCATAGTTATAGACCTGTCATAGACAGGTGCCAAAAATAACAAATAGCACTAATTTGTATTAAATGAGCAAATGTGGTGAATTTTTATCCGTTCAGTTCAGCTGCTGGATCCGCTCAGCTCAACTTTATGATGACAGCAACACATCTGATTTAAAAGAAAACATCCATCCATCCATCCATCCATCCATCCATCCATCCATTCTCTTCCGCTTATCTGGGGCCGGGTCGTGGGGGCAGGAGCCTAAGCAGAGAAGCCCAAACTTCTCTCTCCACAGCCACCTCGTCCAGCTCATCCGGAGGGACCCCAAGGCGTTTCTGGGCCAGCCGAGAGATATAATCTCTCCAGCGTGTCCTGGGTCTACCACGGGGCCTCCTCCCGGTGGGACATGCCCGGAACACCTCACCCAAGAGGCGGCCAGGAGGCATCCTAATCAGATGCCCGAGCCACCTCAACTGGCTCCTTTCAATGTGGAGGAGCAGTTGCTCTACTCTGAGCCCCTCCCGGATGGCCGCACTCCTCACCTTATCTCTAAGGGAGACACCAGCCACCCTTTGAAGGAAACTCATTTCTGCCGCTTGTATTTGTGATCTTATTCTTTCGGTCACTACCCAAAGCTCATGACCATAGGTGAGGGTAGGAACGTAGATCGACCGGTAAATCGAGAGCTTCGCTTTTACGCTAAGCTCCCTCTTCACCACGACAGACTGCACGACACTGCAGAAGCAGCCCCGATCCGTCTGTCGATCTCCCGCTCCCTTCTCCCATCACTCGTGAACAAAACCCCGAGATACTTGAACTCCTGTACTTGAGGCAAGAACTCGTTCCTGAGCCGGAAAGGGCACTCCACCCTTTTCCGGCTGAGGACCATGGCCTCAGACTTAGAGGTGCTGATTCTCATGCCGGCCACTTCACACTCAGCTCACACGAATCCGACTTATTACCGGCTATACGGACCAAGCTCTCACTGCGGTTGTACAAAGACTGAATGGCCTGCAACAACGGGCCAGACACCCCATACTCCCGCAGGACCTCCCAAAGGACACCCCGAGGGACACGGTCGAATGCCTTTTCCAAGTCCACAAAGTACATATAGACTGGTTGGGCAAACTCCCACGCACACTCATATATCCTTGAGAGGATAAAGAGCTGGTCCAGCGTTCCGCGCCCAGAACGAAAACCGCATTGTTCCTCCTGGATCCGAGGTTCGACTAATGGACGGACCCTCCTTTCCAGCACCCTGGCATAGACCTTACCGGGGAGGTTGAGGAGTGTGATCCCCCGAAAGTTGGAGCACACCTTCCGGTCTCCCTTCTTAAAGATGGGGACCACCACTCCGGTCTGCCAATCCATTGGCACTGCCCCAGATCTCCACGCGATGTTGCAAAGGCGTGTCAACCAAGACAGCCCTACAACATCCAGAGCTTTCAGGAACTCAGGGCGAATCTCGTCCGCCCCAGGGGCCCTGCCACCAAGGAGTTGTTTAACTGCCTCAGTGACCTCACCCCCAGTGATGTTCAAGTCATCTCCCTCGTCCCCAGACTCTGCTTCCACTACAGAAAAGGAAACACTAGATGTTATTACAACATACAGAGAACTGCAAGATGTTGAAAGATTATCAAGTAGAGCCATTCATGCATTAATAGCAATACAGCACTGCAGCAGGTTCATGGATGCATATGGCATATTTAACTAGTCACAAATAAATAATGCTGGTAGTACTGATTAAAAATGTTTACATTCACTGCTCCCATCTTGGATTAACCAGGTCATGGTTTTCCAGTTGAAAATCCTAACTTGGAACTTCCAGCTGCAGCTGGAAAGCAAAGAAAATGTGCTAACGTGGTAATGTGTTAGTTTCAGAGTACTGAGCGTTGAGAATGAAGTGACGCTGTGGTGCAAACATTGTGGACCTCATGGAAATGATTTATCATGTAATTTCTCATCTACTGCGACTAGAAAAATCTGGTGTTCATTAAAGATAAGCACGTGTTAAGCTGGAAAACCGGAGACTAGTGACCAAATCTGAGCAATTCTGTGTTTATTAAGAATTTATACCAGATTGTGTGTGTTTTTTCTAGCTCGCACACTAATTGAAGACAAGCACAGATTTCTTGGTCAGTACAGTCGGGAGAAGGAGCTCGTGCAGCGACAGAAGGTTTATAGGTAAGAGAGCAGAGCAGCATGGTAACCCAGAGAGAGATCCTCCAGGAGCAGATGGCTCTGCATTTATGACAACTTAACCACCACATGACATCTGCCATGATTTATTAAAATCTGTGTTGTTCATCTTTTTGTTTAACAAAGTTGAAGTTAAACCTAAACCTTAATATACCTATAATATTAAAATTAATATGCCTTTACATATTCTTTAACTTTTTATTTTCATCTCTTCTCTTAGATACAAAATGACCAAAAAACAATAAGATTAATAATTTTGTTATCATTATTACTGAGAGCAGTAATAGTAGTACCAGTTAATATTGATAAATCACATGCATACAGTTGTTAAACAGGACCCATTTTTACTGTCAAATTTATATAGTTCTTCTGTTGTTGTTTTTTTGTTTATTTATTTATCTTATTTTTTTAACCAGCTGGGACAAACAGGGAATCGCCCACTTTAAAGCAGACAGTCTTTTATCGCTGCCCTACGACATCCGCTTCTCTTTGACCAAGACTGCAGAGATGATCTACACCGGAGCTACAGGGTGAGCTCATCCATCCATCCATCCATCCATCCATCCATCCATCCATCCATCCATCCATTAAAATGGTCTTTATTTTCTAGACTGGGAAAGCTGGGGCTGATGGGATTACTTCAGTGTAACAAGTTTACTTGCCTTGAGGATATTTATAATCTGTTAAACGTCCACAAGACTCAAGTATCAGGTAATGAATTATAATGTATACATGATAGCACGTATTAAAATGCTACTTAGAAATAATGATCCAGTCATGGACATCTGAATCTCAGCCAAGTATGGAGTAAAATCCTCTTTTTAAACAATTTTCCAAGGTTTTCTGAAAAAGTATTTGAGCTTTATATAATATTAAGAGGCCATTTTATATTAGGACATTCATTCTACAGCTACTTGTAAATGTGAAGAAAATATTTCTGTATGTAGTTTGCAGCAATCAAAAGACTGCAGTGTGCTTCATATAATTCAGACTCTAACTGGCAGTTATGTTTTTGAGGTCAGTTTTATTTTCTTATTTTTCCTGCAGTCAAAGATTTTGGTCTCACCAGTGGCTGACCAGGATGGTATAGTCCTGCATTTTAAATAAAATTCTCTTTTATTTCCAGAATATGTCTATAAAAATTGGAAGAAAGACGCCTTCTTTGGCTACCAGTTCCTAAATGGTACCAACCCCATGTTGATCAAACGCTGTAAAGCTCTGCCAGAGAACTTCCCTGTCTCTGATAAAATGGTGTTCTCTAACGGTCAGCAGAATTTGGCCGATGAAATAGAGGTAATTTTTTTTAATTCCCATGAAATAAGGTTAACTGTAATATCCACCACATCTGGTTCATGCCTGCACTTGGTGAAGTATTTGCATTGACACATTTACTTTACACATGTATGGTCCAGACTACGTAGTTGGGGTCAAACCATTTCTCATTGTGTCTGAAATTTCCAACAGAAGGGTAACATCTTCCTGTGTGACTACAAGCTTTTGGATGGAGTGGAGCCAAACATCATCAGTGGGAAGCAGCAGTATTTGACAGCCCCCCTCGTCCTGCTCTGGAAAAATGATGAAGATGAGCTGCTGCCAGTTGCGATTCAGGTAAACTCTGAATTGCTGTTAATAATATCAGGCACTCTTAACTGAACTGTAGTGTTCATGTTGTTTGCTCAGGGGTCAGGGAGGGCCATGGGTGTCATGGGGATCAGGCAGCAGTCAAAGGCAAATGTCTTTGTTCAGACATCCAGTCCCCTGAAACTGGTTGTTGAGACATGAAACATCACCCCCCCGGTGAGAGAGGAATCCAAGGTAGTGTGTGAGGTTAACACTGGGTGATCGCCACTGATTCACCTGCTACCTGCCCTTACAGCTGGTTAACACTGAGTGCTCGCCGCTGAAACGTCAGATCAAACATACTTCAAATTACTGTCATTACGTGACCGTTTGTCCTATTGGAAACATTCTAATGGTTTCTGAAAGCTGAGAAACTGCGCTTCACAGCCAACTTACATTATTATGGTAATTGCTGACAGAAGCCCAACAGACTTTAGAAGCAAACCGTGTCCCCGACAACACCTTCAGCTTTGGCTAGCCTCTCTGCAGAGCTTGGGATCTGGAACCAGCCTTTAATTCTAAAGCTGTCCTCGGTGAGAGACAGTGAACAGGGGTGGGTGTGCTTCATCTTTGTGACTGTCTATCGGAGTTTTAACCAGTAGATGAGAAGGGTTGTTTTCTTGCACCTCTGTATCAGGAAATGGGTCCTGATGCTTGGGGCTGATCTTCACCTACAGATACAGCCACTGAAAATGGCTGGCTCTGTGACGCAGCCATGGTGGGCTTGTAACCAATCCTCCACACTGCTAATGTTTTTAAACAAAAACTGAGATTGCACAACAATACTGAGTGTGTGTGTGTGTGTGTGTGTGTGTGTGTGTGTGTGTGTGTGTGTGTGTGTGTGTGTGTGTGTGTGTGTGTGTGTGTGTGTGTGTGTGTCTGTTGCCTGTTGATAATAAAGCAAATGAAAGACCAGAAACACATTTTTCCTTCTCCTGCAGCTGAAGCAGAACCCAGGTGAGGACAATCCGATCTTTTATCCTTCTGATTCTGAGTACGACTGGTTGATGGCCAAGATTTTTGTGAGAAGTGCAAACTTCAACTTGTATGAACTCGATGCTCACCTGCTGCGCACTCACCTGCTGGCTGAGATCTTTGCTGTGTCGCTGCTGCGCAACATTCCCATGGTGCATCCCCTGTACAAGGTACCGAAGGCTGAGGAACTGCTGTGCTTCTTAGATACCACACACAGACTTGTGACTTTGATATTAGGGTTAAACATGTGACCATAGAACATCAGACTAGAAAGGAAAAGTTCATTTTCTTACTGATGAATTTCTCTGTTTCCATCAGCTCCTCATACCTCACACCCGTTTCACTCTGAACATCAACTTCTTAGCTCGGAAACGTTTAATATCTAAGGGAGGATCCTTTGATAAGGTATAAAAAGACCAGCAAAGCCAACAAATTTTAGTTCTGAGTTTCATGTATAGGTCTTTCACTGGGTTTTGACTGTTTTCTAGTTCACATCTTCTGGTGCAGAAGGTGCCCTCACAATCCTGAAGAGATCCCTGCCTGCAGTGACCTACAGCTCCCTTTGTATCCCAGATGATATCGCAGAGCGTGGGCTGACCGATGTTCCAAACTTCTACTACAGGGATGATGGACTCCAGCTTTGGGAGATCATCCACAGGTTCTCTCACCACTTTGTCTGACCACACATTTGTATAATTAGAGAATCCATCCATCCATCCATCACCAAGGCATTAAATGCAGTCTCTGCGCTCCCATCTTAAAGAAGGGACAAGAATGAAACACAGTCCAGCCCCTCCCCAGGAGAGTGGTTCCAGAACCCAAGCTGTTCACTGATACCACGTTTCCACTGTCGAGGTGCCGGTGCTTGTGCCGGTGCTTATCTCAGTTTCAATAAACTGGTGAAACCAGTGAAACACTTAAGAATGGGCCTGCACACATTATACACATTATAGTTTGTGGGCAGCATGGTGGTGTGGTGGTTAGCAGGGTTACCTCACAGCTAGAAGCTCTGGGTTTAAATCCACCTTGGCCCAGTTTACATGTTCTCCCTGTGTTTGGTTGATTCTAGATTGTTCTTAGGTGTGGATGTCAGTATGAAGGATGTCTGTCTCTCTGTGTTAGCCCTCCAACAGGCTGGCAACCCTTAAGGGTGTAGCCTGCCCTTCACTCCATGACTCCTGGGATAGGCTCAACATATAAACTTATAATGTAATCAGGACCAGTGATGTCAGTAACACGTTACTGTAATCTGACTACTTTTTTCAGTAATGAGTAATCTAACGTGATACTATTTGCAGTACATTAATCAAATTACAGTAACTTATCCAAGTCATCGCATTACTATTATTGTCATTTTCCTCAGTACAAAGATATATTTTTGCTTTCTTCTTGTGTCTTGGGGAGTGACGTCTGGCAGATGCGACAATTAAGTCCCGTTTTCATCACGAGGACAATAACAGCACAGCGACACAAACATAAACAATGGAGGGAGGAGAGAGATGCGCGTTTTCTAGCTGGAATTTCTGTGTGTTATGTATGTCTTTGCTTATATTGGTAAACAGAGTGCAGTCAGTATGATTTATGAAGGGCTTATATATAAAATGAAGAAATAACCTGTTTTTCAACCATCTTTAGGAGTCTGTGTTATTGTACCTACATTATAATCAATCCAGAGCTTTTTGTCCACTTCAAATACCTTTATAGATCTGTGATGTTATATTTGTTATATATATTTGTTATATATATCTGCAGCTTTCTGAGCCAGATTTCTGTTTAAAAGGACATTTTTAATGTCAATGAAAAGTCACTTTGCCAAGAACTGAGTGCAGGTTCAACCTTGTGACAGAAATGCTGTTTCACACTCAAAATGACCTGATATCACTCATGAGAGATATGTTTGATATATGGTTGACATATGTCAACAAGTCATTTACAGCCGTTTAAATACAGGCAGTCATTTTTTGGGAAATACTGGAAATGGCTTTGTGGCACAACACCGGCAGCTGTTGAAAGTAACTAATAAAGTAACTTGTACTCTAACTTAGTTAAAATTAAGTAATCAGTAAAGTAACTAAGTTAGTTTTTAAAGCAGTAATCAGGTTACTTTCTCAAGGTAACTATGCCATCCCTGATCAGGAATGTGTTTGATTGTGTGTCCATTTGTCAGGTTTGTTAGTTCAATACTCAGCTTCTACTACAAGGATGATGCTGATGTTCAGCGCGACACTGAACTCCAGAACTGGATTAAAGAGATTTTTGAAAATGGATTCAATTCAATAGAAAGCACAGGTGATGATAATGTGCACATTGTATATTACCACAAAGCAACTTAAATGTATTCTCTGTGTTGACATAATTCAGTTTATTCTTTCTGATCATCAGGAATCCCACAGAAATTCACCACTGTGGCTGAAATGGTCAAGTTTGTCACCATGGTGATCTTCACCTGCTCTGCCCAGCACTCAGCTGTCAACTCTGGACAGGTGAAGTCCTCTAATCAGAATCAGAATCAGGATCAGGATCAGGAATCAGAATCAGAATAAGAATCAGGAATCAGAATCACACAATCAGACAATATATATTGTCTATATCAATTTTTATATCTATTGTATATATACAAATATACAAATGTATATAGTACAGGAGTATTTGTGTGTATGTGGAGTGTTTGTAGAAAAGCAGCTTTCATACAGTAAGTATTGAAGGTGCCTGTTAAATATCTCTTAATAAATATTGCAATATTGCAATTGCAATTAGTGCAATTGTGTTGCACTAACTGCTGAGGGAAAGGTATTTGTACAGATCACCTTTTGTTGCTCTGTGATTGCTTTATGAGCTGTAGGAGGTGGTGAGTTACTGTGATGTGTTTAGGAGTCTCATGGATAAGAACTGGTTTTCAGTGTGTTGTTCTGCATTTCTGGGACCTGAACTGTTTGCCTGATGGCAGACGGGTGAACAGTGCATGGCCGGGGTGGGTTGTGTCTATGGAAATTTCCCTGGGTCAGGAAAAGCCTGTGAGAGCTAGAGACATCTACCAGGGTGGGCAGAGGGCAGCCAGTTATCTTTTCTGCTGTCCTGGTTCCTCTCTAACCGCTAACTCACCTGAACCTTGTGGAGACCAGGATGTTCGCTTGATTTTAACCTCTTGAAGAGCAGCTAAACTGATCTTTTAGGGTGGAATGCAGCTGGAACAGTGTGGACCCTTTTTAATCCAGCTGTTCTTGATGGTTTTTTGTTTAAATGTAGGAAACATTTGAAAGCGTTTGGGTTCAGTGGTTAAAAGCTATTCTTCAAAGCCCATTACTGACCGATCCATTACTTCTTCAATGCAGTACGACTTTGGTGGCTGGATGCCCAACAGTCCTACCACCCTGGATCTTCCCCCACCTACAAAAAAAGGGACAACAAGTGAACAAACAATGCTGGAAGCGTTCCCTGGTGTTGGCACAACAGTGCATGCCATGGCCAGCATATGGCTCCTAAGCATGCAGTCCTTTGACAGAGTAAGAGCTCCACAAATACTATGTAGCATACATTAAACTGTTACTAGACCAACAGTGGAACCAAAACTAAACGTGTCATTGATCTCATATCGATATCATCAGGTTCTTCTTGGCCAGTACCCAGAGAAGCATTTCACTGAGAGGTTTCCAGTCCTGAAGATAAAAGAATTTCAAGAAGAGCTCAGAAAGCTGAGTGAAGACATCAAAACCAGAAACTCAGGCTTGGATCTGCCGTACACGTACTTGGATCCAGACGTGGTTGAAAACAGTGTGTCGATTTGAACACCGGAGGGCATCCCCTCATCCTTCAGCTTCAAATCAGTGACAGTGGGCAGAGTGAAAAATGAGTGTTCTGATCATCACTGATTTCACTGATTCAGCTTTAGTTACAACTGCTTACAGGCTTATTATCAGTGTTCTTTTGGGCTATTGTTGGTCTCAACATATGAATTATTTAATCCATTTCTTCTCATTGTGGTGTGTGTTGTTTATTGTGTAGCTACAACTGATCGCTGATTTCCTGTACCATGAATTCTGATGTTAAAAACATATCCATAACAAATATTCACATTTATTGAAATAAGAAGTGAAGAAAAGATGAAGATTCATTCTGTTTTAAAGGAGATTTAACAAAGCTACACAGACACTGAGACAACAATGGATGACTCTGTGACATCAGTTTCAACTTTATCACTTTTAATATCATTTTAGAAATTATGTGTCAAAATACCATGTAAATGCTGCATTGTGATCACATAAATGTAAACATTAAACTCAGAGCTGTGAGATGCAAAAGATGCTGTGTGATGTAACCACCGTGGCAGGTAGAGGACCCCAATGCAGGACTCAAAGGTGAGAGCTGAATTTAAACTTAAGGTCTATTAACAAGCGTAGAACATCAGGCAGGGCTGGTCAGGAGCCCGCAGCACAAACCTGCTGGAACAAGACATAAACATGAAGCATGAACTTGGACATAAAGGCACACAGCAGAGAAAACAACAGCATGACAAGGAACGGGGGACAAACTGAGTGAATTAATACACAGAGGGATAACGAGGGCAGTGAGAGCAGGCGGAGACAACACTGGATCCATGACCCAGGACCATCACACACTGTGGAAGAGAACCAGAGATTAATAATAACTAATGATTAAATGAGTAGACCTTGTATGTAAGAAGGATTTTAAAAACTATTCTAGATTTAACAGGGAGCCAATGAAGAGAAGCCAATATGGGAGAAATCTGCTCTCTCTTTCTAGTCCCTGTCAGTACTCTAGCTGCAGCATTTTGGATCAGCTGAAGGCTTTTCAGGGAGCTTTTAGGACAGCCTGATAATAATGAATTACAATAATCCAGCCTAGAAGTAATAAATGCATGAATTAGCTTTTCAGCATCACTCTGAGAAAGGATGTTTCTAATTTTAGAAATGTTGAAGAAAAAGCAGTATTTTTTTAAATTATTCTTAACTTCTATAAAAACATGTGAGGCTGTTGCTCCCTTCATGAGTCACCACAGCGGCTCACCTGCCTCAGTCTCACCTTACACCCAGCATCCTCCTCTGCCACCCCAACCCTCTGCACGTCCTCTTTCACTGCATCCATCAATCTTCTCTGCGGTCCTTCTCTTTTCCTCATCCCTGGCAGCTCTATCTTCATCATCCTTTGTCCATCATACCCACCATCCCTCCTCTTCACATGTCCAAACCACTCAGCCTGAGCTGTTCCTCTGATTGACTCGTTTCTAATATTTTTCATTCTGGTCTCTCCAAATGAAAATCTTGCCATCTTCAACTCTTCCTCCTCCTTTTCTTTTTGTTGGTGCCACCATCTTCAAGCCATACATCATAGCAGGTCTCACTCCCAACTTTCCTTTTTACTTCTGCTGTTCAGCCCCTGAGCTCATCTGCACACGCTCCACCCTGCACTCTCCTCTGTACTGTCTGCTGCTTTGGATGGCTGACCTCACATCCTTAAACTCATCACCCTTGACCCTCACTGCTCCTCGCATGTTCACCTTTCTACCTGCGTCTCTCTCATTCACACGTGGATTCTGTCTTACTCTGACTTTCATTCCTCTTCTCACCAATGCACCAATACCTCCACCTCCCCAGGCTCCCTACCCCTGCTGCAGGTCACAGTGTCATCTGCAAACATCACAGTGCACTGAGACTCCTGTGTGCCCTCATCTGTCTGCCTGTCCGTCACCACTGCAAATAAGACTGGGCTCAGAGTCAGTCACTGATGCAATCCCTCCCCACCTTGAACCCATCTGTCACTCCTACCACACACCTCACATCTGTCTCCCTGACCTCATCATTGTCCTGCAGTACCACAGTTCCTCTCTCAGCACCTTATCATGTATTTTCTCTACATCAGCAAAGACACAGAGCAGCAACTTCTCTATACTTCTCTATCAACACAATCATCACATCTGCATTGCTGTCTCAGCATGAAGCCACACTGCTGCTCACTGATCATCACCCTTCTGCTTAACGTAGCTTCAACAACTTGTTCCTGTATCTTCATGGTGTGGCTCACCAACCGCTCTTCACATCACTCTTACTCTTGAACATCTGTACCAGTGTGGCCTAGTGGAATAATTGAGAGGATAGTGGGAATGTCTTATTGCTCTGGTATTGGTATTTATAGTCGTATAGTTTAAACTGAGTTTTATACAGGATTAAATCAACTTCATTTTGGCCATAAAGGATCATGAGGACATCTAAAATCATGACCCAGCAGAAACTGAAGAAATGATCTGTCTCTGTACCCCAGTGTGGGCAGAGCACAGAAGATGCTACATTAGAACTCTTGGAAATATTAAAGACCTGGATCACGATAATTTGTCAGTTTAAGAACTGAGACGTAAATTTAGTCAAAGTCAAGCCAAAGTCTTTTTATCGTCAATTCCACATACGTGCAGGACATACAGGGGAGATATATACTTCTATATATATGAGATAGAGTTAGATACATCATCTAATGTGAAGATCACTCTGAGGAAAGAGGAACTCGTTGGTTAGACTCAGTTTAACACCCAAACTGTAGCTGCTGCTTTCATCCACTAGGTGGAGCCATGCACTCAGTTTAATCAGTCAGTGTGCTCTAAGTATCTTCACTTTATTAGGAGCAGCTGAACTGTGATAAAGGACTGTTAGTTTGGTGCTAACCCGGCCGGCTTGTTTCAGAAACTGCTTTAATGTTCATGCGTCTGAGCTCACAGAGGTGACCCCTGACCCCTGGTCAATGCAGCTCAGAAACAGGAGCTACAGTTGGCTCACCAAAACTGGACAAATAAGAGATTGCATCAGAATTTGGCCTAAACAGCATAAAGCTCGCATATCTCTAATATTGATAAATGAAGCTGCTGCTGAAATGGAGCTGAGGAGGTTATGGGCACACTCTGAGCTCCTGAGCACCAGCTGAGAATTCCTGATTCAGTCCAGGTGAGCAGAACAGGACCCACAAACAAGCAGGTTTTGGGTCCAGGTCACACAGAGCAGGTCGGTGAAAACAAACCTCTCACTCTCACTCAGCTCCTCTCAGGGAACATCAGGGAAATCTGCGCAGAGGGAGCACACAGGTGAGAAGGCACGTTTTACCTCAAACAATATTCAGCCAGGTGTGTAACGGCGCTGATGTCATTAAGGTGAGTAGCATAACAATCCAGCGTTGGCTGAAGGTCGTTGCTCTGCTTAAATAGCAGCCAAATGCGCAGATTGTCAACTGGTGTGTTTCAGCAGCGGAGCGGGAACCCAGGAGGACCCGCCCACTGAAACACACAGGTGCGGTGAACACGCGCACAGAGAGAGAAGCGCAAAACAAACAGACAGAAACACACACAGCCTGACAGGCACACCGTGACAGTTTCTCACCCTGCCGTGTGTCGGTCAGAAATGTCCTTCCCTCCTAAAGGCGCTCACCTCCGCCTTTAACTCATGAGCTCCTGGAATAAAAAAATATGGAAATAATTATGGAAGCTTGACGATTAGAATTATTTATTAATGATCACCAAAGCTCGGAGAACATTTTTAAAAGCCAAGAAGCAAATGTTGTGATAGCAGCAGCTGTGTTTGTTTGTGCTTTGATATGATTGGTGGAAGAAAAGCTGAAGCAAAACTAAAGATTGCTCTTTTCGTCAGAGCCGCTCAGCATGAATTAAATGTAAACGTGACAAATTAAAGGTGATGCTGAACTCTTTGAGTATAAAATTATTCTCTTTGCACCGATGATAACGAAAGTGTGGAAACTTTGTATTTGCTCCGTTTGTCCACTAAACGGAGACAAAACTGTTTGTTTTTCATCGTTAAAGAATGACAGATAAGGGCGGTGGCATCATTATAAAAGAGAGGGAAAGTCCGAAGGTCCACAGTGCTCTCTGTGACCCACAGCTGAGAATAATGAACCCGCTCCTCGTGTTTAACCTGTTCATTCAGCCGTGAACGAAACTTTCATATGGACAAAGTGCAGCTTAAAGACTCTGATGATCAACACACCAGCCGGAAGAAAATAAGCAATGTGCCAACAGAAGAAGGACAGCCCCTCCTCCTCCTCCTCCGCCGCCTCCGCCTGTCAAACTGACTTTGAGCTTGCTAAAGGAGTATCGGTCAAAGGAGGACCTGACTGATATAACAACTATATTATGAATAGAAAAATAATGTCCCACCGCAGAGGAAAAGAAACGCTCACGGGAAAAGACTTTGGACCGGTCTCAGCTCCGGGCTGTGAAGGTGAGTTTAAACACTCCACTCTAAAGTATTTATTACACCATTCTTTAAACTTTTGGCAGTAATCATAATACAAGACTACCCCCCTCCCTTTTTTTATAGACTAGAGTTAGTTATTACTAATGATGACGCTGACCTCGGAGCTTTAAAATCATAAACGCTCGTGACTTGAACTGAGCGGCTCACGCTCCCTGATTTCGCCTTTCAGGGCAGGATTAAACCTGGTTCCGCACTAAAAGCAGCATCGATGAAATAATCAAATGAAAGAACACGTTTATAGTCCAGACTTAAATCATGGAAACGACACGGCGCTGCCGCTGCCTCATTCTTCATATGTCAGTTGCGCGCAGGGGAGCAGAACCCTTGCGTAATTGCGCACATTTGGAAGATTTGGTACGGGCGCGTTATTGAGGACAGGCGCAGCTTATGTCAAGAAATCATTTTACAGATTTCCTGATTTTTCTAAAGTCACCAAACTAGTTTAGAGCCTGTTTTTGTACCTGGAGCTAAAAGCAGTAGAAAACATTTGTACTTATTCAAACTTCTTATAATTGTGTTGGACGATGAAAATGTGAAACTGGCCCGTGTCATGGTTCAGTTACAGTATAAGACTCATACAGTCGATGTAAACCTTTTTAGGTATCAGTGCTCTTCCTCTAGGACGCGCTTTCTGTTCACGATGGCGGGAATTGCAACTTGCAGATTTTGTGGTTTAAGGGAGATTAAGTGATATAGATATAGAGACTTAGTAACTAAATTGTTTCCTCGCTGTGAGCGTCTTTAGTCAAATTTCAGATATGCACAGTAAGTTTAACTGGCAGGACTCACAATTCCCAGTTTCAACCTGCATCCACACACACACCATAATGCTGGAGCCTTTTCCAGTTGCCGTAGGAAGGGAGGTGGGGTCAACCCTGGGCAGGTTGCCAGTCCGTCACAGGCCAAACACAGACAGTCAGACCACCATCCACACTGTGGGAGGAAGCTGGAGTACCCAGAGAGAACCCACACAGACACGGGGAGAACATGCAAACTCCACCCAGCCAAGGTGGATTCAAACCCAGGACCTTCTTGCTGTGAGGCAACAGTGCTAACCACCACACCAACATAGACTGCACAGGTTGGAGATCTCTTGAACATTCTTCTGCAGACCTGTCATACGTCTGTGACTCGATTCTTCAAGCTGAGGCGGTCCATCACAGCTGCTGTCCCTGACCGGGGGGAAAGGATAAAGCTCCATGGATGATGAGACCTCTTAATCAGAGGGCAACATGCCTCAGCCTGCCAACAGAGCCGCATAGATGAGCAGACGGTTCCCTTCACAGGCTGGTGCAGTTTACGGCAGTTTGTTCCACGGAAACCAGATCCCACATCTTCAGAGCCCTCGTGTGCACAATAGTTTTTATTCATAAGATATAATAAAATGTCCTCCTCCACCCCGTCTGCTGATGGCACTAAATATGACTCCCCCTCCACAGCTCTGGGTAAAGTCTGCCTTCCTCAGTGCTCTGTGACACAGGCATCATCATCATCATTGTTCCTGCCCTGTGTGACACACTTAGTTTTAGCTTCTGAAATTTAGACTCTAAATTTAGTAACTTCCACGAAATTAAACTCTAATCGTTAAAAAGAGCAACCTAAACATTTCCTGCATGTCTGATTCAGATTCCTCTTCCTGCCCAAATGTCCCAAATGTGACTCCTCCATGCTGCCTTTAATCACTGCCAGAACCAAGAAGTCTGAGGAGGAGGAGGAGGATGATGAAGATGGTGTGGAGGAGGAGAGTCTGTGTGTGTTTTCATTTCACATTTTTGTATCTGAGAGTGGTCACAGGCCCGAAGAAAAAACAAGCCTGAGACAACTGCTGTCACACACACACACACACACACACACACACACACACACACACACACACACACACACACACACACACACACACACAGAGCATTGCTGCTGCTTCAATTTAAAGTTCCCATCACGCTTAATCAGACTGTGTTAGTGATAAGTTTCAGTTGTGTAGCGCTGTGTTGTGGTTCATGTCTGTTTGTCTCATGTTTTTGCGTCTCTGTTATTTTTGTGTCTGTGATCATTATTTGTCTTTTGTTTAGTTCCTGATTTTGTTTGTTTTCGTTCCTGTTCTCTTAGTTTTACATCCCGTCTGTGTCTCTGTGTGTGTGTGTGTGTGTGTGTGTGTGTCGGTGTCGCGTGTCTCAGCCGCTGCGCTCCTGTTTTCCAGTATCAGTGACATCACCTGATCAGGAGCCGCTCACGTTTGGGTTTTAGTTTCAAATCATCTGGAAGCGCCAAATTTTCACTCATTCTTTCACTCACAGCGTGTTTAAAGTGCAAAGCAGATTCTTTGCTGGGTGAACGTGTTATATATGTTAAACTGATATTATTAATATCATGAATGAACCCGAGCTGTAAAGTTAATATGATTTATTAATGTGGTGACTTGGAAATTTGATGTTTTATTGGACTGAGATCTGCTGCTGTGACGCATCGATTCAGTGAAGTTCATGTCAGTGATTTCCTCCTTCATCGCGCTGTGGCTCACAAATCTTACACGTTTAATACAGTTTAAAGTTTCAGGGCTCTAATCTGCCGCCTCCACCTCAGAGACGAACAGCAGCACAGCTCTGTCATCCTGATGAACTCACTTTAAAAGTTTATTTTACCGCTCGGTGTCCTAAAGCCCACGATCAGCCGTTCTCTGCTGGATTCATTTCCTGTTTTATCTGCATCTCTGTTGTTTATTCCTTTTATATTTTTTAATGTTCTCTGTTGCTTTTTATCACCATCATGTGATAGGCAGCACTCATGCAGAAATAGAGTCCAATGACACATGAAATCATGTTTATATTTGAGCTGTAATTTTGCCTCTGAACATCGTCACAGCTGATGTTAAAGTAAACCATCAGGATGTGAGAGAAGTGCAACTCTCACTCCTAATCAGCTGAGACCATAGTTTGGTTACAGCCACTGAATCAAAGTCTTCAGTCACAGGTTGTTTAATTTAAAATCCACTTCAGTGGTGTACTCAGGCAAAATTACAAAATTCGCTCCACTGCCCAAAAGCGACTGACTGTATTTTCAGGCGTGTGTATTTACTCCATTCATCAGCCACAGATCAGCCCCTCAAAGCTCAGGTTTTTCATACCATCCCACCAACCCCCCCACAACCAGCTGATTTATGTTCTATAATAACTTCAGTGTTTTTATTCTGCGAGTTACAGGCCCTCAGTTGACGTTGGGGTGGTCCAGGTTTGTCCTCACAGCAGATATCCACAGGACATTTTAACATTTGTTTAAAACCGCGTCCAAATCGATGCTACACCTTATCCAGGTGTGACGATCAAACCTAAAGTACTGCTTTGTCTTTGCTCTTGCTTGTTTGGAGCAGCTATCTCACACCAGCCAGGAACATTTACCCACAATGCACCTTTCCAAGTCATCTCCAGTGAGTTGTGAGAAATCAGATGAAAGATCCAGAGTAACAACACTGCTGTCTGTTCCTCTGCTTCACGCACTGGTGCACTTCATTCAGTGTGATCCCACGATGCTGATGATGATCAGAGCCGTTCATAGAACAACCAGATTCTGGCTTTACACTTTCTGACTGACACACACTCACTGTGACACCCCGTTCCAAACAGGAATGTCACACATTTTGGAAGTATGATCCCAGAAAAGATTTGTCAGCAGAAGGGTCACTGGGAAAAGGATCATAAGAGGCTCCAGTGCTTTATGTCCTAAGTCTGCTGGATTAGCCATTGTAGTTAGCACTCCTAGCACTCAGTTAGCTGGTTTACAGCTGATGTTTGAGGGATCTTTGAGAGAAAAGGAAGGTTGGAGATTGGCCTATAATTAGCTAAGACAGCTGGGTCAGTGATGGCTTGTAGCAGCTTAACTACAGCCACCTTGAAGGCCTGTGGTACATAGCCAACTAATAAAGACAGCTTGATCATTTTTAAGATAGAAGCATCAATAATTGGAAAGACTATTGATGAGATAATCGACCTCACTGGGAGCAGAGTTTAGGTAGCTGCTCTGCACTGTGTTGGCACTGAAGAGCGTAATAATGAAGGAATTAGATCCTTAAACTTAGTTACAGCACTTTCACAAAGACTTCTACTGTAATAAAACTTATTCCCCACTGCCGTGTAATCCATTAAAGTAAATGTAAATGTTACTAAGAAATGATCAGACAGGAGGGGGCTTTCAGGGAATACTGTTAAGTCTTCAGTTTCTATGCCATATGTTAGGACAAGATCCAGAGTATGATTAAAGTGGTGGGTGGGCTCCTTTACATTTTGAGAGAAGCCAATTGAATCTAACAATAGATTAAATGCAGTGTTGAGGCTGTCATTCTCAGCATCTACATGGATGTTAAAATCACCCACTATAATGATTTTATCTGAACTGAGCACTAAATCAGATAAAAAGTCTGAGAATCAGTCAGTCTGTGCTCTGCATGTGCAGTGATCCATCCCATGAAGGTACTATCTGCTGTGGATGTGGTAGCAGTGGGTGGTTCAGGGGAAGGTGGTGTTCGATGCCCCGGCCTGTTGATCTTTTGTCTGTTTCCCGAGCAGATTTAGTGAAGGAACAGCAAGCTGATCCTTCACTAAAGGACTGTATGATTGTGCTGTTATCTTCTGAAGTGGGATAAGATCATTCAGCCTATTTTCTTTACCATGGGCTGCTCCTGACGAGGACGATTCCTCATGCAGGAGATCCCCCTTACATCTCAGTGGAGGAAGTTGTGTGACCCATTAAGTGCTGACAGTGTGTGATGAGTGCAGCCCATGATGCTACAGCTGGGCACATCGGGGCAGGGAGCAGAGGTGATCGAGTTATTGATGATTTTGTTTCTTAGGTTGTTGTGGTTCATTGGTCTTGTTATCCAGAGATTCGTTTTCCTCACGTGTCTCATGGTCCCCTCGGTCCTGTCTGAGTGGCTGTATGTTTGTTTCCCTTTGTGCTTGTGCTCTTCCGTGTTCTGTGTGTGCGCCGTGGTTGGTCACTTCCTGTTTTATTTTGACACTCCCATGTTCCCTGTGCTCTTTGTTTGCTTTTGCATCCTTTGTGTTATTAGTTTCATTTTGTTCACCTGTTGCTCCCAGCTGTCTCCACCCTCCCAGGTACCTTGTGTTTTTAAGCCCTCAGTTTTCTTCTGTTTATTGTTGCTCATCATTTGTGGTTCCTGTGTGTGTGTGTGTGTGTGTGTGTGTGTGTGTGTGTGTGTCAGTTTTTGGATGTTTGTATGATCTTGTATTTTGTATTTGGTATTTTTTGGACTTTAAAACTGCCTTAAACTTTAGTCTCATGCGTCCTGCACTTGCCAGCCACACCCTCCAACGTGACACATTCAAACTCTGGTTGTGCTTATTTGTTGACTACAAGGTGCCAAGCAACCAAATATCCAGCTGCTCATTGTTACATCCGGTCTGTGCTGAATCAGTAGTTAAAGCTCTGAGCCAGTTCATTTCTGTGTTTCTACAGGTCCTCCAGTAACTTGATTAAACAGAAGTCATCAAGGTATCATCCTCAAAGTCAGGCTGCAGTAGAGCTCATGTTCCTGATCCGTGATCAGTGGAGGCAATCAGAGCCACAGAAAAACATAATTATGTCAGTGGTTTTAGGGAGGTGAGCTAGCTAAAGAGAACCTAGATGGTCCTCAAAAGAAGATGAAATGGTTGTACGATCGCAGAGCTGAGCAACAGCACTACAGTCCTGAGATCAGGTGCTGTGGAAGCACCCTTTCACACAAAACCTTTTGGTCCTTGCACTTCCAGAACAGGATTACAGTACCCGATTGAAATACCAAACAAAATAAAATCTACCATGGAAATTTGCTCAATCCATGTCTCGCTCATTACCCATCCTGCAGGTGACTCCACAGTATGTGGGAATCCTTCCCGTTGGCTGCTGCCTGCAGTTCATCTCAGGTGATGGCAGAGAGCAGGTGTACTGGAAGATGGAGGCTTTCAACCTCCGCTTAAAGATTCAGAAGCTTTGAGTAACTCAGCTGCTGCACTGGGACATTCAGATGAAAATTAATATCATGCCTATTTTCAGATCACTGTTGTGTACTCGTGTAGTGGAGCATGATGCTGGTGTTGCCTATTAAAGAGCATCTTCCTGTTATCTCCCTGATGGATGACATGTTAGAGTTTGAGGTGCAGAATATGCTAGAAAATGATGTTGCTGAGCTTTGTGTGACTAAAGGCCTTTATGAAAATGCCGTATGGTTTTTATGCAGTAACATTGGTTTTACATGGTAAACTAAGGTTACTGCATTTATGTAAGGGGGATTAAAACGTGTCAGCCAGGAAGTAGGTGAGCTGAAGCTGAATCTTGTTTTCGGTTTGTGAATGTGTGCGACTTTTTGTGGTACCATAATGCTTGAACACAAGTGTGTCTGTGTGTAAAAAGTGCATGCTGAATGCTTTGCGTGTCTGTGGTTGTAAGTTATCATTAGTCTGCTATGACTGCTTCATTTTTACTGCACCCACAGTGCATGATGTCTGAACATTAGTGCAGGCACTGTCACACACTCGATTGTGCACACATTCTCAAATAAAAGACACATTGAGTCTTTTGTTTGAGAATTTGTTTGTGGCTGCAGCGTTGCCGGGATCAACGTTCAGCCGTCAGCCTGCAAACAAACCAGAGTCGGAGCCGTGGCCTCAAGGCTCTCTGATCCTCTCATAAGGAACCACACTGAGCAGCTTTGTTCTCACTGACATGTTCCACACTTCAGGGCATCCGTGGAGAACTCACCGTGCTTCCTTTGAACATTTATCTGCTGCAATAAAACTAATATGATACAAGTTCATTCACACGTAAATGTTCCCGCTGCTGTCCCACCATGTTTTCAGTATAGTTGAGATTATTTCTCTGCAGGTCACACCCAGCCACACCTGTCTGCAGGTGCGTGGCTCTTTATCTCTGCTCAGCAGCAGAGTGACGGTTCAGCGTTCACTGTGTAACTGTGTGTGTGTGTGACTGAAGGACAATGATGCATCCAAAGTGAAACAGAAACAGAAATTTCAGCCTTGGGAATCATACTGTGGACACAGAGGAATTCCCCCGTGTAGAGAAACAGATGCTGCTCTCTCACCTTATTCACACAGGCCCCCCCGACACAGTCCCAAATGGATAAGTCTATCCCTGTGGGATCAAATCAGGAATTTTTCAGTTGTTAATTTAGTTTGAGGGTTTTTTTTTAGAAGTATCATGTTTCATATGACAAGTCAGGATAAAAAGCCCCTAAACAGGGTCAGCAAACACAGCACTTTTAGTGAATCAGAAACAGCTTAAAGGCGCCGAGCATCAGATAAACCACCAGCTGCACAACGCTGCATTCAAGGAAAACATGGACCTAGTAAACAACACTGGATTTCGTGTGTGTGTGTGTGTGTGTGTGTGTGTGTGTGTGTGTGTGTGTGTGTGTTTGTCCTTACTGCATCTAGATCGATGTCACATCCTCTCCTGGTGATTTAAAGCTAAAATCTGGGATTTCTTTCCTTTTGCTCTAACTCGTTTGGAGCGGCTGCTTCTCTCACACTGTGAAATGAGCCTTGAATGTTTACCCACAATGCACTTTTCCAGGTTTTCTCCTGGGTGCTCTCAGATATCAGCTCAAAGATCCAGGGTACCAACGCTCCACATTCCACACATTAAATTGGTGCCGTTTACTCTGATAATCCTGTGACGCTCAGAGTTGGTTAGAGAAATAAAAACAGGTTCTGGCTCAGAGTCGGGGTCTGATCTTGTAGCAAAGATGGCGACCGTTCAAGCGTAAAGTTTCATTCCCAGTTTTATTCTTTGGAGTGAGTTGTGATGATGCCGTTCCTCGTGTGCTCTTGTTTAACGTTTGTGTGTGGCTCTAATACTGCAGGTTTAAAAACCATCCCTGGTTCAGTCCTGGGAGGAAGCACAAATCCCTTTGTTCCTGTGACAGGAAAGGCATCCAGCTTTCATAATAATAAGAAATAAAAATCTGCCAATATGTGGCAGCTGTTTTTAAATGTGCTTATAAATAAATGTGACAGAGAGCTGTTTGATGATAAATAGCAATATCTGTTTTTAAACAGCGAGCTCATCGGTTTGCTGATAATTAAGAAACTGCTTCTTTGGCTGTTCCCTCAGCTGTGGTTGAAACTTGGGTGACCTCTTTCTTTTGTTGTAGCTCTGTTGCGTGCTTCATATTGTCGGTGCATTTGTTTTAGAGATTGTGACATGATATCTGCAGTCAGCACAGAGAAAAGTGTGAAACTGAGCAGAACATTTATATATTTAGTGGAGTGTGTGGCGGAGACACTTTGCTTCCTGTGTGACTGTAATGTGCCCACACTGTCAAATATCACTTTGAATTCCACTAAAGCAGCTTCTTCTTTCCAGCTTTCATGACTGATCTGATCACATGCAGCCGCTCTGAGCTTTGACCTTAAACCTTAAATATGTAAATATGCAGACAGAGTGAGGCTAAAGCTGCCAGCTCAGAGTTAAAACACGTCTTTATATCAGCCTTCACATCATCTCACTACACTTTTAATAACAGCGATGATTACACCTCAACACCTCAAAGTGCTCTCAGGTTAAAGCTCGTCTCACACATTAGCTGGTATCTTAGCTCAACCCTCGGGGAATTAGGTTAACCTGTCAACTGCTTATACTGTGTTTACTTGATCATAGACCGACTTGCTCACATTAAAATATGAGTTAATATTAGCTAACATCAGCCAGAAGAAAGCGAATTTTGGTCATTCAAAGACTCAGAACGGAGGATGCTCATTGGACCTGTGGCTGACAAGTCATTAGCCAATGAGCATGCAGCTACGCTCTCACCTGTAGTCTCAGAACACCAAGATGGTGACCTTGAAAATGTTGGTCTCCAAGGCTTAGAAAAGGAAGTTCAGAAACCAGCAGGTGATGTCGTGGTCCTCACGTTCCCAGCAAACATGCCCGTACGGGCCCACAGTGGGCTGCCATGGATTAACCGTGGAGTTGTGTGGGCAGGGACTTACTTGGACCCCAACTGGTGTGCCCACACAGGCCTGTGTTCATGTGGGTTCACTGCACAAAACCCCACTGTGCAAACCCATGAGGCACCCATGCAGGCTAGCCCAAATGGGGTCCCAAAGGAGTTTTCTTCTTTATGGATCCCCAAGAGGGAATTCTGTGGATAACCACCAGCTCAGACTGAGCGTACTGACCGACCTGTGTGTTAGAGACTGAGACAGCAGCAGACCCCGGGGGAGCTGACCTCAGGTCAGTTGGTTTAATAAAAACTGTTGTTCCTGCAGTTTGACAGTTCAGTTTATGGCCATTTAATTGTTTAAATAATTATTCATTAAAATGTTAATCTTGCTGTATTAATTTTTTTAATGGAGAATTTCTGCCATTACTGGATAAAGGTCAGAGGTCAGTCACAGTTTCATGTTATAGTAAATGTCTCAGCTTTATAGGTTTTAAATATTTCAGTACAGTTTGGGAGGATGAGACATTTTAATTAAAGAATGCAGATCGTGTCGGGAAAATGAATCCATTATGAACAGATCCAGACTGGATGAGCTGGGAAACGACTGGAGCCTGAGCTGGACCTCAGCCGGTCTGAATCGGTGATCCTGATCCTGATCCGTCTGGATCGTCCTGCTGTGCAGGTGGACTCAGACACGGTTTGCTGATTAACTGATGATTATAGAGCCAGTGATCACAGATTTTGGTGATTTCGGTGGAAAACGTGGAGATTCATACGCTGAATTTCAGACAGCAGAACTTTTAAAAGGCTAACATCATTCAATGACAGCAATGATCGATCATTGATCACTGATCAGTGTGTTCTGTGTCTAAAGCTTCATCCAGATCAGTGTGATGTAACAGTGATGCTGCAGTAAACCCAGAGCTGTAGCTGAACCTGCTTCCTGGAACAGAGCCCCGATAACAAAGCAGCACTTTGTGTTCATGTTTGTGTGATCCATTTTAAGGCTTTATGATTATAAGCTCGGTGTGAACAAGTGTCATCTTTAGAGCGGGCATGTTTCACACATGTGCACTTTGACCTGTCTGTGGTATGAACACACACTCCTCAGGTCTGCTTGTGAGGCAAAGTTGTGGTTTTATCGCCTCTCCCTCTTTAGATGATCATTACTGATAAACAGCAAACACTGAGTGTGCCTGTGTTTGTGCAGCAACTCTGCAAGGAAAGTCTCTGAAACAGCTATTACCATCCAGCTAAGATTTTTTTTGAGTCATTTTACAAGTTTAATTTTACACAATAATTTTATTGTGGGTGGGGGTGGGACTCCACAACAGACTCTTAGAGTAGCTCTGGTCCTTGTCTCAGAAGATGGAAAAAATCTAATTAATGTTTCTGTTTATTTGATCGCCTGCTAATTTTTGGTCGGGGTCATAAACCTGTACTGCCATCTCATCCGTGATGTCATGGAGCACCGTGGCAGGTGAGGCAGACAGCAAAGCAGGACCCACGGGGCAAGAGTTACAGTGGGTACGGAAAGTATTCAGACCCCTTTAAGTTTTTCACTCTGTTTCATTGCAGCCATTTGTTAAAATCAAAAAAGTTCATTTTATTTCTCATTAATGTTCACTCAGCGCCCCATCTTGACAGAAAAAAACAGAAATGTAGACATTTTTGCAAATTTATTAAAAAAGAAAAACTGAAATATCACATGGTCATAAGTATTCAGACCCTTTGCTGTGATGCTCATATTTAACTCACATGCTGTCCATTTCTTCTGATCCTCCTGGAGATGGTTCTACTCCCTCATTGGAGTCCAGCTGTGTTTAATTAAACTGATTGGACTTGATTAGGAATGACCTCACAGTGCATGTCAGAGCAAATGAGAATCATGAGGTCGAAAGAACTGCCCAAGGAGCTCAGAGACACAATTGTGGCAAAGCACAGATCTGACCAAAGTTACAAAAGAATTTCTGCAGCACTCAAGGTTCCTCAGAGCACAGTGGCCTCCATAATCCTTAAATGGAAGACGTTTGGGAGGACCATAACTCTTCCTAGACCTGGCCGTCCAGCCAAACTGTGCAATCGTGGGAGAAAAACCTTGGTGAGAGAGATAAAGAAGAACCCAAAGATCACTGTGGATGAGCTCCAGAGATGCAGTAGGGAGATGGGAGAAAGTTCCACAAAGTCAACTATCACTGTAGCCCTCTGCCAGTCAGGGCTTTGTGGCAGAGAAGCCTCTCCTCAGTGCAGACATACGAAAGCCTGCATGGAGTTTGACAAAAAACACATGAAGGACTCCCAGAATATATGAAATAAGATTCTCTGGTCTGATGAGATGAAGATTGAACTTTTTGGTGTTAATTCTAAGCGGCCAGGCACTGCTCATCACCTGCCCAATACAATCAATACAATCCCAACAGTGAAACATGGTGGTGGCAGCATCATGCTATGGGGGTGTTTTTCAGCTGCAGGGATGGGACGACTGGTTACAACTGAAGGAAAGATGAATGTGGCCAAGTACAGAGATATCCTAGAAGAAAACCTCTTCCAGAGTGCTCAGGACCTCAGACTGGGCCGAAGGTTCACTTTCCAACAAGACAATGACCCTAAGCACACAGCTAAAATAACAAAGGAGTGGCTTCAGAACAACTCTGTGACCATTCTTGACTGGCCCAGCCAGAGCCCTGACCTAAACCCAGCTGAGCATCTCTGGAGAGACCTGAAAATGGCTGTCCACCAACGTTCACCAACCAACCTGAGGAACTGGAGAGGATCTGCAAGGACGAATGGCAGAGGATCCCAAATCCAGGAGTGGAAAACTTGTTGCATCATTCCCAAGAAGATCATCTCAAGGAGGATCAGAAGAAACGGACAGCATGTGAGTTAAATATGAGCATCACAGCAAAGAGTCTGAATACTTATGACCATGTGACATTTCAGTTTTTGTTTTTTAATAAATTTGCAAACATTTCTACATTTCTGATTTTTTTTCTGTCAAGATGGGGTGCTGAGTAAAATGAACTTTTTTTGATTTTAGCAAATGGCTGCAATGAAACAAAGAATGAAAAATTTAAAGGGGTTTGAATGCTTTCTGTACCCACTGTGAACCCAAAAGTGCCAGCAGCAGAAATGCAAACTAGAATAACCCACAACCAAAAAACAAGGCAGGAATCCAAACCAGGAGCTCAACATAAGAAAAGAACCTAATACAGCTACAGAATATCAGGGAACTGAAACACAAAGCACTCAGCAAACAGGCCAGGATCATGACTGAGTCATCACTGACTGTCAGTCAGCTCCTGAAAAGAGAAATGACTTGAGAGTGCGAGTCTTCCTCAGACACGAGCTTCCTCTGACTAAAGGATGGCCTGCAGCACACACAGAGGTCATGTTGTGCTTCTTTTTGAACTCCTTTAAACCACAGCTCGGCAGTGAGGGAAGCCGGGTTTGCAGCATTGCTTCTCTTTCTGAGCATCTCTGCAGAAATTCAGAGGGAAAACAGGACCTGCAATTCATAATGCGCTACAGTAGTAAAAACCATGCTTTTACTCTTGCTTTAATCCACATTCTATTTTTTTTTTTTTTTTTTTTTTTTACCCACCTTCACATTTTGAAGATGCACAGCTGTCTGACATAGTTGCTACACAACCTAACAGGAAGTGACCTTGTAGGAAAAAATGCTGTTGAACTCAGTTTAGATGACTGTGCTGCATGTATACAAGAAACAAAGTGGTGAGAACTACTGTGCCCAGGATGATGATGGTCTGTGTGGGTACGAGTGCTACACTGTAGAGACCTCACATGCAAGCAGCTATGCATTATGGAGGCAAACAGGAAGCTGCTGTTAGTCAAACCATGAGAACACTCATGAGCAAAATGGCTTATTATTGAATTAGCATGCAGCTAGGAGGTTTACTTAGATACAGTTAATGAGATGTAACAGTTTGAGTGCAGGACCTTTGATTGTTACAGTGCTGGAGGAGTCCTCAGACTGAGTACTCCACCCAGACTTCGTGCTGCTGCTGTGGGATCCTCAGGCTTTAATCTGTGAGCAGGGAAAGCTGGAAACAAGTCCACCATCTCTTCAGCTCCATCATTTCTTCATCAAATCAGAGATGTAGCCGAGGTAGGCAGATTTCTAATCCATGGTTTCATGTCAAGGATGATTTTTTTTTACACTCTATATTCCAGCTGGAACACACAGATTCTTGGTCTGAACATGTGGTAGTTTATAAATGCCAAATAAAGTGAAACAGTACAGCTGGGAATCAAAGATGATGGCAAACACACAGTTCCTGTTGTAGCTGCGCTGCATGGTTGTAGTTTGCTCTAGTCCACTGAAACATTTCCATGTTGGTTGGTGTATTTTGTGCTCTTTGTGCACTGCCGTGCATGCAGAAGGTGTTACAGGTGTGGCTGTCTGATTCTCCTGATCATAAATAATTCAGTGACATGTGCACTCTTCCTCTTGGCCTGCTGCTCTGACTCGAACATTACAGCCATCAGAGTCTCATAGAAAATCAATCAGCTCTGCTTTAGTGGTCTCAAAGGTCAGTCTGTCAGTTATTAATCCTTCAGCTATGACCTCTGAGCAGGATGTTTTTCCAGTGTTACTGTGGTCTCTGTGGTTCTGTACTCAGACTTTCCTGTCTCCCTGAAAACAGCTGATTAAAATCAATGTTTAAAGCAACAAATAACCTCAAGAAGAAACAAATGAGAGAAGATTATTGGTGTGCTCAGGCCCAGTTTCACCTCTCATTACTCCTCACGTCTTACTCAGAACCTCACAGGAATTCCTGCACGCTCATTCCAGACTCTCTTTATAATAAAGGGAAGCTGGAACTCCTTCCCAGATTCAATTTATGGTCATTACATGAAACATGTAACGAAACAAAGTTCCAGAAAACCCATCCAAGAGATGGTGTCTGCAGCCTTTTTCTGTCACAGTGCTAGCTTGATTCAGTTTGGAAGCTGTGGTCTCTTAGCAGCGTGTGGTTTCTCAGGCAGAGCCCCGTGAAGCCACAGTGGTTACATCAGAGCTTTGTATGCAAACACATCTCATAATATTACACATTATATTATAGAAATGGATTAAATCGATTTTCCCTCATATCATTGCTGGTAAGCCCAAAGAAATGACTTTACTGCAGTAAAGAAGAACCACAGAGGAACGTTACATTAGATTTTATTTCCTGTAGTGATCCAGTCTGTAGCTGGATGATAACACTTGTGTGTGTGTGTGTGTGTGTGTGTGTGTGTGTGTGTGTGTGTGTGTGTGTGTGTGTGTGTGTGTGTGTGTGTGTGTGTGTGTGTGTGTGTGTGTGTGTTTGATAAGCAGAAACCAGCATTTCCATAAATAACTGCAGGGAAGCTCCAGCTCTCTGTGCAGCAGCTCGATCCACACTGAGCTGTTTCCAGGTCAGATCAGGCAAATGTGGAGGAAGGTTTTTAGATGCTGCGTTGAAAATTATATTTAAATAAAAGTATAAAAGGAAGGACTCATTCTGCACAACGACCTATTTCACACTCACGCTGTCGCAGCCCGGCAAGCGGGCCGTGACAAACACTGGGAGAGACACCACCTGAACCAAGATTAACCAATTATTAACCAAATTAAGAGAACCACAATCCTCCACGAGGCTGTCAGTGTATTCAGTGCGACAGCAGCTGGACGGCTGGTTGAATCTCAAGCATGCAGAGTGTTTGGTGTCAGACCTAAAGCAACCAGGCCAAAGCAGCCAAACACAAACACGGCGCTGGATGAACAGACAGCTGAGACACTAGTTAACCCAGCACAGAGGCAACAGCAGCCAGTCTCTAATCTTCACTACATGACCCGACATGATACCAAGGAAACAATTTGACCTGCTGTCACTAAAGATGATCATCACTGATGTTCATGCTTCAGCTCGACTCAGCTGCTAAATCTCCAGATCTGAGACTGCAGAGTCATGAAGGAGCCGAGCTCCAGCTTCCGCACTGACGCGTTCCCCTTACTTCCTGCTTCAGATGGTAACCAGAGTGCAGCTCCATGGAAGACCGTTAAATCGAGCGTCGCTCGTCTCATTGTCATTTTACTGGGAAATGAAAAACCTGCTGGGCAGGTTTCATGTTTGTGCACATCCTGCCTCGCTGTATTCACAGATCACCATCACAGCTGTTATAAAAAAAACTCAACAGCCTGCTGTCATGGTGCCAGGACTGGTCCTGTTTGGTCCTGTTTGACTGGTCTGGCTCTCAGCTCCATTTCTCCTTCTTTATGATCATTCATATTTCTGTGTCGGGGTAATTGCTGTTGTGATTTTATTGTTATATCTGTCAAACTGTTATCTTTGGCAATTTTAAAGAAATGGGAACAAACAATGTGACCGTTACACAACACTGTGTATAAATAGCCCTGTCCTTGCCCTCACTCTTTGATATCATGGGCTGTTTTGCTTGCTTCCCTGCTCTGGTTTTCGGTTCACTCCTGCTTTGACTGTTTCAGACGGAGCTCTTTTGTTTGCATAATTCCCGGCTTCCTGCGTAGCTGCTTTCCATGTTGTCTGTTCATGTTTGTTTGCTCCTGAACTCGGCACAAAAGTACGGGAATCAGATTGTGTCAAAAACACAATACAGACATAATGTTGTCATTTATGTGCAGGCAGCAGGTTAATAAAATAAATAAATGAAAATGTTTACATAGCTTATATTTATATATTTTTAACCCTTTTAGCACCATAATAATAGATATATTAGATATATTATATAATAGATATATTTCAGGAAGTAGCGAGGAGTTACGGTAATTTGAAATACACATGCACCACCAGTGACCCCTGTAGTGACCCCTGTGGTAGTGAATTTTAATTAATTTGCAATTAATAAATAATTGTGAAAATATTTTATAAAAAGTTTAAAGTATAGAAATTGAAAAAATACATGTAAATATTTATGTCATTAAAATTGAAACAAATTAAAATTTTAACAATATTCAACACATTTTGTATAATTTATCCAATCAGGGTTTAGAAATGACTCTAAATGAATCATTCACATCCTTCACCTCAAAACCACAACTTAGAAAACTGTGAAGGACTTTATTTTGCACAGGTCTGCTCTCTAGGAGCAGCAGCAGCAGCTGTGCTTTCAGGAAAGTGGAAACTCAATGTTTAGTTTATAAAACAGAATTTCAAATTAAACTGAATTCTTCCCTCAGTTTCAATAAAAAACATCTAAAACGGAAAATTACTTATTGCATGTTTCTGGGCCTACAGTGCCTCTGACTAACTGCACCTAAACATACCAATTATCTTTCCTCATGAGTCATGCATCAGCCCAACACCCTAAACACACCCCAACATGGACTTCTCATTGAGTTTTTTCAAAATAAAAGCCATCTAAAGACACTTAGTGTATGTATGAATAGTCCCCAAATGTCCCTCTGATCTCCTTAACCCAAATCAGAAGGGGGTGATGCCACACCAATACTGTAGCTTAAAGATCCACCAGCCTTAAAAGGATTTAAAGGGTGGGTCCAACCCCCCCCCCCAACCACCATCTCCACCACCAAAAAAAAAAAACCCACTGCTTTTAATGGAGCCCTGCAGTCTCCTCAGCTGTGCTGTCACACCTGACATCAGTCACATTATATTTATTTTGAATGTTATCTCTAACTTGTGACATTTCAAATTATAAACTTTTATATAAATTTTGTGACATAAATGTAATAAGTTAAAAATATGGAAAAAAGAAACCCATTATTACAAGATAGTGCTGTTTCCACATGTTTTCCTTTCATGGTGCTCTGATGGCTCTAAATTTAACGCTTGTGCATCAATAATGATTTTTTTAACACTTAAACAAATCAGTAAATATTTAAGTTATTAAATATTTTGTGTGAGCAAATGAAAACTTTGACTGTCAAGACGGGACCTGTCACCTGCAGGATTAAAATGACAGGATTAAAATGACTAGTGCTTATGTATATGTGTATAGTTTTTTGCTATTTTATTTTATTCTATTCAATTTTAGTTTTTAGTTTAGTTATTTGTTCTTACTCATCCTTTTCATTTTTTCTCTGTATTGAGCTGCTGTAATGCACAAATTTCCCCGTCGTGGGATTATTAAAGTTTTATCTTATCTTATCTTATCTAACGGGAGGAGGGTGTTCCACTAAAATCTGCGTCCCTGCTCACCCTGTAACTCCTGAAATAAACTTTATTTAAACACTCGGCTCTTTCAGGGGACTAACAGATGTTTGTTCTCTTCACGCAGGCCCAGTGAGGACGATCCGATCATGAGCAGGACCACAGAAGTCTGCGCAGCACCTGGGCTGGAGGCGGAGCAAGAGAAGGAGGAAAAAGGCGTGAGGATGTCCAACCTGAACACGCAGGTATATTTATTGATGTGAGGCAGCTTCAGGACAGGTTACAGGTGCGTCACAGCTGAAAATCCGCTTCTTTTCTGCGGAAATCACTCAAATTTAGCTGAATTTAGGGGAAACCGATTAAAAGACGCAGATTTTTTTTAACGATTTGGGGGAAAATAATTGTAAATATGGACACACACAGCTGAAATAAATTTTAAAAATGTTTAACACAAATATTTGGCATATTTCAGGAGGGAATTTAATTTTATAAACTTTAAAAGCGGATATCCGTCTGAGCGGCTTCCGTTTACGGCGTGCGTAAGTTAGTGATTCACGGCTAGCTGGAAAACTAGAGGTAATAAGTAAAAAACAAATTCATTCCGGGCATCTGAAGGGTCCAAAGAAACGAGATGAACAGTTTAAGGAGGTCAGTGGTCAAAAGGGCGAAAAATGAGCCCAAAAATGAGCCTGATGGTTCAGCGAGGCTAGCTACGTAGTTTTCAAGCTAGTTAGCTTATTTCACTTCCTGTTAGCTGACAGAATAATGACAAAAACAGCACAAAGTCAGAGTTTCTGAGTTTAGGGCAGAAAATCGAGCTTGTCCTCAGGAAACCAGCCAGCGGGGAGCCGCTTTAACTGTCCTCCTGTGTTTCTGCTGACTCCACCTCACTTCACGGGCTTTAAAGCTAAAAACACATTAATGTGAACATTTCCAGACGAATAACAGGACATATGGAAATCCTGGATCACCGCTAACGTGAACCTGCGTGAACATCCAGGAGAACCTCCTGTTTGCTCCCATTCAGTTAAAATTCACTTTTTAAATATTTTTGACGTTTTTGGAACAACTTCATACGAGGAAAACACATTTATGAAGGTTTAACTTCTACATTTTAGCTGTTTTTGCTTGAAAATGAGAAGATAAAGTCCACTCTTCAGTGTTTCACATTCACTTGTATGATGATGGAGAAGCCTTTACTTTGGAAGGACATCAGCTCTTGTGTCATAAGAAGGGATTTTTGCCCGTAATGTTTCATTAGCCTGCTGAAGTTTGATTTACGTGCTCACGGCTGAGGTTTCTCGGTCCTCAGTTGTGGTCAGATTACGGGCCCTGCAGTAATGAGTCATCTCAGGAGTTACACTAATGTCTGTGTGCCAGTTTTTAAGGCTTTCTTTGCTTGTCTCTCTGCAGCTTGTTGCTGTGTCTGCTGTGCAGTCTGAGCTCAGGTGAGTCCCTCTAAGCTGGAAAAACTGCTGACTGAGTCATCGGTGAGAAACGGGGACCATCCAGACTGAGGGGTCTGAGGGTGGTGGGGGTTGAAGTAGACCTGATCTGTCCTACATGATGATTTTTAGAAGAATAAGGATAAAGTTAGTGTAAAGTTTTACACGTGTCCCTTATTGTGTCCATCCAGCTCCGTCCCAGTGAGTCACTGCATCTCAAAGCTTCAGAGCATTTTCTGCTCCATTAACTCAGATTCACCAGTTCTTATGGTCTAAAGTCAACGGCTGCCATTAAATGTAACTACACATTGTAAATATTTCAGCATGCGTGTTGTCGTGGGAGTATGTTTCATACAGATAAGTAAATGTGGCAAAACGAGGCAAAGGCATTAGTCACTCAGGTGAGTAATTCTGTGAGACCAGGTTTCCACATGGTGTGGGCGGAAGTCCAATACAAGCCCCTAACCCTAAACACTACAGCTGTAACACGCATGAAGAAGCTGCACTGTTGTGTCTTTAAGGACTGCTGGTACATTTTAAACAGAACCTGGGTTCTCAGACTCCTCCAGGAGAACGTGCATGCTGACAAAGTGCATCTGGAGAAGGAGAAATATGCTGAGCTTTATCAAAATGATCTTCTCAGTTATAATTAGAGCTGGAAACTCCACAGTTTTTTTTTGTTTTTGTGGTACAACTTTGCTGTAAACAGGTGACTGTAAGCAGCATTTTCTTCATGTTTGTGAGAATTTCATGTTAAAGTCCTCCATTATCAGGAAACCCCCCTCTACCATTCACAGTCACCAGTTTGTGCTCAAATATGAGACTTTGCAGGATTGCTTTTCATATGTTAACTAATCAATACTGACATTTCTTTATGCATCAGAGCCAAATTACAGATCCTGGTTCAGTTTAGTGGTGAGAAAGGTTTCAGGCTTTTAACAGCTCTTGAAATATTCACATTCAACAATTGCGTCAGATTTGGATGTGTGGGACAAAAACTTGGTCGACGGCTTTTATCAAACAAAATATTTAATAGATGAAGCTAAAATTTCCCAGCAGTCATTATGGATCCACAGTTTGCGGCACATCTGAGATGTAATCTAGTTTCTGTCTCTGGGACCTGGGACTCGCGCCCGGTCACAACAGGGCAGCGAAGCTTCAGTCACATGCTGCTGCGCTCCTACGCCGTATCCCAGCTGCAGCAGCTGGAGTTCTGGGGGGGTGCAGACCCCTCATTGCCGAATCGCTCCTGTTGTTTTTATCGGGTTTCAGAGTTTATTGTGAGCCCAGCTCTCTGAGGCAGTTTGGTCATGTCAGTGTGCTTTTTCTCAGCTTCAGTGTTAGTTTTTCCAGTCAGTATAATGCTGGTTTTGTTTATCAGGGTTATTTAGAATATTAAACCCAGTCTGAATAAATGTTCTCGTCCGTGCCGCCTCGATCTGCCTCTGCTGGGAAATTCTGATGACACTGACAAAAGACTAAAAACGCGTCTTTAGTTGTTGTGGTTTCAGTTCTGTGTTCTACTTCAGGGTGTGAAGGTCACGACATCTCGGTTTCCTGCTTTTGCGTGGCGCGTTGCAGCGGATGAGCTGCTGCTGAACGGAGAAGCATGCAGAGAAAAGCTGCGGCGCTACAGCTGGGCAGTCATTCATTTCCTGGGTGTTGGCATTGAGCTCTCGCTCATACAGCAGAGGGAACCCATAAATTTAAGCTCTGATAATGTTGCAGTGCAGTCAGAGAAGCTTCAGAGTTTGTTTCATTGTATCTAAATGCACTTTAATGAGCACACGTGCATGTGACTGTTCATTGTTTCAGAAATGTTGTTTTTTTCTTATCTTAGTTTCAGTTTCCTGTAATAACCTGACTTCAGTCACGATATTCACACAGATCTAAAGAGTGACTCATTAAAAAGCTTGAGTCACTTTACAGAACTCAGCAGTGAGCAGGAGGAGCTAGTGAAGGACTTGGATCAGAGAACCAGGTAACCTGTAACTCACCTGTCCTGTCCTCCTGCAGGCAACAGCCAGACTGTGACGAACGGCTTCATCGGGGATGAGGTCCTGCTGCCCTGCATCTACCCCGGACAGCTGCCCAATGAGCTTAACGCCTTCTGGAGGGACAAAGACGACAAAATTGTGTTGGACATCATCAAGGGCAAAGAGGATAAAACAGATGCAAAGTTCAAAGGTCGAGTGTTCAGCTACCCAGATGAGTACAAGAAGGGAAACCTCTCCATCCTCATAAAGGACCTGAGGGCGGACGACGTCGGCTCGTACGAGTGCTTCATCCCCAATTTGGGATATGAGCGCAGACTGACTCTGAGGCTCACAGGTCAGTTCAGGAGCACGAGCACTTTATTAGGAACAGCTCAGTGTGCGTGCAGCAGCAGCAGCTGAAGCTGAAACAGTCATCAGTCAGCACAGAGTTCCTCTTCAGGCTGTTTCAGTAGAAACTGTTCACAGTAACTGTAGGTGTGGATGAAGCCTCGAGCTCACCTGTGCTGCTTTACTGTAACTCACAACGAGCTGCACACAAAGCCACGTCATTAATCCACTCTCACTCTGACAAGATGCCCCTCAGTGCCAAAGCACACAAAGTTCGGGCGCTGCATGTACACAAACACAGCCACAGGTTTCCGGCCCGTCTCCAAAACTTTCCAGAAGTCACTGATGTCACTGGAAAAAGACGATAAATTTGTCATTAATCACTTTTTGGAAAAATAAGTTTGTATTTTTTTTTTGGGGGGGGGGGGGTTCTGAAAAGGCACTAAATGTACCGATAAAGTTGGCAAAAGTGCATGCACCTCTCGAGACATGTAACTACACGTCGGGTCCACACAGCCTAGAACAATTGGCCTGGGTCTCAGGCCCCACAGAGACCCAGCACAGAGTCTAGCCAAGCATCACAGCCATGGAGCACCGTGACAAGTGGGAGGAGACACTGATGCACCTGAAGTATGAAAAAACTAAAACTTAGAAAAACTTAGGAAAATTAAACAAAACATTAAAATGAGGGAAACCATAAAAATGAATTAAAACAAACTGAATTAGAGAAATAAAAGTTAGAGCGAAATCAAACCGAAATCCAAAACTATTAAACCCTGGTCCAGAGCAGGTTCACTGAGGCTCTCGTTAAGCCTCGTTATGGATCAGCAGCGTCCCCGTGCGTCCATGTAACCCTACATGTTACAGATGAACAATGTGAACCCTGATCAGGCCCCAAATGTCATATTTCAGCAACATGACTGCATCTAAAATTATTATTATATATCTAAAAATATTTGGCTGCTTCTGGTTCATATAACAGGTTGATTATATTTAACATCTAATATTTTCAGGTCTCCTACTCTGAGCTGCGCTCCATCAGACTCTCTCCAGGTTTCAGAGGCTTTCAGTTCTTGTGTCACTTTGTTTTGGTTTAGTCAAACCTTCCTCGTCTCCTGCACGTGAACTTCAGGTTATCAGACTGTTAAACAGCCTGTTCAGTGGAGCTGTGCTGCAGTGCTGCCACCTGCTGGACTGCACTGACACGTCGTCACCATCCTTCTTATCATTGTGACTGCTTTAAGGCCCAAACATGACTTCTTATTTCAGTTAATCAGTGAGAGTGGAAACAGCTGTCAGCTGGCATGTGTCCTTTTTAAATATTCACTTTTGTTATTAAAAAATGAACAATAAGAAATGAAATCTGCCTCTGAAAGGAGGAGCAGCGCTATAAGAGCTTTAAAGTGTAAAGCTGCTTGTTTCTGATCCATCCACTCTGGCAGTGTTTCAGGCTCAGCTTCATGTGTAGATGCAGCACAGATCAGCTTCACAGAACAAACTGAGCTGAATCTGTTTGTTTTAGAGGATCAGCAGCAACGTTTCAGAGGATTTTTAGGTTCTGGTCCTGGTTTAAAGCTCAGGCTTCCTTCTTTATAAAGATCAAAGTGTTTGTGTTTCTTTACTCGTTCAGCTCTGATTGAACTGATCTTTGGTTGTTTTGTGTTGCAGAGAAACCAGCTGTTAAAGTAACATCTCCTCGTCCTCCTCCGACTCCTGCTCCACGTGATGCAGCGGTACCCTCCTCCCTCCACCCGGCTCTCCTCTCTGCTCCTCTCTTTGTGCTGTTCTGCTCTTTAAAGTAGGCGCAGGTTTGAGTTTAAGTCGGGTTCAAGTATCATTCAGAAACTACAGACCAAATATATCCAACATAGAGCTGCTCTGAGTTATTTATAGAAATGTATCAATGCTCTCATTTAAAAACTGCATCTTCTGCAGAGCGGCGCCTCTGCGCTGTGCTCGCTCTCTTCAGTCTGTCCACTGCTCTGAGGTCAGCTCAGATTAAATCTCCTCCAACTGCTGCATGTTAGTGAGCCTCCAAAGCTACCTCCACCTGTTTCAGTGCTGCAGAGGAAACCTGATGGAACTGGTGTCACTGCTCACAGAGACGTCAGTCTCATTCAGAGCTGACGGAGTCAGAGGCTTCCTGCTGAGTTCATAACTAGTTCATTAAATACTGTAAAGCTAAGCAACAAAGAGCTCTTTCTCATTTCATTTTAAAACACGTCTACAGATACACTGACTCTGTTTTCCCACCAAAATCAAATATTAATTAGCTTGTTTTATTTTGATAAACATCTGTATTGTCTGATGTTGGCAAAGCTCTCTAAGATGCACCAACATCAGGACTGAGATTTATCCACTGAGTCACATCAGTTTCCAGTGCAGTGATACAAACAGTGTGATGGAGCTGAAAAGGTTTGAAACAGCTCTGTTATTCTTCATAAAGACCCTGATGACCTTTAACCCCTACAAACAATCATATCAGCCCAAAACTCTGACTATAATTAAAGTATATCTGTGACAGGCCGCTATGACCAAAGTCACCATGTCAGGATGTTCCTGCAGAAAACGCCTTGGAAGGCTGTTTGAATGTTTTAATTCCTGCAGCATTCATGCTGTGATCACCTGGAGGAAGCTGCAGGTGTGCTGATGTCACCACTTAAACAGGAAGTCCCGCTTTCAGTCTTAGCTCTAATGTACCTGCAGACGGATGCTCTCCTCAGATCAATGATGTGAAGTTCTTTAAGCTCGTGTTCATTTCAAAGCTCGTTCTGCTGTCACTCAGCACTGAGAGCAGTTTGAGTCCAACACTAAACGAACCTTTAAAAACAGGCCGGGTCAGTGTAAATAGTCCTCCACTGGATGGCGCTGCGACAGTAATAACTCCAGTCACACTGCAGCTCATTTAAGACTGACTGAACCCTGATTGGCTGAGAGCCTCTGAGCTCACAGATCGCTGCAGATCATTGGCTGGTTTTATTTCTGTTGCAGTGTTTATTTGAAGTACAATCCATTTATTTATTTATTTATTTGTTTGTTTGTTCGTTTATGAACCATAAATAAAATGTAAACATGAAAAATTTCAGAGGAAGCGCCCAAAGAATAAATCTGTTCACTAAAACTCCAAAAATCCACCAAAGTCATTGAACTAATTTTTACAATCAGCGCTGGAAACACAAACAATAAATAACAGCTTTGTTTGCTGCTTTATCATTTATTATTTACCTTATTAGCTATAACTTTAACCTTATTAACATTATTATTGTTCTGCTGTTTGTCTGTAGTTTTACTTAAATTACCTTCATGAACAAAGTTCAAGTTAAGAGCTGCTGTTTTTATATTTACAGCTGTCAGATATGCATAAACTCTCCCGAAGGCTCACAGCACCTCAGAAACAGTCATTATTATAATAGTCGTTATTATAATAAACAGTCATTATTGTTATAAGCAGTCGTGATTGTTATAAGCAGTCGTGATTGTTATAAGCAGTCATTAAGCTGGGCCTTGTTACATCTATGAAGGGATCTTTATGAGAGCGCAAACATGATGAAACTTCAGATGTAAATGAGAAAGTGGCACAAAGAGCTGAAACTGATTAATTGATTAATTGACCAACAGTTCAAATCTTTCATTGATTAATAAAAACTGGTTTTCAGGGTTTGGCTCCTCAAACAAAGCGACACGTTAAGATTTTCAGAGTGTTGCCATGGTGACTGGTTTATTTGAGAGAAGCTGAAGCAGCTGATCTTCAGCGTCGATGAGGTTTGGTGCCCCCTGCTGGGTCCTGGAGGAAGTACCTCTGACCTGTGAAAGTATTAGATCAGTGCTCTTCAGAGGCCCCGTTTACACGACACCGTTTCAAAATGAAAGCAGGTTCAGATGTGACTCCGCCTCCCGTTTACACAAGAACGAAGTGAAAACGATAGTTTTTGGAAACGGGCTCCAGAGTGGAACGTTTCAGAGACGCGTTTCTCTGGAAACGTATCGTTTTCGCTCCGTCCTCGTCTAAACAGGGCCAGAGTTTTCTTCATCATTTATTGTAACATATGAAGTGAATTGTCTTTAATTAAACAGCGTGCACTAGAAAGGCTTTTATTGTGAAAGGATGTGATTCTGTTGGATCAAAGTGATTTTCAGTTCAGTTTTTAATGTTTAAAATGAAGGAAACCTGTTTATGTCACAGGTTTGTGAGCGCAGCATCATTTCTGACAGTTTCTCGTTTTGAAAGTTTATTTCAGTGAGCTCGGCGGCTTATTATTTCTGCTCCTCATTCATGTGAAGCAGAGCGGCCGAGTCTTTAGTTTTTATTAGTTTGTTTAGTTATTAGAATATGGACGTATTTGTCCTCCTCGTAAACGTCCAGTGGGACTAAATCACCCTCAGGCTGCTGATCGATGCTGTCTGAGGCTAAAAGTAGAAACATTTCATCCATATTTTTAATGTGATTTTGGTCAACAAACCCGACCAGCTAGAAGCACCGTGGTCATGTGACCAGGAGGATTTCACCACAGGGGGCGCTACAGTGAGGAGGTGGAGTTCCTCTTGTAGACAACATCAGAGGAGCTACTGCGACCGCACAATATTTTCTTTGAAACACAATAAAATGTTTGTCGACCGATCAGTTAATCAATCAGCTCTGAAGTGTGTCTATCTATTGATCCTCACCGTGATCAGGCATTGATTGGGGGGGCTGCTACAGTCTGCAAGGTGAGGGTCTCAGCTCAGGTAACCAGGAATATTTGAAGGTAATTGGAGCGGTCATGTGACCCTGGTCTTGCTCACTGTCGTAGACCAGGGTCTGAAGAGTGCAAAGAAACTGAGCACAGGCATTGTGGGAAATGTAGGAAAAAGGAGCCTGCGTAGGATTTTTTTCTTTCATGTTTTAAATGTGTGTTTAACTGACAGTTCTTGTTATGATGAAGTGGATTTAAACCTTTGTGTGTCTCTGAGTGTGATATGATGGAAGTGTTGATGGTCTCAGACTTTAGCAGCAGCTCTGGTGTGTTTGTTACATCTGAAGTTTGCAGGTTTGTCTCTTATTCTCAATAAAAACCCGACAATAAAACGAAACATCAGTGTTTTTGTTCTGCAGTAACAGTCCTCTGCCACAAGGAGGAGCCACCGCATTCACTGTATGAATGAGATTTTTATTTTATATACCTGTATATGAAGGTCATGCCGGCAAAGGGACAGCAACTGTAGCTACTTAGTGAACTTAAATAGATGTTAGGTGAAAGGGTGAAACTGCTTTAACTGCATTTTATTTGATGTTTCTGGTAAATCATCGCCCCCTAGAGGCGAGACTTTAGTTCAATGCACACTTTGAGGTTACAGGGACCCCCTTTAAACAAATATTGAGCTTAAATCTTCTGTACTCAGGACTTTAACTTGAGTTAATGCTCCTTTCAGCACTGAATACTTCTCAAATGAGTAACATCTGGATGAAATCAAACTACGTTGCATTTATTGCTGCATCAATACTCAGATCTCCACTTCCCCACCTTCCTGTAACACACTGGTGAAGAAGTCGTGGAAAAACTCTGATTCACCATCAAAGAAAGCTGCAGCTGCTGCAGGGTGTCTTTCCTCTGTCAGCCAGTGTGAGGGAACTGGACGAGAACCAGCACCCTTGCTGATCACATCCATCCATGGAGAGGTAAAGGCCTGCCCCATGTGATGGAGCACCATGGTGCCAGATTGGATTGACTCTTCCTCTCTGTACACACACACACACACTGTGAGGAAAATGTTAGTTTTCTTTATTAAAGAGCAGGAGAGGGACGATCTGAATGCAGTGTCATGTTTATCTGCATGTCGGAGCAGTTACAGGGAAACACCAAGGTTGCTGAGGAGATGTGCTCAATGAGGCTCATTGTCCATCTTTCACACACATCAGATGTCTACATGACGTTACACAAGAGCTCCAACAGACAATAACGGGATACAAATGAGGAAGCTCTACTCAGGTGTTCTCCATCATGGACTCAGAGTTAATAGAGCCGAGTATTCCTTTCACTTTAACTAGTAGTGACTTCATGGATTTCTTTACAAATAAAATTTTAGACATTAGAGAAAAAAATTATTCATAACCATCTCAAAGATTTATCTTCATGTTCGGCTGCTTTCAGCATTGCTGGTATTTGTTTAGACTCTTTGGCTCCAGTTGATCTTTCAGAGTTAAATTCAATAATTACTTCCTCCAAACCAGCAACATGTTTATTAGATCCCATTCCTACTAGACTGTTCAAAGAAGTCTTTCCAATTATTGATGCTTCAATCTTAAAAATGATCAATCAGTCTTTATTAGTTGGCTATGTACCACAGGCCTTCAAGGTGGCTGTAATTAAACCTCTACTTAAAAAGCCATCCCTGACCCAGCTGTCTTAGCTAATTATAGGCCAATCTCCAACCTTCCTTTTCTCTCAAAGACTCTTGAAAGAGTAGTTGTAAAACAGCTAACTGATCATCTGCAGAGGAACGGTTTATTTGAAGAGTTTCAGTCAGGTTTCAGAATTCATCACAGTACAGAAACAGCATTAGTGAAGGTTACAAATGATCTTCTTAGAGCCTCTGACAGTGGACTCATCTCTGTTCTTGTCCTGTTGGACCTCAGTGCAGCTTTGATACTGTTGACCATAACATTTTATTACAGAGATTAGAACATACTATAGGTATTAAAGGTACTGCACTGCAGTGGTTTGAATCATATTTATCTAATAGACTCCAATTTGTTCATGTAAATGGGGAGTCTTCTTCACACACTAAGGTTAATTATGGAGTTCCACAGGGTTCTGTGCTAGGACCAATTCTATTTACATTGTACATGCTTCCCTTAGGCAGTATTATTAGAAAGCACTGCATCAATTTTCACTGTTATGCAGATGATACTCAGCTTTACCTATCAATGAAGCCAGATGATGCACATCAATTAGTTAAGCTGCAGGAATGTCTTAAAGACATTAAGGCCTGGATGACCTCTAATTTCCTGCTTCTAAATGCAGATAAAACTGAAATTCTTGTTCTCGGCCCCACAAATCTTAGAAACATGGTGTCAAACCAGATACTTACTCTGGATGGCATTACTTTGGCCTCCAGTAACACTGTGAGAAATCTTGGAGTCATTTTTGACCAGGATTTGTCCTTCAATGCACATATTAAACAAATATGTACAACCGCTTTTTTGCATTTGCGCAATATTTCTAAAGTTAGAAACATCCTTTCTCAGAGTGATGCTGAAAAGCTAATTCATGCATTTATTACTTCTAGGGTGGACTATTGTAATTCATTATTATCAGGCTGTCCTAAAAGCTCCCTGAAAAGCCTTCAGCTGATCCAAAATGCTGCAGCTAGAGTACTGACAGGGACTAGAAAGAGAGAGCAGATTTCTCCCATATTGGCTTCTCTTCATTGGCTCCCTGTTAAATCTAGAATAGAATTTAAAATTCTTCTCCTCACATACAAGGTCTTGAATAATCAGGCCCCATCTTATCTTAAAGACCTTATAGTACCATATCACCCCAACAGAGCACTTCTCTCTCAGACTGCTGGCTTACTTGTGGTTCCTAGGATACTTAAGAGTAGAATGGGAGGCAGAGCCTTCAGCTTTCAGGCCCCTCTTCTGTGGAACCAGCTCCCAGCTTGGATTCAGGAGACAGACACCCTCTCTATTTTTAAGATTAGGCTTAAAACTTTCCTTTATGATAAAGCTTATAGTTAGGGCTGGATCAGGTGACCCTGAACCCTCTCTTAGTTATGCTGCTATAGGCCTAGGCTGCTGGGGGGTTCCCATAATGCACTGAGTGTTTTAACTCAGTGTTTTTACTTCATTCATACTTCACTCCGCATTTAGTCATTAATTGTTATTAATCTCTGGCTCTCTTCCACAGCATGTCTTTTCTCTCCCCTCAGCCCCCCCTCAGCAGATGACCCCCCCTCCCTGAGCCTGGTTCTGCTGGAGGTTTCTTCCTGTTAAAGGGAGTTTTTCCTTTCCACTGTCACCAAGTATTTTCTCATAGTGTCATGATAAAGTTCAGGCCGGACCCAAAAAGCGGACTCCAACTACGTTTAACACTTTTGTAATATTTATTTTGAAGATGTGGACCAGCAACAAAAGACACGGGAGCCAGTGAAGCAGACTGGCCAGCAACTACGGAGCGTACTGCAACTCTGCCAAGAAAAGAAAAGATTATTAGCGCTAAGACGAACCATACGTGGGGCATACTGGTAGCGCCTATCACGAAAACTGCAACCTCCCACCTGCTAGAGTGTAGGGCTTGGAGCGCAAGGAAACGTCCACAGGCCGAAATGAGGCAGAAAGAAAGGAGGTGAGCAGAAGACCGACAGATGACGAGCCTCTTTCCGTGGACACTGTCGGAGGAGAGCTGACAGGCAGAAATCCGACGGGTGACGAATCCCTCTCAGAAGACGAACCCTTCTCAGGCTGAGGTCGCAGAAGAAGACAAAACGAACTGGCAAGGAATCACTGGACTCCTCGCCCCTTAACTGTTGGCCACACCACCGGCTGATTAGAAACAGGTGCCGGTGACGCCAAGCTCCACCCTGTAATGAAAAGAACACATAACCCTCGCTCCACCCCATTGTACTGAGAGAGTGAGGTGGGAAGGGAGAAAAAAAGAAACAAACCCCAAAACAAAACCCCAGTCCATGACACATAGGGAGTCGTTTTGACTGTTGGGTTTTCTCTGTATTATTGTAGGGTCTTTACCCACAATACAAAGCGCCTTGAGGCGACTGTTTGTTGTGATTTGGTGCTATATAAATAAAATTGAATTGAATTGAACTGAATAAATGATTTTCACTTTGCTGTTATTGAACTCTTCATCACACAAATGATGTCATCAGGTCGTGGTTTCTTCCTTCACTCTGCCGAGGCCTCTGTGTACTTCACTTTTCATGGGGGCACGGAAAGTTCAACACAATGATGCACTTAATGCAGTTTTCTTATTCTAACATTACTTTAACTGATTCTTATTTAATACTTAATCACAAGCAAAAATTATATTCCTCTTAAACACTTTGCAATTCCAAAGCTTGATTATACATATAGTTAACATGAAAGTTTTATACTTATCTAAATTTTCGTAACACACACACACACACGCACACACACACACACACACACAGGCACTTGGAGAGACTTCGAGTAGCTGTATTGAGTGCAGGTGACGTGACAAATGATTTCACTTCCTGCACAGTGCAGAGCAAACAGGAAGAGTGACTGGAGTGAGTCACCCTCACATCTCTCAGCTCCCCTCAGGTTTCCTCAGCCACGCAGACTCCTTTCTCCAAGTGAAGGTAAAACATCTGGAACGTTACCTTATTATTTTAGTTTTATTACAAAAACCTCAAATGTTCTGCTCACTTCTTGAAGTAACTCAGAGTACGATTCTTTGCATTACTGCAGTTTTCTGCTGTGTCAGCGTCTGTGTCCTGCTCACCTCACAGATCGCAGTCACCACAAAACAGCAAATCAGAACCAGCTCAGGTTTAGGACACATGCTGATGGGTCGATGGTTTGAGCTCTGCTCGCTGTGTTTCCTCTGCAGGTGAAGGTAGAAAGTGTGTGTGAGCTGATGTGAATTCAGCAGCATGGATCAGTGTGAGGACAGAGAGGAGGGAGTCCCTCCCTCTAAAACCACTCTGTGTGGGGAACATGAGAGCCAGACCAAAGCTCAGAGGTGAGATGACCATCTCTAACTGTCCATGACTCTTCTCCATGTCACAGCTCAGCACTTTATTATTCACACTCAAAGCTCTTTGTGTGGGTGTTACATTACAGTGGAGGAAAGGGGTGCACACTTTATTCTTCTGGACTTGGATCCACATCCTTAAAGACTGACCTGTACATGGAGCTACAGGTGTTTTTTACCCGAAAGCGCTTCACTTCCTGTTTCTGTCCATCATTGTTTTGTGGGATCAATCAAAGACCAGACTCTGGTGTGGATTCTGCAAGTCACAAGTAAGTCACCAAAACAATACGAAAAGATTTTCCCCCATTTTTAAATCAATATAAAAAACCCAAAATGTCTGTAAGGTCCTCACCTGAAAATATTTTAACTGCTGCATAAGTTATGACCGAATTAATAAGTAACATATTCAGCTGCCTCTTCCACCCCATGGACGCAGTCCATCAGCTCCTTTTTGGATTGCAGCTGCTTTTAACAATGGTGAGGTTTTAGTCTGTTGGACTGATGACGGACTGCTGAGGCAGCTGTACAACAACTATAACTTTGACTGGTACTGTATATACTGCATATACATGGTACTGTATATATATATCTTCGTCAGTCTTCAGGTGCTCAGATGTAATAATGTGATCTATCTGAATCAGACTGGGCACTTGGACGTGATCAGCCCGGTGTTGGACAACAGTGCTGTAAGTCATACTTCATCCAGTTCAAGTTCCCTTTCTCTGTATGAAATCAATTACTTCCTGTTTTGTTCCTGACAGGCTCTGAGGTTTGAAATGAAGAAGTCATTATAGCAATCTGTTTCCTCATCTTAGAAAATAACAATCAGCACGTATGCTTGACAGCCATTCATGCTTAGCATATAATATCACACAGAAAACAAATGTGACAGAGTGAACTTAGCTCACTTGGACCTCGTGCCAAAACACTGACCTAACGATTAAGCTGTCCTGTTTTATTAAAGCCTGAAGTGTAAAATGAAAAGATCCAAGGTTATTGTAAGTAGCTGATGCTTTACATGTGTTTTTTTTTTTTTTAATACAGGATGAAATTACATTTGATGTTAGGCTTTCATAGGGCAGGTATTCCTGTGGGCCAAAAGCTCAGTCTTCAGATCGCTCTAAACACAACAGAAAGTTCAAAATAGTTTGATTTCTACTCTCGGTCTGTGTGTTTGGGTGCATAAGGAATTCTTGTGCTTCCTTCTCTTGGAAAGATAAGACAGAAGTGGATACAGTTTCTGTTTCTGAACCAAGAACATCCAAAATGAGCGTGTTTGTTTGTAGCACTTCAGATATGTCTTCTTCATAAACAGAGCCCAGATTAAAGCTGCATCAGCTAATGCTAACAGATACAGTAAGGCTGTTCCATCTATAAAGAGGAACTAGTAGTCGGATCCACAAGCTGCACCCAACACATCGCTAACATTTTTTGACTTGTACTGATAATTGGACAGAATTTAAGATTCAACCGCTGAGGTACATGTACCTATTTTCATTGTGGCTTATCTAACCTAAGTCCTGGAACAGTGAGGCCAATCTCTTTAGTCTTACTGTAAACTTAAAATTTTTGGGTTTGACATTAAAAGATGAATATGAGAAAAGAAGATCAACATCTCAGCTTTCATGTCCAGGTGTTTACATCTGGATCTGATACACGGTTCAAAAGATAGCACTTTTTGTCTCAACCCACCCTTTTTTCTTATACAATAATATGTGACTGAAAGGTGTGTTTTGCTGCCAAAATGTGTCCTGTTACACTGATACTGTTACGCTCAGTGTCAGATTTGGGTTTTGCCTGTGCATTTATAATTAGAGGAGTGACCAACATGAAACCCAGAGAGCCGTCTAAGCAAACAATTGTGAAGCTGAGAGAAGATGGAACATCATCAGAGCCACTGCACAGACATTAGCCATGGCCAGTACAACTGTTTGGAAAGAAAGTCGTCACTGGGGTACCAGGTAACAGGTGTTGAACAGACCAAAGAATAGAACTTACATTTTAAGTGCTGTAAAGAAAGACCCTAAAACAGCTGTTAGTGACATCAGCAGCAGCCTCCAGAGGGCAGGACTGAAGGCATCACAATCTACTGTTCACAGAAGACTTCGTGAACAAAAGTACAGAAACTTCACCAGAAGATGCAAACCACCGAGTATCAAGAAGAACAAGAAGGCCGGGCTGAAATTTACCAAGAAGTTCAGAGACAAGCGTCATAAACTCTGGGATAAAGTTTTATGGACTGATGAGACAAAGATGAACCATTACCAGGTGATGGAAAGGTTAAAGTTTGGAGGAAGAAAGGATCTGCTGATGATCTCAAACATACAAGCTCATCTGTGAAACACAGTGGAGGTGATGTCATGGCTTGCATGACTTCTTCTGGGTGATCATGCATGATGGCAGCAGTGCAATGAAGTCAGAGGTCTGCAGAAACATTTTGTCTGTCAGTGTAAAGAAAGATGTAACCAAACTGATGGGGGAGCCTTCATTATGCAGCAGGATAATGACCCAAACACACTGCAGATCTACAAGGGAGTTCGTCAGGGGCAGGAAGTGGAAGGTTTTAGACTCGCCCAGACAAAACCATCAACTTTACTTTCCACTTTTTACCTGCTACAGAGGAGACAGAAGGAAGCAACCCCCCCCCGAACAAACAACTGAATGAGGCTGCAGTGAAAGCCTGAGAAAGCATCACAAAAGAAGAATGCAAAAGTTCAGTGATGTCAGTGGGTCACAGGCTGGATGCAGTTATTGTACACAAAAGATTTGCTACTAAATATAAGTCTGATTTACTTTGACCTATTTTATCTGTTATTCAGTACTGTTCAGAAGATATAGGAGGATTCAGACAAAAGGTGCTATCTGCTGAACTGTGTCTCTGTGATGTAACTGATGTAAATACCTGTAAATAAAAGCTGAGATCTTTTGTCTCACATTGATTGTTTTTTATGTCAAGCTCATGTTTTCAGTCTATGGCAAAAATAAAGGGCTCAGTTTTCCAATATTGTTGGAGGAAGCCGTGTTTATCCAAAGTCTCTTCTTTCTGTCAGCAACTCAGATGTTGGTGAGAATTCATACAATGAGACCTTTTTTTTTTTTTTAACTCTTTGGGAATGTAAATTTTAAAAACCTTCTCTTGTTTTATCAGACAAAAACGACAGATGGGACTTTAAAGGAATGGCTGTGGGAAACTTTGGATAATTTGGGAACTGAGGAGCTTAAATACTTCCAGTGGTGTCTGCAAAATGTTTCTGAGTCAAGGGACGGCTTCAAGCCAATCAAAAAGAGTCGACTGGAGAAAGCAGACAGACTGGACACGGTGGACCTGATGGTGCAGATGTACAACACAAAGACTGCAGAGGTGACAGAGAAGATTTTAAAGAAGATCAAAAGAATTGAAGGTCTGTTATAGGGAGGCACTTTACACAGACTACAAAGGCTTTTTTTTTTTTTTTTTTTTTTTTTACAATAAAAATGAATACATTTTTGGTTTCCAACAGGAAAACCCTTTCCCCAAATTCTCCTACAGGATCAACCAACCGACACCACAGGTATGGGTTCATTGTGTTGCTAAACAATCCTACATTAAGACTGACAATATAATTAGTAACACAATTATCAGAACTTCCATCCAGCCATATAAGGGCGAAGGACCAGTCTGTCCAATCACCAGTCTGATTTATCAGAACCTTTACTCCATAATACACAGTGACGTGAGCCAAGCTTTCCCACAGACATGCCACCAAATATCATCTGCACGAAATGATGGAAAACTCTGTCCAAAAAGAGAAAACCCACTTCTGCTCTCTCTGTAACGTCAGACCTGACGTTAAACTGCAAACAGTTTTCACATCCATGAAATGAGTCAGACAATTTCTCAGTTCCCTAAACTTCCTGAACTAGATGGTCTCTGACTGACTGACAACCCAGGCACCAGATTTTCTCCACTAAAGTTAAATTGTTACCATATTACAGATTAATATGGTAAACACATTTAGCCTCAAAAGCCTCCTTCACCTTCACAGGCTGTCCATGTCTAGCACAATGGTTCAGGGCTTCAGGGTGGTTCACAGTGGTTTGCGGTGAGCGTTTGCCTCAGAACAGTATATCTGCTCCTCTGCACTGAAAGTAGATAAATGAGGTGTTTCAGATGTGTCTAAATTGTCTCCTGGTCATGTCTTGAGAAAGTTCAACTCAGACAAGACCCCAGGACAGACTTAGGACACACTGCAGAGATTTTCTCTCAGCTGGCTTGGAAATTCTTTGGCAGCCTCTGGAAGACCAAGTATATATTGGTGGAAAAGGGAAAGGTCCCAAAGGCTCAGACAGCCTGGATCTGGATAAGCAGTTGGAAGATGGATAGGTGTTGTGCACTGATATCCTATGCTGTAACTTTAGAACTGATCACCATGAACTTGCTGATGATGAAATTTCATTGCTCACTGTTACATCTATCCATTTTTTTTTCTTTTTGTGTTTAAGATTCATTTGTTCAATGTCAATGTAAAATCAAGTCCAAACTGAAGAAGAAGTTCCAGTGTGTGTTTGAGGGCATCGCTAAAGCAGGAAACCCAACATTTCTGAATCAGATCTACACAGAGCTCTACATCACAGAGGGAGGGGCTGCAGAGGTCAATGATGAACATGAGGTCAGACAGATTGAAACAGCATCCAGGACACCAGACAGACCAGAAACAACAATCAGACAAGAAGACATCTTTAAAGGCTCACCTGGAAGAGATGAACCAATCAGAACAGTGCTGACAAAGGGAGTGGCTGGCATTGGGAAAACAGTCTTAACACAGAAGTTCACTCTGGACTGGGCTGAAGACAAAGCCAACCAGGACATTGAGTTTGCATTTCCATACACTTTTAAAGAGCTGAATGTGCTGAAAGAGAAAAAATTCAGCTTGGTGGAACTTGTTCATCACTTCTTTACTGAAACCAAAAAAGTAGGAATCTGCAGCTTTGAAGACTTCCAGGTTGCGTTCATCTTTGATGGTCTGGATGAGTGTCGACTTCCTCTGGACTTCCACAACACTGAGATCCTGACCGATGTTACAGAGTCCACCTCAGTGGATGTGCTGCTGACAAACCTAATTAGAGGTCATCTGCTTCCTTCTGCTCAAATCTGGATAACCACACGACCTGCAGCAGCCAATCAGATCCCTCCTGAATGTGTTAGCATGGTGACAGAGGTCAGAGGGTTCACTGACCCACAGAAGGAGGAGTACTTCAGGAAGAGATTCAGAGATGAGGAGCAGGCCAGCAGGATCATCTCCCACATCAAGACATCACGAAGCCTCCACATCATGTGCCACATTCCAATTTTCTGCTGGATCACTGCTACAGTTCTGGAGGATGTGCTGAAAACCACAGAGAAAGAAGAGCTCCCCAACACCCTGACTGAGATGTACATCCACTTCCTGGTGGTTCAGGCCAAAGTGAAGAAGGTCAAGTATGATAAAGGAACTGAGACAGATCCACACTGGAGTCCAGAAAGCAGGAAGATGATTGAGTCTCTGGGAAAACTGGCTTTGGATCAGCTGCAGAAAGGAAACCTGATCTTCTATGAATCAGACCTGACAGAGTGTGGCATCGATATCAGAGCAGCCTCAGTGTACTCAGGAGTGTTCACACAGATCTTTAAAGAGGAGAGAGGGCTGTACCAGGACAAGGTGTTCTGCTTCATCCATCTGAGTGTTCAGGAGTTTCTGGCTGCTCTTCATGTCCATCTGACCTTCATCAACTCTGGAGTCAATCTGCTGGAAGAACAACAAACAACCTCCCAGACAGAGCAACACCTCTACCAGAGTGCTGTGAACAAGGCCTTACAGAGTCCAAATGGACACCTGGACTTGTTCCTCCGCTTCCTCCTTGGTCTTTCATTGGTGGCCAATCAGATTCTCCTAAGAGGCCTTCAGACGGACACAAGAAGTATCTCAGTGACTAGTAAACAAACAGTGTGTTACATTGAGCAAAAGCTCTGTGAGAATCTGCCCACAGAGAAAAGCATGAATCTCTTTCACTGTCTTTATGAACTGAATGATTGTTATCTAGTGGAGACAATCCAGTGGTACCTGAGTTCAGGACGTCTCTACGCAGATCATCTGTCTCCTGACGAGTGGATAGCCTTGGTCTTTATCTTACTGTCATCAGAAAAAGATCTGAATGTGTTTGACCTGAAGAAATATGATGTTTCAGAAATGGCTCTTCTGAGGCTGCTACCAGTTGTCAAAGCCTCCAAGAAAGCGCTGTAAGTCCACAGATGTTAGTTGAGCTATACAGTTCACTGAAAGACACTGATAATCAGTAGTTATTAGTTAATATAGTGACTTTCTTTGTTATTTTCCTTTAGACTGAATGGCTGTAACCTCTCAGAGAGAAGCTATCAAGCGCTGTCCTCAGTTTTCGCCTCTCACTCCTCTCATCTGAAGGCACTGGATCTGAGTAACAACGATGTGCAGGATTCTGGTGTGGAGCTACTGTCTGCTGGATTGAAGAGTTCACACTGTAGGCTGGATTCTTTAAGGTCAGAACAGAATTAAAAGGCCACCAAAGTTAAACCTTAAGATCAAAATAGCTGACTTCTTTTTGGGTTTAGGGTGTGCATTTTTTCCACATCTCAGCACTTTACATGAAGTTCCCAACTTTCAGACACATAGATTAAATGTAACTGTTTTTTGTTTCTTTTTTTTGTTTTTTTTTTAATGGGTGGTACAGTCAAGCCAATACAACACTAATGAAAGCAAACCATAAAAATTTAATGTCTTTTCTTAAAGGTGTGTGCAGAGTTTTGTGACATTTTTTAGGTTTCCAAGCCTCTCAACAATAACATCCTTTTTCGTCAAGAATTGCCATGCCACCAGGGTGCGCTGTTAAATTAAAATTCAAGTTCTGAAGTTTCAGACATTTCTGGGGTGGATGCAGTCAATCTGTAAGGAGAATCAAAGTACAAAACATGACATTTCCTGCTCCCACTTGGTGGTGCTCTCACGGTTGCACACTACTAGCAGTCACACCCCAAACACACATGTGTTTGGGGTGTGACTCCCATCAAGCCTTTGAAGTTTGGGACAGATTTACAATTTTGATTTCCAAATGGGACAGCCCCACTTGGGTTTAAATACCTGGGACTCTCCACCTTTTGGTTTTAGAACTGAAGAAGCCTCTTGGTTGAGTGGTGAAACTTCTTAAATAAGTCCAGTTGCCTTTTTTCAAGCTTTATGAAGACTTTTTGAAGTATGTTTGGAGTCATTGTCCTTCTGGAAGACCCATGACCCTGAAGGCAAACCCAGCTTTCTGACACTGGGCCCTACATTGAGAACCTTTCATCAATTTTTCTCTTCCGTTTGCTACAGTGCCGTGGTCTGTAAACTTCTTGATTATGTTGCGCACTGTGGACAAAGGAACATCAACATCTCTGGAGATGGACTTGTAACCTTGAGATTGTTGATATTTTCTGAAGTCCTCAGACAGTTCTCTTCTCCTCTTTCTGTTCTCCATGTTTAGTGTGGCACATACAATGCAAATGTTGAATCAACTTCTCTCCTTTTTTATTTGTTTCCGGTGTGATTTTTATATTGCCCACACCTGTTTTTCGCCACAGGTGAGGTTAAATGAGCATCAAATGCTTGAAACAAAGCTTTTTACTCACAATTTTGAAAAGGTGCCAACATATCTGTCTGGCCCATTTTTGGAGCTTGCTTGGGAATAGCAGTAGGCAGGTGTGAGTGCATCTGCATGTGCAGTGAGTCAAAGACTTCTTTCACTTCAGTTCAGTACACTTTCGTTTATATAGCCCCAAATCACAACAAACAGTTGCCTCAAGGTGCTTTATATTGTAAGCATATATGTATATTGTGACTTTATGGCGACTTCCAAGTCCATTTTTTATTCATTCTGCAACTGTTGCAACCATTACCAATCTGTTTCTAATGTGAATCTGTTTCTGATATAAATACTTTTGTTCATTGATAGGGGCATTTTCCTAAATATTTGATTCATTATTATTTCAAATGAAATGTTTTTCATGTTCATTGTTTTCTCTCCAGGCTGTGTGACTGCAGACTCTCACAGAGAAGCTGTGAATTTCTCTCCTCAGTTCTCAACTCCCAGACTTCTAGTTTAAGAGAGCTAGACCTGAGCCACAACAACCTGCAAGATTCAGGAGTGAAGCTGCTATCTGCTGCACTAAAAACGACACACTGCAAATTGGAAATGCTCAGGTCAACAATTGCTGATTGGTGATGAATAATTATATGTTCCAAAAATTACCTATGTAATTAAAATAACTTTTAAATAATTGAACCTATGAAACATTCTAAAATGTGTCCTTTTTTGCAGCATTCTAAACATCCTAAAAGTAATTTTTAGCCTGATTATGAGTCAAACTGTAGAAAAAAAGAACACATTTGATATATAAATATCTAGATCCAAGAATATAAGATTTGCTGAAAATCTTGATGACGTAGCTACAACATAGATGAAGCATAAATTCACAGTCAGTTGTCAAAATTGTCCAGTAGTGAAGCAGTGAATAGTGACCTCTCCATGGTACTGCCCACAACTGACCTTCCACTACTTCCTCTTTGGGAATTCTTTTTTTCCCCAGTGTATATGAAACCATCTCAGATAAAGCCAGCTGTTACAATTATAGCTCCATCATTAAATTCCTGGTCACTGGGTTTACTGGATGTAGACTATCACAACTCAGTTCATGGTCTTCTTGTTGTGTTGCCTTGATTTCCTCATTCATGCTTCACTCTCCAATGAGAGAGGCTTGTTATGAGATAGGGGTTAGGGACACTCCATGTGAGAAAACAGGTGAACAGGGCAAGAGTATTGTTTCCCACTATAAAATTATAAGGAATTTATGAATTCTATTATCAGTGGCACACAATAGTCCAGATCTGTCACTCACTGAAAACATTCACCCTCGTTATATTTTTGGGTATACCAGGCCTATACTGGGCAGAGTGTTTGTCCCAATCACACAGTGTCCCCAGCTGGCCTGCCTTTCACCCAGGGTCTTCAAAAGCCTGGGTACTTTGAGCCACTGCTCAGCAAGTAAGTACTAACAACAGTCAGGACCCATTCCCCAATCTGAAGGTGCAGGGAAACACTCTTTTCCTCTAGCAGAGAAAACCTCATTATAAAGGCTCCAGCCTGGGGGTATACCCAACCCTGCTCAACACTTCTCACCACAAGTGTCTACAGAGTGGAATAAAGTCCAGTCCTTCCCCAGGAGAATGGTTCCAGAATCCAAGCTGTGCATTGAAGTGTGCGGCTATATGTAGCTAGTATCCAAAGGAGGATGGGCCCACACAGCTAAGTGGGCCCTACCAGGCCCATTGGTTAAGGCTTGGCCACCAGATGGTCTCATCTGGGCTGGCTTCAGGGTGGGGCCCCAGTATCCCATGTCCTGGTGAGGTTTCTGGAAACCTTGATTCCATCATCATCACGAGGTCCTTTTGAATCACTCTTGGTCTGGCCTCTTACCCGGGACAATTTACTTCAGGTGAACCTGTCTGGGGCAAACTGCACCCAACAACATAACTCATGGGATCACAAAGACATGCAGACACCTCAACCACAACAAGGTGGGAATACATGGAGGGTATTATTGGAGCATTATAAAACATGAAAAAGAAGGCCCCGGTCCACTGAAGAGCTGAAATTCTCTACCTCTCTTTTTGGCTGATATTTGGCTGTTTAAAATACATTTGTCTCCATCATTCCCAAAATGCTTACAAAGTGTTGTTAAAATAAATAATCAGTACAAAAATATAATGAAACCACAAAAAAATCCCAGCAGAAATACATGTTGTCTCTGGAATATATTCATTGAAAGAGAGGCTTCATATTATTTGTAATACATTTGTTGCAATTATTTATTTATTTATTTTTTTATTTTTTTTTTGGGGGGGGGGTGAATAGCATAGTGGATTGACTTTAAAAGTGAAAATGTGACCTCTTACTGTACCATGACCTTTAAGATTAACAGTGTTTTGTGCCTGCAGGCTGTCAGGGTGTATGATTACAGGTGAAGGCTGTGCTTCTCTGGCCTCAGCTCTGAGCTCCAACCCTTCCTATCTGAAAGAGCTGGATCTTAGCTACAATAATCCAGGAGACTCAGGAATGAAGATGTTGTCTGCTGGACTGAAGGATCCACACTGGAGACTGGACACTCTCAGGTATGGAGACCCCTACTCCAAGCTCAAGACCAAGTGCAAGAACTAATCTCGTCACATAAAATTTCATATTTTTGATATGATGTTTACAAGACTTCTTTTTCAAATTTCTTTCTTGCATGTGAATTAAATTCTTCTTCTTTCAGCTGCTCACTTTAGGGGTCATCCCAGCAGATTATCTGCCTCCATCTCACCTCATCTCAAGCACTCTCCTCTGTCACACCGACCTTTTGCATATTTTTCTTCCCTACATCCTTCTCTGTGGCTTTGTTCTGTTTCTCCTGCCCGGCAGATCCTTCAGCATCCTTTGTCCAATATGTCCTCTGTCCCTCCTCTGCAGATGTCCAAACCATCTCAGCTTTGTCTCTCTAACTTTGGCTCCAAACCACTCAACTGGTCCTCTCGTATACTAATTTCTGATCTTGTCGATCTTGGTCAGTCACAACTAAAATCTTTGCATCGTCAACTCTGCCGCCTCCAGCTTTTTTGTTCATGTCACCATCTCCAAACCACATATCACAGCAGGTCTCACTAACACCTTGTAAATCTTTCATTTCACTCTTGGTGCTATCTTTCTGTCACAAATCACCTGTGGCATTCAACTCCACCCACTCAGCTCTCTGCCTACAATCTCTTCTTCACATCCATTGCTTTGGATGGTTGATCACCACCTCTACTCCTTGCACACATGCATTCTGTTGTGCTTCTACAGACTCTTCTCTCCAGAGAATACCTCCATCTATCCAGTATCTCTCCTATTTATTCACTCCTGCCTGACCTCATGGGTCAGCCTGTCCATCGCCATTACAAACAAGAATGGGCTCAGAGCTGATCCCTGATGGACACCGCACCATTGTCTTACTGTCCTCACACAAGTTCTGCACCACCCTCACACTTCTATCATATGCTTTCTTTAGCTCCACATAAACAGTGTCCAGCCTCACATACAACTCTCTATACACCTTTTCTTTGCCTTTCTCACATCTCTCTTTGTTGTATACCTAGCCTCCCAGTACTCCTGTATATTACATATCCTTGATTATCCTGGTTTTTCTTTGCCAAGGTCTTCCTTGGATTGCTTCCCTACATTCCCTCGTTCCACCACAGAGTCTCCTCGTCTTCTTTTCTCTGTCCAGAGGATAAACCAAACACCTTCTTGGCAGTTTTCCCCTCATCACTTCAGTCTACATGAATTTGAGATAAATAAAAAAAAAACTGTGTTCATCAAGAGTAAATATTAGTCAGGCTTTTTATCATTTAGTGAAGCAGTTCAGTATTTTAATTGTATTAGAGTTTGTGTTAGCTAAACAAGTCAATCTGCAGAAACCAATCAGTACTTAGGAACTCATATCTTTGAATGTTTACATTTAATTTAATGCGTGCATGTATTTTAGTATATACATTTATTAAACATGAAAGCTGATTGTACCTCAGACACAGGAGACAAATGGAAAGTGACTGAGGGTTATTTTTGTCTGCCAAAATTAATGGATTTCAACATTTTTCAGCACAAAGTGTCATGTTTATGTTCACTTGTTGAATGCACCCCCCCCCCCCCCCCACACACACACACACACACACACTAAAATATCTGTACAGTTTAGCCCACATATGAACAGAGCTAGAAAACTCTGGTCTGACCCCCCCCCCCCTCCTCCTTTCAGGGCGGAGCCTGCTGGAGTCCAGTGGCTGAGCCCAGGTCTGAGGAAGTGTAAGTGTGTTTTTAATGTGATTAATGAAAACAAAGCAGCACAAAAACAATCAATGAACAGCTGATGGATCAATAACTGCAGCTCTGTTTGTTCTCTCCATCAGATTCCTGTGAACTCACAATCAACACAAACACAGTGAACAGAAAACTCACCTTAAGCGACAACAGGAAGGTGACATTTGAGGGGTATCAGTCATATCCTGACCATCCAGACAGATTTGATCAGTGTCCTCAGCTGCTGTGTAGAGATGGTCTGACTGGTCGCTGTTACTGGGAGGTCGAGTGGAGAGGAGAGGTTCAGTTAGCAGTGAGTTACAGGGGAATCAGAAGGAGAGGAGATGGACTCGATTGTAGGTTTGGGGAGAATGATCAGTCCTGGAGTCTCTTCTGCTATGATGACCGTTACTCTGTCTGGCACAACAACAGACATGCGCTCCTTCCTTTGCTCTCCTCCTCCTCCTCCTCCTCCTCCTCTGTCTCTAACAGAGTAGCAGTGTATGTGGACTGTTCTGCTGGCACTCTGTCCTTCTACAGAGTCTCCTCTGACACTCTGATCCACCTCCACACCTTCAGCACCACATTCACTGAACCTCTTTATCCTGGGTTTGGGTGTTTTAATCATTCCTCTGTGACTCTGTGTGATCTTTAGAAGAATTTTCTCTGGTGACAAAAAAAAAAACATGTTGAAATGTATTTATTTTTTCATCTTGAACTGTTAAAGTTGAGTAGAATCAAGTTCAATAATCTACAAGTCAATGATTTTATTCCCTCAGTAACCATAATGCCTCACAGGCTGCAGTATGAGGCTGGGGAGTACTGTCTAATTTGGGGCTCTTCACCTTGTACAGCTCAGGGTTTCGATACAGCACCAGGTCATGTGAAGCACAGAAATCCTCTGCTGATTCTGCAGAGGTTGGACGTGGCAGTGACTGACAGGAGGAGGAGCATACAGAACAGTGGTGGCCAAAGCTTTGAGAATGACACAAGTATGGATTTTTACAAGCTTTGCTGCTTCAGTGTTTTTAGATCTTTTGTCAAATGTTTCTTTGTATACTGAAGTATAATGACAAGCATATTATAAGTTTCACAGGCTTTTATTAACATTACATTAAGATTATGCAACGAGTCAGTGTTTGCAGTAACTGACTGAATCTAGCTGACGCAACCATGTCTGTCATTAAGACAGAGGAATAATAAACTCGAGTGTGTGATGATGAAGGTGGGTCAGAGGGGATCAGTTCAGCTCAGAGTGGGTGGAGGGCTCAGTGGAAACATAAGGCTTGCAGAAAGACAAACCACCGAGACAGGGGGGGGGGGGGGGGGGGGGTGCAGCACACGATATGGATCTGCTGTCAGTGGTTATTAGGACAGAAAAGCTGTTGACAGCCAATCAGAGCTTGCCTTTGTGCAGCAGCTGGGCCGTGTGGGTTTCTGTGGGTTTTCACTTTAATGTCACAGTGACAGTTACAGCAACAACTGTGGTTGCACAATAATTCCAGGAAGCATTAAGACCCTTTCACTGTAGTGACTACACTCAGTGTGCCGAAGTGATGAAATAGCAGAAAGTTTTTCTTATTGTGTTTTTTCTTTACAAATTTATAGAACCAAAAGTGTGGTCAGCTGCATCCTATAAAGCCAATAAATATCAGGGGACACAGCTCTGTGTTTGCTGATGTTGGTCTCTGTTAAGAGCAGTCTTTAGGATGAACTTTAGATCAGCTGCACAAACCAAAGTTAAGCTCCATCTGAACTACACCTGGACTCTGCAGTGCTACATCATAATCATGACCAACAGTTTTGGTGCATCTAGCACCATGCTTTAAATAGTATTGCAGTAATTAATAGTTCATAAAGAATAAGGTGATGGCATGAGTGGATTTCAGTGCTGAGTTCACATGAGAAGACGAACCACAGCAAGACAGAAACCGCTGAAACAAACAAGTTATTGTTGTTCTCGAAACAAACACCTCACACGCTCTTATTCCACTTCTGTTTGATTTGAATGAATTAAATCCATGAATCAGTGAATCAGTGTAAAGTTTGGATCCTGTGTGCTGATGGAAAATTGGGTTTAAAGTCATTAGATATTTCATCAGTGTTTGATGGATTCTGCTACATGTTCAGAGTACGTTCATGTTTACTGCGCAGCGCTGAAACAGGTGTTTGACTTCATTCTTTATAATTATGACTGTTAGAACAGCCTGTCCCCCCGGGGAGTCATTTTCCAAAGATTAATAACAGTAGAAGAAATGGGACTGATTTAATTAGATTCACTGGAGTTAAACAAAAATGCTTAAAAAGTTTTGACAGGCTGTTTGAAAATAGAAATATGAATCAGCAGATCACAGTCTGCTTGTTGTTTGCTCCCATATTCAATTTTCTCAACAAAAACTGTGGAAACAACACCGAGAGTCACTTAAAAAGTGACATTTTTAAAAAAATATTACAACTGACTTTGGCTGAAAAGCTAAAAGATGCTGATCACAACAATCTCACAAAAACTTGCATGTTTAGAAGAGCAGCTGTTAACAGCCGTGAACCATTTAGACCTCGTTTAGACCTGTAATCATTATAAAATCTCTCAGTGGGTAAATATGAAATCTGATCTTTATGAAGGCCTAAACAGATGAATTCTAACTGTTCAACCAGATTTACTGGAGAAAACAGCATCCACCAACATCTGGATTTATGAGTTCCTGTAGCAGGACAGCTTTGCTTCTATGTCCAAAAACCATGTTAGACAGAAGATGTTCTACCTTTAAATAAGAGCTGACATCAAAAATAAAACCATTACTTTAAAACTGAAGGAAGGCATGGTGCTTATATTTTTATATTTTATTTTCAGATTTATATCTGCTTCAAATTCTGTATTTTTTTCATATTCATTTGTTGTTCTGTGTTTGTTTGGTTTTTGTATTGTGGACTTTCACGCTGTAATTTTGTGTATCTGCTGTTTGAACTGTTGACAGCGACTGCAGATGGAAAGTAACCTTTCTGCTAATTCTGGTACATGTACATTCAGACGATCGTTAATATGCACCGTCCCTTTTAAACCAATAAATTAAAATCAGAGAAAATTTAATATTTAACAAGACTCATATTTTATTTCATCAAACCAACTGAACATGATGCAGAGAGCGCACACACGCCTGCGCCTGTTGTATAACACAAAATGATACCTGAACCATGAGCTACATCTACTTTATTTATCCTAAAATATTTAATTCTCTAATCTGTGTGTGTTGCATCATGAAGGAATTTGATTTTGAATTTTAATATCAGGGTCGTCATTTTGAAGATTTCCATAATATGATATCACGTCGGCACTCATACAACAGTGAAAAATTATGACAAACCGCACGATCAGTGGACAGTGCAATAAAAACTAGGCTCAGACACGTGTTTATTGATTTATAGAAGAGATGTATGTTTCATTTCATCGTCTTTCTTTAAGATGATATTTGGATCTCATCAAACATTCGATCAGGAACTTCTCCTCAGCGTCAGTCGTTACTTTAACTTTAATTTGATTCTGTTTCTTGTGCTTTGCTGCAAAGTGAAACATAAACACACCAACATTTGCTCGTACACTTTATTGGGAATGTTGCACTAAAGCGCGATCAACACTTTGTTATATTAAAACATTTTTTATAAATGATGAAATATCTACCAGCTTCTTCAGCTTCAGCTTTTAATATTGAAAGAACAAAAACAAACCACAAACAAACCCCACACTGTTACTGCTTTTGAGATAAGTGAAGAAGAAGAAGCTGCTTGTCAGTCAGCTGCTTTCTTGCAGCTGTTTCTGAAGCGCCTGAGCAGAGAGACCCCACAGCAGTATACCAGACTCTTCACAATCAGCACTGTGTACAGCAGGCAGAGCAGTCTCACTTGGTTTGGAGATGGAGGAAGCTCCGATGGTGGACGTTCTGCTGCAGTTTGATTGGTGGAGAGAGTAACTGATGGAAGTTCAGTTGGTGGATGTTTAGAAACCCCTGAAACAGAAAAGTCACATTTGAGTTGCAGTGAAAAAAAAATCTGCTGAATTCCTGCAGAAACCTCACCAAGCTTTCATTACCGTCCTCTATTTTGGCCTCCACGGTCTCCCTCTCGTGTTTCACAGAACAGCCATATGTATACGAGCTGCCGTCTGGCTGATGGAGCAGCAGGATGCTGGCAGTGCCGCTCGACGCTCTGAGGTCCAGCTGCTCTACGTCAGCAGTGGGCAGCTCCTCTGGAGGTCCGTCTTGCTTTTGCCTTTTCCAGGAGATCTTGACCAGAGGAGGAACCATGTGTGAGGCCACACAGAGCAGAGATCTCCTGCCCTTTGGATCAGCGGTGGATGCTGCGGGGTACACGCTCACCACCGGCTTCTCTGTCGGCTTATCTGAAGTTTGACAGCAGACACAGAAATTCATTCAGAGTGACCTGAACTGCTCATCTGTGACAGGATATATTTCACATTTAATGTGTAATGCTTTGTGTTTTAAACACTTAATAATATTCAATGATTTATATTTGTTATATACAACATAATACATATTAATTTCATTAACATAAAATACTAAATAGTATTATAACACATACAAGTAAAAAAAAACCATCTTTCAGAGATTATTGCTGCAATTTTAAGTAGAAATAAGCTACTTTATAAATTATATTTAATGTGCATATTTGTAGGATCATATTGTTGAGCGTTGCAAACAATTTACATTTACACTAAACGTGTTATTTTCAAATTTCACATTATAAGAATATTTGTGTATCATCTTTTGCAACATGTTGAAATTTCAATATATATTTATTTTCACTGTGTTTTTATAATTAGCGTCTGTTTATTCCTTTAAAATATAATCACTGTATATGAATTTAGTGATTTCTTTACAATGCTTTTACAATGAAATATTTGTACATGCGAAAACTGTTTGTTTATATTAGGATTCTCATAAAAATAAATATTCTTACACTGACATAAAAACTATACAGTGTGTACTGCGTATATATATTTACATCTCTGCATCAGTAGATAACATTTTTCACTGCGTTTGCATTTATTCCCGTCATACTTTTTTGCGCTCGTTTACACAATACCAATTATTCAAATACATCAAATATAACTTAATAACCCTACACAATAAAATCTTTGTAACACACTGTATTAAAATAAATACTTAATTGTAGAACATACTATTTATTTTCAAGAATCATCTTACTGTATGATCTGAAACATAAAATACTTTTATATTTGAGATCATGTTAAGTCAGCAGTATTCAGCGTGTTTTCCTCAAACCTGCCTTAAGACGTAAATAAAAGCAGTATTTTGTTTTTTTCAGGTTTACCACATCATATGTGCACAATGCTTAATAATTTACAACTCCCAATGAATTATCTCTTCATTATGAGTTTGCAAACCAAATACATTAATACAAAAAGCAAATTTGTTACAGGATTAGCGGCTCTTATCAGATCTTTGGGACTTTTCAATAACTTACGCATGCAGAGATTAAAATTTTTTTCTACTTAATAAAATCATATTTAAAGCTTACACTGGATTTGAATGCATTTTTCATCCTAAGCATCTTGAGGACAATGAATTCAGTTGTTCTTACCTGTTACAAGCAGTTTAGCTCCAGGGCCAAAGATCCTGTCTCCTTCACACTGTGACACACACCCATACAAAAACCCGTCTGCTGCTCAGTGTGGCAGCTGAGGGGGGGCAGTTTCAGCTCCATGATTTGTTCCTTCAATCTCCACATCAGCCTTCTGCTTTGGTGAATTGGTCCCCAAACAATTAGCTCCCTGAACGGACATCTGATTCACAGGTTTATTGTTGCCCCACCGGCAGGTGAAATGTCCCAGTGACATTTGGATGGAGTGGGATTGTAATGGGATTCCTATGCAGGATGAACTTTGGTGATCATGTGGTTTCTCTTCTCAGACTGAATGAATGAATAAATCCTGAAAATGGCTTCTTCTGCAGTTTGTTCAGGATCACAATGAAACTGTTTTCACATATAGAGACTTGCTGCATGTTTTATGTTTTTCTGGCATCTGCCTGAAAATGTAAACATGTTTATTTTATCAGGGGTTCTCAAAGTTTTCTGATGCTACTTTCCCACCGCCGAAGAGCCGGTGCTCGTGCCGGTGCTGGTGCTGGTTTCAATGAACCGGTGAAACGCTTAAGAACGGGCCCGCGTTCCCACCGCGTTTCTGTGAACTGCTCCTTTACGTGTGAGTGTGGGCGGGTCCTCGTCTGGACACGAAGCCGAAGCGCACAAACGTGGGAGAACACGCTCCCCTTTCTGTGCTGCAAACACGTTTTAGGGTCCAAACCAAACTACTGCAGCATCTGTGTGCAGCACAGAGGGGAAACACAGACAGAGATTAGAGCAAGACGACAAGTACGCACTTTGTGTCCTTTTATCTGTGATATGAACTGATACAAAGCAGCAAGTTCAGCCTTAGAGCCCAACCTGATTCACAGCTGTGAAAATCGCTTCGCTTTTCTCATGTGATACACGTGTAATATGGTAGAAAACTTGATGTTGAGATGGCAGAGTCACGCTGTTGCCAACTCCTCAGCAAGGAAAGTAGCTATTGACTGTCCTAAAAGTCGCTAGAAGTCGCTATATGACGTCATCGTCTAATATGCATAATTGGTTATTTGCATGTAGTTGCAATCCAGGATGCAGGAGAGAGGAATAACATCTTTAGAGAGACAAAAAGTGAAGAAAAACACCCTAAATATGTTAGAACTACTAGGGCTGGGTGATATGGACCAAAATTTTTTAGCTGAATGGTGATATATGAAATATATCTTGATATTTTTTCTTCCCAAAGGTATAAACAAAAAGGCACCTCTGAGTCAAAGCTACATGTCCCAAATGTCACACAGACACTTTTATTAACATTCAGCTGTAGATGTACAGGAGAAATTGCTCAAAAATAAACCACTGGCATATTTAAATAATAATGCTCCTCAAATAAATTAATGCTTTTTTCCTCCATAACAAAAGACTCACAGCTGTGCTATTAAAATGTAAACAGAAAGATACAGAAATATATAAAATAGCAAAAGGCTGACTGATTCTTTAAAAAGCCAGTCTGCGGTGAAGCAGACTTCACCACAGAGTTTGTAAGATAACAAAATATGTAAACAGACTGAATGAACAAACTTCCATCCTTCAGTCAGCAGGATTTGTAAATCCATAGACGTATATGCTGACGTATCACAGCAACATGCCCCACCCGCTCAATGCGGCGTCATATCCGCCGCCTGCATCACGAGGACTCGAACAGACCCACTTCCGCTATTAAGGTCACGTGACTTACGGTACATGCCAACAGCCAGGTACTCTTGGGGGTCCAGGCGATGCAAAGCATCTGAACGGAAGCAGTACGAAGGCTGTATGTACGCAAAACATGGTGACAGCGGAGGATTTCAGGTTAACAACAAACTCTCCAAAAGTTGCTGACGTCACCGTGAAAACTCGCTAAATTTGTTGCTAGTTGCTTTTTGGAAAAAAAAGTCGCTAAGGGGGTCTGAAAAACCGCTAAATATAGCAACAAAGTCGCCAAGTTGGCAACACTGCAGACTCACGCCCTTCTGTCACTTTCGTCACGCGTTCTTGGTTCGAGACCAGCTAGCTTGTGGGACCGGAGTCGAACCCGTTTTTCAGCCGAGCACCAAGTGCTTCCGCGGTGGAAAACCTGCCTAACGGTTCACCGGCTCCGGAACCCTGTTGGTGGGAAAGAGGCTTGAGTGGTAATTTAGAGAACCAACAAATGAACCAACGATGTAACACTCTTCAGTGATCATTGGATTTGATTCTTGTTGGTTGGTGGGTTTGAGGGCTTCATAAAATGCCCATTACGCTTGTTGTATTTGCTCATCTTCAACCTGTATGATCTGGCCACACCACCTGTGCAAGGTTACAGAATTGAGAGGTGGGTGATCAGCTGAGACAACACCAAAGAACAGATGTGACCCAGATTTTTGTGTGGGCTGCCATTCGTGAGGACAGCTATAATGTTACCCAGTGATGTCACCCAGCTGGCTATACTTTGAGAATCCTGCATGGAGACAGTCCTTTTTTTTGAGTATCATTTGTTGAAACAACTAGCGTATGTTTCCTGGTTTCTGGAGTTGTGATCACCATTGTGGTGTGTTGTTTTCCCTGTCAGAGCAGGTGCTCTTGCAGAGGTATGTCACTTCTACAAGAAATGTAGACACTTTTCTCTTGGATGTATGTCAGGAGAAGGTAAAATGTTTGGATGTTTTGTATCTGCACAAGTTTTTTAAAACAAAAAATTATAAAATTATTGATGGGAACTTAACAGATTTTCTGTCATTTCTGTAATCTTCTTGGCTCTTCTTGAATTTGTTTTGGTCTTCATCACGTTGTCTTCTCTTAGAAATAGAATACAAACTATTTATTACAGCAGTGCAGATGACGCCTCCTTCAGTTCAGTGTGTCTCAGGCTCTGTTTGTGGGATGTGTGAAGCTGGGCTGTGGTCTGTTGCTGTTCCTCTGATGGTTTTTGTTCAGCTGCCGGGGATCATTCCTCACTGTGAGAGCTTTTAACACAGGAGCAGAAGTAAGCAGCTGAATGAGCACCACTAACTGCTTTTATCTCCAGCTCACAGTTAGTCTGGTTTTTTGAAGCTGAGAAATGATTTTGCTGAGGATGGTTGTACTCACGACTGACTTCACCAGTGTGTTTATTAATATGAAGAATCACTCTGAATTTATCATCATCTTTCCTCTGGTACCAGTGTACGTAACTGCCACTGCACTGGTCAATTCCCCCACAGCTGATGGAGACGCTTTTTCCGGGCATCCTGGTCAAAGTCAAGTCATTCTGGATCAGGTCCGCGGCCATGGTAACCAGCGCTGTGGAGACAGAGACAGAAGAAGGTCGGTGTGAAGCTGTTTGTTACAGTGTTTGTTGGCTGGAAACACTCACCTGAGTGCAGGCAGCACAGAGCAGCAGCTGGGAGGAAAAGCATTGTGTGCAGCGGTGTTTCCTCTGGTGAACCGGGGAAAAGCGATGCTTCGATAGAACTGAGGCCAAACAAGGACAATTTATATGATTATACGAGGACCACGTGGTTTCTAACGAGACCTCAAACTTCCCATCAGCCCCTGCAGCTGCCTGATAATACTGCTGCTGACTGACAGCTGGAGCTGTGTTGTAGGTCTCCACTAAGTTTGAGGTTTCAAAAGAATTACCCCTCAAATATAGGAGATTATTTATTTGCTATTTCAACCATTTCTTTTTTTGACTTTCTATGACGGGATATTTCTTTCAGTTCATTAAAATATTTGCGTGTTTCAGTTTAAATCAGTCATACTTCAGATTCTGCTGTTATATTACCCAGCTGAGTGCCAAAGCTAAAACACTGTCATGGTCCTGGGGTTGACCCGGCGTTGTGTTTTTTTTTTTGACTTCCAAGTTTTGGTGTCAGATTTCTTCAGCTTGTTCCTTCAATTATTTTTATTGTTCTAGGCTGCTTTAAGTTTGTTGTGCTGTGCTTAGTCGGATTCTTCATTATGGTTTTCTGTGTCCTGGAGTTCAGGTTTCCCTTTCCTGTTTTCTTATTGTCTATTTCTACATCTTGATCAGGTGTCTGTCTGCTCTTGGTCTTTGCTACGTGTTCACCTACGTCATGTTCTGTTTCCATATTCAGTTCATGTGTTATAGTCTGTGAATGTGCTTCCTCATGTTTTGTCTAGTCTGCGTTCGTGTCATAGTTGGTCACTTCCTGTTTTATTTTGACAGTCCTGTGTCACATGTGCTTTATGTTCCGTTTTGCTTCCCTTGTGTCGTTAGTCTCATTTGGTTCACCTGTTCTACCCTGCTGTCTCCACTCTCCCTAATTACCTTGTGTGTATTTAAACCCTCAGTTCTGCACTGTTCCTTGTTGTGTTGTCCATGGTCATTTGCTCCTCATGTGTTGCTTGTTATTTCTAAGAAATCCTAGTGATTGTGTTTTCCTGGATCACAGCCAGCCCAGTCTTTTGTAATGTGAATCCTGAGTTTATCATCAATAAAGCTGTGACAGTGCCAAGCTACGTACTGCCCTGTGAGTCCTTCATTGGTGTCCTAACCTGATCACAGACAGCGCGCTCTGTGACAACCACAGACTTCAGTGTTTGGACCTTGATGTACTTCATAGTAGTTGTTGAGAGACTGATAAAAAATCTGAAGCATCTGCACATTCTGAGGAGTCTTCATGTAGTTTCCATCAGAGATCAGTAAAGACCAGATACTAACTGGTACTGGATTTTTCAGACAGATGCAACTACTCATTTCACCCTTTGATGATATGAAGAGTTTATTGCTGTAACTTGTGAACCATGTGAACCTGGGCTGGGGTTTCCTGCTGTTCCTCTGGTGGTTTTTGTTCAGCCTGCAGGGATCATTTGTCACTGTGCGAGCTTTTAGAGCAGGAGCAGTAGTAGGTGGCTGAATGAACGTCCTTAACCGTCTTTATCTCCAACTCCCAGCTGTCCTGCTTTTTCACAGCAGAGAAATCATTCTGCTGAGGGTGGTTGTAGCCTTTAGTAATTGCACCATTTTTCCTGCTGATATAGAGAAGCATTCTGAATGTATCTCTTGTGCCTGTCTTCTGGTACCAGAATACAACATTACTGCTGCACTGGTCCGTCCCCCCACAGCTGAAGGAGACTCTTTCTCCAGCTCTCCTGGTCAGAGTTAATTCTTCTTGTATCAGCTCTGCAGCCATGGTGGCCATTGCTGTAGAGACACACACAGGTTAGTACAGCAGTGTTTGTTACAGGTGGAGTGCTCCTCACTCCTCACTCACCTGAGCAGAGGCAGCACAGAGCAGCAGCTGGGAGGAAAAGCATTGTGTGCAGTGGAGTTTCCTCTGGTGACCCTGGAGAGGAGCAGAGCTCTGATAGAGCTGAGGACAAACATCTACAAGCTGTAATCTCATACTAGTACCACATGGTTTCTAACAGCTCCTCCCCCTGCAGTAAAGACTGCTCTGGATTGATCATGCATCTTGAGAGGACTGTTTGTTGGGATTTGGCGCTATATAAATAAACTTTAATTAAAGTGACAGCTGAAACCGTCCTGTAGTTTTCTTTCATACTGACAGATTTGTTACCACAAACACAGAGTACATTTTACAGATGTGATGAGTTAGGATTCCACAAAGATCTTGATCTTTGATTTCAACTTAGATTATTTTCCTTTCCCCAATGACCCTGAATCAGATAAGCAGAGAGGATGGATGGATGGATGGATGGATGGATGGATGGATGGATGGATGGATGGATGATTTCCTTTCAGTTCATTTGTTTATTTAACTTTCCATTGATCATGCTTCAAATTCTTCTATTATATTACCCAGCTGAGTGCCATAATAAACCACAGACTTCAGTGTTTGGCCCTCGATATTCTTCATAGTATAATAAGTTGTTGAGACACTGATAAAAGTTCTGAACATTGAATTTGAAGCATCTGCACATTCTGATGAGTTGTTATTTAGCTTCCATCAGAGATCTGAAAGGACTAGATACTCAGTGATAGAGGATTTTTAAGACCAATACCAATATTTGGAGATTCAAAATTCTGATAACTTGGCTGATGTTTTTTTTCTTTCAGACACATAAACCATATGACACAGTTTCTCGGCCTTTTGCCATGTGTAGTTATTCATCAACATTAATCTTGTTTCATTGTCACAGTGAGTTGTGGATCACTTGTTTCCACTCTGCCTAACTTTACTTGGATAAGCTGGTTGTTCTGTTTCTTGCATGTTGCGAGTTTCATGCAGGGAGGTTGCAGAGCGCCTTCTGGTGGAGAATCTGTGAAACATCAGTACTCGTGACATCGTCACAGTGTTGCTGTGACAGTTTGAGAGGCTCTGTCTAATCTTTACTTTCAAAAATGTTCATTCATCAGCCTTCATAAATGCTCATACCATTATATCAGCTAATAGCTAATATCAGCTGATGTATCAGTTAGGCTCTAGAGAAGATCAAGCACCATCTAAATCTCAGTATTCAAGGTGTTGGTCAAACCTTTCAGGATCTTATCAGCATGCTTATGTATAACAGCACAGTAACACTACTATAGACGATGTACCAACTCTCCTTCTTCACAGACAAACAGATCTCTTTCCTTCCTCTGTGGGCCCTCTGTGAAATCTTAGAGGTGATTAAGAAAACTTTGGAGTTTGGTCATATGATCCTGTGAAATCTTAGAATAAAACCACCTCCACACTGGATCTGTTTCTCCATCTTTTTTTAAGATCATGAGCTCTGCTTTGGTGCTGATTTGAGTGATAACCAATTTTCATGGGCACAAAGACACTAAACTGGAAGACCTCCCAGTCCACTGTCAGCCATGATTACAAGGACTCATCTCACCCTTTGTCACTGTAAAGATTTTGACTTGTGCAGATTTAAATACTTGTGTTTGTGTCTCAGACTGAGATGGAGAAAACATGTGAACCTGGGCTTTGTGGTTTCTGGGTTTTTGTTGCCTCTGATGGTTTTTGTTGAGCCTGCAGGGATCATTTCTCACTGTGAGACGTTCGAGAGCAGGAGCAGTAGTAGGTGGAGGAATGAATGACTTTAACTGTTTTTAGCTCCAACGCCCAGCTGTTCTGTTTTACCACAGCAGAGAAATCATCCTGCTGAGGGTGGTTGTAGTCTGCACTGATCTTACCACTGCGTTTGTTAATGCCAAGAATCACTCTGAAGTTGCTACTGCCTGTCTTCTGGTACCAGTATACAATGGTAGTGCTGCACTGGTCCGTCCCCCCACAGCTGAAGGAGACTCTGTCTCCAGCTCTCCTGGTCAGAGTTAATTCTTCTTGTATCAGCTCTGCAGCCATGGTGGCCATTGCTGTAGAGACACACACAGGTTAGTACAGCAGTGTTTGTTACAGGTGGAGTGCTCCTCACTCCTCACTCACCTGAGCAGAGGCAGCACAGAGCAGCAGCTGGGAGGAAAAGCATTGTGTGCAGTGGAGTTTCCTCTGGTGACCCTGGAGAGGAGCAGAGCTCTGATAGAGCTGAGGACAAAGTAGTGTGACTTATAAGATACAGTTTGAAACCACGTGAGGAGGGTCACATGATTTCAAACAGGTCCTCAAACCTCCCATCAGCCCCTGCAGCTGAACGATAAGACTGCAGCTGATAAACAGCTGAAGCTCTCTCCTACGTTTTCCTTTGAGTCTGAGGTTTGAAGAACATTCCCCTTCAAATGTTTCCTTGATGAAGGTCATATATTTGCTATTTCAGCTGTTTATTGTTTCTTTAAAGATATGGAGATATGATTTTAACTTTGGAAAATGTCCCTTCAGTTCATTAGTTCAGTCGTGTTCAGGTTCCTGTGATCATACTTCCAGTTTTTGTGTCGCACTGAGAGGAAAGGTTAAAAACTGGTTTCACTGTTTGGATCTTGGGATTCTTCATATCATAATTGTTGTTCAGATGGAAGGTCTGAATAAATGACATACATGTGCCGGCACGTTGTGATGATTGCAGGAGTATTTATCTGCTTTGTTCAGCCCGGATCAGAAAAGAAAGAAGAACTGTTAGAATTCTGATTTAAATCTTGAGTTAGGTTACACGTAACAGAAAGTGGCCTGATGGTGTCTGATAGCTGCTTCTTCAGCTGTTTGTGTGTAAACCACAGTGTCCATTTTTTCACACTCAGTAACATGATTGTAGAAGAGGTTTCATTTCTCCTTCATGCCTTTCACATATATGGAAACTCTTTCCTGCTCTCTGTGGGTTTTAGAGGTGATTAACAAAGATTAGCAGATGTTACTTTGACATTTCAGAATGAAATCCACCAAACACCTGCATCTTTGTCTCTCTTTGTTTTTAAGACAGTAAAAAAATTGAGCATTAACTGCTTTTATTTAGTGCAAATGTACTAGACTGGAAAACCTGCCAGTCAGCCGTCAGCCTTGATCACAGTTAGTCGTTCACTCTTTGTTTATATGAAGATTATTGATTTGTGCAGATTTAAAAACTGTCTTTAGCTCTTGTTACTGTGCCTCAGACTGAGGTGGGGGTGAACCATGTGAACCTGGGCTGGGGTTTCCTGCTGTTCCTCTGGTGGTTTTTGTTCAGCCTGCAGGGATCATTTGTCACTGTGCGAGCTTTTAGAGCAGGAGCAGTAGTAGGTGGCTGAATGAACGTCCTTAACCGTCTTTACCTCCAACTCCCAGCTGTCCTGCTTTTTCACAGCTGTGAAATCATCCTCCTCGGGGTGGTTGTAGCCTTTAGTAATTGCACCATTTTTCTTGTTGATATAGAGAAGCATTCTGAATGTATCTCTTGTGCCTGTCTTCTGGTACCAGTCTACAACAGTACCGCTGCACTGGTCCGTCCCCCCACAGCTGAAGGAGACTCTTTCTCCAGCTCTCCTGGTCAAAGTTAACTCTTCTTGAATCAGCTCTGCAGCCATGGTGACCATTGCTGTAGAGACACACACAGGTTAGTACAGCAGTGTTTGTTACAGGTGGAGTGCTCCTCACTCCTCACTCACCTGAGCAGAGGCAGCACAGAGCAGCAGCTGGGAGGAAAAGCATTGTGTGCGGTGGAGTTTCCTCTGGTGACCCTGGAGAGCAGCAGAGCTCTGATAGAGCTGAGGACAAACAAGGATGAGTTATTGAAGGACCACATGGTTTCTAACACTCCCCCAAACCTCCCATCAGCCCCTGCAGCTGACACAGATTTACAGCTAAAGTTGCAGAGAAAGAAATTTATTTGATCCTCATTGTCAGATTATTCTTGTGTTGTAATAAGGCAGAGTAGAGATACTGTTTCTAATAGTGTCGATTCTTTGCTTCACTGTATTCTGCTACTTTATATTTGACCAAATGTGAGCATAAGAGTAGAAAGAGTCCAGCAGTAATGAGGCTACAGTGTCTTACTGTGGAGTCTGACTCTTTATTGATGGTGAACTGTCCCCACCTGCTGGGGAAAGTTTTACAAAGACACAATCATGATGGTCTCCATGAGTCACTGTCAGTCACTACATTCAGCACAGTGCTGCAGATTTTCACAGGTTTAGAAAAAGTAGAGTATTTAATAAAGGCATATAAAGGCCTTAGTATTTAAGGATGGGTCTAAATAATGGAGCTTTTAATATGCCTAATTTCTCCAGCACATTTGATCCCTGATAGATTAGATTAGATTAGATTAGATTATGCAATCCTCAGAAACAGCTCTCTCCAGAGTCCGTCTGGTTCTTAGGACAGAAGGACTGAGTGGAAACATTGTTAGCCTAATGGCCACCTCTGAGGAGGTAACCACAGAGTATAGAGGCACAGGCCAGCCTTTAAATACTGCAGGACTGATGAGCTGATGCAGAGAAACCAGAGGGCAAACTCTGAGAGGCAGCCCACTGCTCCACCTGAGAGGTGACAGAGCGAGGTCAAAGAGAGACACAGGAAGGACGACAAACCCAGGACCACAGCATTCCATCTAATAAACACTGTTAATATGGGAAATGCACACATTTCATACGGGAGTCAAATACACCCAAACAATTTCATTTTCAAAATGTAAAACTTAATGAACAGATGATTCCAGTTCATTTTGTTTGCTGTCATTTTGTTTTATTTTCATTTTAATTTCAGCCTGGAAGAAACATCACTCACATACTGTTATACACTGCCTGGCCAAAAAAAAAAAAGTCGCCACCTGGATTTAACTAAGCAAATAGGTACGAGCCTCCTATTGGATAATTACTGCGTGGGCAATTATCTTTCAGCTGGCAGCAAGTTATTTAACCCCAACTGGTGCAATGAGTTGCTTCTCATTTCTTAAACAATCATGTCAAAGACACATCGCGTGGTCGTGGAAAAGATGTCAGTCTGTTTGAGAAGGGTCAAATCATTGGCTGCATCAAGCAGAGAAAACATCTGAGGAGATGCAGAAACTACTGAAACTGGGTTAAGAACTGTCCAACGCATTATTAAAAACTGGAAGGAGAGTGGGGACCCAACGTCTTCAAGGAAGAAATGTGGCCAGAAAAAAATCCTGAATGATCACTTAAACTTTTGGTGAAATCAAATCAAAGAAAAACAACAGTAGCACTAAGGGCTATGTTTAATAGTGAAAGTAAGAGCATTTCAACATGCACAACGAGAAGGGAACTCAAGGGATTGGGACTGAACAGCTGTGTAGCCTTAAGAAAACCACTAATCAGTGGAGCAATGGAAGAAGGTCATGTGGTCTGATGAGTCCAGATTTACCCTGTTCCAGAGTGATGGGTGCATCAGGGTAAGAAGAGAGACAGGTTCACGCTACCAAAAATCAGATAACTCACCCCATTAATGATCATGAGTGAAAAACAGAAGATACATATTGGAGAAAAAATATTTTTAACCACAGGAGGCATACATGTGACTATAACTGCAACTTATAGCAAACTGTAGTGAGACTGGGCTCACTGTCACACTTACAGAAGACTGCACTAATGTGCACTGTGACCACCATAATATTGATAAGCATTCTCCCAACGTGTGCACATTAGGGTTTAATATTTTTCCCGAAAATGACATGAATCAAATCCCGGGAAATGGCTCGTCGAATCCCGGGAAAAAGTTTATTTATTTTTTTATTTTAATTAGGCCTTCTGTAGCCTGTGTCGGGCTTAACCTATTCTGATATTGTAGAGGTAGCTTTCCAGCTATGTCCTGTTATGCCCAGTAGGGAGTAACGTTGGCTTGATTAATGCAATAAAACCTACTTGTCGATATTCGAGTGCTCGAGCTATGCGTGTTGTATCGTTCCTCAACACTCCCTTAACAAATATAATTTGAATATTCCTGCATTGTACATGGAATTATACCAAGATATTTTACAACTGCTGGTGCAAAACAATACGGTTCATCTCCACACAGCGTTGCGCTGTCGTGGCGACATCTGTTGCACTATATCTCCACCAGTGGAACGCTGTAATAGTCATTGAAAAGTTAACTACCGTACTGCACTATAATATGGCATAACACAGGGCCTTGAGTAATGCACTACGACTTGGTCATTGCCATTCTGGCAACAGCAAATTTATAACGCCGTGTCTGAGGGTGAAAGTAGGTTCGTTGTGAATCGTCTTTTGAAAAACTGGCCGCCAATCCTTATAGCCTAAAAAATATACATTTGACTCAACTCCATTTTAAAAGCGAAATATGTTAAAGCAATCTATTTCATGATACTTTCTTCACACATTAGGCCCGCATCCTAATTCATGATTGTTAGTAAGCGGCTGCAAACGAGGAAAAGAAACACTCGAAGTTAAACAGATATTTCTTTATTGTTCAGGGCAGGCATATTTTATAGGCTATATATATAACGCAATATAACAATATATAATAATATAAAATTATATAATACAAAATACCTTAAGGTAAACACATTGCCTACGATTTCAACAAATTAAAGAGGAAAAAAGTACAACTGTGTAATACCTCTATTAAAACGCTTGAGATGAAGCTGAAGCCTTAAACGGAGGCTGAACGTGCCTGAAATGAAGAGTAATGCTTTTGGCATTAAACAAACCCTTCTCTCAATATTTCCTTAATAAATTTAACATTCTGAAGCTTTCTTTTATTTCTGAAAGTCAAATCGACGAGCGCGACTTTTTTCCCGGTTTCCCGTCTAACGTTTCCCGGGAAACGGGAAATGGTTCTGATCGCATTTCCCGGGAATCCCGGATCCCGGGATTAAACCCTAGTGCACATTAAAGGGATTCTGTATACTAAACTTTGCACAGACTCACTGAGGAATCAGGCCAGAGTCTAAACCCAGGATAAAGAGGTTCAGTGAATGTGGTGCTGTAGGTGTGGAGGTGGATCAGAGAGTCAGAGGAGATGTTATAGAAGGACACGGTGCCAGCAGGACAGTCCACATACACTCCTACTCTGTTAGAGACAGAGGAGACAGTGGGGGCAGGAGATAGGCAGGAGGAGAAGTAGTAGTATTCTTCTCTGTTATCGTACAAGAGATCATTACCCATGCAGTCCAAACTCCAAGACTGATCATTCTCTGCAACCCCACAGTCAGCTCTGATTCCACTCATTTTGATTCCTCTGTAATTCACAGATATATCAACGAATCCGCTCCACTCAACTTCCCAGTAACAGCGACCACTCAGAGCATCGCTACACAGCAGCTGAAGAGAATCATCTTCATCTCCGTATACTGAGTAAGACCCCACATGTGTCACCTTCCTGTTGTTGTCAGACAGTTTGAGGTTTGTGTTCACTGTGTTTGTGTCGATTGTGAGTTGACAGGAATCTGATGGAGAGAACAAACACAATCCAGCTGCAGTTATTGATCCATCATCTGTTCATTGATTGACACTTTGATGATGACTCCTGACATCAGAGATGTGAATGAGTGATGTGACAGTTTGAAGATGGTTGAATGTGTGCTGCTTTGTTTTCATCAATCACATTAAAAACACACTTACACTTCCTCAGACCTGGGATCAGCCATCGCACTCCAGCAGGCTCCGCCCTGAAAGGAGGAGGGGGGTCAGAGCAGCACAGTCTCTGTCAGCATGCACACATGGATATTATGTCTGTGTAGATTCTCAGTCATCCAGGTCATAGTAGTCTCTGACTGAAGACGTTTCAGAGGTGAAACGTCTTCAAGAAACAAAAGGAAGTCCAGTCACCTTTTTTCAAGCTCCAGAGACATGGACATTTAATTGCTCTCATACACACACTGCTGGACTCTGATAAAGGAACAGTCCAACATTTATACAGTAATTTTTTTATGTTGACAATACACAACACATTTGTAAGAATCATAGTTTCTAGGTTATAAGGTTTCTTTTTTTTTTTGGCCAATTTCTGACAAATAAATCAATAAGTTGACCTTGATGACCTTGGTTAATGTAAAGTTAATTTTAATGGCTTGTTAAAATGACCCCACTCTGCCCCACTATGAAGTTTTATGAGTATTCATTCTACTTTTCATGTTATCGTGTCCACAGACTGGCTGCCACAGATGCACTACCAAAAACATCACCTCCTTGGTGGCTGTAATTAAACCTTGTTGTGGTGTTTGCTGACCAGGTGATATGAGGTTTTTGTTTGTTTCCTTGTTTATTTTTTCCTTACATAACTGTATATCTGATCATGCTTCAGGTAGAAACTTAGTTATGTATTGTAAACTGTTTGGATATACTTAGGAAGAGAGTCACTATTTTATTGCATAAAATAGTGATGATCGCATTTGGAGGACATCCGGTTTCCCGGCTGATTCCACTACTTTGCACACGTGACCCGATGAGGAAAAAACAAATAGTGTCTGAGTCCACCTCATGGTGAACCACCTGTTCACATGAGTCATTTGTATGTAAGAATGTTTAGTCAACTATTAATAAGCAGAAGTCATGTGGTCAGTTCCTGGGAGAGAGGGAAATCTATCCTTCATTACAGTTTAGTCCATGATGGATCAGGCTGATAGTCGGCTTACTACAGCACACAGCTGCTAGTAAACCAATGCTGATGAAGCAGTAACCTGTTGTGGCATCTCCCTTTAGCATAAAGGCCTACATTCTGTTTTGCAGTCAGATTCCTTTGGTTATAAAAGCATCACAGCCATTTTCAATTAGTCTCTTCAAATCCTCCATGTGTCACTTAGCTATGCCCTTCTGAGAAATCAGCTGACTCAGCCAGCCTAGGTATTGCTCTTTAAAATAAATAAATGCACTGCTTCACTTCATACCTCATCCATGAAATGTCAGCTGCCTCTCCTGCCTGGCCATCTGTATATCTTATGGTTGCACCTCTTCTCTAGAGTGCTCAGTTTAGCCTCGTCAGTACTGAATCTACTGTTCACACTCATTGGAATGAGTTGTTCTCAGTAAAGTTTGTCCTTGCTGCTCAATAACTGGTAAAGATAGCTACAGTAGCACTAACTTACCAATCTGCTAACTTTTTTGATTCAGTTTATTTCTTTTAATTTGATATCCCACATTAAAATTTGTCCGATCAACAAAGATCAGCCAACAACAGAAATTAATCTGTCAGCTGTCTACATCTTCCTCTATTAAACTGTGTTTTGTACTGCAGCAGGTTTTTCCATACCTGAGTGTGTCCAGTCTCCAGTTTACATCCTGCAGCCCAGAATGCAGCAGCTTCATTCCTGAGTCTCCTGGATGATTGTAACTTATGTCCAACTCTCTGAGATGGAAAGGATTGGAACTCAGAGCTGAGGCCAGAGAAGCACAGCCACCTTCTGTGATCAGACAACCTGACAGACTGTGGACATACAAAACATGCACAACAGATAATATGAAAGAACTGTTGTCAGTTATAATAACTGTTTCTGAAGTATTGATATTTAAGTAATTACTGCATCCAAATAATCAACTCTTGTGATTTGTGGGTTTGGCCCAATTTTTTTAACAAATAAAGTTTAGAATTTTTCATTTTTATTTGACTGTTTTAGCTAATTAGATTTATCCCCAACCTTCCTATCATGTAAAACATTCTCTAGTGCATTTTAAAACAGTTTTTGTGATCATTTGGTGGAGGAATGGTTAAAGTGAGGCAGTGAGAATACTAATGTCCTCCTTTTGGCTTCTGACAGTGGACTTTACTTCTCTGCTTGTTCTTTTAGGCATCAGTGCACCATTCACATGCTGATCACAACATTTTACAACAAACTTAAATGTGTGATTGTATTAAAGGAAATAGGCTGTGGTGGTTTGAGAAAAAAAAAAAAAACAACACAATTTAGCCATGGAGTTCCTGGAGTTTCTATTGGTTATTCATGCCTCCCTTTGGTAACTACCAGAAAACGCTGCATATATTTCAGTTTCTATGCAGATGATTCCCAGTTATATTTATGAAAGCAGATGCACAAATTAATTAAACTGGAGAGCTGTCATAAAGACAGTGTTAAATTGTCCTGCAATTTTCTACTTCTAAAGTTAAACAAAACTGAAGATATCGTATTTGAACCTAAAATCCTCAAACATGGTATCTAACCAGAATCTGACTCTGGATGGCATTACTCTGGCAACACTGAGGAATCTTGGAATAATTTTCTCCCAAATGTATCCTTCAGTGTGCACATTAAAGAAATATGTAGTACTGCTTTGTTTCATCTGAGCAATAGTTCTAAAATTGGAAACATCCTGGGTGATGCTTAAAAGCTTATCATTCAGGTGTTGTTCCAAGGCAGAACTATTGAAATTTGTTTTCAATCAGGCAGTTCTAAACACTTCCTGAAAAGCTTTCAGATGATCCAAAATAGGACACAAGACTACAAGGACTTTATTTTTTTTGCTTGCTTTTCACCTAAATCCCCAAGCAGTCACAATAGATGGCATCCCCTTAGTGAGCCTGGTCCTGCTAAATGTGTCTTCCTGTCTGGGTTTTGGGGGTTTGTCTCCAATATTGTAAAAATAAATAAATGATAATTCAATTTATTTTTAATTTTACTTTTGAGCTGACCTGAGTGTTTTCATTAAACAGTGTGCATTTGCCAATCCAGCTGATAACATCTTCACTCCTGAATCCTGCAGGTCGTTGTTACTCAGGTCCAGTTCTGTCAGACTGGAAGACTGGGAGCTGAGAACTGAGGATAGAGCTTCGCAGCCTCTCTCTGAGAGTTTACAGACACTCAGGCTGAAAATAAACAAGCAGACAAATACAATTTACACTACAGCATGATTAAATGTTAAAATGTAATCATGGTGCCGTCATAAGTTGCTAGTTTTTTCAATATTTAATCATCTTCCAGGTACAGTGGAAACACAATATAAAGGTAAAATTTTATTAATAATAATATAAAAAACAGCTGGCATACCATCAGCACAGATTAATTATTCTTGCTTTACAATTACAAATACAGTTCTTACTGTATTTTTAAAAATATAATAACAAACATATACAACATAAAAGTGGTCTAACCTGAGAGTTTCCAGTTTAGAGTGTGGGCTTTGCATTCCAGCAGAAAGAATCTCCACTCCTGAATCCTGCAGCTCGTTATTAGTCAGGTCCAGCTCTTTCAGGGTAGAGGGTTGGGAGCTGAGAACTGAGGACAGAGCTTCACAGCTTCTCTGTGAGAGGCCACAGCCACTTAGTCTAAAGACACACAAATGAGGAAACAAGAGTGATTTATTTTTCACTGCATAAAAGAAAACTAATACCACCAAACACAGACCTTTATTTACCAACGTCACTGGGGGAGAAAACATTTCAATATTTGAACCCTCTGGAGTCTACGGTATAATTGGCTATTTTTGAACACTTTTGATTTTACCAATATATTACACCATAGAAACTGTTTACCTTTCCTTTTTTGGGATATTTTCAGCACAACCTCAGCAATGAAATAGGAAGCTACAGGTATTAGGTGTTATGCAGGGGTTTGTAGAGCATTTTATAAATGAGGACTGCGTGACGGAAAGCTTGTTGGTGCACAGGTGGTGCACCATGAGCACCATGAGCCATGAGCTGGAGTCACACACTATTTGATTTTTCCTCGTCGGGTCAGGTGTGCAACGTAGTGGAATCAGCTAGGAAACCGGATGTCCTCCAAATGTGAGGACAAGCATATCCAAACAGTTTACAATACATAACTAAGTTTCTAACTGAAGCATGATCAGATATCCATCAGTATGACTGCATGGAAAACAATCAAACAAACAATCTCTGTTACACTCTTCTTCACTTATATGCAGGCTTTGCTTTTCCTCACTTCTAGTATGAAGTAATCCACTCAGTGAGATAATGTGAGATAAGTAAAGTATGGTATCTCTTCCTCTGAGGCATTTTTTTTCCCTTTGGATCCATCACAGTCTATTTTCCCTGCAAGACATGCTGATGGATGTTAGGATTCCTGATCATGCTTTGAAAATATAGAGCTGATCACATCTTGCAGACATTTCCCTGTACACCAAACCCAATGAGAGAAAAAAAAAAAAAACAGACTCCAGCTTTAAAAACAGTTTAAACCGTTTTTTTTTTTTTTCTTTTTTGTTTAACCAGGCTTTCTGTTGAGACTTTTACCTCTAGTAACTACCTTTTACACTATTCTGTCTTAAGTTGATATTGTATTACGATTAACAGCATGATTTTATTTATTTTACTCTATTTTGCTGTAAAGCGCTTTGTGACTGTCTCTGAAAAGTGCAATAGAAAAAAACTTAACTTACAGAGCTTTGTTGCAAACTTTGAACAGTGGCAGCAGCCCCAGAAAAACCTTCTCTGAAGCACAATATTTCTTCAGGTCAAACACATTCACATTTTTTTCTGATGACAGTAAGATGAAGACCAGAGCTGACCACTGAGCAGGGGAGAGTTTGTCTGGGTATATATTTCCTGAATACAAGCACTTCTGGAATTCCTTCACTACAGAACAATCATTCAGTTCATTCAGACAGTGGAACAGGTTGATGCTTTTCTCTGAAGACAGACTTTCATTGAGCTTCTTCTTGATGTACTGGACTGTTTCCTGATTGGTCTGTGAGCTACATTCTGTCTTGGTCAGTAGACCCTGTAGGAGAGTCTGATTGGCCTGCAGTGAAAGACCCAGGAGGAAACGGAGGAACAAGTCCAGGTGTCCATTTGGATTCTCTAAAGCCTTGTCCACAGCACTCTGGTAGAGGTGTGTTGCACCAGATTCTCTTGCTTTTGACCTCTTGGAGGTTGTTTGTTGTTGCTCCAGCAGATTGACTCCAGAGTCGATGAAGGTCAGATGGACATGAAGAGCAGCCAGAAACTCCTGAACAGTCAGATGGATGAAGCAGAACACCTTGTCCTGGTACAGCCCTCTCTCCTCTTTAAAGACCTGTGTGAACACTCCTGAGTACACTGAGGCTGCTCTGATATCGATGCCACACTCTGTCAGGTCTGATTCATAGAAGATCAGGTTTCCTTTCTGCAGCTGATCAAAAGCCAGTTTTCCCAGAGACTCAATCATCTTCCTGCTCTCTGGACTCCAGTGTGGATCTGTCTCAGCTCCTCCATCATACTTGACCTTCCTGACTTTGGCCTGAACCACCAGGAAGTGGATGTACATCTCAGTCAGAGTGGTGGGCAGCTCTCCTCCCTCTCTGGTCTTCAGCACATCCTCCAGAACTGTAGCAGTGATCCAGCAGAAGACTGGGATGTGGCACATGATTTGGAGGCTTCGTGATGTCTTGATGTGGGAGATGATCCTGCTGGCCTGCTCCTCATCTCTGAATCTCTTCCTGAAGTACTCCTCCTTCTGTGGGTCAGTGAACCCTCTGATCTCTGCCACTATGTCAACACACCAAGGAGGGATCTGATTGGCTGCTGCAGGTCGTGTGGTTATCCAGAGGTGAGCAGAGGGAAGCAGGTTCCCCCTGATGAGGTTTGTCAGCAGCACATCCACTGAGGTGGACTTTCTAGGGTCAGTCAGGATTGTAGTTTTGTGGAAGTCCAGAGGAAGTCGACTCTCATCCAGACCATCAAAGATGAACACAACCTGGAAGTCTTCAAAGCTGCAGATTCCTGCTTCTTTGGTTTCAGTGAAGAAGTGATGAACAAGTTCCACCAAGCTGAACTTTTCCTCTTTCAGCACATTCAGCTCTCTGAAAGTGAATGGAAACATGAACTGGATGTCCTGGTTGGCTTTGTCTTCAGCCCAGTCCAGAGTGAACTTCTGTGTTAAGACTGTTTTCCCAATGCCAGCCACTCCCTTTGTCAGCACTGTTCTGATTGGTTCATCTCTTCCAGGTGAGGCTTTAAAGATGTCTTCTTGTCTGATTGTTGTTTCTTGTCTGTCTGGTTTTCTGGAGGCCTTTTTAATCTGTCTGACCTCATGTTCATCATTGACCTCTGCAGCCCCTCCCTCTGTGATGTAGAGCTCTGTGTAGATCTGATTCAGAAGGGTTGGGCTTCCTGCTTTAGGAATCCCCTCAAACACACACTGGAACTTCTTCTTCAGAGCAGATTTAAATTTATGCTGACAAACTGCATCAGAGTTTTCTGAACATAACAGAGAGAGAGAGAGATTAGAAAATCTCCTATTTATCCAAGAATTTAAGTTTTAAATAATAAAATGATGTCCTCTTACTGTTCTGGAGATGGTCAGCCAAGTCCTCCTGCTTCATTCGCCTAAGGAAATGCAGGGTGATCTTTAAAAATGCCTCTCTGCTATTGCTCCTCTTCTTTTCATCTTCACCCTCCAACATCCCCTCATCCTCCATCTGACTCTCTGAGCATTCTGGGCAATCAAGACTCAGAAACCTCTGGATCTTCTTCAGCTCTTTCTTCACAAAAGTGATGATGTTGTCCTCCAACATCTGGGAAAGAACACATGAATCACATCAGACTGAAATGGAGCCAAACATCAGATCCATGTTGGACACAGTGACAATCCACTCAACTACAAAAGATTATGATGGTGCTGGCTAAGAACAGAATAACAGAATAGATGTAAAAGTAATTGTTGTACACGTACAGACCATAAAAATAGAGTCCAGCTGCAGGGCAGACTGACCACTGGGAAACTTTGAGCACTCCTGGTCCAATCTGTGAAGGAATTATGAAGAATTGGCTTACATTATATCCATCCACACAGAGACGAATGCAATGGTCCATGATGTTTGGATATGAAATTTACTTTACTATTAAAGGCTTGTAAGTTCTGCTGATACCTCTCAGAATCAACAGCTTAGCCACTTAGTTGCTTAATTTGCACCTTTCTGTCCTAAAAGCTCTGAACAAACAGGAGATCTGGAGTATAGCATTCAGAGTTATTTCAGACTGATTGCATTGGGCAATTTCCTAATGTGATTCACTGGAAAGCAGAGCACGGCTACAAGCAGTCTGTGAACCCAGAAATTCTTCACATCAGTCCTGTAAGCATTTTGATATAAAGCTATATTTTACATGTTATTTTGTCCTGATTAATTTGCATCCATCCATCCATTTTCTTCCGCTTATCCAGGGCTGGGTAGGTAGGTAGGTAGGGACGTAGATCGACCGATAAATCGTCAACTTCGCTTTTACGCTCAGCTCCCTCTTCACCACGATAGATCGTGCAGCGTCCGCATCACTGCAGACACAGCCCCAATCTGTATGTCGATCTCCCCTTCCCTTCTCCCATCACTCATGAATAAGACCCAGAGATATTTAAAGTCCTCCACCTGGGGCAGCAACTCGTCCCTGAGTGGGCAATCTTGGAATCTCATCCACCCTAGGGGTCCTGCCACCAAGGAGTTATTTAACCACCTCAGTGACCTCACCCCCAGTGATGGGCAAGTCACCCCCCTCACCCCTAGATTCTGCTTCCACTACAGAAAGTGTGTCAGTGGGATTAAGGAGGTCCTTGCAGTATTCTTTCCACCACCTGACTATAGTCTCAGTGGAAGTCAGCAGCTCCCCACCCACACTATAGACCATGTGAGTAGAGGACCGCTTTCCCCTCCTTAGTCACCTGACAATTTACCAGAATTGCAGTCAGAAAGTCTTTTTCCATGGCCTCATCAAACTCCTCCCACACCCAAGTTTTTGCTCCGGCCTCTGCCCGAGCCGCATTCCTCTTGGCCTGCCGATACCTGTCAGCTGCATCCAGAGTTCCACAGGCTAACCAAGCCCGATAGGACTCCTCCTTCAGCTTGATGCTTCCATTCACCTCCGGTGATTACCATCATGACAGTCATGGTGGAATCTGGTGATTATCACAATGACAGGCACCAACCACCAGCAGCCTCAACAATGGAGATGTAGAGCATGGTCCATTCGGACTCAATGTCCTCAGCCTCCCTTGGAATGCTATCAAAGTTCTGCTGGAGGTGCAGTTGAAGATGTCATGGACTGGAGCCTCTGTGAGGCATTCCTAGTGCAGCCTCACGATATGTTTAGGTCCACCAGGTCTGTCCAGCATCCTCCCCCGCCACCTGATCCAACTCATCACCAGGTGGTGATCAGTTGACAGCTCAGCTTCTCTCTTCACCCGAGTGTCCAGAACATACGATCGAAGATCTGATGAAATGATTATGATTGATCTTCAACCTGTGATCTAGGGTGTCCTGGTGCCACATGCACTTATGGACATCTTTATGTAGGGCATGGTGTTCATTATGGACAAACTGTGGATTGCGCAGAAGTCCAATAACAAGACACCATTCAGGTTCAGATCAGGCAGGCCGTTCCTCCCAATCACGCCCCTCCAGGTCTCACATGCCCACGTGAGCATTGAAGTCTCTCAGCAGGAGGATGCAGACACCGGATGGAGCACCCTTGACCCCGTCCAGAAGGGTGAAACTCTGAACTGTTATTCGCCGCATAAGTGCAAATAATACTGAGGACTTGTTCCGCAGTCTGAAGGCACAGGGAAGCAACCTTCTCATTTACTCATGAAAACTCGGCCGGACTCATCTCAAGGGGAGATGAGGCAGCCTACAGAGAGGAGGTCCTGAAGTTGACAGCCTGGTGTTCAGAGAACAACCTGGCACTGACCACCATTCTGACTCTTGGTCAGATAACATCACAGCTGTTATCAAGAAGGCTCAGTGGTGGCTTCACTTCCTGAGGGTCTGTTAAGCATATTTTGTTAATAGGGCAAAGCCATGTTTATCAGCATCCAATTAGACATGCATGACGTGATGACGTCAGTGTCCATGCAAGTGCTCACGCGCACCACTGCCATTTTGTTTTGTATGTGTGCTTAAATAAACGGCTGACTCCACAGCGTGTGCGAAGAATGACAGCCAACGGAGAGGATGTTGTCAAGTGTTTCTCTTATGCTAAGTTAGCCAAGTAAAGTTGTTCACTGTGTAACCTAAGTGAAACGCAAGTGCTGCTGCGCAGGGATGGCGATTATCCCCACAGGGTCCTCAGGAAGAACAACTTGGATTCAAACCTTCTGCTGACCTTCTACCACTCATGCATTGAGAGCCTGCTGATGTACTATATCACAGTATGGTACGGCAGCTGCACTGAGAAGACAGGGTCAGGCTTCAGAGGGTAGTCAACACAGCACAAAGAATCGTTGGCTGCCCTCTCCCCTCCCTGATGGACATCTACACCTCCCGCTGCATCAGCAGATCCAGGAACATCATCAAGGACAGCTCACACCCTGGCTTTGACCTGTTTGACCTGCTGCCCTCTGGCAGGAGCTACAGGAGCATCAAAGCCAGAACAAACAGACTCAGGAACAGTTTCTTCACCAGAGCAATCACCACCCTGAACTCACACACTCACCCACCGTAACTGTGCAACACCCACATCTCTGTGCAATATTATATTATTCATACTGAACAATCTGTCACTCCTATATTGTGTAATATCCAATATTCATTCAACTAAATCTACAGTCGATTCAGTCGACTAAAATATAAAGGATGTAAAATGTAAATGCTTTTTCTTTAGTTCCCTTGAAATAGTCATTATACACACTTACACAAAATTAAACATTTATTAAAAGTTATGGAATATTATTAATGCTTGAAAGACCAATACACACATAAATATATTGAACAGACATCTTTATTTACCTGACCTGGTTTATTGAGCATAACAATAAAATATTGATGAGTAGGCCTGCTCTGCCTGAAAAATTCACAGGCTAGTTTGGTCTTCCTGGGTTTAGATCAAATTTGTGAAACTGTGTGTTTGATTCAGTGTTTTCCCAGCTTGTCCCACCCTGTCACAAAATTAAATCAGTTCTGACTGGATGTCGTCCCCGCCAAGCATTTTCCTCTTGTTTTCATTCATTGATGAAAGTGTCAGTAAATTTTGTCATCGTTTTTATCCTTTTAGGTAGTTTTTATTTCGTTATCATCTTGTTTTCGTCATGAAAAAAAGGGTCGTTGATAAAACTATGACAAAAACAGAATGACAAAATTATGCACACCTCCCTTCACACCTTGGCGCATGTGATTATGCACACGAGCAATAGTGGGTCACAACCACCTCCAGGAGACTACGCCCACAGGGGTTTAAATACCTGGGTCTCTCCACTTTTTGGTTTGAGAACTGAAGAAGCCTTTTGGATGAGAGGCAAAATGTCTTCAAGAAACAAAAAGAAGTCCAGTCGCCCTTTTTTTAAGCTCCAGAGACGACAATGACGTGGATGACTGAGACAATCGGAGTTGACGTTCAACTGCATAGTGTTGTAGTTTTTGGTTTATTCATCCAAGAATAACAATTAAACAACTAAAAAAGAAAGACAGAGTACCTCTCTGTAGCAGAAGGCTGTCCTTTAAAATCAGCACCGAGACCCTTTGACCAGTTGCTCTTTAAGGACAAACAACTGGGCTCAAGTTCACGAGAGTCTGGTCTCTGCTGGATGCTGAAAGAAAAAAATATTTTGATTTCTGAAATACTTTAAAACATTTTTATAAAATTAGGAGGAAAATTTTAAAATATTAAACTCCAAATATGTTTTTATCAAGTTGCTCATATGTGATGTCAGAAATAATAAATGATCCAAAGCTCAAATACAAGTGGGAGCTACTTACTCTGTCTCAGAGGAATCTCTTTGTTTAAAATTAGGAGCAAAATCCTTTGACTGGTCACTCTGTAAGGACACACAGCTGGGTCCAGGTCTAGGTCCAGGTCCAGGTCCAGGTCCAGGTCCAGGTTCAGGTTCAGGTGGGTTCCTGTGAATAATGATGCAGCAGTGATGTGAGTGCTGAGCTGTGACATGGAGAAGAGTCATGGACAGTTAGAGATGGTCATCTCACCTCTGAGCTTTGGTCTGGCTCTCATGTTCCCCACACAGAGTGGTTTTAGAGGGAGGGACTCCCTCCTCTCTGTCCTCACACTGATCCATGCTGCTGAATTCACATCAGCTCACACACACTTTCTACCTTCACCTGCAGAGGAAACACAAATCATTCATGCTCACATCAACTTCATCATGTGTGCTGTTCAAATATCAGCTGCTTCTTTCCTGCTTCATCTCAGTGGCAGAGGAAGCTGCCATCAGCTGCTCTACTTCTGCTATTTTGACCAATTAACCAAACCAACAAACTGCATGCCTTTGGACTGTGGGAGGAAACTGGAGTACCTGGAGGAAACAGACACAGGGAGAACATGCAAACTCCACAGAGAGGCCAGTGCCAAGGTGGATTCAAACTCTGACCTTCTAGATGTTATTCCAACTGTGAGACAATTTAAAATCCTTCTCCTCACATACAAGGTCTTGAATAATCAGGCCCCATCTTATCTCAAAGACCTCATAGTCCCATATCATCCCAACAGAGCACTTCACTCTCAGACTGCTGGCTTACTTGTGGTTCCTAGGATACTTAAGAGTAGAATGGGAGGCAGAGCCTTCAGCTTTCAGGCCCCTCTTCTGTGGAACCAGCTCCCAGCTTGGATTCAGGAGACAGACACCCTCTCTATTTTTAAGATTAGGCTTAAAACTTTCCTTTATGATCAAGCTGATAGTTAGGGCTGGATCAGGTGACCCTGAACCCTCCCTTAGTTACACTATAATAGACCTAGGCTGCTGGGGGTTTCCCATGATGCACTGAGCATTTCTTTTCTTTTCCCTCGTTTTACTCTGTTTGTACTCCACTCTGCATTTAATCATTAATTGTCATTAATCTCTGGCTCTCTTCCACAGCATGGCTTTTCTCTCCCCTCAGCCCAACCGGTCACAGCAGATGACTGCCCCTCCCTGAGCCTGGTTCTGCTGGAGGTTTCATCCTGTTTTGACTGTTGGGTTTTCTCTGTATTATCTTGCTTACAATATAAAGCATCCTGAGGTGCATTGTTATGATTTGGTGGTAACTGAATTGAATTGAATTGCTTTCAGTCCACTAGATGGAGCCATGAATCTGCAGTCCAGCACACACTCAGTGATTCAGTTTGACTGGATGTTTCAGTCAAATAAACACATTTCAGCTGATCCATGATTCAGAGAGGATCAGCAGTTTTATTAAAGCTTCACACTAATTATTCCTGCTTAGTCTGAAATACAAGCAGATGTTTCATATCAGCTTCTGCAACTTGTTTAATAAAAAGTCTAAATATTTTTTCCTGCTTCACAGTAAAAACTAAAACTAAACAACACTTTTGTTTAGTTGAAAGGTAGTTCAGACTAAACCCTAAACCAACCATCACCTTCATTGTTATTAAATTATCTTCAGCATTTTATAGTTTGTAGAGTTCCCAGCAGCTGAATGCAGCATCTTCAAATGTTTAGCTTCATCTGAAAATCATCAACATCAAAGATGTTTATCAACCTCTCACAGCTAGTGTTGGCTAAAAACACAAATGATTAGCTCATTTTAATTAATCAATACATTATTTAATCAATCATCTAATGGCTGCAGCTCTACAGTCAACAGTCTAAATCTACCTTCAGATGTTTCACTAAATGGAATGCTTCCAGTTCAGTAAACACTGATTTTATTTTGAAAGGACAACCAGGAAAGAGCAGTACACTATAGTCATCACGTGTGACTTTCATAGTGAGATGACGGTTTTCTTCCAGGAAATAAAAACAGATCACACATTTCCTGAAAAAATATAAAAACATCAGCTGTTCTTCAAACTGATTCCAGTCAATCAATAATCTGTAATCAGGGATTTATCTTCAAACACAAATCAGAGCTGAACACGTGTCCAAACATCAAAGAGCAAAAACAAACTGTAAAGTTCCTCAAACTGTTAAAAGAAGGAAACAGCAAACTTACAGTTTCTGTAAACAGAGCAGCAGCAGAAGAAGAAGAAGAAGCTCCACTCCACACCTGCACCCGTATGCACAATTCACACAATCCTGTCAAAGAGTTCCTGCTTTAAACGGTCTAACAGGCTGTAACAGTGTAGCAGGAAGCCTCAGTGCGACTGTGAGCAGGAAGCTCCTCACTATCTCTGACGGAGAGGCCAGCCACCCTTCGGAGGAAGCTCATTTCTGCTGCTTGTATTTACGATCACATTCTTTCGGTCACTACCCAAAGCCTGTGATCATAGGTGAGGGTAGGGAAATAGATCGTAAATCCACAGCTTCAATTTTTTTTCCTTTTTTCTTTTGTTTTCAAGCCTGTCATGACCCAATGCATTGTTGAACCAAACATATTTGTTTTTACAAGAAGAGCTTTCTAAGTTCTCCATAAGCTACTCTTGTTAATGTTTGTGTTTTTTTTTTTTTTTCTTTATTCATTCATTTTGAATATTGTTCACAGAATATGACAGTCAGGTCAGACAGGCAGGAAGGAAAGAATAAGAAGACAGAGAGAAAAAACTCCCGCTCCCTTCTCCCATCACTCATCAGTAAGATCCTGAGATACTTGAACTCCTCAGCCTGGGGCAACAACTCGTCCCCGATTCGGAGTGGGCACATCCATTTACGGCTGAGCACCATGGTCTCCACTGTAAGCTGGAGACCACATCGTCTGAAAAAAGCAGAGACAAGTTTCTGAGGCCACCGAGGTGGAAGCCTTCCGCCACCTGGCTATGCCTAGAAATTCTGTCCATAAAAATTATGAACAGAATCAGTGACAAAGGGCAGCCCTGGCGAAGGCCAATACCTACAGGAAATGAGACCGACTTACTGCCAGCAACACAGACCAAGTTCTCGCTGTGGTTGTACAGGGACTGAATGGCCCACAACGCCAGGCCAGACACTCCATACTCCCACAGCACCTCCCAGAGGATACACTGAGGGACGTGGTTGAATGCCTTCTCCAAGTCCACAAAACACATGTAGACTGGTTGGGCAAACACACTCACACTCAAATATCCTTGAGAGGATGAAGAGCTGGTCCAGCATCCAGCAATAGGGACCACTACCCCAGGCTGCCAATCCAGTAGCACCACCCCAGATCTTCACACTATGTTGCAATGGCATGTCAACCAAGACAGCCGTACCACATCCAGAGCCTTCAGGAACCCAGGGCAAATCTCATCCACCCCAGGGGTCCTGCCACCAAGAAGTTGTTTAACCACCTTGGTGACCTCACCCCCCAGTGATCAGCAAGTTATCCCCCTCATCCCCAGACTCTGCTTCTACTACAGAAGATGTGTGAGTGGGATTAAGGAGGTCTTTAAAGTATTCCTTCCACCACCTGATTATAGCCTCAGTCGAAGTCAGCAGCACCCCACCCGCACTATAAACCGTGTGAGTAGAGCATCGCTTTCCCCTCCTGAGTCGCCTGACGGTTTGCCAGAATCACTTATAGGCCATCCAAAAGTCTTTTTTACATGGCCTCACTGAACTCCACCCACACCCGAATTTTTGCTTCAGCCACTGCCCGAGCTGCTTTTCGCTTGGCCTGCTGGTACCCGTCAGCTGCCTCCAGAGTCCCACAAGCTAACCAAGCCCGATAAGACTCCTTCTTCAGTAAGCTTCTTCAGCTTACTGAAGAAGGAGTCCTATCGGGAAAACGCTGACATACAGACAGCAAGCCGGGGGAACACAGAATACCCACTCCAGCCTGGCGCCTCTCACCGAGGGCAACTCCAGACTGTAACAGAGTCCAGCCCTTCTCCAGGAGACGGGTTCCAGAGTCCAGGCCATGCGTTGAGGTGAGCCTGACTACATTTAGCTGGTATCTCTCAACCTCATGCACTAGCTCAAGCTCCTTCCCTACCAGAGAGGTGACATTGCATGTCCCAATAGCCACTCTCTATAGCCTGGGATCGATCCACCAGGGCCTCCGCCCTTGGCCACCGCCCGACACACACTGCACCCAGCCCCTACGACGCCTCCTGCAGGTGGTGGGCCTACAGGAGGGCGGGTCCATGTCATCTCTTCGGGCTGCACCCGGCCGGGCACCATGGGCTAATGCCCGGCCACCAGACGCTCTCCCTCGAGCTCCCTCCCCTGGCTCCAGGGTGGGGCCCTGGTAACTCTATCTCAGGCAGGGTAAACAGTTTCGTTGTTGGCATTTCCATGGGGGTCTTCTGAACTGCTCTTTGTCTGGCCCCTCACTTCACTGCTCACCCCCCTGACAAATGTCCCAAAGTACCCGAATTCTTTGGTTGTGGAGGAAGCACTTAATGAGACATTTCTAAACTACTTAGGATTAGGAAGGATGTCAGGTTACAGAATGAAACATGACATCTAGTGAGTGTATTTAAATATGAAACACATCATTTAATTCTTATGGAGCCCATTACTTTATAATTGGAGACATGAGTAATTATTCCTGTGAAGCAGCTTGGGTTTGCACCTGTAGTTTTCATGAATCTTCTCCAGGGATGATTTTGTGAGGCAACCTGCTGCATCTAAAATGATTTTCTTGGTTTGTGGAGTGAAAGCTGCCCCTTTTGAGAGAATGAAAAGGGGGAAATAAAAAGATTTTATTTAATGTGGCTAGCAATGCAATATATTGTTATAGGTAAAGGTGTTTCTTTGCTATGACTGTACACTGTGTAATGTGTCACATATTTGAAAAGCACATTTTGATTGTAAATTGACAGACTGTAGGTGTGTTTAATTTCAGGTGCTTTGAAACAGTAAAAGTTGATGATTTATGAATATAGCAGGTTACCAGTTCATCTTTGTCCCCTTCCTTTCCAGATGCCACTCTGCCTCCGAACAACCTACGCAAGCTCATCCTTTTCTGTGTCTCAGTTGCTGCCTTTATCGCTCTAATAATCACTGAGGATGTTTTTGTAGATATTTTTAGTACAATTTGAGGTCTGAACTGTAAATACCAGAAGCTACTGCTAGACATCACATTATTTACTATGAAAAAGACACATAGTAGGCACAACAGTGGAAGGAATACCTCTAATATCAGTGTTAATAGATAAAGATCTACAAGAGGAGCTAAAAATACCACATGATTCAATGCTCCACACAATGCTGGATTATTGGAAAAAAATAGTTAAGATGTGCAAATTACATAAACAGATCAAAATACTCAGATGGTGTGCCTTTGACTCAGCTTTTAAACCAAACAAGAATGATGGGAGATTTAAAAGCTTTATCCCAAAAGGATTAACCACTTACTACACATTTATCCAGAAGGGGGTGTTTCAGAGTTTTGAGGAACTTCAAAGGTATAACGGGTTGAAAAAGTCTGACTTCTACAGATACCTGCAGGTTAGGGCTTCTCTATGAGAAACTTGGGAAACAGCTGAACCAGGATTTTTTAATGTGTTACTGTCTTTGCTGGAATCAGATTCATGTAGAAAACTTGTTTCTAGACTATATAATGGTATTCTTTTGGCTAAACAAGGTGACACAGACCATATAAGAAACAAATGGGTAAAAGAAGGAAATTTAATTATCTTGTCTGAAAGCTGGGAAAGTACACTGGATGACTTCGAGCTCCAACATATGGAGAGAATTCTGTTGGAAAAACACTGTTCAATACTTTGTAACTCCAGTTCAGAAAAAACATCAAGGCAGGGGAGACACCTGTTGGAGACTCCGTGGGACAAATGAGGCAAACCATCATCATATTTTCTGGGGTTGTCCAGTGATTAAAGTATTCTGGGAGCAGTTATGTGTTCACTTAAATAACATCTTTACGGAGAGAATCCCCTGTAAATGTGAAACCCTGTACTTCGGAGACATGCCATGCAATAACTGGACTATGAAAAATAAGAAACTGTTGTTAATGCTTCTGGCAGCAAGCAAAAAGACTATTACTAGAAAATGGTTAAAACCTGAAGCTCCTACAATTGAAGAATGGTTCAGAATCGTACAGGAAATTTACATTCTAGAGAAATTGTCATTCACTGTTAAAGAACAAAGGAAATCTTTTTCAGGATCTGGTCAAAATGGACAAACTATGTTAAACCAGTAATCCCTGTGGATTAAATATGTCTGTCACATGAAAATACTGTCATGTTATATGATGTATCCCTGTTTTGATTTTGCCCCCCCCCCACCAACTCACTTGTTATTTTCTTTTGTTTGCTTATTTTATTTAAACCTGGATTAGCAACTGATTTTTCATGTGAAGATTGAACTGTACACAGAAGATATTGTCTGTAACCCTTGCTTCTCCAAATAAAAAAAGAAATAAAAAAAAAGAAAAAGACACATTATTAATTCTAATGAAAGGAAAATTGACATCATTTATAGAATTAATAGTTTCAAGGGTTGGTCATTTGTCAAATTAATGTAACTGAGTGAAATTCAGCTCAGTGGCGTGTATATTAAAAGAATCAGTCCATGTAGCCAGGTACTTAAGTTCATCCATAACCTGCACCTTTTGTAGTAAAAATCTCCATTCAAACATCAGGTCACAATGTTGGATTTCATTTGTGAGTTTCAGTACTATCTGCTGTGTGCTGGAAGTGTATTGTTGACATTATAGCTACATTTCTGAGCAAGTTCATTGCAGTTATGTTGTGAAACTACTGCAGAACACTGGGCAAAAATTCAGCAGTTGACAGTAGGTCCAAATATGAAAGTACAATGTTTGTTTAAGTTTTCTGCATAAAACAACAAACAACTGGGAGCCACAGCAGAGTCTGGATAGTAAAGGTTTCTGTTCAGCACGTCACTAGCCTACAGGTTCATAAATATGCTACAGAACCAGAGAATGATCACACAGACTGATGTGACACTGTAGAGAAACACACACGAGTGGCAAGAAAAGACAGACGCTGTGTTGCTGCAGTAAATAGTTTTCTCTGATTTATGATTTTTTTTTAATGAATGACAAACTGCTAATGTATTAGAGACCCCTCAGTCATCATAATTATGTTTTCATTAGAGTTCATGTCCCTCCACATCTGAGATCTTTGCCCAGAATAGCGCAGTCCGAGGAAGAGCTAAGAAAATCATGCTTTCACCTCTGTGGCTTTCTGTCTGATTTCAGGCTCACAATTTGCATCCCTCAAAAAGATTTGTGGTCTCAATCAAGTATGATGTGGTGGCTTTGAGTTCTTCCTTAGTTCCTTCTATTTCCTTTGACTGGCTTCTTATCAATAAATACTGACATGACAGAATAAAATCTGCTTCCTTGCAGCGCATGCTGGGAGATGCATTCCTCCTCTGTGACAGTGTAAATCAGAGAGAAATAAGGTACTCAGAGAATTCTTAGAGTTTTAAAGGCGACATATCATACAAAATCCACTTTTTGTGGGTAGCAGTGCAGCAAATTTAAATGCATTTTGTCCCGGTGCTGCGTAGATATCTTTATATTCTTTTAGGTCATAATTTGCAGTCTGTTCAGTTTTCTCTATTCCCTGTTACCTTTTCTTTCCTCTTACGTCACAGTATTTGCTGTGGAACTGCTAAACAAGGTCATGGACTTCCAGCTTACCGATTTTGTGAATCCACCATTTTTTTCTCACGGTGATTTTGTAGTCCAAGTTCAGTTATGCTGAAGTTGCAAGTAGACAAGTCAAAATGTTCGGTTGATGGTGTATTAACCCACACGGCTCCTTACTCAACAATCCACTCAACAATTATCCCTCTCTCTTGTTTGTTTTTCTCAAATTTGATTTGATTTAGACCCTCTAGTTGAGTTTTTACATTCACAATAAGCCAATAAAATGTATTGTGTAGAAATATGATAAAAAACAATACTAGGGAGAAAGAAATAACTAAAATAAAAACACATAACAGTGCATTTCTCAAAAGCTCAAACCCCATAAATCATAAATATAATGGAGGCAGGTGGATTACTTACAAAAAACCAAAAAAAATATATAGAAAAGAATGCATCTAGTACAGGTTGGTCGTCTTTATTCACAAATATGAATTATGAATGCAGACACCCACTAAATATTTTCTGGTAAACAATTTATCTAAACACACATGAAATTTTGTGATCTCAGTCCAGCAGCACATCTTCACGTCCTCTCTTCGGTTGAAATCATGGCACAGCAGAAAGTAATCAGGCAGGCAGAGCTGTAAACTCTTTACAGTTTAATATTTGAAATCATAGAAACAAAGAGGACAGAGTCTCAGCAGCAGGAATATGAAGGCAATTTTAAAACCGCCTAAAAAATGCTGAATTCTAGTTTCACTGCATAATATCCTAGTTCATGGTAATTTTTCACCTGCGCTGTGATTTTATGTTTTCCTTTGCATGAAGAAAGATATTTTCACAATTCAGTGATACGGGATAGAAAAAAATGGACCACCAGAAAGGAGGGACCTAAGTTTTTATTATACTCCTCCCAATAAATGTGTCTCCACCTCCTGTCTGTGAATTTGGTGTCAATCGATGTTCTCCGCGTGCAGCTCCGTGTGAAGGTAATGATGCAGTCTGTGAGGTTTTCCTGGCTAATATCAGCTGTGTGCAGCTTAGAAACAGCACAAACCAACCGCTCTAGATTTCACGGTAACCGGCTCAGCTGGAAGTGGGGGGCCGATTACTTCCTGTTTTAATATGTTTTCATCTGTCATGGACTAGACGTGTTATAGTCACAGTTTAACAATGCGTGCAGACGGTCACAGTGACAGTTTTTCCTCTGCAAGTTTTGTCGGTTCAAATCGGTTTGTAAGATTTGTTTCATAACACAGCCATGCATTGTCTTCCGCTTATCCTGTTCAGTGTCGCGTGAGGCGGGAGCCTAACCCACCTGCAGGGCACGTATGCGGCGTGTGTCAGCGTCCTCAGTGTGTTTCTAGTTAATATACGTTTTCTTGGGTCGTACTGTCATGGTCCTGTTTGTATGAGGCAGCGTTTTTAGTTTTAGGACTTTCATTTCTGTATTGTTTAAGGTTTTTGCAGTTTTGAATTTCTGTCTTTTTCCTGGTTGGTTTCTTTGTTTATATCCTCAGACTGTTTACTTTAGTTTTCTGAGTTGTGTTCTTGGCTGTTGTTCACTTTCTGTTTAATCATGTTTGGTGTTTTATTGTTTCTGGCTTGTTGATAGTAGATTTACTTCTGGTCTCTGTTCCGTGTGGTGTAGTTTAATCCTCCTCTTGTGTCTAGTTAGCTGATCTTGTACCTCTAGTTTAGGTGTTGTAGTCCCTGTGTGTGTGTCTGCTTACCTGTGTTGTGTCAACAATCTTATTTTACTTTGGCAGTCTTTGTATTGTTGTATTTAGTTTTTGTCGAGTTCTTTATCAAATTTCTCCATTTCAGTAACTCGAACCGGCTTGGATTCCACAGAGGACGCTGGCCAACTCACTCCATTATACTTTCTTTGTTTCAAACATGCATCTGTCAGCGCGTTGAAAGGATGGGTGAGAGATTGATGGTAAAAGTTGTCTCTCATTCATAACTCACTGGTTACTATTGGCCAGGGCCGGCCCGAAGCATAGGTGACATATGCAGCTGCATAGGGCCCCAAGATCACCTAAAATTTTCACGACTTTTTTTCTTTCACGTGCTAATGTCCTAAATGAAAGGAGAAACTATTATAACACTGAAGGATTGTACAATTGTAACAATACTAATTTAATGAGTAAGCTACTTGCTGACTGAAGCATGCACACTGACAGCGCACCAGGTAAAGCAGTAAAATTAGCATTTTAATTCCAGGTAATTATTTTATCTCTGAGCAGGTGTTCAGTACTTGTTTATTGCTAAGGCTTTATATCAGAGCTCTGAAACTTAATGTTACAGATTACTGTCCCAATGCCTGATAAAGGAGACTTAGAAATCTCTTTAGTTCGTCACAGATTAAAGTGAAATAATGCTGTTGATTTAACAGGTATTCCACGTGTGGGTCCTGTATTTTAGCAGCTGCAATCCCAGCAGTGTAAACATATGAATGAAGTATAAACACATTTATACAGTTTCTGCATCATAATTTTCTGCAATTTTGACTGTTGGGTTTTCTCTGTAATCATTTTAGGGTCTTTACCTTACAATATAAAGCATTTTGAGGTGAGTGTTGTGATTTTAGTGCTATATACTAAGTTCAGTTGAATCTGTCTCTGTGTTGGCCCTGCAACTGCTGCAGTCCAAAGACATGCACTTACTGGGGTTAAGTTAATTGGTCACTCTAAATTGCCCATAGGTGTGAATTGAGTGTGGATGTTGTCTGTCTCTCTGTGACAGGCTGGAGACCTGTACAGGGTGTACCCTGCCTCTTGCCATATGACAGCTGAAATAGGCTCCAGCCCCCCTGTGACCCTGAACAGGATAAGCTGAAGTGACTGGTTGAATGGATGGATAGATGGACGGATGGATGGACAGATGAATGGATGGACGGATGATGTTTCAGAAACGATCTCCATTTACACTGAAATGCAAAACTCTTAAAACGCTGCAGTTGGCAGTGTGGCTATAGGTGCCGCACCCATAGTGCACATGTGTGAATGCCCCTGTTTCCAAAAAGCATCGTTTTTGTCCATTTACATGGAGATGGAGGCTGGAGTGTTTCTGAAACGCTCCACTCTGGAGCCTATTTCCAAAAAGTATCATTTTCACTCCTTTCTCGTGTAAATGGGAGGCCGAAACGCATCAAAACTGCGCTGTTTTCATTTTGAAACGGTGTCGTGTAAACAGGGCCTTAGTTTATTGCTTTATTTGGAATACCAAAGATAATTCAGAGCAGTATTCTTACAAAAAAGGTCAACTATTACCTGCAGTGGATTATTCAGTGACTGGAGTCACAGTTATGAGTCTCTCTTCTCAGCCAATTCTAGCATTTTCTGACCCTGACCCACTCACCTTTCTGTACTCACAGTAGAACACAAATGAGATTCAATCAAACTGGGTTGAAACATAAGCTTCTGATTCTCAGCAAGGCTAAAAAGAGTTTTACTACTACAGGGAGTCACTGGTCACACTCCATGTTCACACTTCATGGATCTTTAGTTTGTTTGTCCCTGTGTTTGCAGACATAATGTGAGGTAATTCTGCATGATTTCTCCACAGAGTGGAGCAGGAGAGTGGTCAGTCTGCCTGGCATATTGCAGATAGCTGAACAGCTGGATTCTATATTTAAGGTCTGCACATGTACAGCAACTACTTTGACATATATTCTGTTCAGTCATCTCCATGCAGCTCTTAGTGTGATGTTTGGCTCCATGATTTCAGTCTGATTGGGTCATTCATAAAGTATTCTGTTCCAGCATCATTACTTTTGTGAAGTACAAGCTGAAGAAAATCAAGAAGGTTCTGAGTCCAGTGCTTGTAGAGTTGTGGGAGCAGTGGTTGGGCAGCAGGAGGCATTTCTGAAGATCACACTGTATCATCAAAGGAGAACCCACCAGAACAAGCTGGCTGATGGCTGGTGCAGAACAAGGTAAGAGGATTTTCTTTTTCTGAAGATGTAAACAAAGTAGTAGAACAACATATATTTCTGACTTAAAATTAATATAGATATTTTTAAAACTAAGATATAGTAAAGTCATATTTCCAGTTTCATACTTTGCTCAAACAGGTTTGCATTATTCATAGTTTACAATGACACTTATTTACAAACCCAAACCAAAGTTGGGATGCTGTGAAATTCAAGGATTCTTTATTGTCATTCACATCACATTTGCATGCAGCAGAATGAAATTCTGTCCTCAGGTCCCAGTGTTGCAATATTTATGACAAGATGCTAACTCTGCCTGCTAACCTTTGACCACTGTCAATTTGCCTACTCTGTTCCCTTTAAAACCTGATTATCAATTGACCAGTTTGACAACTGCTTTCTGTAGCGTGCTAAAAATACACATCTGTCCCTGAAGTACCCCTTACTTTATGACAAATCTGACAGGCAAGAAGGACAGATAAGACTCGAGGATTCATTGTCAAACTACATCTTGTAGAGCAGGGATCTGCAAATCCAGGCCTCGAGAGCCGGTGTCCAGATGTGTCCCTGATCCAACACACCTGAGTCAAATGGCTGAATTACCTCCTCAGTATGCAGTCAAGTTCTCTATAGTCCTGCTAATGACTTCTATATTTGACTGAGGTGTGTTGAAGCAGAGACACATCTAAAACCTGCAGGACACCGGCCCTCGAGGCCTGGATTTGAGGATCCCTGTGGTAGAGAGTAATTATTGCTTGTTTATTGGTTGCAGCATCTCTTCCTTGGCACATTTCCATAAATGAGAAATTTTAATTCAATTGCATTTAAATGTTTTTTACTTTTTCTGTAGAGCAACAGTCCAGCAGGACTTTGTGTGCATTGTGTTAAAGACAGTCATTATAGAGCTCCTTAATGACCTTTTGGGTCAGAGTTGAATGCTCTCTGCTTAAACTCCATTACATTAAGATGTAACATAGGGAAAGGTATGTTCAAATAATTTTGAAATGGAATGTAATGGCTGAGATGTCTATTGTTATTTCAGGTGTGATGGAGGAAGGTTGGCCCATATTCATTCCAAGCACAGATGACAAATGGGGACAATTTCACAGTAAAGTATGTAATTGTGCATGTCTGAAAGTCATTTCTGAAATTACTGATAGTTTTTTCAGTTGTCACTGTCAGAAAGGAAGAGTCCCCCACCCCCATCACACTCACTCAAAAAAGAAAGACTTAAGTAGTTTCAATAAATCATTTTGTCTTTCAGAATTATCCTGTCACCGAACAGTCCAGGTTGAATCGTGTAGCCCTGGTGATCAATAATCAAAGGTTTGATGATCATAAAGATGAACACAACATGCTTGACCTGCTCCAAAATCTGCAGTATGAGGTGGTGAAATATAACCGCTTGACTGCACAGGTTTGTAAAGGCAGATTTTTTTTTCCACTCTAGCATAATAGATTTTGCAAGCTGATTAGATCATCCAGTGACTGACACCTGCCTTTTTTTGTTCTCACAGGAGATTGGTGATGCTCTAATAAAGTTCTCCAGCCATCCAAAATTGCCTCTCACAGACAGTGTGTTTGTTGTTATCATGTCTAATGGAGACAGTAGGGTACTATTTGGCATTGATCATGAGGAGTTTAAAATTGACCATATCTACGAGCACTTGAACACAAAGAATTGTCCTGCACTGCTGAACAAACCCAAGGTCATTATCATTCAGTCCTGCAGCAAAGGTAATTCTCATCCCTTGTATCCATAGCAAATATCAGCATAATCAGTAAATGTATTGCATTCAGTGTTCAGCATCGCTGCTGATATAGGAAGGGAGATCTATAGGTTAGCATGGAAAGTTGAGCCTAAAGTCATGAAAGTGGCTCTTGTTTTTTTTTTTTTTTTTAACCTAGCTAAATCAGCACGGTGACTGATGCTGGACTCATAACATGGTTGGGAGGAGGTTATGTTCATGAATTTTGGAATTGATTTAGTTTAAATTTGCTGAAAATGTGATATTTTCATGGATTCTTTTATTCATAAGATATTTTAAGTGTGAAATAGATTCTCAATTAAAGGAATATATATATATATATATATATATATATATATATATATATATATATATATATATATATATATATATATATATATATATATGTATATATAATATATATATATATATATATATGTATATTATATATATATATATATATATATATATATATATATATATATATTATATATATATATATATATATATATATATATATATATATTTTTTTTTTGCATTTTTTTTTGCATTTTTTTTTGCATTTTTGCATTTTTGGCCACAGCAGCTTTTTGTGACCATGGAGAGAGACAGGAAATGGGGGAAAGATACAGGGGAAGACACACGGGCAAATTGTACAAACTTTGTTTTTTGCATTATATTGTATTTCTATGTATGGTTGCAAGTTTCAATAAATTGCTGCATCTATTTTTCATTTTCCTAACAAAATATAAAGAAATGAGGGGTGAGTCAAGGCTTTTGCAAACTACTGTAACTTGAGATAATATATTTTTTCCTGCTCACTTTGTTTATAATGATAAGGACTTCAGAATATTCTTAGCACAGTTAGTGTTACATTTTACCATTATCTATTTTTTAATATTTGTATAGATCTCTATTGCCTGTTACTCTGTTTCTGACTGGAGCAGGTGGTACTCAGATTAGTCTATTTTGTGCAGAAGAAGAATGATCAAATGGCTTCCTTTATTTGAGCCTGACTGAATCAGAAAACCTGGCGTACTACAGAAAGCTGAAAACCACCATTGTGATACCTGTTATCTCTGAGTGGCGGGTTTAACACAAAGCAATCCTTAAAGTATTAAACTCCTTCATAGTATATTGATTATGTAAAATAAAATGTTATATTCTGAATGATCCTATATCAGTCTTGTTTGTTTTAGGGATGCAGAGATCCATGATGCGAGATAGGAGGGGATCCACAGACATCAAACAAGCAAAGTCATCAGTGCTTGTTAAAGATCCTTTGGTGCACAAAGAAAGGGACTTCATCTCTATTGTTTCCTGTACCCCTCGTAAGTGCTTAAGCTTTTTAATGACACTTAAATACCAGCACTGCATCCCACAACCCTCAATATCTGTCGCTATCTCTTAATTTGCAGACACCGTTTACAGATCACCAAGATATGGCTCTTCTTTTATCCAAGATATTGTTGAGGTGTTCAACACTTTCTCCCAGGATGAGCACATTGAAGTACTGTTCAAAAAAGTGAGTTTGACATGTGGATGGATTTGGTTTCTTTGGGGAGGACAAGGGGGGGGAAAAAAAAAAAAAAAAAGCTTTGTTTCTTTTAAAATTCATAACTGGCATGGTATGGGTACCAGCAAACAGGTGCTCATGAGAAAAAAATGATAACAATCAGTATTGAAAATGCTCTGCCCATCCTAAAGGTCATAGAAGACTATGAAGATTCCTCTGACAGAACTGGGATGGTAATCAAAGAAAGATGTACTCTGACCAAATACTTCTACCTGTTTCCGGGTAGGTGACACAGACACCATATTATTCTTGTTGTGCTTTGTGTGTTTGTTGGCTTAAAGTGTAACTTGATTCTAACAGGAATGAAAGAGTTTCAGATAAAGGGAGATAGAGAAGTCAGATTTTTAAGGCTATTTACTGAAAACTCTATTTTTAGATCTATTGATTAAAAACCCACTTAAGTATTGTTTTTCTGCGCTGACAATGGTCTAAGTACTTTTTTTTTTTTTTGGCTAATGTTTACATCTAGGATCTCTCTACAATGGTATCTCTCTGTTTTAGTGCTTACTCATGAATATAATCTTTGTTTAAAGAACTCTGCATAATTTAGAAAACTATTGTTTTTGATGACAACAGCAGGCATACTGTGGCTTACTTGTGCATGGGCTTGACTGCAGTGTGGATGGATTATTGAAACATGCACATAAACAATCAATGGAAGAATGTTTGGAACTGGATTGTCTCTTGGTTAGTTCAAGAGCGTGTCAACAGTGCAGTACTCCCTACTTCAGTTTTGTAATGGCAAAAAGGTGTGGAGTCACCATTCCTTCACCATTTACAGTCTTTAGAGTCCCTGAAAATGGTACATTTTAAAAACAGGCTCCACAGTGGGATGTTTTTGAAATGTTCCAGAAAATGATAGTTTTCTAAAATGAAATGCACACTATAGTTGCGACTCCTGTACACACACCACCAACTTGTGTCCTGGCATGAAAACTACAATGCTTTCAAAGTCTCTTGTGGTTCTGTATGAACAGTGATATATTTTTTAAAAATATTGCTGTGTGAACAATAACAGAAAAATTATACAGATTGTTCTCATGTAAACAGGGCTTTATAACTGTATAGTTCTCAGTGCTACCATTTACACATTAAAACCTCATCTGTACATAGTTCCTAGAGGGGTGAACTGTCAGGCTTATCAGGCTTATAAAACAGCCAGGAATTTAAATTCCACTTTAATACCCAACAGCAGATTTGTTATTCCATCTGTAATTTTCTAAAATAAGCAGGAATCTACATGCTTATTCCCATTCCCTTATAAATGCATGTGTTTGTGTCATACGCTTTTGAAGTTGTGTATATTACCATACAAATTTTACAACGAAGAGGAAATTTTCAGTAAAGTAATGAATTTTTTAAGCCACAAAATATATTGATTTTTTTTTCCTCTGCCTGGACTTTAAAGGTCCAGTTTACTGTATCTTAGTATTCCAAATATATCTTGCATATCTTATGCATTATATCCACTAAAAATATTGGCATATGTAGCAATAACATAATTTGTGACAGAATTCTCACCTTCAAAAATGCAAGTATGTTTGGGGATGAGAGCTTGAATCTCAGAAAGCCTTTTAGAGATACAAAGTTTAATTGCAGCATCTGGTCATTGTGGCACAAAATAGAATAGTCATTAAGTCATCCTTCTTTTTGACATTTAAAATTCTGTTTTGCTATGGTGACAGGAAATATAATAACAATAACCCATATCAGGTCTAATATGAAGCCCAAACTGATCATGACCCACAGACCTGTCTAATTTCTATTATCTGATCAAAAAGAGTTGAAAGAGTTAAAAATTCAGATTCTCTCTTTAAAACTAACAAGAGTCTCATATTCTGATTTTTTCCACTCTCTCATTTTATTTGGTTCCAGATTTTTATTGAATTGCTTATTATTTTGAAGAGTAATTTAAAAAAGCTCCAGCACAGTTAAACATGGAGTCTTTTGACCATTAATGAGTAATTAATGGGTAAAAAGTTGGCACCCTAGTGTTTGAAGCATAAATAAGTCTAGTGGATGAAATGCAGACTAATGGTAATAATGGTAATTCTTTATTTAAAGAACAGAGATTTTTTCAACACAGCACTAATGTCAGCTGTCACAGCAGCTGGATGTCTCCTGCTAAGGTTAATAATTCAGTGAACTGGACATTTCATCTTGTATCAACAGAAAATTGTCACAAGCTGAACATGAAGCAACAAATTGCTGAGAAGTCATCCACTGATCCTGAGAGCCTCTGTGATCCAGACGCTTCTGTGTGCTCAAATTTAAAGGATTTTCAAAAACTTGCTCAGGACATCCAAGTGTTTGATCAGTGTGTCGTGGCCAGGCTGTAACATAAAACATAATGACAGCTAAAATATGAATATACAGAAAAATATTCTGACCCTGAATGAATTGTGCCTGCAAGATGAGCCTGGTATCAAAATAGGTAACATTTAGATCATTCTGGAGATTTACAGTGACCATGTCTGATGTCAGCTTGTTGTCTTTTCCCATCAGATGACCCTCAGGTCAAAGTGGATCCAATCACAGCAGGCACAAAACCTGAAGAGGTGAGAAAAACAACTCTACCCTGATACTCTCATATCCAACCGGGAAGGATGTGAGTTCTACAGCTGATTCTGATCTCAGCTGTTTCACACAGGGCTGCAACCCCCCCCCCCAAAAAAAAAAAAAAAAAAAAAAAAGAGGTGGAAGTCGCAGTTTGATGAAGCAGAAAAATGTTTGTTTTGTTCTGTTTAAAAAGAAGCTTCTTTCTTTCTGAATTCCAGCCCCCGGTCCTCTTTGAACCTGAAGTGGAAATGAAATCAGGAAAAGTCTCCTACAGGTAGTCACATCATTATGGGTAAAATTTCTTTCATATTATTTTTACAACCACAATTAGGTTCCAGCAGTGTCATCCCTTCTAGAAGAATCCTATCAGGTTTCAGCTTGTGTTCCAATAGTGAAGTATATTACCAAAGGTTTTTATTCACCAATCCAAATAATAGAATTCAGTTGTTCCATCCAACATCTCTGTCCAGAGGAACACAATTTGTCTTGTGATCTACTAATTTATGGTGGAGTATGATAACATTAGGTGGTATCTATTGCAGCACATAGTATCAGCATATAGAAAACTTGAGGTGGGTCAGTCTGTTGCATATTAAAGGCAGGAGGCTGACCCTTTTTCTTGGACTGTCAGGCTGAGCACTGTAAATGTATGAGTGATGTCAGAGGTAGTGACTTGCCTCTCCAGGGTTACAATGAACTGCTCTGTTGAACGTTTCCCAGTTCTGATAAAGCTAGACTTGATTCATTTGCCGGTGTTATTCCCCTTCTCCCAGAATTGTGGAGCAGTGTCTCAGGACAGACACACAGGTGTAACGTCCACTGACTTTGATATTTCTTTGGATTGAACTTCACTTTCCTTCAACACTGAACAGTCTTCTTTTGATTCCATTAGTTTCCTATAGTGAGTCTTTTTTATCTGCTCTCTTGTAACATTTGTGAGGTTTTAGGCACATTATTTTTTTAACATAGTTAATAAAACTGTTTTTGTTGTTGCTTTTTTAGAGTTTAATGGGCTTGTTGAGATCATTCAGCCTTTCTGTGTCCTACAGGTTCAAGTGTCCTGGTTCAGGTCTGTTCCAGTGCTCTCTGACTGGACTGGTGTTTGATATGAGGGAAGAGGCAGAGCTTGTGTACAGGATTATCCAATGGGATCAGAGTCTCCTTCAGCCAGCTCACAAGACACCTGCAGGGCCCCTGTTTTACATCATGGGTTGTGAGGCTGCAGTTCGTCAGCTCCACTTTCCACACTGTGAAACAGAGAAAGGTAAGCAAATTACTGGAAGTGACTAACAGCACCACCTACAGACTGCAGTTCATTCAGTTACATTTTATTTATATAACATCAAATAACAGTCACCCCAAGGAGCTTCATACTGTAAGGTAAAAACCCCACATCAATATGAGAGTAAACCCCAACAATCAGATGACTCCCTATGAGCAAAGGATTGGAAGATTGGAAGGCTGTCAGAGAGCTGACTGGCTGCAGGACTGGTGAGTGAAAAACTGAGCCAACCAGTTCTTATAACAGAGGACTTGGGCAGAGGAGAGCCAGTTCCTGATCGGGGTAGGCTGCTGTGGCTGCTGTGGCTGCTGTAGCTGCAGTGACTGCGAGGAGTTTAGCTGACAGCAGCAAGGTTCGGTGCAGAGCCTTAATCAGAGAAGGTGAGAGACAGGAAGCTAAACTAAAGGCAGAGCACAATCTCATCTGCAGATGCAGGTGGTGTCCTTCAGCTCGCAGTGGAACGGTTCACAGCCAGGTGTGAAGCAGATCTAATTCTGAGGCCGTGGTCCTCAGAGAAGGGTGGAGTGCCCACTCGGGCTCAAGGACGAGTTGCTGCCCCAGGAGAAGGGGTTCAAGTATCTTGGGGTGTTGTTTACGAGTGATGTTAGAAGGGAACGGGAGATTGACAGACGGATTGGGGCTGCAATGCATGAATTAGTTTTTCAGCATCACTTTGAGAGAAGATGTTTCTAATTTTCTAATGTATCAGTGATGAATTTTGAAACCTGACTGAAGGATGGATGGAGATTGGCCTAATTAGTTAAGACAGCTGGGTCAAGTGACACTTTCTAAATAACAGTTTTATCACTGCACAAGAACATTAATGGAGATGGACTGATCATATTTAAGATCAAAGCATTAATTAATGGTAGGGCTTCTTTGAGCAGCCTTGTAAGAATGCAGTCTAAAACTTCATTATAGCTACAATCTGAAAAACAGCTTGTGTACCAGCACGTTTGTAGTATTTTGTGCTTTCATGTGCTCTTCGAATGGTTACATTTTCTGAGCTGGAAGCAGAGAAACAGTGAGTAGCACAAAGTGTTGCAGCAGAGGTGTGAAAATGGAAGAGAGAGAGAAGCAACTTTTTCTTTAATAGCTAATAATAGCTAGCTGATATCTCATCAGGCCGATCACTCCTGAGAGAGAACATATGGAACAGAATGCAGTGCCACTCTCAGACTAGGACGCAGCTGTGGGCTGAGCGTAATGTGACTGTTAGACTTTGGTTGATGTGAAGATTTACACAAACAGTAGGCCTTCATTCAAGATTTCAACAAAATTTGAAATAATGATATTTTGTTTGATATAAAAAATCATTAGAATTAGAAATTTCAATTTACACTATAATAGACACACAACCCTGATTCCACAAAAGTTGGGATGTTGTGTAAAATGTAAATGAAAACAGAATACAACATTTGAAAATCTCATAAACCCATATTTTATTCACAGTGGAACGTAGAAAAAATGTTCAAACTGAAAGAATTTACAATTTCATGAGAAAAAAAAATGCAACACATGTCAATAAAATTGGGACAGGACCATGATCACTGTGTTTTCCACAGTGTAGCACCCCCTCTTGTTTTGACAGCAATCTGTACATGAGGGAGGAACATTGTCCCGTTCTTGTCCAATATAAGATTCTAGCTGCTCAACAGTCCTCTGTCTTTGTCATATTTTTCTTTTGATGATGCTCCAAATGTTTTTAATTGGTGAAAGTTCTGGACTGCAGGCAGGTCAGTTCAGGGACTATAAAGTTATGTTGTAATAGATGCAGTATGAGGTTAAACATTATTTTGCTGAAATATGTAAGGCCTTCCCTGAAAAAGACACCTGAATGGGAGCATATGTTGCTCTGAAACCTGTACATACCTATCAGCACTGATGGTGTCTTTCCTGATGTGCAGGCTGCCAGCTCCATGGAGCCCCTGAGCACTGCTGACAAGCCTGGTGGTCCTCCACGAGCTTTGAGCCAGAGAGGACTGTGGTTTGAATCATGCTCACTTATGGCTGCTTCATTTCTGGAAGTGTTTTTGAGCCCATGCAGTGATTTCCATTCCTGTTCTTAATGCAGGAAGCCCTGAAGGTCACATGTATTCAGTACTGATTTTCAGACTTGTCTCTTGTGCAGAGATTTCTCCGGATTCTCTTTCAATATCATGCACTGTACACGAGGAGATATTCAATGAAGGGCTGTGCAAGTTTACATCAAGGAACATTATTCTGAAATTGTTCAACAATTTGTTGATGCAGATTTTGTAAATTGGTGAACTTCTGCCCATCTTTAATCATTTTTAATTGTGCCTCTCTAAAATGCTTGTTTTATATCCAATCATGTTTCTGACTTTTTGCCAGTTATTTTAATTAGCTGCAAAATGTTCCTCCTGTCAAGATCCACTGCAGCAGGCAAGGCAGAGGACCCCAATACAAGAGTCTCGCACTATGTTTAACTTAAACTTTATTAAGTGAAATGAAACACAAAACTGGACAGGAGCCAGCTACACAAAAACTTGTAACACAAGCACACAGCAGATATTCCAGACATTAGTTACTCTGACATGACAAAGGGCTAAGACAAAAACACACAATAAATACACACGTGCTAATGAGGAGAGGGATGACAGCTGAACATAAGTACAGAGATGAGAAGAGCGGAAGCAAAAGGAAATACTAAGAACAGGGAGCACAAGACTGTCAAAATAAAACAGGAAGTAACTTAACATGGTATAAGCAAACTTGACACACAGAGCAAATCTAAACATATGGCTAAACAGAAAACACACAGGCTGACAACACAACTAAATGGGGACAACAGACACAAGAGACTACACAACACCGGGGAGGGACACTAAGGAAAAACACAGGAAGAACTAAACTCTAAAGCTATTGGGAACACAATAAAACGGAAACCTAAATACAACACTGAGGAAAACAGCAGGAAGAGAAGCTGCACAAAACATGGAACAAGGGCCAAGACACAGTGAGACAGACACACAAAGGAAAACAGACACACAAACACAGACACAGCAACGACAAGCACTAAGGGAAAGCCAGAATGAAATATAAATGACTGCAACCAAAAAACAAAAGTACAACAACTGAGAACCCAACAGTGAGAAAAACTAAGAAACACAACCCAGAAAATACAATAAAAAGAGAACCACACAAAAAGGACTCAAAACAGCAGCCCAGGACTCTGACACCTCCAGCTGCTTCTCTTTAGTGCCACCTACTGTTCCAGCCTTTTGTTGCCACATCCCAACTTTTTTGAGATGCGATGCTGCCATCAACTTCAAAATGAGCCAGAAATTTTCGTGAAAGTTCAAACATTTGATGTTTGTTATGCTCTATTATGAATTTGCAAATCACTGAATTCAGTCCATCCTGAATGCGCAGCACAGTGGCGCAGTGGTTAGCACTGCTGCCCCACAGTTAGAATAATATATGGAAGGCCTGGGTTTGATTCCACCTTAGCCCAGGCCTCTCCCTTTGTGTGTGGAGTTTGCATGTTCTCCCCCTGTCTGCATGGGTTTTTTTTTCCAGTTTCCTCCCACAGTCCAAAGACATGCACTTACTGGGGTTAGGTTAAATGGCTACACTAAATTGCCCATAGGTGTGAATGAGAGTGTGAAAGGTTGTTTGTCTCTCTGTATTGGCCCTGCAACAGGCTGGCGACCTGTACAGGGTGTACCCTGCCTCTCACCCTATGTCAGCTGGGATAGGCTCCAGCCCCCCCGCAACCCTGAACAGGATGAGTGGATGGATGGATGGATGGATGGATGGATGGATGGATGGATGGATGGATGGATGGATGGATGGATGGATGGATGGATGGACGGACGGACGGACTGAGTTCTGTTTTTGTTTACATTTTACACAGTGTCCCAACATTTTAGAATTTGGTTTGTATTTTGTAGAGTAAAACCCTCCAAATGAGAAGGAAACAGCTTGTATTTAACATAAGGACACATATGTAAAGTCAGTTACTGTTTAACCTGTAGGCAGCTGTGCTTAATCACTTGCCTAAAAGTGGATTTCACATATTGTTTGGAGAACTACATCCAGAGCTAAACTGGGCCAAACCTGTGTCTCTGTGTTTCCACAGTATCTCTCTCTGATGACTTAATGTCTGTCATCCACTTCACCGATGATGGAATGAGCATCCTGGAGGTGCTGAAGATCACAGATACTCATGTGATTGTGGACGTCCCCCACCTCTCTGCCTTTGGCCTTGTCTGGGATTTCATACAGAGGTTTTGGGGAATCAAGAATCCAGTTAAGGGCCAAGTTTTATTGTTTCTCAGAACAATAAAACATCCTGAAACACAGAAGCAAAACCTCGATGTGTTTCTCCTGCCATGCAACATCCCTCTGCAGGAGGTAAAAATGCATCAAAACCTATGGCTTCATCATTTTCAGTACTGCCAATAGAGGTTGGTTGGTTGGTTTCACACATTTTTGTGTAGATTAGTTTTTTGTTTTTTTTTTCCTCCGGATGTTCATGATGATGCTGTCTACCAACAGATGCATGCACTCAGTAGATCAGCTTCTTTCAGCTGAAGTATTCTCTGGTGCTGGGGTCTCCTTTATGAAAAGTAGCTGATTGTAATTACTGAAGTATGAGATGGTCTTTATTATTTATTAAGCTCCTGAATCAAATGATCTGATGTCTTAAGGTGAAAGCACAGCATCTGTATTCTGACTACATACCAGTGCCTTCCAACTGTAAACTCATCAAAGATCAGACGTACACTGTTCACTGTCCTACAGCCAAGAAAATCCAACCAGAGGTAAGTAAAATAAAAATGAGTATTTTTACTGCTGCAGAGAATAGAACTTTTTTTTTTTTTAAGGTTGGTGTGCTGCTGAATTTAAATATTTGCAGAAATGTGAAGGATCTTGATAGTTTTCTGGTCCAAACACCTACAAAGTATAGATTGATGAATTGCTAAAGAAATACTGTTAGAAAGTAACATAACATACAGCAATAAAACATATATCTGCTTGTAACCACTCTGGTCTGCTGAAAGAGCACTTCATGCTTCCTACTGATTTCCACAGACATTTATTTCTTTTACAGGTTGTGAAACACTCATGGAACACAGTGAAAACTAAAAGAGAGTACCATGTTTTAAACTCACATTCATATCCATATTAAACATAAAGCATGCATTTCAGTTGTAACAAAGCAATAACAGCTTTGCAGATATTACCGTGTGCCCCTGTTTGACCAGTAGTAGAACGATATCGTAGGAAGATTTTGACTCTTTTATCGATATTTTCTCATATTTCTGACTTCTCATCGGTTCTTTCTGCTGCTCCCACTACTGCTCACATACCCTTCAGGGTCCTGCAATCATGTAACTGATAACAAGAATAATTTTCTCTTTAGCATTGGTAATTTTACAAATAAAATAAACACATCAAGCTGAAATGGCATGTAACTATACAGTCAATTTTAGCATCAGCTATACTATTAAATAAATGAGAGACTGTCTCCATAATTGAGTCAATCTGTGTCATCTGTCTTTAAACCACTGACATCTTTAAACTCTACAGGAAATCTTTACTTTCAATTTTCAAATTAAAATATTGAATGTGAATCACTTTCTGCTGTTTATTAAAGTGAAGTGGGTACCAAGTAGGGATGCGCCGACTCGATATTCAGTATAGGTCTGATCTTGACCTAAATTAGTGGACTGGATATCAGGAAGGAATGAAAAATGCAGTCCGATCCATTAAATATCACAAAAATGCTTGATGAAATTTGTAACATGCTATAAGCCAATGCAGCACCTTCTCACACAGGAGCAGCAGGCTTCAGGTGACAGAGCGATCACTGTGTGCCAGACTGTTGACTTATGTAAAATGCATCCATTCATTTAAGAACAATTGTTTTTAAAAAAAGATCAGATTTGTATCGTTATCTGCAGATATCCAAATGTAAAATACCAGTATTGTTATTGGACATAAAAAAATGATATTGTGCCATCCCTAGTACCAAGTAGAGTGTGCTGGAATAACAGTCAGGGACTCACAAACACAATCAGGGTGTGGAACATATAAAACTGTGTCATCCATATGAAATGTGCACTCACATACTGAGTAAAAGCCCCCTGTTGATCCATTGTGGCTAAAGAGGACTGAACTGAGCACAGTCTGCATTAAATCGCTTAATAAATGCTTTGGATGAAGATACTGACTCTGTGTTTCTGGTTTACAGAAAGCTGAATTTGATGTGGAGTTCGGACCAAACTACTATCCAACATTTCAGATCTGCCTTGCTCTGAACACCAGTGAAGCCCCTCTAACAGTCCAAGAACAAACAGGCAGAGTGGCCTGGAAGCATGACGTTGATCTGATGGGTAAAGCCTTTATTTTGACTTCATAGTCAAACAGACATTAAAAAGAATACTCCCCATTCAATGCTGTGTGGCCATTACTGCCATGCAGAAATGAAATGGGTATGACTGATCTAACAGACAACTCACACACACACAACAAAATAATCTATCTGCAAGGGTCCCTGTAAACAACAGATCACATCCAAAAACACAAAAGAACCCCACAGGAGTAAGTGACACTGAGAGGTGCCTCTCCACAGCAGAGAGAGGACTGTAGGAGCTAACGGTTTCCACCAGTGTCACTGCAAAAAAAGGAAAACATGATAATCCAAGCACACATCTGGCAGATGCCTCAACACCCACACAATTTGTTGCACAGGTCTTTCTCAAAATTTGTTAGTTTGGAAATCCCCAAAAAGACAAAGCATTTATTGGCTGATATTAGTTCAGATAAATTCAGTTGAGTTCAATTTTATTTATATAGCACCAAATCACAACAAACAGTCGCCTCAAGGTGCTTTGTATTGTGGGTAAAGACCCTACAATAATACAGAGAAAACGACCCCCTATGAGCAGCACTTGGTGACAGTGGGAAGGAAAAACTCCCTTTAACAGGAAGAAACCTCCAGCAGAACCAGGCTCGGGGGGGGGGGGGGGGGGGGCAGTCATCTGCTGAGGGGGGGGGGGGGGGGGGGGGCAAAAGACAGTGACCAAAGTGCTGTACAGTAACATCAAACATAACAGACCAGCACAGGCCAAAAGACAATGAGATACAGAAACTAAACAAAGGTGTAAGAGATTAAATAAATAAATAGATAAATTAAGGACTATAGAACAATTTCAGTCAAAGTCTCACACTGGGTCGAAGGCCAGGGAATAAAAATATGTTTTTAAATGAGATTTAAAAACAGCAAGTGAAGGAGCCTGTCTGCCATACAGCAGCAAATCCTTCCATAATACTGGAGCCACAATATAATTCAGCATCTTCATTGTATTGTGTGTGAATTTCCACAGCCAAATCTGTGTGAAATCTTATTTAAACAGCTGTCCTCACAGAGGCAGCATGTATTACCTTCAGATTGTTCCTGTGGCTGAAAAACTAACTGTTCACAGTGAGGCATTGGTGTCTGTCTTCAGCCCAGTGTGGTTTCTTCAGGTTAACTCAGGTGTCAACATTCCTCTGATCCCTGTCTTTACTAGCTCTCTATTTGATATTCCTTATTTTCCTCTGAAGGTGAGTTTTCTCTAGTCTCTGGTTCTAGTTTTACTGTGTTTGTTCTTCCTCTGTGATTGTCAGCCTGGTCCTGATTCTCTTCACTTTTCTTAATTACTTTCAGATGTGCATCATTCCTCCATTGTTGCCATTGTTGTGTTAATTCACAGGATCTTCATCAGAGTAGTTGTTATTCAGAAAGATCCTCTTCAGTCGCCTCAAGTAAATATTTATTTTATACATCTCACATTGTGTGTGTTTTAATGCTTACATGCTTCTACTTGGCCAAATTTCCCAGTTTCATCACTTTTATTGCTCTGTAGACAGCACAGACAGTCACACCAGCTGGTGAGTGACACACTGACTTTATCAAAATTTTCAAAATCCCTAATCATGTCCTGTCAGTCACACAAACTGATGTGGAGTTCCAACCACAAGTGCAGCATCTGAGATGTGCCTTGGAGTAAACACAAATGAAGCCACTGGAACAGTCTGAGAGTTCCCTACCTGTTCAGTCTCAGGCCAGGATGTTGGTCCACCTACAACATCATTTGGACTCATAGTAAAACTAGAAGCACTCAGAGAGCACAAACCTCCGCCAAGGCCATAGGTTCACTGACGCTGTAATACGTGTATCTAAATACTGTGAAATAATCTTTCATCTTTCCCAGACAACAATAACCCCCTATCCTGCAATAGTGAAGAATCCTTAAAAAATTCCTGGATCCAGATTGTGATCCGGATCACCGCCAAAATTTAATCACTTCTCTTGTCATTTCCAACCACTCCACAAAATTTCAGCGAAATTTGGAGTAATGCTGCTGACAAACAAACAGACAGACAAACAAACCAATGCAACCGAAAACATAACCTCCTTGGCGGAGGTAATTAAAATAAAATACTCCCCTGACACTGCTGTGTAGGCTCTACTGCCATGCAGGAATGAAATGGATGATCTAACAGACAACTCACGTTGGGTCATGATTTTAAGGGTCCCCCGAGTCTCCCTGTGGCCTAAATGGATTGAATTCAATCCTTCATAAAATTCCATCAATACCAGAGTCTTCAAAAATCAGTAGGAAGAGCAGGCTCCAGTACAGGCTGTTTATTAGACACACAGGTTCAAGAAAACACAAACAACTCCCTCAGGGCATGTGCCATGGTACATACAGGTTAGACCAGGGGTCGGCAACCTGCGGCTCATTCGGGCTTAATGTGCGGTTCTGTGCGGCTCGCGGAAGTAAACTATAAGTATCCAGTTGAAGTGCATTTTATTTTTGTCAGTTCGGTTTTTGTTGTAGTTTTAAATTGGAACATTATTGTGATCTTGAAATATTAAAATAAAATCATTTTATTTATTTATTTTAGTTTCTCAATATATGCGTCACTATTTGCAGCTCTCAGTGTTTTGTTTTCCGTGGAAACCGGGTTCAAATGGCTCTTTCCGGATTACAGGTTGCCGACCCCTGGGTTAGACAGAAATCACACACAAACAGAGACAAGGACCCGGACACAGACAGGAGCAAAAAAAAGACAAGGATACAAACAAAGAAGAAGGAAGAAATGAGAGAAACAGAGAGACAGGGACAGATGCAGACAGGAGGACAGAGACAGGTGTCTCATCTGTGTGAATGGGAAAACCAATAAGCTAACTCCTCACTTTCCGTGGTGGCCTGTTGATTTGCATACCTCTCTTCTCTTTTGAACCTTGATCCCCAAACTGAACAACTTCCGAGCAAATTGCCAAGCAGCTGTAAGAAGTGTCCTAAAAATCCACATTTGTCCTCAGGAATGTCAGGTCTAATCAGTAATGTGGTCCTCCTCAGGTTAAAGACATTTCTTTGGGCATCAGACCCCCCAATTAAATTTATCTCCCTAATATTTTATATTATCCAAGCATGGTCAGTCTTATGAATCATATTTAAAACAGTATACAGGCATATAGTGAAATATAATATAATGATGTAATATGAATATATGTGTATGAACAAATTTAGCTTTATTTATATAAATCACAACAGTCACTTCAAGGCTTTATATTGTAAAGACCCTTCAATAATTATAGAGAAAACCTGAAACTTGATATTCCTTATTTTCCTCTGAAGGTGAGTTTTCTGTAGTCTCTGGTTCTAGTTTTACTTTGTTCTTCCTCTGATTGTCAGCCTGGTCCTGATTCTCTTCACTTGTCTTAATTACTTTCAGATGTGCATCAATCCCCCATTGTTTCCAGTGTTAATTTACAGGATCTTCATCAGAGTAATTCTTCAGAAAGATCCTCTTCAGTGACCTCAGGTAATTATTTATTTTATACTTCTCACATTGTAATTGGTGTGTTTTATTTTCTACTTACATGCTTCTACTTGGCCAAATTACTCCATGACTCATGGACACAGACCTCCATATTAATCTGTCTGATCACAATGCAGGACTTTGGTAGAAAATCATCTTCTAGCTACATAATGTTTTTAGGTAGGAGAGGTCAGAAGATGAATAATACAGTACAGTATATAAATATAGAAAGCCATGTACACAGCCGTGTACGCAGTGACTGAAGGGATTAACTTGGGTGACCAAAGAGCCTAGCTTTTTTTTTTTTTAGATGATCTCAGTGATGTCAGCTGTTGACTTTAAATTTTCAGCATGGCTAATCACATCCTGTTGGTCATACAAACCACATCATAATGAATGTGCACTCGCTCCTCTGTCTGTGTTGGAAAAATGAGTTCTGTGATACTATGATAACCATTTTTGTATAATAATTATGCTTATATTACATGTATCTGTATTACCCATTTAAGTTGACTGTGTATGTGTGTGTGTGTGGGGGGGTCTTTAACCTTATGACCTTTTGTACAGAGTGTTTCTTTGTAATGAGAAGTGTAAAGACAGAAGTGTGAAGATTCATATGTCTGTGACCGGCTGGGTTTCATATCTATACAGTAGTGCCTGAAGGTTGATAGACGAGAGTGGTTATAATAATGTCATGTGATTAATTATAGCTATAATAAGGTGCAAAATCCACTTTCCATTTGACTCCACTGACCGTTAGAGACTGCGCTGAGTGGAGCACTGAAGACATCAGTGTTTCTGCTACTTCCTTTGTTTATGTGCTTTCCTGTTTCCTGTGAATAGAATAGAATAGAATAGAATAGAATAGAATGCTTTAACTGTCATTATACAGGATGTACATTGAGATTAGAGGACCACTCCTGTTCAGTGCCGTGCTGTAGAAAGTCAGAATTTCTAAAATATAAAATATGAATTAGAACTTCTAAAAATATACAGAAAATAAAACAGTATGTATAAAAAATATAGAAAATAAGAGAATGTATAAAAATATATACGTTGTAAAAATAAGTGTATACAAGTGTGTGTGTGTGTGTGTGTGTGTGTGTGTGTGTGTAAAAATGGCCCAGAGCAGAGGACAAACTGAACATGCTCCTTTAATTTTCTTGTAAGAGAATTGAAAGATGTTTTCTGGAGATTTGATCACATTGCTTCTGGTTTTTGATAAGTTTCTGAATTTATCCAACAGCCTGTTTCCAGAAACTACAACAATATAAAACTAAAAAATGTGAGATTATACATTCTCTGCAGATTATTTTCTAAGTAGCATGTTTTTGTCTCTTTGCAGCAATTTTTAAAAATTTAATTCCAGGACTTGTGTATTCATAATTACCCCCCCCCCCCCCCGGTTCCTTCCTTCCTTCCTTCCAGGTTCCCCAGAGAGGAACGTTCCACCAAAGGTGAGGCAGTTCTCTGTTCAGCATGTATTGTAAAAGCTCATTGTACGTCATTGGCTCTGACATTTCTGTGTGGAGTTTGCATGTGCTCCCTGTGTTTGCTCCAGGTTCTCTGGGTTCATCCACAGTCTAAAGACGTGCAGGTGACTAACACTCACCTGTACATGGTGTGCACCACCTCTCACATTATGATAGCTGAGAAAGGCTCCAGCCCTCGCAAACCCTGAAAAGGATAAGTGGAAGAAGATGGATGAAAATAAATCCTCAGTGCATCATGGGAACCAACCCCCCCCCCCCCCCCCCCCCCCCCCCCAAGCAGCCTAGGCCTATAGCAGCATAACTAAGGGAGGGTTCAGGGTCACCTGATCCAGCCCTAACTATAATCTTGATCAAAAAGGAAAGTTTTAATCCTAATCTTAAAAATAGAGAGGGTGTCTGTCTCCTGAATCCAAGCTGGGAGCTGGTTCCACAGAAGAGGGGCCTGAAAGCTGAAGGCTCTGCCTCCCATTCTACTCTTAAGATTTAATTTTTTCTAATTGGGGAAAAGAAAACCTGAAGAGCCCGCAAAACTCTTTTAGCTCCTTTAAAATTTATAAGCCAACAATTCCTTACATACTGATTTAAAAACAAAATTATTTCAGTAACTGCATTTATTTATGTTTTGAAGCAGGAAGTCTTGAATGACCTACTCGGCATCCTGAATGATTTAAATGATGAAGACTTCAAGACCTTCAAGTGGCACCTCAAGTCTGAGTCATGGGGGGACACTGAGCCCATCAAAGTGAACCAGCTGTCAAAGACAGAGAGGTGTGAAACCGTGGATCTGATGATACAGAAGTATAAGACGAGCGGAGCCGTGCAGGTGATGGACAGCATCTTAAAGAAGATCAACAGGAATGATCTGGTGGACAAATTCAGACTCCTGGCTATAAAAGCTGGATTAGATATTGGTGAGAACCAGCAGCTCTGAGGCCGACTCATTCACTTCATTTCACTTGTTTTTCTCCTGAGTTTACATGGACACACACCTCCACCTGTGTGTGTGTGTGTGTGTGTGTGTGTGTGTGTGTGTGTGTGTCAGTGCTGTTTTCTATAATCAGACTGGTTAAACATGTGACTGTACAGAAACAGGAGTGGTGAGGAAAAAGAGTTGCTGCCTATTTGCTGCAGTAAAAGCTGATTTTTAGTCTGATGCATGAAAAATAAGAAATTAAAATCCTGTTCTGTTGATATTTTAGTCCCTTCAGTCATGAATATGTTTTCATTGAGGTTCATGTCGTAAGAAGAGCTGAGATATCCTGACATCCCTCCAGCTTGCCTTCAGGCTCTGAATACAAACTGTTCTCATGCTCACCAGCAGCACCTCTTAACAATTGCGCTCTCTCAGTCCAGAATGATGAATACTTTATTTCCTTCTATTGCCACTGAATGACTCCATATCACTGTACTAAGTCACTGCCCTCACCTATGGTCACAAACTCTGGGTATGACCAAAAGAATGAGACTGTGAATGCACACCTTTATTTTTTGGATGCACATCTTTGGAAATGAGCGTGCTTCCAAAGGTAGCTGGTGGGGTTCAGTCATTCAGGAGGGGCTCAGAGTAGAGCTGCTCCTCCTCCACATCTAAAGGAGCCCATTGAGGTGGTTCAGGCTCTGATGCCTCCTGGGTGCCTTTGAGCATGTCCTACCAGAGGAAGCCCCGGTCAATAAAACTGTTGCGGTTGACTGTAAAATGTGCCAACTTTCATAAGAGAATATTAAATCAACTTTTCACACCCTGTTAGTGTTGTTGCAATATCTGAGATGTGGATTAATATGGAGAAAGGAGTGGACTTTGAAATAGAAATGAGCTTTATGTTTGATGAAGAGAGAGAACAAGAATGGAGGAGGTGCTGCTTTATTTGTGGATAAAACAATTTAAATATGAGGTGGTAGAATAAATGACAGCAGTGAGGGACATTAGAGTGTATAAGAAACTATTAAGAAAAATGTTAGTGTGTATTTAGAGCATCAGGTTCAAACACTGAAGGAGTGGATGATAAGACATTTACAAAATCAAACCATGAACTTATGTTTACTTGTTGGGGTTTCAGCATTAAATCAAAGCAAACATAGTATGACTGTAGAGTTTATCAGTACAACGCAGCACTCTGACATCAGTGATCATTTACAGTTTATGATGACAGCAGTTACAGGAAGGAGAAACAGGAAGATCAACAAAACACAGACAGGTGAGAACAACCATGACTGCATTCAGAGGTGACCTGCTTAAGCAACACTGGGAGGGGGTGCATGAGGGGCAAGATGTTGATAAAGCTTATGAGACATTCTTAGAAACATGTAGATTATTATATGATAGGCACCCAACAATATGCAGAGTGGATCACAAAAAGATTATAAAATGCCTGTAAAAATAAAAAAACTACCTTACATAGAGAATTAATAAAGTACAGAAATAGAGGAGCTGAAAATAAATACAAAAATATAAAAATTAATTAACCAGTACTTTAAGGTCATGTAAAACGTCATAGTTTGGCTGAAGGAATCTCTGATAATGGACTGTGTGCAGCTGAAGTGCTCAAACATAATCAGTCAGTGTTTTTAACAGTGGGAGAAGAAAAGGAAATAACTGACAGTCACAAAGTAAAACTTCTGCAGACTGGAATGACATTGATATGAAAATTGTTATAAAGTTATTGATGGTATCTCAACATGTTTAACATGCATCTGCAATTTCCAAACTAAATGAAAATAGCTAAAGTTATACCACTGTAAAAAGTGGAGATAGACACTAATTCACAAATCACAGGCCTGTTTCTCTACTTTCACAACTCTCCAGAATACTGGAGAAAGTTTTCATTAACAGACTCGAGAAATCAATTAATAAACATAAAATATTGAGGGACAGTCAGTATGGTTTCCGATCAACATATATGGCATTAATGGAATTCATTGAAGATATCACTATTAATAGATTAATATGTACATACATATATATTGGTTTTCTGTTTTATATGTAATCAGCAGCAGCAGCCCAGGTCATGCTGGAGTGATTATCTCTTAGCCTGGGAAGCCCTCTGTGATTCCCCACTGGAGGAGGTGGCTGGTGCTGACCTCGTGACCCCGCCCCTTGCAGAAGATGGAGGGATAGATGTGTTTAGCATTTTTCCAACACAGAACAACTGCACAGATTTTTAGAGTTGTTGATTTCTAACCTTTGTCTCTAACTGAGCTTTTACATCCAACAACAGAGAAACATCAAATACACATAAACAAAAACAGAACTACAACAAAAACTAAATGAGATGCATGAATAGTTTTTATGGCCATGACTATATGGTAGTCTAAGTTTAACCTTTCAATAAAACATTATTATATTTGACACTTTGCCTCCTTTGACCATTTTGACTTGGATGTTTTCCTCCCTCATCTTGTAGCTCTCTGTAGGGAACAAAGCAGAGGGGACATGTCACCCCAAATAATACATAATAGAAGCAGAGGAATCACCTGGGGGGGAAACACCTACTCAAAGGTGAACGCTTCTGTTTGTTTGTTTATTCTTATAAATATGAATAAAGAGTTCTGACACCCACAGATGGAGGTCAGAACTCAGACAGAAAGTCTGAAAACAAAGAGGAAGAGAAGGATGGACAGATGAAGAAAGAAAAGCAGATATCAGGCAGAACTGCTGACTCTGCACCAGGAGGACAGAAGAGTGAATCACGTCTGTGTTTCAGCAGCAGGAATATTAAATATGGGAATCTAAAAGTTTTACATTCATTTTTTTCCAATTATTTGTTTTTATTCCATTTAAAAAAATTTTTTTTAAATTAATACAGAATACCTGAGAGTGTCATCGCATGAAATTCTAGCTTATATTAAATCCTTAAAGTGTCACTTAATGTTTTCTTTGCATACAAAGAGCCTTTTTCACAATAATGATGGACAAAAAAATGAAGAGAAAAAATGCTTCATTAAAAAAAATCACGAGTGAAGGAATTTAAGTTTTTGACACATTTCCTTGTGCATAATCACCAAACCCCTCCCACTGACCGTGTCCCCTCCGCCTCCTCTCTGGGTGTTTCCTGCTCAGTTTACTTCCAGTTTCCTGATCTGGTGGTGCAGTTTGTTGTGTCCGTGTGAAGCCCCGTGTGAAGGTAAGGAAGCAGTCTGTGAGCTTTTCCTGGCTAACATCAGCTGTGTGCAGCTTAGAAACAGCACAAATCTGCCGCTCCGTGGTTCACGGTAACGGACTCGCAGCAGGAACACCGAGGCTGAGCGTTAAACGCTCTTCCGCCACCGATCGGCTCGATTAAAGCTCTGCTTCAAATCCGCACATGTTCAGGTTATTTATTATAATGTTACATGTTAAATGGTGATGGTTACAACTTATCAGAATGAACTCCGACCTGTTAATTGCGCATCTACATTGTAGTGAATGGGTCATGTGCTGCATTTAGGTGCACTTCGGAAAATTACAATTTTTTTCTCAAACATCCGGAAGGTTGTCAAGAGGTGATTTATTTATTAATTTCCCCTGATTTCCCTCTGTGTTTAATAAATAAAGAAATTAAGGCAAGAAACAAAAACAAAAAAAAAACGATAGATTATTTTGTAAAAAAGTTTGAAGTTATTACACCCTAAAGTTAGACTATGATCCTGTTTATGTGGGACCTAGAGATATTCAAAATTCTATTACAAAAATTCAAATCAAATTGTTTGTAGAGAACTCCGTCTAGATAACTTGTGTAAATGCAGCATTTTGGTATGATTGAAAAAGATTTTCAGAGACTCTGAACAAGAACATGGTGGAGTTACTGATAACAGCTTGGTTAGCTTAATCTTTGAAAAGTATAAATATGCCCATAAAGAAATGCTGCTGCTCAGTTTTTATAGAAGATGAAATCCATGACAGCAGGTGATGTGTTACACAAACATCCTTGGAGTTTACAAAGGAGAATCTGAACTGTTTTGATGCATAATTTGTAGAATATACCAGTATTAAAAAGTGTTTATAATGACTTTAATATTGAAATATACTACTCAAAAACTTACAGGAACACTGGGTAATATTAGGAATGAAAGGATGCCACATCATTTGATGGAAATGAAAATGATCAACCTACAGAGGCTGAATTCAAAGACACTGAAAATCAAGGCAAGCTCGTCCATTCTGGTTAAATTTAATTACAGCAACTCAAAGTGGTACTAAGTAGTTTGTGAGCGTCCTGCTGTAAAAGCATTCCTGTTGTGGGGGTTGTGTCATTGTCACACCCCCTCTCTGCTACTTGACTGATCAGATCAATATCCCAGATGTTTTATTGACTTGCTGCTGAACTCTGATAAAAAAGTGTTCCTGTAAATTTTTTTGATCAGTATAGATCACAATCTTCACTGAGAGAGATTATATAAATTTATGTTTAGACAAAGCATCACATGGACAAGAAGTTGTCACAGCTGGTGCAGGCAAGGCAGGGAGGACCGCAGTGCAGGACACGACGAGAGCGGGTTTATTTAAAACAGGCTTCAAACAGGATACAGGCGGATGGGGAGCCCGCAACATGAAGACACATACAACTCGAAAACTTGGAAAATAAAACACACAGCTGTTGTCACACACACGTGGACAAGACGAGGACCCGAACCAGGAACAGAGGGAAAACTAAGGGCTTAAATACACACAAGGGGATTAGGGCAAGTGGAAACAACAGGGGACGACAGGCAAACCAAATGAACCAAATGACAAAGGGGAAGCAAAACTAAACATAAAGCACAGGGAACACGAGACTGTCAAAATAAAACAGGAACTGACTAAACATAACAGACGCAGACCTAACACTGAAAACTTAACAAAGTGAACATACACAAAAAACAAGGGAAACTAAACAACTGCTCAAACAATATATAAGAAACACAACCTGAAAGTACAGCAAAAGAAAGCTACACAAAAGAAACTCAAAACGCTGGGCCACCAGCCCAGGATCATGACAGAAGTGTGTTCAACTGTGTATCTGACAGCCTGTTGTTGAAAATTCAAACTATTTTATCAGGTTATGGCATGAAATGGAAACTACAATTGTAATTAACGTGTATATAATGTCGCTGCTTTTTCAGTTTTCCTGATCATTTTTGATGAACGTTGGATGGTCCGTCACTATGAGTGCTGAAAAAGGTAATAAAGGAAGCATTTAAGGTCCTTTCCTTGGTGTTTGGAGCATTCAGACAGATCTTATTACAGTCACCATGCTCATACTTCTGGATCAGGTCACCCAGTTAGGAACTGCAGCCATTTTATATATAGGCCCAATTTTCTACATTAATTCCACAGTTGACTGATGAACATTTTGAAGCCAAGTCAACCTGTTTCTTTATCATTCCATCATAAATGAAGCAAATAAACAATATTGAGTTGATTGTAATTGTTTGTCTTACATTTGGCATCTTTAACTGCAGCTCTCAATTTGAGGACCAAAGAGATGTTGATGCAAGTGGAGAAGGCCATCATTAGGCTGAAATAACCTAATAATAATAATAACCTTATCAGAAACAGCAAAAATGTCAAAAATCTGCTACAAGCTTAAAATGAATGAACACATCAGCTGGGCAACAATAAAAGGCCTGAAAAAAACAGAAACGTAACAGGATGATGAAAGATTTTATTTCTTTGTTAAGTAAAACATCTTCACAACATCTGACCAAGTCAGTCTGTAATCAGACAATCCTTTAAAGAATGATCAATTACTCAACAGGAAAATAATAAAAACAAACAGCTGTACTGCATTATGATATCATGCAGAAGCACTGTGTGAAAAACTAAGTGCACCCCAATCATTCATATATAAACACTTAAGGTTCCACCACAGCTTTTCAGCCACGTTGGTGTCTGCACTTTAACTTTGATGGCAGCTCCTTCATTCGTTTCTTTTTCAGCCATTCTGTTGCAGATTTGCTGCTGTGTTTGGGATCATTGTCTTCTGTCATGACCCAGTGTGGGCCGAGCTTTAGCTGTAGGACAGATGGACTCACATTTGACTCCAGAATACTTTTAAAAACATCTGGATTTAGTTCATCTAGCCAGCAACATCATGTTTTTATCATTTTGTAACATTTTTCCATAAGAGAAAAAATTAAGTTGCATGTTTGTCTCTTGGTTTTCCATGTAGAGCTTTCCAGGGTTCGGACACAGTTTGTGTGGAGGGTATCAGATGAAGTCCTTGCACAGCTCCTTGAGGCCCTTGTATCTGATGGTGTCCTGAATGATGGTGAGAAAGAATCGATACGGGAGGAAAACCAAGTCCGGTTAGATAAGGCACGCCGTGTCATCGACACAGTGAGGACCAAAGGAGACGAAGCCTGCAGGAAAATGATCAGACATCTCCAAACCATAGATCCTCGCCTCTCCTCTCAACTGGGTTTGTCCTCTGGTCCATCTTCTCAGTCAGGTGAGGCCACATCTTTCTGTAGAGATGACATTGTTCTCTAGCTATGAGAAAATCATTCTTAAAAAAAAATCTATTGCCACAATAAGATATAACAGATGGAAAAACATAAGTTTGAAAGGTCATCTGGTGTCAGTGATGTTTTGTTTTCTTTGAAGACATTTTAAAAGTAAAAAATTGTCACTGAACAGTTTTGAAAGTCTCATCAATGATGTTTTCTTTCAGATCATAATGAACTATTAAGTGACTGTGCATTAAATCAAATCTTAATGAATAGAGAGTCCCTTTAATTATGGATGTGGTAAAAAATGAGCAAACACACAGTCATCATAAAATCTGTTATGGACGTACAATATTCAGGTCTCCAGCATTTTATCTTCCATATAAACAAAACTTTTTACATATATATATATATATATATATATATATATATATATATATATATATATATATATATATATATATATATATATATATATATATATATATATATATATATAGTATTACATTATTGTCTTGGAAACTTTCCGTCATGTCATGCAACATGTTGCTGCTTTCATAGAAAAAGAAAATAAATTCCACTGGACTAAAGTTATCATACGACCTATGAGAGATAATAAAAGTTCTCAGTTCACATAAATTTTAATTTGTGATGCATCTTAGAGCTGAAATGAAAAGGCTTCAATGTAACAATAGGCATTCCTCATATTTTACTGTCTCACTGCTATAAAAATTAGCAGGACACAGTTTTCATCAACAGTATTTTCTGCTACTGTAACATTCAGATATTTTAGCAAATAATAAAAGCACAATATGATATTAGGACTTCTGGCCCACTCTTCTTTTTGTTGAAATTCACTAATGTCTTAAATTCTAAAATGCTCTGCAGCCTCAGTCAGATTAAACAGGATCTGGTTTAGTTACCTCTTTTTTTAAGTTAATTTTCTTTGTAAATTTGTGCCTGTCAGACTTGTCACCCTCTGTTGATGTAGGAAGATGTCATTTTAAGGAGCCTGTCTGCTTTCCAATGTAATCTCTACATTTTTATCCTGGAGCCATTTGTGCTCTGACTGCTGTTAGTGGAGTGTTGAAATATCTTGGTTTCCTTCATAAACTGAACAACATGGTGCACGATCTGAAATTTTAATGTGTTCTTTGTTCTGTATTTTAGGGATTAGGATCACACAACGCCAATTCCTACCGTCTGTCCACAGACTGAGTTGGTCCTCTCGTCGATCTCATCGTTCAGGTGAGGCCACATCTTTCTGTGGTGATGATTTAATTACATTGTTTTGGGTTTTTTTTATCTATGAGAAAATAACACAGGACAACATGGCCCCTGTGATCACTGGGACACCCCAACCCCTCCACCATGATAGGACAGGGATTTGAGACAGGACAATCTTTGATTTTATTTTTTGACAGTTATAAATACTATTAATAAATTACCTACTTTGAAAAATAAAGTCTCTTTTCTGCTTATTTCCATCTTTAAATTTTCTTTTGCTGGGACTTGGGTAACTGCAAGATTTACAAGTCAAAGTAATCCTTTATCTTATGGTGTGTTTTGGTGCAGAGCCTCACTTTATTATCTGTCTGAACCAGGGCTGTGGTGCCCATCAAGAGGTTTGGTAGGTTTCCCGAGCAGTCGGTTGTTTCGTGGCCGAACCGGCCGGTGATTAGAATTTTTTGTGTTTACCCAATTAAGCGCAGCAGCACTCATGCTGCAGGTCTCACGGCCACAGTTGCAGACAGTGATGGAACATCAGAGCTGGCTCTTCACTGAGAGCCGTTTTTCATCAGGAGGGGCTACAAACACAACAGCCCAGCCAGCAGACCACAGGAGAGGTGAAGGGAGAGACACCAGCTGGGAGGGGGGGGGGGGGTCTTTTTTTTTTTTACCCCCTTTGCTGCTCCGTACTTTTTGCACAGTGACATTATGCAGAAGCAGGAGCACTGTGTGGAAAAACTAAGTGCACCAATCATTCAGCAGCTTGTGAGATCATCTTTAGTGGGAATATGTTGAAGTAATTGTTTTCTGTATGACTTCATCAGTGTCTCACATCTTTATGAAGGACTTTTGGCCCACTCTTCTTTTTGTTGCTTCAGTTCACTGAGATTAGTGGACATTCATATATACACACTTAAGGTTCCACCACAGCTTTTCAGCCACGTTGGTGTCTGCACTTTAACTTTGATGGCAGCTCCTTCATTCGTTTCTTTTTCAGCCATTCTGTTGCAGATTTGCTGCTGTGTTTGGGATCATTGTCTTCTGTCATGACCCAGTGTGGGCCGAGCTTTAGCTGTAGGACAGATGGACTCACATTTGACTCCAGAATACTTTTAAAAACATCTGGATTTAGTTCATCTAGCCAGCAACATCATGTTTTTATCATTTTGTAACATTTTTCCATAAGAGAAAAAATTAAGTTGCATGTTTGTCTCTTGGTTTTCCATGTAGAGCTTTCCAGGGTTCGGACACAGTTTGTGTGGAGGGTATCAGATGAAGTCCTTGCACAGCTCCTTGAGGCCCTTGTATCTGATGGTGTCCTGAATGATGGTGAGAAAGAATCGATACGGGAGGAAAACCAAGTCCGGTTAGATAAGGCACGCCGTGTCATCGACACAGTGAGGACCAAAGGAGACGAAGCCTGCAGGAAAATGATCAGACATCTCCAAACCATAGATCCTCGCCTCTCCTCTCAACTGGGTTTGTCCTCTGGTCCATCTTCTCAGTCAGGTGAGGCCACATCTTTCTGTAGAGATGACATTGTTCTCTAGCTATGAGAAAATCATTCTTAAAAAAAAATCTATTGCCACAATAAGATATAACAGATGGAAAAACATAAGTTTGAAAGGTCATCTGGTGTCAGTGATGTTTTGTTTTCTTTGAAGACATTTTAAAAGTAAAAAATTGTCACTGAACAGTTTTGAAAGTCTCATCAATGATGTTTTCTTTCAGATCATAATGAACTATTAAGTGACTGTGCATTAAATCAAATCTTAATGAATAGAGAGTCCCTTTAATTATGGATGTGGTAAAAAATGAGCAAACACACAGTCATCATAAAATCTGTTATGGACGTACAATATTCAGGTCTCCAGCATTTTATCTTCCATATAAACAAAACTTTTTACATATATATATATATATATATATATATATATATATATATATATATATATATATATATAGTATTACATTATTGTCTTGGAAACTTTCCGTCATGTCATGCAACATGTTGCTGCTTTCATAGAAAAAGAAAATAAATTCCACTGGACTAAAGTTATCATACGACCTATGAGAGATAATAAAAGTTCTCAGTTCACATAAATTTTAATTTGTGATGCATCTTAGAGCTGAAATGAAAAGGCTTCAATGTAACAATAGGCATTCCTCATATTTTACTGTCTCACTGCTATAAAAATTAGCAGGACACAGTTTTCATCAACAGTATTTTCTGCTACTGTAACATTCAGATATTTTAGCAAATAATAAAAGCACAATATGATATTAGGACTTCTGGCCCACTCTTCTTTTTGTTGAAATTCACTAATGTCTTAAATTCTAAAATGCTCTGCAGCCTCAGTCAGATTAAACAGGATCTGGTTTAGTTACCTCTTTTTTTAAGTTAATTTTCTTTGTAAATTTGTGCCTGTCAGACTTGTCACCCTCTGTTGATGTAGGAAGATGTCATTTTAAGGAGCCTGTCTGCTTTCCAATGTAATCTCTACATTTTTATCCTGGAGCCATTTGTGCTCTGACTGCTGTTAGTGGAGTGTTGAAATATCTTGGTTTCCTTCATAAACTGAACAACATGGTGCACGATCTGAAATTTTAATGTGTTCTTTGTTCTGTATTTTAGGGATTAGGATCACACAACACCAATTCCTACGGTCTTTCCGCAGACAGGGTTTGTCCTCTCGTCGATCTCATCGTTCAGGTGAGGCCACATCTTTCTGTGGTGATGATTTAATTACATTGTTTTGGGTTTTTTTTATCTATGAGAAAATAACACAGGACAACATGGCCCCTGTGATCACTGGGACACACCAACCCCTCCACCATGATAGGACAGGGATTTGAGACAGGACAATCTTTGATTTTATTTTTTGACAGTTATAAATACTATTAATAAATTACCTACTTTGAAAAATAAAGTCTCTTTTCTGCTTATTTCCATCTTTAAATTTTCTTTTGCTGGGACTTGGGTAACTGCAAGATTTACAAGTCAAAGTAATCCTTTATCTTATGGTGTGTTTTGGTGCAGAGCCTCACTTTATTATCTGTCTGAACCAGGGCTGTGGTGCCCATCAAGAGGTTTGGTAGGTTTCCCGAGCAGTCGGTTGTTTCGTGGCCGAACCGGCCGGTGATTAGAATTTTCTGTGTTTACCCAATTAAGCGCAGCAGCACTCATGCTGCAGGTCTCACGGCCACAGTTGCAGACAGTGATGGAACATCAGAGCTGGCTCTTCACTGAGAGCCGTTTTTCATCAGGAGGGGCTACAAACACAACAGCCCAGCCAGCAGACCACAGGAGAGGTGAAGGGAGAGACACCAGCTGGGAGGGGGGGGGGGGGGGGTCTTTTTTTTTTTTACCCCCTTTGCTGCTCCGTACTTTTTGCACAGTGACATTATGCAGAAGCAGGAGCACTGTGTGAAAAACTAAGTGCACCAATCATTCAGCAGCTTGTGAGATCATCTTTAGTGGGAATATGTTGAAGTAATTGTTTTCTGTATGACTTCATCAGTGTCTCACATCTTTATGAAGGACTTTTGGCCCACTCTTCTTTTTGTTGCTTCAGTTCACTGAGATTAGTGGACATTCATATATACACACTTAAGGTTCCACCACAGTTTTTCAGTCATGTTGGTGTCTGCACTTGAACTTTGATGGCAGCTCCTTCATTCTTTTCTTTTTCAGCCATTCTGTTGCAGATTTGCTGCTGTGTTTGGGATCATTGTCTTCTGTCATGACCCAGTGTGGGCCGAGCTTTAGCTGTAGGACAGATGGACTCACATTTGACTCCAGAATACTTTTAAAAACATCTGATTTTCGTTCATCTAGCCAACAACATCATGTTTTTATCATTTTGTAATGTTTTTCCATAAGAGAAAAATTTAAGTTGCATGTTTGTCTCTTGGTTTTCCATGTAGAGCTTTGGAGGGTTCGGACACAGTTTGTGCAGAGGGTATCAGATGAAGTCCTTGCACAGCTTGTTGAGGCCCTTGTATCTGATGGTGTGTTGGAATATTGGGAATCGATGTTGGAGGATCCCAGAACCACGCGTGAAAAGGCACGCTATCTCATCGACACAGTGAGGAGAAAAGGAATCAACGCCTGGAGGATAATGATCAAACATCTCCAAACCAGAGATCCTCTCCTCTCCTCTGAACTGGGTTTGTCCTCTGCTCCATCTTCTCCTTCAGGTGAGGCCACATCTTTCTGTAGAGATGACATTGTTCTCTAGCTATGAGAAAATCATAAAAGCATCTATCGACACAAGATGTAACAGATAGAACATAACTCTGAAATATCATCTGGTGTCAGTGATGCTTTTTTTCTTTTGAAGACATTTTAAAAGTAAAAATTTGTCACTGAACAGTTTTGAAAATCTCATCAATGATGTTTTCTTTCAGATCTTAATGAACTATTAAGGGACTCTATTCATTAAGATATCTTAATGAATAGAGTCCCTTTAATTATGGATGTGGTATAAAAATGAACAAACAGCCATCATCAAGTCAGTTATGCATCTGCAACACTGAAAGGTTCTGTGTGCAGTACCTGTGAGAGGGGGAGCAGCTGTCTGCTGTAAAGCCGTCATTCAGAACCAGTCACGGCTGCACTTTGGGTCAGAAAAGATGTGCTAGCAATAATCAGTCTAAAACACGACTTAACCAGTTAATGAACAGCCATTTTTTCTCATTTCACTCATTTCAACTGTTGGTGCTGGAGCCTCAATTCTCCAGCTTCTCTCCCTCAGAGCTCGAGGCTTTCATCAACATCCAGCCTTTAAAACGTTCACCGCTACGTTTAATGTCTGCTCGTTACAAAATATCCCAATTAAAGGCAAAGAGACATTAACTCACTGTGTTTCATGTCCTTCTGCTCAATTTCAACAACACAGCACAGCTGGAAAACACTGCTTATAACCAGAGATTTCATTTACACTACAGGAGACGAGAGCGCATTTACCTCCAAAACAGGTGTGTTTGATTTAAAGGACTGCATCATTTTACATGGGTGGTGCACAGACATTAAAAACCTCCGCTTGCACTGGGACAGGACGACCAATAGATAACTTATCATCTACAGACTTTTAAATTAAACACGTGAAAACAACTGAAGTGACAAATTTTGAATTCAAACAAAATCAAAACAAAAAAGTTTGGTGATTATTTCTTTCCAGAAGTTTTGTATTGGTGCACAGAGCCAGAACGAGGTGTTCATCGGTCATGTGAAGTGTACAGTGTGTGCAACAAGGTTATTATAGTTAACAAAAAAAAATGAAATCAAGGAAAATTAAATTACTGACATAAATAATAACGATAATTAAAAGGAAAAATGATAACTGACTAAATCAAACTGAAATTATAGATAAAATGATCTTCCAGTTCATTATTTTATTTTAAAGTGGACTGATATAAAATCATTTTTTATATCAGTCCACTGGGAGCACCGCAACTGTGTGTGTGTGTGTGTGTGTGTGTGTGTGTGTGTGTGTGTGTGTGTGTGTGTGTGTGTGTGTGTGTGTGTGTGTGTGTGTGTGTGTGTGTGTGTGTGTGTGTGTTCACCACGCTGTCCATAAAGTAATGGCAGCGGTCTGTGAGAAAGCAGCAGGGTCCAGTAGGGAGTTTCTTAGAGTCTGATAGCACAGACAGCAGCGAGAGTCTTATTGTGGATGATGAAAACATGTGAGGAGCTCTTCTCAGTCAGGAAAAACACCAACATCAAAGTCCAGCTGAGAAGCAGCACCCACAGAGGAGAAAGTCCCAGCAGGCACCGTATATAAAACACCGGCACATGACCACAAGGTGATTAATCCAGCTACACAAGAATATATGTGGGGTTGTGTAGAGGCTGCACAGACACAGCTGAAGTCTAATTAGACAGAAGCTAACCAAGCTAGCTCTCTGAGCAGCTTTGACCATCTTCACTGGCTGGAGGACATCAGGATGCAGCTGGATTTGACCTTTGACTCCTTCAAACAGTTCAGTTTGTTTTTGTCAATCACCACATGTAGGTGTTGTTCATCTGCTGCACTGACACTGAACTTTATTGTAGAGTTTATTGTAGAGTTTATTGTAGAGTTTATTGAGTTTTGGAGTTTATTTTCTTTATGTTTCTCCCTGTTGATGTTTGTGTGTCCTTAATATTACACACATTTAGCAAATAGTGCTGCTGTCTTCAGTTGGTTGTTGAATATATTTCTTTAAACTGTATCTTTGTCAAGTTTTTATTACACAATAATCACTCTTGCACCTGACAAAGTATTAAAACTAAAATTAATACTAAAACTAATGAAAACTAAACTATAATGTAAAATCCAGAACTATTATAACCCTGGTGTGCAAACATCTCAGTTCCTTAAAAACTGAAAAAATATATTCCACATTGTCAAGAGCTTCTAATTTCTGCCTTATGCAGGTAGGCAACAGTGTGTATATATATATATATATATATATATATATATATATATATATATATATATATATATATACATTAAAGCTACATTAAAGTTTATATATATATAAAATCCTGGAAATTTTCATAGAATGCAACATGTTACTGCTTTTGTAGGAAAAGAAAAGAAGAGCTGGGCTAAAGTTATCATACAGGCTGTGAGAGATAATAAAAGCTCTCAGTTCACATAGATCCTAATTTATGATACAGCTGAAATGACAATGTGTCAGTGTAACAGTTTGCATTCCTCATATTTTACTGTCTCACTGCTATAAAAATTAACAGGACGTGGTCTTCATCAACAGTATGTTCTGCAGCTGTAACATTCAGATATTTTATTGAACAATAAAAGCACAATATGATATTAGGACTTCTGGCCCACTCTTGTTTTTGTTGAGATTCACTAATGTCTTACTTTCTAAAATGCTCTGAAGCCTCAGTCAGATTAAACAGGATTTTAGTCATTTATTTTGTTTCTGTTTCATTTTCTTTGTAAATTTGTGCCTGTCAGACTTGTCGCCCTCTGCTGATGTAGGAAGATGTCATTTTAAGGAGCCTGTCTGCTTTCCAATGTAATCTCTACATTTTTATCCTGGAGCCATCTGTGCTCTGACTGCTGTCTACTGGAGTGTTGAAATATCTTGGTTTCCTTCATAAACTAAACGACATGGCGCACGATCTGAAATTAAAATGTGTTTATTGTTCTGTATTTCAGACTTTGTGAGCGGACATCACAAAAGCAGAGATCCTTCCCTCTCCTCTAAACTGGGTTTGTCCTCTCGTCGACCTCATCGTTCAGGTGAGGCCACATCTTTCTGTGGTGAGAAAAATAACATAGGGCAACATGGCCCCTGTGATCACTGGGGACCCCCCCACCACCACCACCACCACCATGATAAGACAGGGATTTGTGATGGGGCAATCTCTTATTTTATAGTATAAACACTATTAATAAATTACCTACTCTGAAAAATAAAGTCTCTTTTCTGCTTATTTCCGTCTTCATATTTTCTTTTGCTGGGACTCGAGTAACTTTGCAACATTTATAAGTCTCAGTAATCCTTTATCTTATGGTGTGTTTTGGTGCAGAGCCTCACTTTGTTTGACTCTAGAATACTTAAAACATCTGATTTTAGTTCATCTAGCCAGCAACATGTTTTTATCATTTTGTAACACATTTCCATAAGAGAAAAATTTATGTTGCATGTTTGTATCTTTGTTTTTCTTGTAGAGCTTTTGGGGGTTCAGACACAGTTTGCGTGGAGGGTATCAAATAGAGTCCTTACACAGCTCCTTGACGACCTTGTATCTGGTGGTGTGTTGGACGATAAGGACAAAAAAGCTATAACAAAACGTGCAAAGGCAGAAGATGTCATCTACAGAGTGCTGCATAAAGGAGACGAAACCTGCAGGACTATGATCAAACATCTCCAAACCATAGATCCTCTCCTCTCCTCTCAACTGGGTTTGTCCTCTGGTCGATCTTATTATTCAGGTGAGGTCACATCTTTCTGTACTTTTGATTTGACTACATTGGTCTCTAGCTAAGAGGAAATAATACTTTAAAAAAATGTATTAACACACTGAGATGCAGCAAATGGAAATGCATAATTCTGAAATTTCATCTGGTGTCAGTGATGATTTTTATCTTTTTCAAACATTTTCAGAGTAAAAATTTATGTCACTGAACAGTTTTGAAGTTCTTATCAATGATGATTTCTTACTTTACTGTGGGGCTGACTCAAACTCACTCTGCAGCTAACAGTTCTGATAAGATGTGGAGTTCATCAGCAACGAGGTCAGGGAGATCAGTCCAATAAATATATATATATATATATATATATATATATATATATATATATATATATAATGTGACATTATATTATGTCACATTATTAGACTACTGATATTACTATAGAGCATAGCAGTCAGGAAGGGTCAGTAAGCACAGGCTAGCTTTAGTTAGCCTAATGTGAACAAACCTGTAGATAGTTGCTGATGTGTCCATGTGGACTTTGTCCATGTTAGCAAGCATCCCAGCTCTGACTAAAAGAAAGACAGCTTTAAGGGTTGAATTTGATACTTAAAAACTAATGACAGAAAGCTTTGGGCCTCTGCAGTCACACTGTGTAACATCCTAACATCTGTTTGTGTTCAACCATCAGGAGACTCACAAGTCAAGCTGGACCCAGAGGCAGCAGCCACAAAGATGATGGAGGTGATGCAGGTGATGGAGGGGATGCAGGTGATGGAGGTGATGGAGGTGATAGAGGTGAGGAAATACAACAAAGATTTGATGACTGAGCGCATCCCTAGATTTTGGGATGGCAGAGGATCCCAAATCCAGGTGTGGAAAACTTGTTGCATCGTTCCCATTAGACTCATGTCTGTACGAGCTGAAAAGGTGCTTCTACTCAATACTGAGCAAAGGGTCTGAATACTTATGACCATGTGATATTTCAGTTTTTCTTTTTTTATAAATTTGCAGACATTTCTACATTTCTGTTTTTTTTCTGTCAAGATGCTGAGTGAACATTAATGAGAAAAAATATTTTTTATTTTAGCAAATGGCTGCAATGAAACAAAGATTGAAAAATTTAAAGGGGTCTGAATACTTTCTGTACCCACTGTATGCTACATTAGGGGGATTCCCTCGGTTACCCTTGGTACTGTGAGTATAACGGTTCTGAAAATGAGACTGCATGAAGCTGTACTTTTTATCTGGGTCTGCCCTGGGTTCTCCTCCCAATCGGACAAGCCCAAAACCCCTGACCAATTAGGAGTTCAGGATGTATCCTGATCACATGATTTAAGACAATGTGGCTCCTTTAGCACAGCATCTGTCTCACAGCTGATGCTACTGTCAGTCTCTGACTCCACTCTTGTCCCACAAGATCCCAAAAGATACTTGAATTTATGCACTCGGGGCAGCAACTCGTTCCCAGCCCAGAGTGGGCCATCCGGCCTTTTCCAGCTAAGAGCCATGGACTTGGCCTTGGAATTGATAATTCTCACCAACAATTTAAAGCTTTGCTGCAAACCAGTCCACTCTCTCGATGAAGCCAACAGGACCCCATCATCTGCTAAAAGCAGAGACGAGATCCTGAGACCACCAATCCAGAGATTTTACCCATAAAAGTAAAACTGGTGACAAATCGCAGCTCTTCTGGAGTCAGATGCTCATCATGAATGTGCCTGACTTATTGTGAGCACTGTGGACCAAGCTCACACTGTGGTTTACAGGAGCAGGATAGCCCTGTGTGCATGTGTGTGAAGTTTCCCAACCAGGCTAAATGTGTTATCCCATGAGCAGTTCTGTAGGGGGTGCTTCAGTGATCTGGGGTATCAGGCCATTGGATCCATGTACAGCAAAGCTACAACTTTATACCCAAATTCAATTTCCAACCTGTAGTGATGGACAGTTATGTTTATGTTTTTCTTCACTGAGCACATTTGTAACATTGTTTACATTAAAGAAATGTGTCTCTTTATGAATTCCAGCCTCCGTCCTGCTTCACACCTGCAGTGCAAACTGAATGTGAACAGATCTCCTACAGGTAATCACATCATTCTGACTAATATTTTATTTCTCATTAGTTTGATCACTACAATAAGGTTCCCATAGTGCTTTTAGCCATAACCACATTTTAAAGGGGAATATTTAGAGATGATAATTTGAGGATGCCTAACACTGCTGGAGTTCATCAGAGGAAAGTGGAGCTTAAAGTTTTCTGTGTCTTGATAATGGCTCTTTTTACCGGGCTAAATCATCCTAGTAACTTATGTTGAACACATAACCTGGTCAGGAACAGGTTATGTTTCACTGAGTCTTTTAATTGCAGCACATTTTAAGCACAATATATATTCTCTGCTGGGGGAATGTGTTTTATATGTGTAAGTTGTTAAGCAGTACCTCACTGAAACCACTGAATGATGTGCAAACTGTACATCACATTGTCATGTATTAATTACATGATGCAGAAAACATATATTGTGTTTTTATACTTGATTCTAATCTGCTAATAAGTCTCATTTACACTGGTGAAATTGCAGCAACTACAACAACACACACCAATAATAGCTGTTCAATAAGTCTTGTTTGCAATACTGTTAAAACAAGACAAGAGATTAATATCAGTGTGGCTGTGGCTCAGGAGGTGGAGCAGGTCATCTACTAATTGGAAGGTTGCTAGTTTGATTCCTGGCTGCTCCAGCCTCTGGTCTTAGCTTCTCTACAGATGGTGAAGTACCGCCTACTTATCCCACAGTTGTCTTCTGATTGGTTCTCTCCAGTTTTGTGGTCCAGTGGGTGTCTCATTCCCCTGTGCCTTGTTTCCCAGTGTGTGAATCATTGTGATTATTTGTGTTATCTGTTTGAAACATTTCTGTAGAACTAGACTGTTAGGTATTATGTTATTACAGTATAACACAATATTTAAAAATCCTTGAGGAATGATGTTCAATAACAGGAAAACTGATCCCCCCCCCTTCTATAATTAAACTGATTGACAGAGATGTTGTGTTGTAGTACACTGCTGTCATGGTTGTGGGTTTTATGAAGTTCAGTTTTGGCTCCTGCTTTGATTGTGGTGCTTTTTGTGTTTCTTTGCCTCTTAGTCTTATGAGAGAGATACTAACAAATATACAGTATAAAAGTTCAAATTTAAGAGTCCAGTGCAGTCCAACTATTGATGATTTAGGTGCATGATGAACCGTGTGAATAAGTGTACAATGATGACATTAACATTAATGCATGTCTGACAGCAAAACATTGATTTTGCACCCAGTTTTGTTCTGGTCCTCATCTTGTGCCTCACACTTGTGGACTTTGTTTGCTGAACTTTTGGACCTCGCCTGTTTGTTCTTTTTGGTTGGTCTCAGTATCTGCATTTGGACTTCATTCCTTTCCACGACGTCTCATCCAAATGCAGTATTTAGCAGTATTTGCTGAAAAAGAGTCAGCTGAGTTTATTGAGGAGTAAAAGTAGGAAACAAACTTTATCCAGCCCAGTAAGTTGGTGAGGTAAGATGAGCCACCCAACATGGTGTGTGTAGTATGTGCAACATATGCCACAGCAGTGTGTAGTGACGGGTAACATGTCATACAGTGTTGTGACATCAGCCTTCTGTTTATGCAATAGCATGCTGGGACCTGCACACCAGTGAGCAGCTGAGACAGCCCCATCAGGCTGGGAACTGGAAGTTTCATCATAGACGGGCACTGGGCATTTTACAGGGAAGCACAAGACTTTATGGAGTCTGTATAAATGGAATAAAGAGACCATTAAAAACAGCCAGTGTGTCTGTATGTGCTGTGGGTACCAAACTCATTGCATAACATTAATTTTAGTTTACCAAAGCAGTACTTATGGTGTCAAACAGCAAAGTTAATCATTTAGAAAGATAATCCTCACATGGCACGTCTTCTGTTAAAAGAACACTTTTTTTTTTTTTGGGGGGGGGGGGGGGGGTCTCATTGTTGTCCCTCTAGTGCACCAAAGCTGGATCAGCCATCAGTCAGACTAACATCCTCTGGCTGCAGAGCTTCTTTTGGAGGATGTTTACTTTCTTGGCACTGATATGAACTGGATTTGATCAGTTTGCGGACGGACACTTGATAAAGTGTGGGGCTGATACAGGAGCAAAGGCTCCTTTTGGCCTCAAATCTCTCCTGTACAGGTCCACGTCTGCGTTTCTAGACCACATGTTCCTCCACATGTGCCTCCTAAGCCCTGTGAGAGTTTTATAATACACTAAAGAAAGAACGTCTCCTGCTTCTGTTACTTCCCTGAAGTTTCCCTTATCTGGGGTCTGATTTGGGGACATCATTTTTTAATAAAACAAATGAAACAGGTACTAAAAATGTTTTTGTTTTTTTAAACTGGGTTTTTTTGTTGAGTTCATTCTGACTTTTTCTATCCTACAGATTCAGCTTTCCTGGTCCAGGTCTGTTCCAGTGCTCTCTGACTGGACTGGTGTTTGATATGACCCAGGAAGCAAAGCTTCAGTACAGGATTATCCAGTGGGACGAGAGCGTCCTCACACCAACTGGGAAGACGCCTGCAGGACCGCTGTTTGACATCAAGGGTCCTGAGGATGCAGTTCGTCAGCTTCACTTCCCACACTGTGAAACAAAGGAAGGTGAGCAAATCATTGATCTGCTGTAAGGTGCTATTAGTGCCCCCCACAGGCTGCAGAGGTTATTACATCATACAGCTTCTGTGTTCTCAGAAACTCCTGCACCAGGTTTCTCTTAATGATCAAACACTTCAGAGTCACAGATCAACAGATACATTATAAACCATAGAGGGGAGGAGGAGACATGGTCTCAGATTCAGACTATCAGACTTTTTCTGCATGTGAACATTTACATGATTTATATACTGTGCATATTTTATAGAGTAAAACTATCCAACTAAGAAAAAACAATTTAACACAGAGACAACTAATTACTGGACAGAAATTAGCTGTTTTTTTTCTGCACAAGTAACAAAATGTGAAGATTTCACATTTAGAGAATTTAAGCTACTGTAACAAACTGAGTCAAAGCAAGTGACAAACTGTGTTTTCACAGCTCTGCACTCTGGTAGCTTCCTGTCTGTCATCCATTTCTCTGATGATGAGACGAGTGTCCTCAAGCCGCTGAAGATCACAGATACTCATGTGGTTGTGGAAGTCCCCCACCTCTCTGCCTTTGGCGTTGTCTGGAATATCATAAAGTATCTGTGGAAAATTAGAGGCCAAATTTTATTGTTTCTCAGAAAACCAAATGCTGAAGCAAACACGGAATATGCTGACATGCTGCTGCTGCCAAGGAATGTTCCTCTTCTGGAGGTAAATACAAACTGTACAAATAGCTGCAACAGTTTATTGAAACATGATCCCACACTGCTTTAATAATCTTAAGGTCCATAACTGATCGTGCTCCATTATTTTTCTATTCAGATATGCTTTTACTGTATTGGCAGTGTTTTTGATCATGCAGAAAAATGAAGCCATTGGCAAAGTTTTAATGTTATTATGCATTCATAATTCCATCAATTTGGGTGAACTGCAGCTCCAAACCATGCCAGAGCCTCCACTGTTTTACAGATGGCTGTAGACACTCACTGTTGGACCTCTCTTCTTAAATCCTCTATGTACACATCGACCCTTCGAACCACAATTTTCAAATTTTTGATTCATCATTTCACTCATTTTCAGTCCAGTTCTTGTGTAATGTGGCAGACCTCAGACTTTTCTCCCCGTGTCCCTTCCTTAAGAACGGCTTCCTGACAGCCGTCCTTCCGTTTCTGATGAGGCTTCAGTGAACAGTAGATGATCAGCTGAAGGTCCAGATTCATCTCCGTGTCACATCTTTGCTGGATTTTCTCCTATTTATTAAGGGCATGACTTTCAGATATTATCTATCTGCTGTATATATTTATGATAATGATTGATAGATCAGTGTTAAAAAAGAAAATCATGAGGCACAAAGAGTGGACTGAAAATGATTAAAAAGCAGCCATCAAAGAACATTTTGAAAGAACATCAGAAAGTCTGGAGAAGATTACTTTAAAAATTACAGTCTGGCTCCTTGGCAGTAAAATACAAAGAAACAGTGGTATCTCAGTACAATATATATCAAATGTTACCGATTCATCTTTTCCATTAGATACCTAATTTTGTAGTCCTTGTTCATTTAATACCTACCTGCAGATGCAGATTGCTCAGTATATCAGCTGTGTGAATATAACAGTCTTAATGTCACGGCCAGGGTTGAGACGGGCGGAGAAGGGCCAAAACGGAGGACTCCAGAGACAGACGTAACTTAAAAGAGGTTTATTTGGGAGGAGAATGAATACAAAAATCCTACAGAGGGAAAACACAGGAACAGACTGGCACGCAAACATCAACGACGCGACCACAAGCAGAGAAAACACAGGACTTAAATACACAGAGGGGCTGATGAGGGAAGAGGAAACAGGTGGGAACACAGGTGACACTGATAACTAAGACGAGACCAGAGGGAAGCAAAACTGAATACAACAGACAGGGGCTGGACGACTATCAAAATAAAACAGGAAGTATGACGAGGGAACAGAAACGCAAACCTGACACAGAATACAGGGAGACACAAGGAACTAGAAATGACTGAGGACAAATACAAAAGATAACAAAACACAAGCCAAGAAAACAGAAACAATACCAAGAAAACATAAAACACTGGGCCACCGGCCCAGGACATGACACTTAAAGCCTTTACACACTGAGCGTGTTGTGAAAAAACCACACAAAACTTGTGTAACCTACACACACACTTTGTTCTTAAAAAAGGCTCTGTGAAAAGAAAAATGCAGTCGACATCGAGCGATGATGATGATGAGGTCCTGATGTTTCTAAACAAGCAAAGGAAGAAACAGATTCTGGGTCATGCAACTCACGAGAAAGCAGCAGCAGGGAGAGGTTCACGGTTCGATTCCGGAGTTGAAGCTGCATCAGTTTGTTGGCAGAGTTGTGATCACATCTGAGGAGGCAGAGAAATTATTTCAGTGGCTCGACTGACTCAGAGCAGCAGCTAGCTGTGTCTGAGGATAAACTATCATTTTACTGTTTTCACATCACTGTATATTCAGTATATTGGTGCACTTTCTGAGATATGACCTCACATTGCCAAATGCAGTGCTGTAATTGGTCAGATCTGTTTAAACTGGAAAAAGTGGTCAGTGTGAACACCTGCTTTAAGAACAGATGAGTCCAAAAATATTTTTAACACATGAAACATTAACACAAAATTTTAGACCAACCAAAATGCTCTCTGAATCTCATCTCTATTATTAAAAGTAGCTGATTTTAATTCTAGCATCTTACAGTGAACGTCTGTTTAGCTGATGAGTCAGTCAGACTCTACTGCTGTAGATTTACATTAGATCTAAATAAAATATTCTCGTGTCTTTTCAGGTGAAAGCACAGCATCCAAATTCTGACTCCATCCCAGTGGCTTCCAACTGTGAACTCATCAAAGACGAGACTTACACTGTTCACTGTGAAGCAGCCATGAAAATACAACCCAAAGTAAGTACTTCAAATGAATATAGCAATATATACAGCTGCAGTGAAACAATGAAAGAGTTAAGCCTGTAAGCAGTGCAGTTCATTTAAAATGTGTAGAGCATCGGAGGCCAGTTCAGCCAGGTTAGTGGGCATACTGGAAACCTCTGAGGTGTCCTGAAAGCTTGAAGATAAAACTCCAGTCTCAGTTGAAACTGAGCCACAATAATCTGTCTGAACACATTTATTAGTAAGTTTTGCTGGTAGAACAGTTAAACTACAAACAAACTGTTTTCCATACAAAGAGTCATTAAGAGAAGAGAACCTGAATAAAATGAAGTCCTGTGGAGATCTAGTATGGATGTTAAGAGGACTGATAATCAAAATTATATCATTAATAAAACTGCCTTGATTAAAGGTACTGACTTTGTGCTTCTGGTTTTCAGGAAGCTAAATTTGACATGGAGTATGGACCAAACTACCACGCGACCTTTGTGATCGACTTTGCTTTAAACACAAAAAAAGCCACCGTAACTGTTCAAGATCAAAGAAACACAGAAGTCTGGAAGCATGACATTGATCTGACAGGTAAACTTTATCTGCTTCATTCAACCTGACAGGTAAACAGAATAAACAGAAGACTGCAGCTTCACTTCACTTGTGCAAACAGATCAGAAACGTGTGCAGCAGATCTGACAGGCAACACACACACAACAAATCAAGCTGTCAGTAAGGGTGCATCCCTAAATGATGGCTCACAGCCATCATCACTCACCAGCTCAGTTACTGAAAACCACATTAATCAGCTGTCTGAATAAATCTCTGCTGGCCAACCAACAATTCACTGATTTCTTGAAGGAGGTCACATTCTTTACATAATTAATGGGAGGCTGGCAAAGCAGCATTAAGGTCATCCTCAGTGTGGAAAAAGAAGAAATAAGTCAAAGAGTAAACAAAAATTAACCTTTGTCTCTCAGTCTGAGAAAGTAACCTGTGAATTAATAAAACCTTAAATTCTACAGATATGAACTTTTTAAAAAATACATTTCTATATGAAATTATACACCTCACATCATGACCTGAATACTGAAGGTAAATCTCAAATGAAGGCCTTATATAAATCCATATTTCCTGATGAATGTTTCTGCACTATTAACAAATCATGTAGACCAGATGGCTTCGCTCCTGACAGTTTATCAACTTTGTCTCAATGTTCATAAGAATATTTTCAGAAATCATAGCCTACTCTGATAGTCTGCTCATTACTGTACTCCAGGTTATACAACTGAACTGTGGTCTGCAAAATCTAACGTACATTAAATCAAGACAGGCAATTAAAACTCTAACTACAGCAAAAGTTGCACAAATCAGATTTTCACTGTAGTCGGACGGCTTCTGCTGGTCGACATTGTTCATAATGTGAATTCCATTAAAATCATCACCTAAATCGGACCATACAAGTGGGATTTTCAGCTACCTCGGATGAAAAAATCTGGTCCCATTGCAATATATTTACAATTGATTGTGATCACATAAGTCGGATCAGTTTAGTGCTAAAGCCCTCCTCAGTTCCCTGCCATGCTCAATTCCAGTATGTACAATCTACACAAACTCCATGTGTCGACTCATTCATGCACAACTACACACAATAACCACACCTGCAGATCACATGAGTATCTATACAGTAACATGATGTCTGGATTGGCCTCTTGGGGCGAATCAGTTCATTTCCCCGGAGACAATCATGGCAAGCAGAGGAGGAGAGAAAGCTACAAACTCACACTTATGAGCAAAAATATGAAATTATAAAATTTGTGGAAACAAATCCAGGGATGAAGCAGAAAGTTATTGCTGTGAAATTCGATATTAGACCCCAACTGTCTGATATTTGGAAGAATTTTATTCGACTTGCACATAAGATGGATTTTTTTTTTACAAAATTCCACGGACCAGTTGTATCTGAATTAGGTGATTTTTACTGTATCAAAAAATTAAACATCCTCATGAAAAAAACAACACAATCAGAGACTTGGTGTGAAATAATTTTGCTCATATTTTCTTAAATCTTCCTTCAAGTATTTGAAAACTGCCCATTAAGTTCCAAATAATGTTTTTTCTGTTCCTTCAATATCCAGAAATCATGTTTAGTTATCCTGTCATTCTTCAGTATTTGTCCTTTATTATTCAGTTTTACTCTGAAGGTTTTCTGTTTCTCATTGGTTTTATTTCCTGTTTTATTTTGTTGTCTTGTTTCTGCGTCCTCTGTGATCGTCAGCTCTGCCCTGATTGCCTTCATTTGTGTTAATTACTTTCAGCTGTGCCTCGTTCCCCACTTGTTTCCAGCAGTAATTTACAGGAGCTTCATCAGAGTGGGGACTCTTTAGAAAGAACTCCTCCAGGTAAGTATTTATTGTATGCAGCTCAGATTACCTTTATATTTTATTTTCTGTTTACATGCTTCTCCTTAGCCAAATGGCCCATCATTTTTATTGTTTTGCAGAAAGCACACAGAGCTTCGTATTAGACCGAGTGACCTGACTTTGGTTTTAGATTATCAACTGTTGAATGGCACACTGACTTTAGTGATTGTAAGAATGCAGTTAAACATAACCTGTCAGTTATACAAACTGCACTGAAAGTATCCTTGCTCCATTTCCTGTTACCTGGAAGTAGTCCAGTTTAAAACTTAATAAATTAATAATGATATAGATATCCATCTCTACCCACCTGTTTATCAGATATTATTCAGGATTTATGTATTTATGATTTATATATTTTTTTCTCTCTGGTTTCTTCCAGGACCTGCACAGAGGAGCGTTCTACTAAAGGTGAGCCTATAGACCCTTTTACTGGTTGTAAACAATGATGACGTAGGTAGCGATGCGCACATTTTGGAAATGGAAGTGCAGCACATACAAGTCACTGGATGCTTACAATTATGTTGTTTGCATGTACTGAACATCAAATATCAGGACACAGACTCAGAGTTTTGTGTCTTGAAGACAGAAGTTCTTCCAAGTCAAAGACAAGGAAACAGGAGCGCTGTGTATGAGGCTCGGGTCATTGTAAACAAGTCAGAGAGCTACGTCCTCACAGCAGATTGTAGCTGCATGACAGCTTGAGTACTTCATCAAACTGCTTTTAGCTTGGTAAGAGTTTTCCGGCTGCAGATATTATTGATTTACAATGAAAAAAATATATACTGTTCCAGTCACACTGAGACTCGCTCAACCATTCATATGTGAGTCTGCTCAGACTTTTGACTGGCACTGCATTTTGTAATCTATAGTGCGATTTAAATATTAATATAAAAATCAGGACTCTGAGTCCAGCGATGCCTCACCTGTAAACAGCCACACTACAGTTTAAAAGCCAAACAGCCTACCAGCTAATGCTGCTTACGTTAGATACCTGATATCCAGGTATAACCAATGGAAGATAAATAACTTTACCTGATATAAAATGGGCGCTTCAAACATGAGCATTTCTGATCGTGTCCTCAGTCCAATTTTTATCAATACATTTGATGGCTTGCAACCACAGACGCCTCGGTTTTCTCTCAAACAGCTGTGATCCCGTGGGATTCGGTACAACTTCAGTCCGTTTTTGGCAGAGTAGAAATTCTGACAGCCAAACACTCAACAGCAGATATTTTGATGCTGATATCGCTTTTAAATCACGTTTAAATGCTGCACAGTCTCCTTGTTCTCATTGATTTGAATGGAGCAGCAGTTCATTTCTGTTACCAAAATGCGCGCGACCTTTGACGTAGGCTGTAAACAGATCTATTCTCAGTTCAGTGTATTGTCAGCGTTCAGTACTTCTGAACACACAAAAAAGAGAGGGGTGATGTTTTTATCATTGTAGAATTATTCATATTTGAACTTATTTTGCACCATTTTTAAAATAGCATTACTGTAGTCTCCTCATATTCCTCAGCCAGAAACAAGCATGGCAGCAGTTCAGACAGGATATGAAGTCTTTCTACACACTGCTGTAAATCTTAGTCACCGTGTGGTTTAAGCTGCTTCAAACTGGACACAGTTGCTGCACATCTGCAGGCCTCTCTACACTCTATTTAATAGGTTTAGTAATTTGGAAAATTTCAAAGAACAATAAATTGAAAAATGCTTATTGTTTTTATCAACACAATATCAATAGTGTTAAGTGGCTGCTGGGCTCATTTGGTAAATGTATCTGTATTGTAGAGGTCAGAGGTTTAACCTGTTGTGCAGTCTTATCTTAGTGTTGTGCTGCCTTAATAAAGACACAGTGAAGCAGTGTCTGCTGTAACTAGAGTTGCTGACAGGCTCAGAGAAGTCTTCTCTGATGGGGGGGGGGCTTTTGATGACAACACTTTTGCAGATGGAGATGAGTCTGTGGCTGAGGAGGCGTTAACTTTTTGACTCAGAAATATTACAGAAATGACAAAGGCATACAGATAAGTCAGTCCACACCAAAGTTATTATAGTGAACTAGAGCTAAACTTAAACTAGACTCCAAAAAAATGAATACCAAAGCAACAGTGTGCTCTAATTTAATACCTGCAGGAAATGTCTTTGTTTGTCAGTGTGTTTAAATTTGTCAACACAACCATCCTGAGGAGACTTTGGTGCAACTGCCTTCATAAAATGCATTTTATTGTAATAATTCTGAACTTCTGTCCCTAACAAAGATTCTCCCTGATGTTAGAGGAGAGGAAAAAACTACAATAATTTTGGTTCACATGAGTTATTACCCAATCTAAAAGATCTCACCTGGAAAACATCAGCTGCAGAACAAATAATCATCTGTTTATCCATATTCAACCAAAGAGCAGTGCTGCAGCTTTGTGCAGTAACCAGACTGCAGTGCCCATGAGCAAGCAACTGCACAGTGATCACTGCAGCTCGCAGCATTATGTAGAATAAGATGGTAACATGTAACTGATCAAAACAGTGCAGACAAAATATAACACTGTGTTCTGATATTTAGCAGGATGACAGATGTCAGCTTCTCAGCATCTTGAAGGATTTAAATGATGAGGACTTCAAGGACTTCATGTGGTACCTCAAGAATGTGTCATGGAACAACAAGTCTATCCAAGAAGACGAGCTGTCAAAGGCAGCGAGGCGTGACGTGGTGGATCTGATGCTGCAGACGTATGAGATAACTGGAGCTGTGCAAGTGATGGAGACAATTTTAGAGAAGATCCGCAGAAACGACCTGGTGGAGAAATTAAGAGCTGAACTCTGTACAGAGAGGCGCTCCCTGTCATCGGTGTAGAGGTGAATGTAAAGGTGCTCTGCCACAGTAACAGATGGAAATGAAACTGATTGGTGCTGCTTACTTACAAGATTACAACAGTGTCAGAGGCTGTAAAAAGCTTTTAATCAAACACAAAGGTTTTTAAATTGTACATTTACAGCAAATGTGAAGCAAAGTTTCACCTTTCTTTGTTCCTCTGGGCTGATGAACAATTTCCAGAATATTTTCAGTTATTTTTCTCCAAGCTCTCTCCTTGTTTTTTTGTGAACTTGAAATGGGGACGATATCATTTCTGTCTGGTGTGTCAAAAAAACAACAGTATGGAGCAATAATCTCAGCTGACAGGCTTTTATGGCACAGCATAAGGTTAGAGAGGCAAGGCTGAGATGGTTTGGATACATGCACATGCAGGAGATGGGGTGAGGTGGAGAGCCCAGAGAGACTCAGTGGATACTCTGAACAGATAAATTATGGTGCTGCTGTTGGGAGTTTGATACATACTGCAAGTGATTATGCACAAAAATGAATGTTAAATATTTGAATACTCAAGCTAACATTTGTGGCCTGAGGGCCTCTACCTTATCTACATTTATTCATCCATCCATTTACTTCTGTATACAGTACTTTTCTACTTGAGCACTCAGTGCTCTTTATGTCACATGTCTCAGTTATCCATAAATCAAAGTACGGTCTTCTAGGCCTAAGTGCTTTCTAACATTTACACTCCAATGACCACATCCAAGAGCAACTTGGGCTCCAGTATCTTGCCCAAGGATACTTTGGGACACAGACTGGAGCACCAGGGATCAAACCACCAACCTTTCAATTCCATGACCTGCTTTATCTCCTGCTACAGGAGCCACCATCCACATTTATATCAGACTTTATAGGATATACTTTGGATGCAAAGTGTATAACACTTCTGTGACAGGGTTGCATCATTTTGACATTTTTTATGCCTTATGAATTATAGTAATGACTGTCTGTGATAGTTTTACACACTGAATTAGTACGATTTAATTAAAAAATTTTTTTTCCCACAGTACCAGGGTTATAATAGTTTTGGATTTTACATTATCGTTTAGTTTTAGTTTTTACTTTTTTTTTCTTTAATTCAGTTTTAATGAGTTTTCAGAGTGGTTTTGCTTGTTTTTATTAGTTTTTATTTTTATTTTATTGCTTAGTTTTAGATTAGTTTTGTTTCAGTATTAGTTTTAGTTTTTCATACTTTGTCAGGTGCAAGATTCAACATGTATGTCCCTGTTTTTATGTGTCCCTGTTTTATATTCAACATATTTGTCCCTGTTTTTTCACTTTCTTCATTCCCTCGCATCCTTATATTGATTGTTCCTGATTGTTATTCTCTCACTGATAAAGTGGCGGAAAACGCACAAGGACGGAACAGGTTCATCACAGCGTTGCAGCTGCGTGGCAGCGAGGAGCAGTCACATTTCTCTGGAGGTGAAAGCCAGATTGTCGGTTCAGAGCGGTTTCCTTGTGCCCACTTCTCAGATGGACTTTGATGTTGGTGTTTTTTCCTCACTGAGACGTGTTCCATACATTTTTCATCATTCCCAGCAAGACACTCGTCTATCTGTATTATCAGACTCAACGAAACTAAATATGGGACTCTGCCGCTTTCTCTGCAGACCGCTGACATTACTTTGAGGACCAGCGCGGTGAGCAGGCACACAGCTGCCCGACGGCGCTCCCAGCTTCAACTCGGAGAGCAGAAAATGATCAGTCCACAAGGCTTTTAAATAAAATGACAAGAAAAGGAAGGTCATTTTATCTATAATTTTAGTTAGTTTTAGTTTGTTTTTTAAGCTCTCAATACAGTTTTAGCTAGTTATTTTTTCCTTTTTTAATTTTAGTTTTTATTTATTTCAGTTAATGACAATGTTTGTTCAATTTCAGTTTTTGTTATTTTGTTCATTTTCGTTAACTATAATAACCCTGGTCAGTCCAAACTGTCCTTGGTTGTAAAATTGTCCACATTAATTGGCACTAACTGTAAATCTGTCACAGCAGGCCGTTGCTTCTGACCCTGTCTGCTGACTTGGACCATAAACATGTCAAAGTGACTGATGGTGCAATTTGGAACGGCTGCCAACAAATTATGTGAATTTACTGTTATATTTTGCAGAAGAGACAAAATCTTGTACTGACTCGCTGATCAAGCTAAACAAGCACATCTGAATATGAATCTTATAAAAAGATTTCAGACACAAATTGGTAAATAATTGCTGCCTAAAATTAAAAGGTGCCATAATTAAAACCATGGAATAGTTTAAGGGTCTTATTTGAGTGATGGTAGTGGGAGACTGACAGATGGATCAGGGCTGTGGCTGCAGTGATGGGGACGCTGTCCTGGTCTGTTGTGGTGAAGATGGAGCTGAGCATGAAAGCAAAGCTGTCAGTTTACCCGTCCATCTACGTCTCTACCCTCACCTGTGGTCACGAGCTTTGAGTAAAGACTGAAAGAACGAGATCGCAGATACAAGCCGTGGAAATTTGCTCTCTGCAAAGGAGGAGCCATGAGGCTCAGCAGGACCCTGAGCAGTGTTTGTCTTTATCTGTGGGCTTTTGACCTACATGTGCTTAAAGCTCACACCCTCAGAGAGCTTCTCTTTCTTCCCCGTGTTTGGGTTCAAATTAAGTCTGAATCTGCAGGTCTTTGGGCCGAAGAAGTTTAGGAATTGTGACCCGACTCTGTTACTCCTTTGTCCTTTTTACAGTGTACCTGTTTTCTATTGTCACTTTGTATATGCTCATTTTAAGTGCTAAACCATTTTTTTTATACAGTGTATCTCATCACCTTTTGGGGTGTGTGTGTGTGTGTTTTTTTTAGTGTATATTATGTCATTTGCAATAAAAGGACGTTTTTTACTGTCAGTGGTTCAAATTTGGTTTCAGTTGACTTGATATTCTGATAGACCTCCAGAACAAGAATATCATCAGACATTGTTGGAACAGTTACAGTCAGGTAGGAATTATCCAAATGTCCATCACACTGAGTCATATTGAAGATGGAGTGTGTAACTTATTTCTTCTCCTGTGAGGAGATCGAGTAAAGAATCGATGTTCATCACATTAAGATAAAGTCTGAGTGCCCACGTGTAAATGAAAGCATCATAACTCCCAGCTGGGGAGAATCAGATCACTTTAAATCAGAAATGGTGCAGAAAATTAAGGGGTGGAGTGGAAATACACCCAGCAGAGTGTGTTTGTGTGTATATACATACATACACACTGTCCTCCAAGCTCGGGTCCTCTACCAGAGGTCTGGGAGCTTGAGGGTCCTGCTCAGTATCTTAGCTGTTCCCAGTATTGCGCTCTTCTGGACAGAGATCTCAGATGTTGTTCCAGGAATCTGCTGGAGCCACTCTCCCAGTTTGGGGGCCACTGCCCCGAGTGTCCGATTACCACGGGGACCACTGTTACCCTCATCTTCCACATCCTCTCCAGCTCCTCTGTCCTTGGTGTTTGTCGAGCTTCTCGTGTTCCTTCTTCTTGATGTTCCCGTCACTTGGTATTGCAGCGTCTGTCATCACGACCTTCTTCCTCTCTTTGTCCACCACTACGATGTCCAGTTGGTTAGCCATCAGAAGTTTATCTGTATCTGGAAGTCCCACAGCAGGGGTCATCATCAGCTACATTTGTCCAAGAGTTTTTCTCAGCAGACAGTAAGTAAAATAACTGCACAGTGTGGATGAAGGCAGAAGTCACAAATAGACTGTGATAAAAAGATTTCTTCATAGATTCACACAGTACAACCACAATGGCAGCACCTTTATTTTAACAATCACTGAATAGTAGATTGTAGTCCGCGGGGGTCGTGACAACTGAGGAACGGACACATACGGGGGGGGGCTGTGACCACATGTGGGTTTTGAAATAAATCTTTTTTCTGTTTAACCAAAGCTTTGGATTCTCAATGAGCAACAACTGGTCAGATTCATGGTCACTCTTCATGGATCTTCAGTTTGTCCCTGTGTTTGAGGTCATTCTGCATCATTCAGAGTGAACAGGACAGTGGTCAGTCTGCCAGGCAGCTTCATACACAGCTGGATTCCATATTTAACATCTGTACATGTTCAACAACCACTCTGACACCTGTTTCTGGATTTAATATGGTGGTAGAACAGCATATATTTCTCACTTAATATGAATATATTTATTTCAAAGATAAACTACAATATAGTAAAGTCACATTTCCAGTTTCATATTTTTATTCTAAGGCTCTGCTAGAGCAGGTTTGCTTTATTCATAGTTTACAATGATATTTATTTACAAACCACTTCTAAAAAGTTTGGATGCTGTTTAAAATATAAATAAAAGCAATGCAATATTCACAAATCTCATAAACCCATATTTTAATTACAGTCAAACACAGAAAACATTAAATGTTTGAGACATTTTCCTATTTCATGGAAGGTTTTGAAAGGTTTTTGATCGTTCCATGACTGAAAACAGAAGCATGTTAGAGGCAGCTTCTCAGGAGTGAAGATGGGCAGAGGTTCACCAATCTGCAAAAACTGTGTCTACAAACTCAGAATAATGTTTGATTATTGTTAATGTTTGATTCTCTGACTCATCAGAATCAGGAGAAATCTTTGTGAGCAGGGAAGCAGATCCAGGATCAGTGCTGGACGTCTGTAATCCTCGGGCCTCAGGCAGCACTGCATTAAGAACAGCCTCCATGCAGATGTGCACGACTCCACAGCTGCAAACATGGCTCAGAGCTAATGTTTCTGAGCTGTTCCTGCCATCAAACCCAAAATCACCTTCTTCCTGACAGTTTAATCATTTGATAGAGTTTATGTTCTATTGTGAAGAAAATATGGGATTATAAGAGCTGCATTTTTAAACATTTACACTTTGCACAGCCCCAAAAAGTAATAACTGAGGAAATATATATTGAATGGGAATAACATAATGAAATAATCCAATCCAATCCAATCCAACTTTATTTATAGAGCGCTTTAAAATACAACAAAGTTGAACAAAGCACTTTCCAGATAAAAGACAGCAATACAATACAGCAAAAAAAAAAAAAAAAAACACATAAAATAATAATAATTTAAAAGGATAAACCATAAAAGGAGTACTTAAAAAAAAAAAAGAAAAAACAGTTCCCAAAATGACTCAATACTAACTAGAGACTATTATTTTGAAATGCCTCAGAGAAAAGGTGTGTTTTTAAATGAGATTTAAAGACCTCTAGTGTTGGGGCCAGCCTAACATAGAGAGGCAACCCATTCCATAGTTTAGGCGCCACCACAGAAAAAGCTCGGTCACCTCGGTGTTTCAGTCTCGACTTGGGGACAGTAAGAAGTAGCTGGTCAGCCGACCTGAGGGACCTTTGTGGGGTGTATGTGTGTAAGAGGTCTGTTAGGTATTTGGGGGCCACGCCACTTAAGACTTTAAAAGCAAACAATAAAATTTTAAAATAAATTCTAAAATAGACAGGCAGCCAGTGTAGAGAAGCAAGAACAGGGGTGATGTGCTCGCATTTACGTGTCCCTGTCAATAGACGAGCAGCAGCATTTTGGACCATTTGTAAGTGCGACAGTGAAGCCTGGTCAATACCGAGATAAAGTGCATTACAATAATCAAGACGGGTGGTCACAAAAGCATGCAAAACCCTCTCTAAGTCTCGAAAAGATACAAGAGACTTAATTTTGGAAAGCTGTCTCAGCTGAAAAAAGCCATGTGTTTATCTGTTTGTCCATTTTAAAAGCTGTATCGATTTTTACCCCAAGATTGGTCACAATTGTTTTTACACAGGATGTAAGCGGACCCAGGTCAGATGGAGGAACACCTGGGCCACTTGGCCCAATTATAATGAACTCTGTTTTCTTATCATTACAATCCAAGAAGTTCAGAGCCAGCCACGCTCTGATATCTTTAAGACATTCTAACAAAGGTCTAAAAGAGTTAGGGTCTTTACGCTTGAGTGGTAAGTAGATCTGACAATCATCAAAAATGAAATGACACCTTATGTTTTCTGATAATGGAGCCAAGGGGAAGTAAATAAATGCTAAAAAGAATGGGCCCAAGGATGGAACCTTGGGGAACCCCACATGACAGAGCAGCAGATGATGAACAAAATTTACCGACAGCGACTGTCGGTGAATAAGTCTCAGCATCTCTTTGCTCTTTGCTTGGTCAGCTGCTCCGTGGCTGCTTTCTGGCTAATCTCACACCCACAGGTTAATAATCTGGCTCCTCCTTTAGCTGAAAGATTTAAATTTGTCCTCCCTCCACATTCACCATGTTTCATGGTTTCCTTCACATCTACACCTTTGACTGTCCTCACAAACTGCTGCCAAGATTGTACCACAGACTTTACTCTCAGATTCAATCAAGGAGGGCACATCAGAGTCTGTCACAGGGGTATATAACAGGGGTCCAGAGGGACTTTGAATGCAGTGTGTCAAAGACAGTCATTATCCAGCTCCTTAATGAGTGTTTGCAGGAAGGTGTGTTGAGTGGTGGGGAAACTAGAGTCGGTACAGGAGGAGAATCAAAAGGTTTCTGTTCTGTCTCTATTATTGTAGGCTCTTTACAGTATGAAGTGCTTTGAGCTGACTGTTGTGATTTGGTGCTCAATAAATAAAGTCAAACTGAACTGAATTTAACCTTTGCTACCTAACAGTACCTAAAGGAAAGGAACTGAAAACCTTCTTCCTGTCATTGTGAGCTAATGGTAATTATATTTTAAAGATATTTATTCTGTACTCTGTCCAAATTGAGAGCAGTGACGTTTATAAACCAGTGAGGAGTGCAGAGAGCAGCAGCAGCTGATTCACTCATTAGGATGGTTTATCATTGGTTTGGGGCTGTTGGTTCATTTGCTCTGCTTCATTTTAACAACTTGTTTCACAGGTACAAATAAATCAAAATAGTCTCTCTATTGTTCCCAGTACTGACAGAGTGAAAAGCAGAAGGTCTCAGAATCTGTTTAAATTTAAACTCAAACTGCACAGTGCTGTCTGGAGGGGATAGTTTTACTTCCTGTGAGTTGTGGGAGGTGTTTGTGTTTTTTTATAATCAGATGTCGCACTGACCAAAGTCACCATGTGAAGAAGGAAGAGTAGATCACATCTCTGCCAGAGCCATCAGAGCTGAGCTGCTGTCAGACCACTCCGATCATGGTTCTCCTGTGGATGATCCTGCTGGAGGTTCTGCTCTGTGCAGAGGCCGAGAACGTGACCGAGGTCAGAGGGCAGCTGGGGGCAGAGGTCACTCTAACCTGCTCCAGTGTGAGTTCAGAGACACACTGGTACATGGAGATCTCCAGTCAGTTCAGAGCAGGTATCGGTCGCAGCTTGTCTTCAGTCTCTTCCTACTACTCTCCTGATTTTGAGACCAAGTTTTCAATCCTGGGAAACAGCCTGATGATTAAGAACCTGACAGCAGAGGACTGCAGGCTTTACTACTGTGGCATCAGGAGAGAAGACAGCATTCAGTTTGTGGAAACTTTCCACCTCGTCTCAGGTAAGTAGCAGAGTTTTATTTCACTTTATTGCTGTAAACTGTAGGATTAATTAGTGTTCAGGTCCAATGATCTGCAGTAGAGCACATTTTGAGCTAACAGTCTGTTTTCTGTTTTGCTTCTTTTAACTTGCTTCTAATTTATGACCAAATCCTTTTACTGCTGATTCTCCTCTGTTCTTCAGTCTGACCCTCATGGTCATCGGTATTAGAAACTGTGAAAATGAACACAGAACGAGCACAAAAGGAAATGAGCTCATGTGGTTTTCACAGGCCCAAATTTCCCACCACTTTATTTTTATACTTTTATTTTTACTTGGCCAAGCTGTCCACGTTAAAGGTGCAGTGGAACGGGTCATGTGCTAATCTAAAAGTTGTGATACCTGCTTCCACTGCATACATAAGAGTTATCTCATGAGCGAGAACACTTTCAGAGTTAGAAAGTTACAAGAAAAGTCTGTCCTGTTTGTGAGCTTGGTCTTTGATTTATTGATTGATTTATTTTTCCTTTGGGAACCCATGCCTACCAAAACCTACTCAGTATTAGGAAGGATGTTGGTCTGTAAAATGAACAATAACACCTACCAAATGCATTTAAATATGACACCAAGAGTTCTGATGGAGCCCATCTCTGTTTCCAAATGTCCTTCCAGTCTGTAACTAAGTCATTATTGGTGTGAAGCAGCTGGTTTGGACCTGATCATAAATCCTCTGCAGGGATGATTTTATGAGGCAGTCTGCTGCATCTACAAACATTTGCCTGCTTTCTTGATTGGAAGCTGCCCCTGATCAACTCCCATTATCTGGTTACAGTGGCTATCAATAAGATGCATTGTTACAGATACCTGGGTGTTTCTATCATGGCTGTATGCTCTCATTGTACAGTGACAGACTGTAGGTGTGTTTTACTGTGGTGCTGTGAAGCAGTTGATGATTTTTAAAGATAACAGGTTATCAGTTCATCTTTGTCCCTTTTCCTTTGCAGACGTCACTCCCAACAAGCCACACAGCGACTGCTTCATGAGTCAGCTGATCCTCGTCTGCGTCTCAGTTTCTGCCTTTATTGCTCTGATAATCAGTGAGGATGTTTTTGTAGATCATTTTAGAACAATCTGTGGTCTGAACTGTAAATACCAACAGCTACTGCCAGACATCACTATAAATAAGACACATTTATTCCAATGAAAGGCAACATGACATCATTTATATGGTGTTTTTAGCAGAGCATACTAACTCGTAGATCAGGAAGCAGCCATCAGCTGCACAGAAATCAGTGTGTACTAAGCATCAGGACAGTTTAACAACAATTTGCACATGATCATTTTTAATGTTTTATCATGAGACATCCTGTAATGCTGTGAGTTTAGAGGTGAAGTGACTCAGTGATCTGCTCCTAGGTTTTGTATTAATATTGCTGTGCTTGAAGAGCAGGAGCTGCTGCAAGTGATGCTTCAGTTCAGCTGACACCAGTGCAGGTAACTAAACCAGTGCAGGTAACTAAACCAGTGCAGGTAACTAAACCAGTGCAGGTAACTAACCCACTGAGTACTAACTAAACTGGAGCTTTGAGTACTGCATAAACTAGAAGGACTAATAACACTAGCTGCTGCTGTCTCACTTGAATGACCTCATATAATGGCTTCAATAAATGTTCAGCTGCTCTAACCAACATTAACAGGCACTGAGTCATAATGACATGAATATGAGTGAGTGAGTCCAAACCTCTGACTGCTGCTGTATGTGCAACTCTAACTCCAGTTGTTTCCATAGGAGTAACAATTAAGCATCAAATGCACTTATATATGTCAGTTTTGCTGGTCCAGACCATTCAGGTGTGCATTATCACAATGCTACAGTTTCCTCCCAGAGTCAGACCATGCACTGCAGACCAACCTCACCTCTGCATGTCCTCCTTCACCACTTCCATGAATCTTCTCTGCCTGACATATAATTATCCCTACTGTGTATATGGCCAAACCATCTCAGCACTGCCTCTAGCTTTTAATTTACTCCATCTTTAATGTTTCTGCATGTGGGTGTGCTCCATCAAGCTCGACCTGAGCTGTCCCTCTGATATACTAATTTCTAATCCTGCCCATTCTGGTCACCCCAGCAGCAGCTTCAGCTCTGCCTCCTGTCGTTATGTTAGTGCCACCATCTCCAACCATACATCATAGCAGGTCTCACTGCGTTTCACTCTTACTGTTATACTTCTGGTAAAAATCACCCCTGACACTCGTCTCCACCCGCTCCACCCTGCCTACACTCTCTTCTTCACGTTTCTTGTGCTCTTTTTGTTGCTTTGGTGGTTGATCCCAGATATTTTAGCTCGTTCACCTTCACTGCCTCTGCTCTTTCATTCATCTTATCTCCAGATCAAACCTCCACCTCTTCAGGCTCACCTGCTCCCTACAGATCACAATGGTGTCTGCAAGCATCATAGTCCATGGAGACTCCTGTCTGACCCCAAGCTGTCAGCCTGTCCATCAAGAAGGGGTTCAGAGCCGATCCTGATGCAATCCCACCTTCACCTTGAACCCACCTGTCACTCCTACTGCACACCTCACATCTGTCTCACTGTCCTCATACATGTCCTTGACAGCCTCACATATTTCTCTGCTGCTCCTGACTTCCTCCTGCAGGTCCACAGTTCCTCTGTTGGTGCCCTATCACACCCTATCCTCAAAGACACAGCGCTGCTCTTTCTGACCTTCTCTGTTCTTCTTTATCAACTTTATCAAAGCTCTTTTTCAGCATGAAGCCATGCCGCTGCTGCTGCTGATCATCACCTCTCTTCTTAGCCTACCTTCAGCAACTCTTTTCCATAGCTTCATAATGTGGTTCATCAGCTTCATCCCTCTGCAGTTATTACAGCTCTGCACGTCACCCTTGTTCTTGAAAATCAGTACAGTATACTTCATTCCTCAGGCATCCTCTTACTTTCCAAGATTTTGTTAAATAATGTGGTCAAAAACTCCACTGCCCTCTGTCCTGTGTATGCCCACAGGTATTTTATGTGGACTAACCACCTTTCCAGCCTTCATCATCTTCATAGTTGCCCTCGCTTCTTTCTGCACTTCCTGATTCACCAACCATCTTTGATCCAGCCTCCTCTTCTCTCTCTCATTTTCTACATCCATCGCCTCCTTCGGTGCTCCTCCCACCTTCTAAGCACACTCGTTAGTACATTTCCGTCTCTATCCTCGATCACCCTAACCTGCTGCACATCCTTTCCAACTCACTCTCTCTGCCTAGCCAAGCAATCCAAGTCCTGCCCCTCATACAAGTGTCCAGCCTCATTATAAACCTTTTCCTTTGCTAACCCCCCCCCCCCCCCCCGTATCCCTAGCATCCTAGTACTCCTGTCTACTTTCTTTATCTCCCTGACTATCCCACTTTTTCTTTGCTAACCTCTTCCATTGAATACTTTCCTGTACTCCCTCATGCCACCACTACATCTGCCTGTATCTATTCCTCTGTCCAGAGGTTACACAAACACTTTCTTGGTAGTTTTCTCAGCACTACAACTGTACTTTCAGCTGGTAACTCTTTCCTACCACCCAGAGCCTGAATCAACTCCTCCCTGAACTCTGTGCAACATTCGTCCTTCTTCCAAAGTCGTCCTACAGACGACCAGCAGAGTTAGTCTAGCTACATTCTCCCCTGACACCACCCTGTAGTCTCCTACTTCAGACTGAACCTTCTCCATGAGATGTAGTCCACCTGTGTGCACCTTCCTCCACTCTTATACATCATCCTGTGTTACTCTTCACACAAGTGTTCACTACAGCCATTTCCATCTTTTTCACAAAATCCATACTCTCCTGATTTCTCTCCTGAACACCGTACCTACCCTTTCCTTTCACCTGCATGTCCATTAAAGCCACCAATCATAACGCGTCGCTACCACGCCATCATAACCCCCCCCCCCCTTCCCAGCCTACCACAACACAACTACCCTTCCTACTGCTTTTCCCTGCTTTGAATGTGCATTTATGCTATTGGAGAGTTTTTTTGCAACCTCATACTGTGTATGTGTATGTATACAAAGTATGAGATGATTTTTTTTCCCCTCATGTGTATCACTATTGTTTTTTTTCATCTTTTGTAACGGCAGCAGGGCCGCATACACTTACCTCCCTGTGTTTGTCTTGGATGGGTGTTCTGTTAACTATAATTTCCCCATTGTGGGATCAATAAAGTGTCATCATCATCATCATCATTACAAGCTGTTCAATCATGGATTTTACTTCTTTGTATATTATTGTTTTAAACACGACTCTATCCAGTGAGGTCAGTAAACACTTTCCTGGGTTTATAGCCTCAGTAGAAAGTTTCAGGTCTCACTGAATAAAATATGACCTTTATTTTGGAAAGTACAGTTTCATTAGTGCCAGAAAAAAGAGATCAAGTAGGGGCAGGGCTGCCTTTGTGATTGATAAATTGCTACTCAATTGCGATGTAAGGTTTCCTCAGATGACAAATACCAAACTGGGAGTCCAGAAACTAATAATATCAACCGGGAATGAAAAGTTCTCCTCAAAATCAAAGTCAAACTGACTAAACTGCTTTTCCACTAATGTTTACTTGAGTCTGGCTCTAAAAACTAGTCATTTCCCATTGAGTCCCATATTAAACTGTCCACTATTACAGCAGAAATAAGCAGTCTGCTATTTTACCCCTTCATTGTTGCTGCTAATGCTACCATCACTATGACTGTTAAAGTACTGCCATAGAACTACTTTGTCGCTGTATTCATTACTCATGTTGTGTTTCAGGGTAGACGATCAGCTCCTCACCACGAAGACGTCATCTCTGGCTTTTGTTGAAACCTCTGGTGTATCATCAGCATTGCTTGGAAATATCTTACTTGCTTTAAAACTTTAAAATCATATAAAAGTTTTAGGTTTTACTTTGAAAATAGATGGCAGGCTGAACATGTAACAAAACTGTAACAAAGTACATTTAACAACAGCTAAGAGAGTCTGAACCGTGCACGCTTTCAAACTAGGGTTCACTTTACTGTATTATGTGCTGTAAGGAGAGGCAGCAACAAGATTTATGATAGTTTTGTTGTTAAAGTTTTAACAGTTTTAATACTAATGGGATCAGCAATAATCAGTCATAGGAACTGTAGTTTTCATAGCAGTACTAATAATATAGGATATACTGGTAGTATCAGTACTATCAGAGGGTGTAGTTCATGTTGTAGAAGTGCCACAATCATTTGTCGGTTTTGCTTGTTTGTTTCAACGTGCAATAAAATTGCAGTTTAAGTCAAAGTTTTTAATTATGCAATATTTTTTCAGTGGATTTTGATTAGATTTTTTTACATTTTGGATTAATGCTCTTTTCAGGTTGGTATTTTTTTAAGTCAGTTGAATGGGTGGGGATTTGTCAGTGGAATTTAAGAAGCTCAGATGACGCATTGCAATCCAGACACAACAATATCTGTCATGTAGGCACACACAGCGAAGCTGTCGTGTATTTTTATCATTCGACATCAGTATTTTCTATCAATATTTTTACATCATGTATTGTTATTGTAAGGGGACAACTAATATGGTGATGTAAATGTTCATGTGGAATAGTTTGATATCGTTCTGTGTTCTGTTAAAGTATTGAGTATGAAAGTCCACCAACCTTTATCATTTTGTTCATTTGTCATATGTGAAGAGTATACTGTTTTTCAGTGATTGAATATGTATCAGTTGCCTATGTTTTTCCAGTTCCCAGTGTTCACACAAGTAATTCAGGAATGGCCCCTAATCTATAGGGCAGTGACATGTGTACTGCACAGTTTCTGCCACAAGGTGGTGCTAATTAGTAAATAAGACACATTGCTCATAGAAAAAGTTGTAGAAGGAAAAACTCTTGTTCTGTTGTTGCTTTTTTTGGTTCATTCATAAAAAAAAAGAAGTGGCGACGAGAGAAGCTCTCGTCGGGGCATCGGAGAATGTTTTTGCGGACTATGTAATCGATGAAGGATCTTGTACTGGGGCAAGCAGAAAAAATAAAGGGAGTGCCACGTACAGAAATCGTCAGAGTCCGCCTGATCTCTGGTTGCAACATATCTTGGCGAGCCAGCCCGGAGAAAAAGTTCGCGGGAGATCGCGTCCGCCATTAAACACACCAGTAAAAAGAAGAGGGCTTTTTCTCCAGAGACGAACCAGAATCTGAACGGCAACAGATGTAAGATGGATTTGGAGATTCTTCTAGATCGAGCCACTACTATGCTGTGCCAGCTAAACTGGGACCGAATGGTGGAGGTCTGTAAGTACCTAAAATGCATAGCAGAAGACGATGAGACGGTCGCCAATAAAAGCAGGCGGAGGCTCATTAAAATGGCGGAAGAGAAGCTAGATGATTTAGAACAGAACATGGAGGCAGAAGAAGCGGTCCAGTTTATTCAAGAACTGTTATCCTTCATGAATGGCAACCCAGAGGGACACCCTCAGCAGGGGGAACCATCGACCTACCACCAGTTGGAGATGGAGGAAAAATATCACGAACTGCAGCAGTCCCGCAAAGCCTTAGATGAGGAAATAAAAACACTTGGCGATAAGCTTAATATGTCAAAGATCACGATCACCAGCCCAGTGCATAATTGGCCTCCAGCCAAAGTTCCAGAAGTGACCATTCGCCGGGAGTTTCGCATCTGTGGCCAAATTGGTGAGGGAGGTCAGCGTGACAAGCTGTCATATACTAACCTCATGCACCAAATAGAAAGTGGACTCCGAAAGGGTCACGGTGAGCCAGAAATCATTGAGGCTGTGATCAGAGCCATCAGCCCAGGCTTGAAGCTGCGTGATATGCTGGAAATAAAGGCGGACTTGACTTTGCCTCAGCTTAAAACAATATTAAAGGGACATTATAAAGAAGATGACACATCAGATCTGTACCAAAAACTGATCAGCATGTCTCAGGAGCAAAAGGAGTCTCCGCAGGACTTTTTGTTCAGAGCTATTGAACTGAAGGACAGACTTCTTTTTGCATCCAGAGAAAGGGGGGCTGAGGAACACTACAGCGTAGATCTTGTCAAAAAAAAGTTTCTGAGGTCAGTATGCACAGGGCTGCTAAGTGACAACATCAAGTTCCAGATCAAGCCCTTCCTTGACAACCTTGAGGTCACAGATGAAACCTTGATTGAAAAAATAAATGAAGCAGCTAATCTGGAAGCTGAGCGACTCAACAAGTTGAAGAGGAACAGCACCAAGGCACCTAGAATAGCTGAGCTGCAGTCTGCCAGCAGCAATTGTTATAGCTCGCAGGGGGCGCCCACAGACATGAGCCCACAGCCCACAACAGCTGGAAAGGGGACTGCCAAGGAGAAAATGAAGGAATCCCCACCTGAGGCTGAGGTGAGCAACTTGGTGAGAGAGCTTCAAGCAGAGGTGGCGGAGGTGCGACGGATGGTGCTTGCCTCGATGACTACTACCAGATCGCAAAGCTCCAAGCAAATTGGACGGAGTAAGGACATGCAGAGGAGAGGCTGCCAGTCATGCCAGGAAAAAGGTGAAGGTGAAAGCTGTAGCCACTGCTTCAAATGTGGTCAGCTCGGTCACATCTCCAGAGGATGCAGAACGCCACGCCAGACGCAGGAAAACTCCAGGGGGTCGCTGCTAAGGGACCGGCAGTGACCCAGCAACAGCCTTCGGAGTCCCGGTGTCACCATTGCCTGCAGGGGGAGCACATGAACACAAAACTACACAAATGTACAGGTTGCTTAGTTGCTGTATACTGTTCCAAATCATGCCAGCAGTACCACTGGCAGGAGCACAAACCTCTATGTAGAGCAGTCAAGTTAGTTGAACAACACTTAAGTGAGAAAGAGACACAAAGAAACAGGCTACCAGAAGTAGGCAGAGTTGATTTTCTCTCAGCAAAACACGGTAAGAGGCTTGTCCAACTGATTGGAAAGCGTAAAATGGTGAAATGCACTTTTGATAATGTGCCAGTAACAGCACTGTGGGACACAGGCGCTCAAGCAACAGTAATAAATGATAAATGGCGAGTAGAGCACCTACCCAATAGTAATATCAGGGCTATAGATGAACTCATAGGGCCAGCACCCCTCAACGGGCTTGCCGCAAATCAGACTGAGATACCATTTATCGGGTGGATACCTGTAGAATTCAAGCTTAGTGGATTGAAGGATGGTCTTCTTGTGCCGGTACTGGTGTCTAGTGATCCCAATGTAGCAGAAGCCCCTATCATTGGCTTTAATGTAATAGAGGAGGTGGTCAATGAAAAGCTTGAACAACAGCAAGGGGCAGAGGTTGTAAGTAGTGCTTTTGATGTTGACGGCTGCACCGCAAAAACTTTTATCCAGCTAATGCACACTCACCGGTCTAGCAGTGAGGGGATCTTAGTGAGGACAGGCAAGGGCAAAATTGTTTTGCACCCAGGTGAAGTCACCACTGTGAGATGCCGTGCACACACTGAGACTGAAAAAGACACTGTAATGTTGTTTTGCCCCAGACAGAACACAGAGCTGCCTGAGGGGCTACACCTTCAAGAAGTACTTTTCACTGTAAAAAAGGGCAAGTGCACTACTGTCCCTGTCTCTGTAATTAATACAACGGGACACAGTATCGTACTAGGCCCACGTGTCAACTTTGGACACATTGAGAGTGTCAAAGCAGTGTACCCTGCTGCTGTCCAGCCTGTCACGCATGAACAAACACAAGTGCGCACAAATGAAGTCACACTAAGGAGTACAGACCCATTAGGCATGACGTGTCCAGCTACTGACAGTAGGGAACTTTGGGATCCCCCTGTAGCACTAGACCACTTGACTTATGACCAGCAAGTCTTGGTGAGAGAAATGCTTAAGGAGGAGTGTAAAGCCTTTGCGAAGGATGAAAATGATGTGGGCTGTATACCCTCACTTCGTATGCATATTACTCTTACAGATCAAACACCAGTTCAGAAAACCTATATCAGCGTGCCAAAACCATTACATCAGGAAGTAAAGGATTACTTGCACGATCTGATTAACAGGGGGTGGATCACAAAATCAAAGTCACCTTACTCATCACCTATAGTGTGTGTTCGAAAGAAGTCAGGTGAACTGAGATTGTGTGTAGACTACCGCGAGCTTAATCGTAAGTCAGTGCCAGACAGACATCCCATTCCCCGCATTCAGGACATGCTGGATAGCCTCAGTGGTAGTTCATGGTTTTCAGTGTTAGATCAAGGCAAGGCATATCACCAAGGTTTCCTCGATGAGGAAAGCCAGCCACTCACTGCATTCATTACGCCATGGGGCCTATACCAGTGGGTGAGGATCCCCTTTGGCCTGAGTTCAGCACCTGCTGAGTTCCAGAGAAGCATGGAGGAGTGTTTGTGGGGCTTGCGTGATGACATCTGCCTGCCTTATCTCGATGATAATTTAGTCCACAGTAAGTCATTTGAGGATCACGTAGAGCATGTAAGGGCAGTTTTACACCGTTACCAGCAGCATGGAGTCAAGCTCACAGCAAAAAAATGTGAGCTGTTTAAGTCCAAAGTGAGGTTTTTGGGCAGAATAGTGTCAAAAGAGGGTCATAGTATGGATCCTGCAGAAGTGGCCCCTGTGCAAGCCCTTAAGGAAAAACATCCAAGCACAGTGGGGGAGGTCAGACAGCTTCTTGGTTTCTTGTCCTACTACAGATCCTACATCCAAGACTTTTCTCGCATAGCGAAGCCCCTGTATGAATTCTTGGCAGCCCCACCCACTGCCTCATCTCTGCAGCAGAGCCCCAGGTTTTGTAAAACAGGGACAAAAAAGGGAAGAAAGCAAGGGCAGTTACCCTCAGCTTCGCCTGTGTCATGGACTGATAAGCACCACCAGGTCCTGTGCCACCTAGTGGACAAGCTTTCCAGCCCACCAGTGTTAGGCTACCCAGATCTAAATGAATCATTCGTGTTGCACACAGATGCCTCGCAGACAGGACTGGGAGCTGTCCTTTACCAGCGCAGTCATGGCACACTCAGGGTCATAGCTTATGGGTCCAGGACACTAACCCCTCCAGAGAAAAATTATCACCTGCACTCGGGTAAATTGGAGTTCCTAGCTCTTAAATGGGCTATATGTGAGTGTTTCAGGGACTATCTATTTCACGCCCCCTCTTTTGTGGTATACACTGATAACAACCCGCTCACATATATACTCACTACAGCAAGGTTAAATGCTACTGGACAGAGATGGGTTGCAGAATTAGCAGATTTCAATTTTACCATCAAATATAGGCCAGGCAAAGCAAACATGGATGCAGACGGGTTGTCTAGAATGCCCTTAGATTTTGACACATACATGAGCCAGTGTACTGAGTCTGTTGGTCAGGATGCAGTCAGAGCAATTGAACAGGGCATCTTGGTCCAGCAGAAGGAGCAAAGTCCATTCCTTAGTGCAGTGTCATTCGGTGCTCTCCAGGAACTGAGGGAGAATGATCGTTTGTTTGACACAGTGCAGCCATTGTCTAGAGACTCAATCCAAGCAGCTCAACAACAGGATCCTGTAATAGGCAGAATGTATGATCACAAGGCAAGAAATATAAGGCCCAGTGCACAAGAACTGAAGGGTCAGAGTCCTGAGTTCAAAGCATTAGTGTGTGAATGGGGCAAGGTACAGATCAGGGCAGACGGGACTTTGCACCGCAAAACACAAACGAAGAATCAGCTCATCCTTCCTGAAGTGTATCGTCCTCTCATCTTAGTTGAACTACATAAGAAAATGGGCCATTTAGGTGCAGAAAAGACTCTAAATCTGATTAGGGACCGTTTCTTCTGGCCCAAGATGCAGAGGGACATAGAACATTTTGTAACAAATGTGTGCGAGTGCCTCAAAAAGAGGAAACCAAACAGGCCTTCTCAGGCACCCATGCAGAGCATCGAGTCCACTCACCCATTCCAGCTAGTGTCTGTTGACTTTTTACATCTGGAGGAATGTAAGGGTGGCTATGAATACATTCTTGTGATAATGGACCATTACACCCGATTTGCGCAAGCATATGCCACCACCAACAAATCGGCCAAGACGGTTGCAGACAAACTGTTTAATGATTTTTGTCTCAAGTTTGGGTTCCCAGAGAGACTGCACCATGACCTGGGGAGAGAATTTGAGAACAAATTGCTGTATCACTTAAAAACACTCTCAGGTATTAAGGGGTCTCACACTAGCCCCTACCACCCCCAGGGAAATGGACAGACAGAGAGGTTCAATAGAACTCTCCTCTCAATGCTAAGGACACTCACTGAAGAACAGAAAAGTGACTGGAAAAGTCACCTCCCTAAAGTCATACATGCATTTAACTGTACTGTTAATGAGGCCACGGGCTACTCTCCATTCTTCTTACTTTTTGGTAGGGCACCAAGATTGCCAGTTGACCTGTTGTTTGGGATAGAGAGAGAGGAGGGTCCTGACTCCTACCAGGATTATGTGGAGAAGTGGAGACAAAGAATGGCTGAAGCATATAGCATCGCCTCCAGAAATGCTTCCAAGTCGGCTGACAGAGGGAAGAAACAGCACAACAAAAGGGTTTATGGCCCTGCACTACAGGTAGGTAGTCGGGTCCTGGTGAAGAATGTAGTTGAGAGAGGAGGGCCAGGTAAAATCCGCTCCTATTGGGAAGATGACATTTATGTTATCAAGAGTCAGAAGGGAGAAAATAGTCCTGTGTTTGAGGTTCACCCTGAATGTGGCAAGGGCAGGATGAGGATACTCCACAGAAATCTGCTGCTACCTTGTGACTTCCTCCCTGCTACAACAAACCACAACAAGACTCCCACCACAAACAGAATGACAAAACTGAGTGGTGCTGAAAGGCGACAAAGGATTGAAACAAAACAGACAGAACAAACAGACAGTGAGGAATCAGATGATGACCTGTCACCAGGGATAATAACATGGCCCACAGCTGAGCCCCCACAGCCATCTGCATTAAACCCTGCTGCTCGAGAGTTTTACCCGGAAGCTGAAGAGATGGTCCCTAAAGTAAGGGAACCCTTGCAAATTGCTGGGGAGGGGCTAACCTACCCAGCCACTGGGGAGAGTACAGAGGAGGTTGCCTTGGTGGACGATCACAACCCAGCAGACCAGACTGTGGAGGAGATGGGGGAGCGTTATCCGAGGAGAGAAAGAAAGCAGCCCCAGACACTGACATATGATAGACTTGGTGAGCCGAACTTCACGGAGAGAACTGTTTTCGCAAAGGAAGTAGCTATCAGTGGCTACTGGCGACCCTGGTAATAAACTGGGTATATACCACACCCGCCTCCCTCTAGACAGTACCTTTATTTCTTATACAGAGTCTAGTAACGAGAAACATAGTGTTAGCCACACCTCTGTCCTTGATTAAGTTGGATGTTGGAACTGTTATGGAGAAAATTGATCCAGCCAAGTACATAGAGTCATGGGTGGGGAGTGCGCGCAGACTGTATTGATGATAGGCAGAAAAAAAAAAAAAAGTACTGATAACATCAGGAGTATCAATGACTGCAGTGCACGGCGGTCTGAGTATCTCAATATTGAGGTTAAAACCTAAATGTGCCTATATTATTTCATGAGTCTGCTGGAATGCAGGAGTAAGAGAATAAGGTATGTAAGTTGTTATCAAATGTCAGGATGACATTTTTTTTTTAAGTGGGGGAGGGTGTAAGGGGACAACTAATATGGTGATGTAAATGTTCATGTGGAATAGTTTGATATCGTTCTGTGTTCTGTTAAAGTATTGAGTATGAAAGTCCACCAACCTTTATCATTTTGTTCATTTGTCATATGTGAAGAGTATACTGTTTTTCAGTGATTGAATATGTATCAGTTGCCTATGTTTTTCCAGTTCCCAGTGTTCACACAAGTAATTCAGGAATGGCCCCTAATCTATAGGGCAGTGAGATGTGTACTGCACAGTTTCTGCCACAAGGTGGTGCTAATTAGTAAATAAGACACATTGCTCGTAGAAAAAGTTGTAGAAGGAAAAACTCTTGTTCTGTTGTTGCTTTTTTTGGTTCATTCATAAAAAAAAAGAAGTGGCGACGAGAGAAGCTCTCGTCGGGGCATCGGAGAATGTTTTTGCGGACTATGTAATCGATGAAGGATCTTGTACTGGGGCAAGCAGAAAAAATAAAGGGAGTGCCACGTACAGAAATCGTCAGAGTCCGCCTGATCTCTGGTTGCATCATTATATATATATTAATCACACACTCTAATTAATGGTCACATTATATATTATTTGTCACCTATATTGTCACTCACACACTGGAGCACTGCATGCTGTAGGTGGGTGGAAAAGGGCTGAGGCCTGCTCTGCCCTAGGCCTGGGGTTTTTCCACTGGAGTAATGCGCCCCCACCTTTTTGAGGAGCTTCACCTTTGTACACAGTGCACTTTTGACCCAGCTTCTCCCGAGGGGAGGGCGAGTAGCGAGGAGTGTGTCCTGGAAGGGAGGGGTAGAGGCGCACCTGGATTACGGGAGTGTTTTTGCGTGGGAAAGTCGGGTGTCTTGCTAGCCCCCGAGATCAATTTATAGAACTGTTGCCTAAGGAGCATCTTAATATGTCCCCTCCACCTGATAACAGCTGGAGGAGGTGTGAGATTGGGCTATATAAGGCCAGGCTAAATTTGGGTGATAGGCTCTTTCTCTGGTCTTCCTTATCTCCGTGTAACGGCTTCAAGGCGCTTGACTCCCGGGAGAAGCTGATTGCTTTCTTGTGCTTTGTTTAACTTTTTGCTTTCCTGTATTTTGCTTAACTTTGGGCTTCAATAAATCCTGAAAACGAAACCTGCTCATCTCCAGTGAGTTTTTGTGAAAGTGTGGAGGTTTCTTCAAGGTGCATTTGTTTCCATTGGTCTCCCCTCCGCCTGATAAGAGAGGCAGCGGGAGAGAGCCGAAACCACGACCCGACATCTTGGCACCCCAGATGGGACTCCGAGATAAGAACAGCTGGAGAGGTACCTAGGGTTTGGACGGAGCCTCACGTTGCTACAGAGAACACCAAAAGCGCGCAAAAGTAAGTAAAGCAGTTTTCTGCATCATTGGTGTCGTCCGTGTGACTGAGACTTCCGCCCAAGTTCCTGGTTACACTTTCAAAATAAAACAGCTGTCTTGCTCTGGATAAAGAATTTTTAAAATTTAAGGGTTTTGTGGTCGGCCATTTTGAGCTAAAATGATCTAATTTGGATTAAAGGAGATTCCTGGATTGAGCAGGTGTTGTGTCTGGGGTTTTTCTTGCTCTGCTGAACTCTGGAGCGGAATGAATGCGTGTTGTGAATGAGATCGCAGCTGTGAATGGTGTTTGTCTTGTCTGTTCGTCTTGTCATTATTTGTTTGTATGGTATTTATTGAGTAAGCGCTGTTGAGAATAAAGTGAAAGGTCCTCGTGGAGATTTACCGCTGAGAATTATCCGCTCCAACCTTTATCTTGGGCCGGACGAGCTCAGGCTGCTATCTGCCGCGGGAGATATTGCCCAAGCCGGGTATCTGAAGTACGCTCTTGGAGATGGTTTGATACATTTTCGGAAAACCTTTAGACAAACAAGACACTGAAAGATTCGGCTTGGAGGAGTCACTGTATGAATAAAGGAAGCTAGCAAGGTCGCATGGCTGTTACCGCACGATTCTTCAGAATCCAATAAAGTGTTCGGGTTCTGAGGGAAGTGGGCTGCACAGGCCGGGGTCGACAAATACCAGGGGTGGATCGAGATAAGCTCTTAGAGGTAGCTCTCTGAAGGGGGAAACCTTTTGACCATAAGACATCGAGATCGGACTGGTGATTATGACGTCAGGCACTGGATAAGTGGTGCCACTTGGTTAAGTTGTATTTAAGTAATATTTTGTACATACTGCCTGGGCTTGTAGTTATTCCCTGCTGTATATTCTGCTTTTGAAAAATATAATTCATTTATCCTTGTTAATCGCTGTAAATTGTGTTTTAAGAATATAACCTGCTGTGGGATGAGGGGAGAGAGCTGCTGCAGCTGCAAGGCCTCAGCTGCAGGTCTGTGTGTGTGTGTCTGCCCGCCTGTATGTGTGTGTGCGTGGGTGGCTGCCTGCCTGTGGGTGTGTGTGTGTGAAGAGAGAAGAGGCTATCTGTCTTATCTTCATGCAAACAGTTCATGAAAGCTTGCATAAAATTGGGGATAAGGTCTAAACTAGGGAGTTTAGTTATTAAGGTTTAACTACGTGACCATAAAGTGCTAAAAGTTTGGGGTTGAGTAGTTTAAAGGGGTTAGAAGTGGTAAAAAAAGGAGACCGAATTAGGGGAGAATAGAGGTGGCTTATAGAAACTCGTGAGAGGTTATTCATAACTAAACTAGTGAGAGACTTTTTGTCAATAGGGGTGAATAGCAAGCCTGTAGACCGTCGTGGGCTTAAAAATGGGCTATCTGGGGTAATCAATTGGAGATAATTCTGGTCATCAGGACATTTACCGTCAAATCCACTAAGGCAGATAGACCAAAAGGGGAAACCAGGAGGAGTTTAAATAAATTTGAGTAAAAGAATAACCCATTTAAATGTGACAAACCTCTGATAAAACAATTGGATTGATTAAGACCAATAACAGGAGTAATATTAACTAGAAAAAGAGTCAAATAAAATTTAAAAAGCCTAAGAGAATAGGTAAGAATGAATTATAACATTGGAGGAATAAAGGGAGATAAATGTTAAAATAGTTGGGAGAAAAAGGGGTAAGAGAGAATTAAGTAAAATAGCAACAATAGTATGAATAACAATAATAACAAAATAGTAATAATAATGCAGAGCTTGGAAATAATCTGAGCCTAAAATATAAACAACATTAGCCAGTCAGGGACTGGGAGTAGTTGTGAGGAGAAATAGAGGGAGACCGTGAGGAGGAGAGTAGCCGAGGAAATCTTTTTGTGAATAAAAGTTAACTCTTTTCGCAAAAGTAATAAATTGAGATAAGACATTTAGGGAGAGCAGAGAGTTGAGGGCTGTGAGCTGATCTGCGAGTGACTGGCTGGTTGACCGGAAGTGCTTGTTTTAATTAAGAAGTATTTTAAAAGACAGAAATCAAAAGGAGGAGTCAAACTGACAAGGAAAAGGTGGGGCGAGTGCTGTCTGGCTGCTTTGACACCTCGGAGGCGGTGCTGCTGCAACTGCGTGTTGACGCAAAGAGGGAAGGAGCAGAGAGGCTCTCTGCTCAAGGAGGAGATTCAAAAAAAAAAAAAAAAAAAAGGAGCTGCTGCTGAATGCTGCCGTAGCCCTGTAACTTCCAGTAGGTCAGAAGGTCATCCCTGTAGATTAAAATTAAATTCATAAATGAATAGTTATGTGTTGAATAAAATCAAGTAACATGTGAACTGATAGAAACACAAACGAACGTGGTGAAAGTGATAGCTGGGGAAATAACTGTGTGTTCACAAATCTACCCTGCAAACCAGTGACTCTGACTTTTATTACTTTTCTTCTTGGAAGAACAGGTGTGGGAGATGGGACACAACCAGTCTAAAAAGGGGAGCTCTGCAAATTCACCTATGAAAATGGTAATTAAACAACACCCTCGGCATCGCCGAAGGGTGGCAAAATGTATGCAAAAATGGCATGACAGAACCACGGGGGAGAATCAGTGGCCAGTGTGTGGTACTTTCAATGTGGCAAGTTGTGATAAGGTGGAATTAAGCATAAATAAGAAAATGGCAGCCAACCTGCGGCGCAGCAGGAAGCAGGAGGATAAAAGAATTAAAGAAAAAGAGGTGTTGGGGTGGTTTAAATTGGAGGGAAGTAGAGTAAAACAGAAGCTTAGAGAACACATGATGCAAAAAGATGGGGAGCATGGGTCTCAATGTTGCCAGGTGACTCCCTCTGCCCCTGAGTGGCGAGGTGAGTCACCCTCTTACCCCCTGAATGCAGGCCAGTTCCCAGTGAGGGGCGTGTCCTCTGAGCAACCGCTATGCCTTCTCTAGCCAGGGCTGGAGGTGACAGCTCAAGGACTAAGAGAATTGAGCTGATGGGAACCATCACTGAAGATCTACCAGATAAAGGAGAACCTGCTGCGACTGGTTGTTTCTCTCGCTCTAACCGTGTGTCTAGCAATCCTTTTCTAGATGACTCTACAGATTTTCACAGCACTCTTCCCAGGCAGCGGCAGCCAAGGAGGGAGGAAGACAAACTCCCTGCAAAAGAGCCAGAGGAGAGAGGGATGCGACTGAGAAGCGGCAGAACGGTGCAGCGAGCATACAGCCTGCCCGGAGGCCTTCAAGGACACAAGGACTGTGGTCCAGAGCCGGAGTGGCCAGGCCTTTCTGTCGAGGATGCGGAGGAACCCAGCATCCCCATGTGCCCCATCATGAGGAAAGGAGGCGTGTCCACCTACGTCCCCTGGTCGTTCATGGACATGGTAGGACTGGCTGATAGACTGCCGGACCTAACACAAGGTGCAAGAAAGTTCATTACTTCTTTGGAAGAGAACACTGCAGGGGTTACTCTGGCATTAGGGGATATTAAGGCCCTGCTAATGCATGTGGTTGGTAAGCACACCACCATAAACATTTTTGAAAGTGCAAAACTGAGCAGAGTTTGTCAGAGTAACCTGTTGGATGATGTGAACTTGGGTATGCACAGAACTGTGTTGTGGGAGTCCCTAAGAAGGCAGTATCCTGACAATGGGGATCCCTCAAAACTGGAAGGGGAGAACCTGAAAGAGGACGAGTGCCCTACAAAGTGGCTGTATGCATTTCAGCGCAAGTGGAAGGATGAAACTGGGAGCGCGTGGAACGCCAACAAATCCACAGAGACTCTGTTTAAAAGTATGGTAAAAAGAGGCCTGCCCACTCCTGTGCAGCTGCAACTGGAGAAGGTGGTGGGATTGAATAAAATGGAATGGTCATTGTTTGTTGAACATGTTGATCATCACGTGAACTATTACAGGAAGGAGAAGCTGAAGGAGGAGGAGACCAGCAAGCAGTTAACCAACAGGCTGACGCAGCTCCAGCTGGGAGAGCTGTCCAAGCAGAAGAAGGAGAAAGCCAAGACACAAGCTCCTCTGATAACGGCACCTACAGAGACCCAGGCCCCTCCACCGACAGCCGGCCCGGCACAGAGCTATGGAGCACCTCTTCCTTATCACTCACTGCCTACAGCACTGTCGTGTATTTTTATCTTGATGGCATCAGTATTTTTTTATCAATATTTTTATATCATGTATTGTTATATATATATTAATCACACACTCGAATTAATGGTCACATTATGTATTATTTGTCACCTATATTGTCACTCACACACTGAAGCTCTGCATGCTGTAGACAGGTAAAAATGCTGAGGCCTGCTTTGCCCTAAACCTGGGATTTTTCCATTAAGTAATGCTAGCCCCCACCTTTGTGAGGAGCTTCACCTTTAACACAGTGCACTTTTGACCCAGCTTCTCCCGAGGGGAGGGCGAGTAGCCGGAGTGAGTCCTGGAGGGGAGGGGTAGAGGCGCACCTGGATCTGAGAGCGTGGGAAAATCGGGCGTCGTGCTAGTTCCCGTGATCGATTCATAAAACTGTTTCTTAAAGAGCATCTTAATATGCCCACTTTTCCTGATAACAGCTGGAGGAGGTGTGAGATTCGGCCTTATATAAGGCCAGGGAAATTTGGGTGGGGAGCTCTTTCTCTGGTTTTCCTTATCTCCGTGTAGCGGCTTCGAGCGCTCTTCCTCTCTCCCCCGTTTGCAGCGGCTGCAGGCTCTCACTCCCGAGAGGGCTTCTGTGTTTTCTTATATTCTGTTAAACTCTGGACGTCTACTCTTCTGCTCTTTCTTACTACCCCTGTAACGGCACCATGGCATTCACTCTCGGGAGGGCTTTTTGCTATCTTGCATTTTGTTTAACTTTTGCTATCTTGTATTTTGTTTAATTTTTTGCTATCTCGAACTTTGTTTAACTTTGTGCTTCAATAAATCCTGGAAACGAAACCTGCTCATCTCCAGTGAGTTTCTGTGAAGTGTGGAGTTTTTCTCAAGGTGCATTTGCTTCCATTGGTCTCCCCTCCGCCTGGTAAGAGCAACAGGGGGAGAGAGCCGGAAAAAAAACCCGACAACTTGGCGACCGCGGCAGGACTCCGAGATAAAGAGTAGCTGGAGAGGTACCTAGGATTTGGACGGAACCTCAGTTGCTACGGAGAACACCAAAAGTGCGCACAAAGTAAGTAAAGCAGTTTTCTGCAAACATTGGTGTTGTCCGGGTGACTGCTGGGACTTCCGCCCGAGTTCCTGGTTACACTTTCAAAATAAAACAGCTGTCTTGCTCTGGATAAAGAATTTGTAAAAATTAAGGGTTATGTGGTCGGCTATTTTACTAAATTGGTCTAATTTGGATTAAAAGAGACTCCTGGATTGAGCAGGTGAGGTGTCTGGGGATTTTATTGCATGGCTGAACTCTGAATGCGTGTTGAGAGTGAGATCACAGCTGTAAATGGTGTTTGTCTTGTCTGTTCGTCTTGTCGTATCTGTTCTGTGGTATTTATTGAGTAGCGCTGAAGAGAATAAAGTGATAGGTCCTCGCGGAGATTTACCGCTGAGAATCATCCGGTCCAACCCTTATCTTGGGCAGGATGAGCTCAGGCTGCTATCTGCTGCGTGAGATATTGCCCAGGCCGTGTATCTGAACAGTACGCTCTTGGGAGTTTCGTTATATGTTGAGACTTTTGGACGACAAGACACTGACAGATTCGGCCTGGAGGATTCACTGTTTGGAAAAAAAGGAAGCTAGCAAAGTCGCACGGCGTTACCGCATGATTCTTCAGAATCCGCCTAAGAGTTCGGGCTCTGACGAAACGTGGGCTGCACGGCCGGGGTCGACAACCAGGTGTGGATCGAGATACGCTCTTAGGGGTGGCTCCCTGACTGAAGGGGGAAACCTTTTGATAATAAGACATCGAGATCCGGCTGGGAGAATATGACGTCAGGCACTGGATAAGTAGTGCCACTTGGTTAAGTTGAGTTTAAGTAATACTTTGTACATATTGCCTGGGCTTGTAATTATTTCCTGCTGTATATTCTGCTTTTGAAAAGTATAATTCATTTATTGTTATTAACCGCTGTAAATTTGCTTTAAGTATAATTCATTTATGGTTATTAACCGCTGTAAATTTGCTTTAAGAATACAGGTCAGTTATGCTGTGAAGTGGTGTGAATGGAGGACAGAGTGAGCTGCAGCTGTGCGTGGGAGTGCAGGAGAGCTTGAGATGTGTGTGTGTGTGAGCGGGCGGGGAGTTTGTGTGAGGGGGAGAGAGGGCTGTCGCTGGGCAGTTCTCTCTCTCTCTCTCTGCTCTAAAAGCAGAAAAGTTGTGTGTATGTGAACAAGGAATTTATGAATTGGGGTTAATAGTAACCTTGTAACCAGTAATAGGTTAAAGACTGGACAATCGGGAGGAGCTTGAATAAAAATAGCCCTTTGAACAAAACAAAGCTCCTGCCGGAGCCAGTAAGTCAACCAAACAATGTTAAAATTGATGTTGGTCAAAAGAAAAGCTGAAAAGAAGTAGATTAGAATTAGAAGTTTAAAATAGATCAGTGAGAACAAGTGACACAATTGGGAGAAATTGGTAAAAATAAGGGAGGAAATACTTGGGGAAAACTAGAAGATAGTGGGAAAGTAAATAAAATCTCTAACAGCTGTAGTAGAATAACAGATAATATGATGTAATGGTAACAATAAAATAACTGGGAAATAATCTGAGTGTAGATTAAACAAACCAAACTAGTTGTGTTCATGAACTGGTGGTCAGTGTAGTAGAGGAGTGATTTATAAGGATGGTCCTGCTGCGGGCTGCAAGGCCTCGGCCTGCAGCGGCATACATCTGCTTGTGTGTAAATTAAAAGCAGAGCTTGTCTGCTTTTCTATGCAATTGGTGAATGAAAGTTTGCATAAAATTGTGAGAAACAAGTGTAAACTAGGAAAATTAATCATTGAGGTTTAAAGTTAATATTGAAGAGTATAAAAAGTTTAAAAGTAGATAATCTGGAGGGGCTAGAAGTGTTAAATTAGAGACCAAAAGGGGAAAACAGGAACAGTTTAAATACATATGAGTAAAAGAATAACCCATTTAAATGTGATAAACCTCTGATAGAATAATTGGATTGATTAAAACTAATAATAGAAGTAACATTAACTAGAAAACGAGTCAAATAAAATTAAAAAGCCTAAGAGAATGGGTAAGAATGAACCATAAACTTGGAAGAATAAGGGGAAATAAATGTTAAAATATTTGGGAGAAAAGGAGAAAGAGAGAATTAAATAAAATAGCTATAATAACAACAATAGTATGAGTAATAAATAATAACAAAATAGTAATAATAATATAGCTTGGACACAAACTGAGCCTAAAATAAATAGATTGAAGTGAAAATATAAATGTAGTAGGTGTGAGTGAGGTAAAGGAGTGGTGAGTATAGATCAGAGAGGATGAAATAACAGCTGAGCCTCTGAGGAAATAAAGGAATTTCAGAAACAGATAATCTGATTATTAGAAACAAATCTGTGTAACAGGTCTGAGAGACTGCAGGACACTCAGCTGATCAACCTGAAGCTTTGACAACTCACAAGAACCTTTAATTTAAAATATAATTTAAGATGAAGTCAGAAGGAGTTCCTAGAAAAAGAAAAATCTGTAAGTTGGTCCTCGGGAAATATTGTTTGCATATTTGTGTGTGTGTTCTCAGTGCAGATGATGTCTTCACCTCAGCACATTCTTTGAATACCGGAGGGTTTAGAAGAAGGGAGCAAATTGAGTTGCAATGACCTCTCTGCTGTTTATCTGCCTGGTTCCAAACATAGTTATAGAGGTAAATCTGTAAGTCTACCAAATTAGTAAGTAAATAAATACATTTAAAATAAATAACAAATAAATAAATTTGATGGTGCTGAGAGATTTCTCTTTGAGTAAAAACTACAGCCAGAGAAACAGTTATTGTCTCACAGTGGACACTGTGTTATGCTCAGAGAGCGAGTGTGGAGCAGGAACCCATGGAGACCCTCTAAAACAGGGGGGTGATCAACAGCCCCATGCACACGGTAATAAAACGGTAATATCCTCCTCCAAACAGGAGTGTGGTGTATGCACAATGACAATGATGGACTTCCATCTCTGACTTTCACCTGGTATCTTTTAACATGGCATGTTGCTGAGTTACATATAGATGAGAATGTTACTAATATAAAGTGGTTTTGGGGCTATGATAGAGGGGAAACAGATTAAAGCAAAATTTATGGTAAACAAAAATGATGTAATGAAGTGGAGGTGAAACAAAAAAAGGAAAAAAAGGAAAAATCCTGAAGTGTCTTTCTCTGCCCCATTGTGGCAGAAAATGCCTCCACTTTATTTTTAAGTGCTTGAAGATAATTCTTGAGAAGCATGTCCTCTGAGCAAACTGCGGTGAGTGACGTCACACATGAGGTGGACTTTTAAATAAAAACCATGAAGAACAGAGTACATGAGCAGAAGGCAATCTGTTCTCTTCTACTAACATTGTGTCCAGAGATGACTTACAGATGACGCTGCAGGTCTCCACAGCAACCTTCCTAAACAACAACAACAACAGCTGGAGAAGGAAGAGGATGACCTTCCTGCAAAGGAGGCAGGAGAGCAGAGAGAGGGAGACGGCTGCAGACTTTGGAAGATAATACACCGGACGCACAGCCTGCTAAGTGACGTCCAGACACACATGAACTCTTACCTCCTGAGTGGGAGGAGGGGGAGCGCAACGTGTCTGTGTGCTCCACCGTGAAGGGGGTGAAGTGTGTCTACCCATGAGCCATGGATGCTGGTGAGACTGGCTGATGGACTGTTTTCAACATCACACAGAAACCAAGTAAGTCATCATCTCCTTTTGAGAAAATGCTGCAGGAGCTGCTCTGCACTTTGAGACATTTAAGCTCTTTGGGAAACATCCCAGTGAGCTGAGCAGAGTATTCCAGACTAACCTGCCTGATGATGTGAAACTGGAGATGCAACACACTGTATAGTGGAGTTTTTCAGGCTGCAGTATCCTGATGGCAGAGATCTTTAAGATAAGAGAAATCCTGACAGAGGAGGAGAGTCCAACAAAAGGGCTGCGTACATTCCAACGGAGGAGAGACTGAGAGCTGACCAATCAGAGGAAGGAGAAGGCTAAACACCTCTGATAACTGCACACTGAGGCTCAGGCTGCAGTGCTGACTGCTAACACTGCTCAGAGTCTGGCAGCTTCTTCTCACACACCCAGCCTGCTCCCCCTGCTGTCAGCACTACACAGGTAACGGGTGGATTCCCTGCACCAACTGTTCTTAACACTCTAACTGAATCTGCTGTGCCTGTTGTACACATGCATGTTAATCAAGGCGACAACTTGGACTTGTACACCTGAGAGGGAGAAACTAGAGGCAGATGAGAGGCAGAGTGACCTGGCGTGGAGGAAGGAAAGAACTGTCACAGCCAGGACCACCACTTGGACTCACTCAGCCTACTCAACAGGATCAACCTGCCTAGAGGTAACTTCACAGGTCACCTCCAGAGAGACTGCCACATGAACTCTTAGGCTAGACCAACAGCCTGTTGGCCATAAGGAGGTCCAGAAAGGCCTGAAGAGGAAAAGGAGCAACCTGACGTATCCTTTAATTTGTCAAGTAAGCTGACATTTCAATAAGGCTCATAAGAAAAGACATTCTGTGTTCTTTAGAAGCAAAATCATGTGCAACAGTGATGAACTGTATGCAAACTGTCAACTGAAGAAGCACACAGAGTGATGATGTGCCAACAGACACAGAGACTGTGTCTGGGTTCAACCTGAGGTGTTTTGGTTGCAGCCAGTGACTGAAGACTCCATGTTAAATGAATGATGGATGAAATGTGGGAGCTCTGGGTACGAACGCAAAGGAGGAGCTGAGGAGCCCGAATTGCTCTACATTTATTGTTGGATGAGAAACTGGAGTCCAAAGACTATGAACTGTGTTTTGATGAACTGATCAATAAAAGAACCTTTTTCTTTTTACTAGTGACTACATCTACTTTGCTCCACAGGGTGTGGCTGCTGCACCTGATGGACTGAAAAACTGGTAACAAGTGTCAAATGCTGGGCCACATCTCTTTGCTGATTGCTCGTGGACATGCTCTCATGTACTGCACTGATGGTTTAAAAAGACAAAGCTTATTTTAGAGGGAATCTAACTACACAATAAATGCATGCACATTTCTAAGGACAAAACACTTACCCCACATTGCTTAAGTGTGAATGAATAGTGCATGGAATAGCTTATTAGATAAACATGTGTAGATCAAATTCAATAATCATTTGAACATGAGTAGTTGGTGAAACAGGTTCCATCTCAACTGAGCGAAACAACGCAGTATACTTGGCTGACTACCAGAGAGCCCTTCACAAAAAATTCCACTGTGTCTGGACCTCGGTCCATGCACAGATGGCAAATAAAAATCCTTGAATCCTTGAAATGAGGGAAGGCTCAAATTTGCCCAGCTTGATACAGTTGAGCTGAAACCTGGGGTCAAATTACCTTATTAAATTAGGCAATGTTCATTTAAGTCACATGCCATTGAAGCTATCAGGCTTAATATTGATGAGCTATTAAAGGCTGGAGTGCTTTTAAGGCTCATACACTAAAACCAAAATTCAGACAGTTACATACTGATGCAATTACAGATTCTGATACACCTGTGGTTCCTGATCCATATCTTTGCTTTCTAACAGTGCGCCAGATATTAAGTGGTATTTATGTTTAGTACTTACTACATTCTATGATAACTGTGATAATTGTGATTAACAGCCCTAACATCTTCAACCAAATTTTAGTATAAGATTTGCAGTATTTGAATATTCTCAGTACTGTCTCACAGTGTGCAGCTGATTTGTCGTCCTCTAAAAGAACAAAATGAGAAGAAGAATTCTTGCAATTCTGTTAACAAACCATTGAATATATAGGAAGACAGTTTGGTGGACAGAGGACGCTAATTGTTCTCTCTCAATTAGAAACTGTGATTAAAACCTGACAACCGCAAACGGTTGGTGAATGTTGACATGTTTGGGAATGACAGGATTCAGCAGACGGTGGATTTGTGACTATGTGTTTAAAACTGCATCTCTGCTGCTTCAATAAAGCAGCAGGACAAACTAACTCTGATCCTTAGTTGCAGTGGTCGGTGGGAGCTGAAGCAACATCTGATGCACTGAAGCAGGACACGCAATCTGACCTGGCATTGGGTAATCAGATTACTCGAAACCTTTCCATCTACATGTGGCTAATAGCAGGGGCTGTTTAAGAGCTGCCCTTATGCAGGATCCCCCAGTAGGTAAGCAGTTCCTGCCTTATTACAATATAAAACTGGACAACATGAAAGCTGGCTTCTCACCTTGCTATCAAGGTTTGAGGGCAGCAGACTTTGTTTTTCAGAAACTAGTATTTTAACTCCAGGTCATCCTGTAACTCTTTGTATGCCACATCAATTGTAGGCTTTGTTTTTGCCCGAGTTTGTTATCACTCAAATAAGACTACGGGGTAGGAGGTAGGTTATCTTCCCCTGAACTATTAAGATGTAATAATGTTAACCCTGCTTTCAAAATGAACTCCTCATAGCTGTGCCACAGACTGACAAATTCAGGAACTGAGAAAATTAATGTGCATAATGAATTATTACAGCTGATTTAATACCGCTTTTGGATGGTTCTTGCTTTAGGAATGAGTGTGGCCGTAATGTGGGCTACACAGCTGTTTAACTTAATTATGCAGGTGTAAGTTTTTCTGCTCTAGAAGCTCAGAAGGGTGATCTGCTGAGTTCATCGCTGATCTCAGATCAAAAAGCTTTAACAGCAGCTTGTACACTGGCTACAGGTAAGACTTAATTTGTATATTGATTCAGCCTATGTTAATGAGGTTTGTCATGCTAATGCTAATATTTAGAAAAAGAGAGGATTTCAGAGAGTTGAAGGCAATCCTCTAGTATATGGAGAGGCTGTGTTGCAGTTAATTGATGCTTTACAGCTTCCCAGTGCAGTGGCCATTATTTTAAAATCAAATGGCCAGGAGAACTCAAAGGTGTGATCAAAGGGAATAGCCCGGTCAGAGCTAACTTTGTCTTTCCAGGAGGAGAACTAAAGGGTGACACTTCACTGGACATAAGTAATCCGAATACAGAGGGGGTCAACATGAAGCTGGAGAACAGACAGTGGAGCCGAGGTAGGAACTTATGGTCAAGCACTCATCAGCCTCAAGGGGGAATAATTATTGGAGGACATTAGAAATTGAGGCTGATGATTTGCTATGTCATTAGCAATAATAATAGTATTAATACCGCTCCACATATGTAACATAGTGCAGAAAGTGAGGTCTTTCTTGTCTAAATATGATAATATGCTTGGGTATATCAAGTCAATTCAAAATGTATGTTATAGAATATTAAAACAATCTCAATTGAGCTAAGTGCAGTATAGTTTATATAAAACATGCTCTGTTGATCAGTCTCTAAACCAACAATAAATAAATATATACCAAGAATCAATCAAAAGAAAAAAGAAAAAGCTGTGTTAGCACAGTAAAACCCAGGGTACTAAACTCAATTAAATCTGTATGCAAGCAAATATAACATTTTTAAAATTTTAAATGATTAAGAATTGGGCTGCTCTTATGTGAAAGGGTAAATCACTCCAGAGATCAGATGTCACCACTGTAAAGGCTCTGTTGCCTCTGCTTTTCAGCCTCAATTTAGGCAGACTGAGGAGCACTGGGTTTGTAGACCGCAAGCTTTGGTAGGAATATAGGGCTTCAAAAGGTCAGCTAAATAACAAAGTAACACCTGATCACATCCAACATATAAAAATTATAAAAGTTTGAAACAAGAAGTAATAAAAGCATAATTAATCTCTCAAAAGTCATGGTGTGAGAAAAAGGTCTTCATTTTAACAAATTGGAAAAGCTCTTCTTAACAACAAAGCTAATATGTTGATGGTCCTTTGGAGCTCGATAGACATATTAGCTCTCCTTAACAACAGGACTGGTGTGTTTGTTGAGTTTTAGAACACCATCAGAAATCACCAAGGTTCCACATAACAGGGTGATAATAGAAGGCTAAACAATCAATAGCGCCCCTCGTACCAACCAAGGTGGGGTTGTCCAAATAAAATGGGGATGTGTGGTCATGGCGGGGGATAAACTTTCTAAATTGAATAGTTGGGGGGGTTTGTCTCCGGCCATGATAGCATATCCCTAAGACAGTTTACTAGTGTCTGCACAGAAGCACGGCAGTCAGATTATAAGGTAAGTATATTTGTAGTTCATCTGCCAAACAATGAGAGGCAATGATGTGCCTTTCAAAAGTGGAACCCAAAGGAAGCAAATATAAAGAAAAGAGAGTGTGACCCCAATAGAGAACCCTGGGGAACCCCATAATTGTTTGGGGATACAGATGACAGATACTGTCCTGAATGAACAGAATAAACTCCTATCAGACAAATATAATGGATGTGTATCTGCTTTGGAAGTCCATCTATAAAGCAAACAAAGCTTGCTTTGGTCAAAGTATTATTCTAACCTATGTTAAATTTGAAAGATAAAAGATTATATGACAACCAAAATGATTAACTACAAGGGGTAACTGCATGAAATATTGTACATGATAATGCAAAATAGACTGAGTATATTCTGCCTTATGAAACACACTACCGTGTGATGGCAAGGGACTCCCCAGGTAAGATAACAACTGTAGATGCCATCCTTTCTGTTACCCATTATAAAGCATAAAATGAAGAGAAGTGTAATATAAAAAACAACTTAATAAGAAGAAAGGGAGAAAAGGGAGTGCTTTTACTTCAAGAAGATCTAGCATTGCATGTTATGGATATTATTAATCTTATGTCTTATGCATAAGCAGTAACAACAAAACCTGAATGGAAGATAAGGTTCTGACAGTCCCATTCAGCCTCCCCCAGCCAAGAGGCTGCCGAGCCTGGCCTCATATTGGAGAAAACCTTGCTGAGATCCGTGACCAGCGGAGGCTCGCCCGGTCGTGGAACGGCTAAAGGAGAGAGGAGACTCAGCAGAGCAGGTATCCAGCACGGACCCAGATCTTCTTAGATCTTCTGGAAAGCGCAGAAGGAACCATCTCGATCAGAACGCGTTGTGGGCCAAGGACGCCACCTGGACTGGAACCGAGTCGTTTGAGAGGCCTTCACGACATGATGACATCACCTACGTGACTCCTGGGAGCCGCTTCCCCAGCCAGTGGGAGATCTGATGACAACAGAAAGCCAGTGCCTCCTAACATTCGTGGCACGAGGCACACCGGGAACAACGCTAACTAGGGGGAATCTGAGAGATCCCCCAGTGCAGGGAGTGCTCAATGCATCTTCAAGCAACCAAGTCTGTGAAACAAGTCAGCTAAAGGATGAAACAGCGGAGCTCGACAGTGACACTGATTTTGTCACCAGTAAGTTGGCTACGGCCAGGGTCGTCGATGGAGAGCAAACCAGTGAGATTCAGAAGCTCACTGCTAAAAATTGAAATTGAAGATCATCAACGATTTGCTTAGAGCAACGAAGGGGGAACAGGTGGAATGGAGGAAGTGGTCCTCACAGAAGCCTGAAGAAGATGCTGCAACATCATGAGGACTGAATGATCGTCTAAAAGATGCTGACAATGTTATGAAGTCTGTCTAACACTGAAATTGTCTTTGCTATTGCCGCTATTGTTGTGTTTTCACATATATACTATATCTCAAGTGCCTTATCTTTTGTGCCCATAAGTATAGGTGCCTCTGACCTGTGTGGTGTGCACTGCAATTGAGGATGCTGTGTTGGTAAGATCAGTTTGTTTGTTCTGGATGAGATTTATTCTAGCATCCAGAGTTGACGAGCAAACCATGTGAGTGAGAGATTTAGTTTGACGCTTGCAAATGATTATATCAATAAAAACAGCTCACGCGGTGTTAGCAATGTTCACCTTGTTTAATAATATTTACTCTGATTTGATAAAAATACTTTGTGTTGATTACCAAGTAGGCATCAAAGGGGGAGAATGTCGTGTATTTTTTATCTTGATGGCATCAGTATTTTTTTATCAATATTTTTATATCATTTATTGTTTATATATATTAATCAACACACTCGAATTAAATGGTCACATTATGTTATTATTTGTTCACCTATATTGTCACTCTCACACACGAAAGCTCTGGC